>CM046363.1:17558235-18265735 GCA_025413025.1 Ficus hispida
TGTTGTAGTCCTCAACCATTCCATTAAGAATCCAACTGGCATTAACCTGGCTTTCCGATCCACATTATTAAATGACTCCGCGATGTTGGTTGTCATGATTGCATACCGACGACCGTTGAAATATGCTCGCGACCACTTTTTCGGATCGGCCTGCATGAGGTATCGGTGCATGTCGGGGTTACGAGTACGGATTGATTCCATATGACGATGGTGCTCACTTAAAAGATACGACCTAGATGCACCATCAAAATATGTCTTCAAAGGGCCTTTGAAATCCTTGTACTTGGTCTTCAGGTTTGCAGCCAAGTGTTGGACGCATATCCCGAAGGCAGCCTCCGGATACACGAGTTTGGCTGCATACTCGATACCCTTATGCCTATCAGCGACAATTACAAGAGAATCTCTAGGCCCGATTGAATCTCGGAGCTTCTCGAAGAACCATGTCCATGAGTCGTTGCTTTCGGACTGAACGATACCAAATGCAAGTGGAAATATGCAGCCATTTGCGTCGTGACCGCAAGCTGCAAGAAGCACCCCTCCAAATTTGGCCTTTAATGCGGATCCATCAACCACAATTACTGGCCGACAATAAGGCCAACCGTGCTTCGAAGCAGCTACGCACATGTAGAGACACTCTAAGCAATTTGATGAGTCGGTCTCGATGTCAATGTCGGAACCAGGATTTTTCCTCTTAACCATTTCAGCCCACGAGGGAAGAACTGTAATGTAATCAAGTTTACTTAACAGTTATTAAAGCCTATTATAAGACTTATAATGTCAGTGATAAACGTATTATAAGATAGAGTAAAGGGAAATGCATTACCATTGTATGAATCTGAATCATTGCCCCTCAAGCTGGTTAGTGCTGCTTCCTTGCCTCGCCATGCTCGGAGATAATTGAAAGAGACTCCAAATTCGGCCTGCATGTCTCGCATGATTTCTCGAGGTCTATATGAGGTATTAGTCGGATCCAAGTATTTTGCCTTGACACACTCCCCAATCATCCAACTCTTGGCTTGACGATGATGCCCTTGAACAATTTCGATTGAACAGGTATGGACGTCGTCGAAGCGCTTAACGACAAACATTTCACTACCTCGCATCCTGGTCGCACGCAATTGCCATGGACATTGTTGGATATCTATACATATAACGTGTAACAGAGTAGCGGTCGACCTCTTCACTCTGAATTGATAGTGTTTACTCATGGCATCGTGATGAAGATGGTATTGCAACAACTTTTTGTTAAGAAAATACAGTTTCTGCAAATTGCGACAGGTGTATAATCAGCAACAACTACTGAGCCAGATAACCTGTCAGGGCTTGGTACAGTATCGGATTGAGATGTTAAGTTATTGGCAAAAGAATGATCTCCAATGCTGACGTCGACGCTATTATCGTTTGATTTACGAGCATCACCCCCAACATTCAATTCGTCAACATGAGGTGGAAGCTGAGGGCAACGAGTAATAGGAGATGAAATTTTTTTATTTCTCTCATCAGCAATTTGCATGGCCTCATCACTCTGTGCACCCACTCTGGAGAATTGCCCGTCAATGTGGTTGCTTTCACCCACCTCCGGTGGCGTGACGTCAGCCGCAGTATCATCCAAAACGTCGACGGTAATAGGAAATTTACTAAGCACATGAACATCCTTCTTCTTCAATTGTATATAGAATTTAACGTCATCATCACACTGTATCCTGACAAGAGGCATACTAGGGTGAACACCGTATCTCATGACTATAGTATTGGTTGGGACCCTCATACCGATTGCCCGTCTGACCAACTCAATAAGACCTCCGTATGTTGCCGTCTCGGGCACCAATATTCCCTTCATTTCTCCACCGATGTAACTCAATGTGCCGTCCCATCGACCATTATACTTGATGAAAACACAAACGTCCTCCATTTACTGTAAAACTACAAACAATTTTCCTGTCAAAGGGTTAAATACAAATTTAAAAAATGAGGAACAGTTAAGAAGCAAGGTAGGATGGCTTATGTCGTAGATCTGGTCCACGGAAACGCCGTTGACGCAGATCTGGCAGATTCGGCCGGATTAACAGAGTGAAACAAGATGTGGAAGGATTTTTAATACTGGGAGACAGTTTCGATCAATGGGTAATGGTCCAGGGATGATTCGCGAGGATTGGGTGGGAGAAAATCAACGAAACTAGAGACGAAAAATTAAAATTTTCTATGTTCAGTTGGTTATATACTGTCGCTATGGATGTGGAGGGAATGGAGTGAGGATGGCGGGCTAGGACGAAAATTTTCAGCTTAGGGTTGGCTGAGGGCATATATGACTTTATACATACCCAAAAATTGTATGGTGACGTGGCAAAAAAAAAATTAAAAAAAAAAAAAAACTGGTCATAATGGTTGTGACCGGGTGGTCATAATGGAAATGACCACCGCCAAAAAATAGTTCGACAAAAAAATTTTAAAAAAAATTAAAAAAAAAAAAAAAACGGTCATAATGGTTGTGACCGGGTGGTCATAATGGAAATGACCACCGCCAAAAAATAGTTCGACAAAAAAAATTTAAAAAAAATTAAAAAAAAAAAAAACCGGTCATAATGGTTGTGACCGGGTGGTCATAATGGAAATGACCACCGCCAAAAATAGTTCGACAAAAAAATTTTAAAAAAATTAAAAAAAAAAAAAGAAAACCGGTCATAATGGTTGTGACCGGGTGGTCATAATGGAAATGACCACCGCCAAAAAATAGTTCGACAAAAAAATTTTAAAAAAAATTAAAAAAAAGAAAAAAACCGGTCATAATGATTGTGACCGGGTGGTCATAATGGAAATGACCACCGCTAAAAAATAGTGAAATAGTTCGACATAAAAAATATTAAATTTTTAATAAAAAAAAACCGGTCATAATGGTTGTGACCTGGTGGTCATAATGGAAATGACCACCGCTAAAAAATAGTGAAATAGTTCGACATAAAAAATAAAAATTTTTAATAAAAAAAAAAAAAAACCGGTCATAATCGTTGTGACCGGGTGGTCATAATGGAAATGACCACCGCTAAAAAATAGTGAAAATAGTTCGACTTAAAAAAGGGGTGGTCATAATGGTTGTGACCGGGTGGTCATAATGGAAATGACCACCGCCAAAAAATAGTTCGACAAAAAAATTTTAAAAAAATTAAAAAAAAAAAAAAAAACCGGTCATAATGGTTGTGACCGGGTGGTCATAATGGAAATGACCACCGCCAAAAAATAGTTCGACAAAAAAATTTTAAAAAAATTAAAAAAAAAAAAAAGAAAACCGGTCATAATGGTTGTGACCGGGTGGTCATAATGGAAATGACCACCGCCAAAAAATAGTTCGACAAAAAAATTTTAAAAAAAATTAAAAAAAAGAAAAAAACCGGTCATAATGATTGTGACCGGGTGGTCATAATGGAAATGACCACCGCTAAAAAATAGTGAAATAGTTCGACATAAAAAATATTAAATTTTTAATAAAAAAAAAAACCGGTCATAATGGTTGTGACCTGGTGGTCATAATGGAAATGACCACCGCTAAAAAATAGTGAAATAGTTCGACATAAAAAATAAAAAATTTTTAATAAAAAAAAAAAAACCGGTCATAATGGTTGTGACCGGGTGGTCATAATGGAAATGACCACCGCTAAAAAATAGTGAAAATAGTTCGACTTAAAAAAGGGGTGGTCATAATGGTTGTGACCGGGTGGTCATAATGGAAATGACCACCGCTAAAAAATAGTGAAAATAGTTCGACTTAAAACAATTTTAATTATATAAAACAAAAGCGTGGTCATAATGGTTGTGACCGGGTGGTCATAATGGATATGACCATAGCTAAATAACTAATAGTTAAAAAAGTTCTTTTAAAATAAAACAAACGAAAAATTTTAATGCTTTAAAAATAAAAATTAAAAGAACTGGTCATTACGGTTATGACAAGGCGGTCATAATGGTTATGACCATTGATAAAAAATAGTAAAAAATGTAAAATTCGAAAAAAAAAGCCAGGTTATGGTCATAACGGTTATGACCGGGTGGTCATAATGGTTATGACCTTTACTTAAAAAGGTCAAAAAATTCTAATTTAAAAAAAAAAGAAACTTTCGATGGAAGTTTCTCTCTGTACATGGAAGTTTATCTCTGTAAATGGAAGTTTCTCTCTGTAAATGGAAGTTCTCTCTTACATGGAAGTTTATCTATATTATATGAAGCTTCGGGTTTCAAAATGGGTGGTGGGGGGCTAGGCGGAAATAAGTTTTCAGTTTTCTCTCTCTAGATTTCAGTTTTCTCTCTCTAAACCACTGTACATGGTGGTTTTAAAAAAAAAAACTTTTTTCGGCCATGCGAGGGAGAGAGAAAATTTCGTGGGTAGGAGATGAGGGTAATCCTGTACTTTGATATACATTAAATGCTACTGGGCCCCACGGTAAGTGCTGAAATTGAATAGAACAAAAAGTGCTGCTGTTTTTAATATTATTTTTTTCAGAGGTGCTAAAAGTGAAATTAACCCTTATCGAAAATAAAAAAACAAAATAATCTTTTTGTAATAATCTTTCGAAATATGTTGGACAGGATCCTTTCAAATAAAATATTGGAAATAATTAATATTTGTTTTTTTCTTTCTAAATATATTGGTCCAATTTGCCTTTTCTAATATTTTTTATGTTTTATTTTGGGGGGATATAATGGAAAAATCCAATTGGAGAACTGGACCTTTTTATTTTTATTTTTTCTAAGATCTTGGTTTTGTTTTTTTCTTGAGTGTTGTAAACAATCCCATGCACGTCTCAAAGGATACTCAATTCTTTCAGCTCATGAGCTGGCATTAAATAGCTTTGAAGCTACGAGCCTTTTGGACAAATTTCAAATGTACATGTGTACTTTTTATAGGCAAACTTACAAACATTTTAGTTCATGTTTCGAGTAATTGAGATCACCTTTTTTTTTTTTTAAAGAAAATTTCCTATAATAAGCAACCAAATTGGCCTTTTTATTTTGCTTCAAATACAATTTCCATAAAGCTGTTTGTAGTTTTTGTGATATTAAAGTGTTCCTTTGAAGAATGGCAAGGCGGATTACAATTGATTGATTAAATTATCACCAAAAGCTCATCGTTGAGATCAAGTCAAGATGCATCAAAAGAGGGGATGGAGATAGACAGGTAAGAAGTTAAGATTATTTTTTTTTTTTTTATAGGAAGAAGTTAAGAATTAATAATGGATAATAAGTTAATAAACTTGTTTAGTATTTCTATTTTCCCCCAAGTCAACGGTAAACGTGCCAACAACAACATAAATGGTTTTGAAAAAAAAAAAAAGGAAAAAAAAAAGCTAACTTTTAGCCTCACTCAAACAATTACCACAACGCCAAATTGCCAATAATTGTACAGCATAAAAACTTTTATGGTTTTTTTTTTTTTTTTTTTTTTTTGAGAAAACACCTCATATTAGTAATTTTGCTCCATGTGGAGTGTTTACACTTCCAATGATGCCCATTGGATAGTTCGTGATACTAATCAGTTAATGACACTTTTTTATTTTTATTTTTTCTTAGACCATATTACGAAATTAAAACTCAACTTGTATCCCTTCCAAAAAAAAAAAAATCAACTTGTAATCTAGGTGTTAGCGTATAAAGAGGAACTATATAATAAAAATTGCACCAAAAATAAAAGAAGAAGTTGAAGGGAAATCATCTATCCTCATGCTTATTATCTCTAGTTTACCAAACAATTAATTGACATTTAGATGATTTTCCAGCTTCATTCTAAGTTCATAATCATTATTATCCCTCTTAATATTTTTATCTTATTCAGATGATTATAATAAAAGATTGATAAATTATCTAATTATTAACTGTTTATTAAACAAGATGATATATTTGATTTACTAAATAATTTTAACAAAAAAAAACTCCTAACTCTTTATTTGAGTCATCAACTCTAATTTTAAATTTTAAATTTAATTTTTTTATCTTTTTTTAATGAAAAATCAATTAATTTTTAAAGAATAAATAAACTTTAATATAAAATTTCAATTTAAACAACCAATCAAACGGTTGTGTCACCCCCACTGAGAGAAAAGTCATGTCCTGTAAAGCAATCAACTGTCAAACAAACTTTTCCGGGCCAAACAAACTGCCAAACAGACTTGAAAAGCGGCGCGAATACTGGAAATCTGAGCGTATGGAATATGACCAAATATAACTAGAGGCGTGTTTACACCACCTACGGCTTGTGATTTTCTAGGACTGCAGTTGTCACCTTTTCTTCGTCTTTATTAATCCTTAACTATTTTTTCAGATCTTAGAACAATCAAATATATAATTTTTTTGCCGCCTTTAGTACGTCATTTAAACATGATTAAATTTTAATTTTATATCATTTTTTTATTTTTAAAAAATTTAAATTTTAAAAGTTTATTTTTTTTATTTTAAATCAGAATTAGATTTTTTTATGTCAAAATACTCGTAACAACAAGAATAATAAAATAAAATCTATTTTGTATATTTTTTTGAATATATTTCAAATTTTTATAATATTTTTTGTATCACGTGATTTTTTCAAAAGTTTTTCTTCAAGCACACATTTTCAATCTAACTTTCAAAATATTATCTCCAGATATTCTCCTAATAGGGCCTTAGAAGAGTTTTTTTTTTTTAAATATATATGTATTTTTGAAAATGGTTGTTATAGTTTGGAATTGATCTTATTTTTGAAAATGGTTGTTATAGTTTGGAATTGATCTTTCTTTCTTTCTTTTTTTTTTTTTTAAATTATGACAAAAGTAAGGTTTTTTTTTTTTTTAATCTTTTTGAGTTTATTTATTCTAACACATATTTAGCATAAACAAAACGGTACACAAGTTTTTCTTATATCCAAAACAATCTTCAGTTCCAACGCCAATATGCCTAAAAAACTCTCATTTTCATTTTCATACCCAAAATGAAACCATTAAAAACGCTCCCAGACAGGTAATTTGGAATCATTAAAATCTTTTTGGCAGCCAATTATAGAAAAAATTAATAAAAATAAAGATAAAAAAGAAGAAGAAGATAACAACAATGTGTTTTCAACCTTGAAAACCCCTGAAAACTTTTTTTTTTTTTTTTTGTACAAGTGATTTATTTACTTCAAGAATGTTGTTACAATTGCAATCATCCATCCTCTCTTTCTTTCTTTCTTTTTTTGTTACTATGGTAAAAATTACACCCAAGAAAAATTCAATAAAAGAATGACAAGATTACCAGAAATCCAGAGGACTCATTTGAAGAGCTCACTCCCAAGAGTCACAGCACCTATCTGAATATCGAGTTCAGAACTCAAGCGAGCATTCTCTCCCTCTTGAATTCTTTCTAGTTCTTCGACGACGATTTTCATCGGTGGTCTTCTCGCAATTCCTTCTATACACATAAATGCTAACCCCATCATCTTTCTTGCAGCTTCCATTGCTTGCCTTCCTAATGATTTATCTACAATTTCTTCCAACTTTTCTGCTTGTTTGGCCTTCAAAGACAATATCAAACTTTTTGTTTAACTAAATGGTTCGTTTCATCTTTTACGTCTTTTTCTTAGTTGGAAATTGTATGTTCATTTTAGAAGTGCTGAACAGAATACAAAAAAACAAAGAAAAAAAAATGACAAGGAATAATATGAATTGGCAAGAATTGCAGTCTAAAATGTACCTGCAATACTAAATTTTCGCCCGAGTTTGACTGGTTTCCGACATTTGCTTCACATCCGCTAATCAATTCCAATAAGAAGACCCCAAAACTGTACACGTCACTTCTCTCTGAAGCATTCTTTGGCACATCTAACCTTTAAGAGATTTTTTAAATATCAGTAAGGAAATTTACTCCATAAAAGAATGCTATCTTAAAATGATGAGAGATTTGCCTATGCGGTTCAACAAAAACTTGATAAAACCCTCATATTTAGGTTCCCTTCTTGTACTACACATAAACAACCATCTACATGGTATTATTGCATTTGTTTGATCGGTCCAATCTTGGCCGACCACCTAACAGCTTAAGGTTTTTCCGAGAATCGTTAAACTAACATAATATCGTAGCACGAGATCCCGAGTTAACGGTCTTAGGTTACATGAAAGAGTACCGTGCAGTGTAGTGAGTAGTTAGTTTCAAGGAGTGTTAACATACTCGGGGTCAAGGAAGCAATCAATGGCTGAAGATGAACCCGCATGATTCCCCTCAATTAGCAACTTGGTAAGTCCATAATTGGATACTTTAGCCATAAGGTTTTCGTCTAGGAGAACATTTCTTGTCCTGAAATTCAAGTGCAGTATAGGAGGCACCAAACTGTGAAGATGTTCAAGTCCTGATCCAAGAGACTAGATATATTAAATATTTTGCTTTTTCTGTTTTCAATATAAAAGAAATAGAGGCGGAAAGGGAATTGAACAGGCAGATTTACCTTTGGCTGCACCTAAAGCTATTGATACCCTATGTCGTATGCCAAGCTTTCCAATAGGTAAACCTTCACTATCTGAACAAAAACTGGTCATATATCTGTATATATATGTATATATGTATGTATATATGTATACATAAGTGCAGAGAGAGAGTATACCATATAGGTGGCTCCCAACATTTCCATTTGAGAGATAATCATAGACAAGTAAATGCTGATAACTATCACAATAATAACCGATAAGCTTGACAAGATGAACATGCTGGACACGAGCTATTTGCTTTACCTGTTATTTGCATCAGAAGAACTTAATCCACTCAAAAATTGTTGATCACTAGAAGAGGCAGATTGGAAGAAAAACCTTGTGTTTTACTCTAGACAGTTTCTCAAATTTACCTGATGAAAGAATGACCGAGTTGGAGCATGGAGGCGCCGCTTAATAGCGACAATAGATCCATCTTGAAGCAGTCCCTTGTAAGCCAAACCAAATCTCCCTTCTCCTATGATGTTATTTTGACTGAAATTGTAAGTAGCTTGCTCAACTTCCTGGATTGTTAGCTCCCTCAAGTTCTGTGTATCGAACGGAGAGAGCGCCACAGCATATGGGGATGTATCCCCTCTTTCCCATTCAACTAAATCAACGAAAAGCAAAAAAGAAGAAGCTAATGATAAGTTCACAGCCGAGCAACGTATCGTGAAATAATTTCCTCATGAATATCACGAATATAAAGAAGTTATCGCGTGAATTTCAGAAAAGAGTTTTCATTCTGATATGCTGCTGAGTCATACCAGGTGGAGAGGGTACAGAAGATGCTGATTCAGATGTTCTGGTTATAAGCTTCTTGACGCGCATCAAACAGAAATACACGAGAAATACAATGACAACTACAAGTAGAGCCGCAACGGCGCCACCAATTATCGCTGCAACTTTTCTCTTTTTTGGCCTCTTGTTATCATGACCGTCTTGCTCGGTCGTGAGAGTTGGAACACTACCATCTCCATTATCCCTTGTTGATGCTCTCAGCTTATTTTCCAGTTTAAAACTTCGTTCTTGTAGATGAATTGAGGAATGTGGAGGAAAAACTCTTGGACTAAATGGCGATAAATCGAGTATTTTGGCCTGCAGAGAAAGTGTACAGATTCCGGGAAATCTGCTGAAGCATAAGGTTCTAAGATTGACTGTATACTAAGAAAGTGTGAGAAAAGCAACTTTTGTTCTGCAACCAAACACACAAAGAGAAGGGGGTGCTTACAAAGAAATAACACCTGGGTCCTTCGGTTTATAACAATTCAAACAAGCCCTTTGTCTTAGGCATGGATTTGTTTCGATTACGCTACTCGGTTGCTGAGAACTGCCTACAAACGAAGCTTCAGCTGTAGGTGAGAAAACGAAGAAAAACAGTTTAAATATTATGCAATTGTAATGGCAACATTTTCAAAACAAGAAAATCTATTCAATTACTATTCTAAAATCTTGTTCATGCCTTGTGAAATAACTTCTTCTTTGAAAATGAAATGAAAGTTTAAAGAGAGTACCATATAAGTTGTGGCTTGTTCTGCTGAGCTCCAAGAGCTGAATCAGTATAAGCAGCGGAAGCTGTCGCCACCAGAGCAAGCGCATTGTCGACAAGCATCACTCCATCGAAGAAGCCCAGAACCGAACGGCGATTAGCCCCGACATATAATGCTGATCAGAACAACGTTGTCAAGTTTAAAATCAGTTTTGATGAGCCAAAAATCTACCACACCAGATTAAAAAACTTGAAATGTGGTTTTTTTTTTTTTTAATTGTTTTTTCATGATGTGACCTTTTCTGAGTAACTGGCATTTGAAATATGGTACTAATAAGCTTGGAAAAGTGTACTAGAAAAAAAGTCCCAAGAGATTTCGATCTATTTAGTTATTTATTTTATTTATTTTCTTTTTCTAGTTATCAAGATTCTAGCGTCCCAAACCATAATTGAAAACTTTTGGGGACTGGTTTTTCCTAGATTTGAAAATCAAACTAAGCCAGGTAAAAGATAAATAAATAAAAGAGAAAAATGAAAAATGAAAAGCTGAAGAAGGCACTTATGAGGCTGTCTTTATTGAAATGGACAGGGACATGGGCTGATCTTTGTTCAACAGCTAAAAACCCCAAAATACTCAAAAAAAACCAGCCAGAAAAAAAAAATCAAATTACACATCCCAAAATATTCCCAGGGAATCTCAAAAAGTTGGAACCTATAAACAATGCTGATCAGAACATACAAAGCCATGACTGAAAAAAAAAAAAAAACAAAAGCTTAAAATTCTAAAACCCCAGATGAAGATTAAAAGAAAAAGAGAACAGAAAATCCAAGAACATTTTTTGACCAAATAATTTAACACCTTTTTGCACCTTTTTTTTTTTAGGTTACTTTTTATAGTTTTTTTTTTCCCCTCTTTGTGTTAAACCTGCAACAATTAGTACAACTGGAGAGAATCTAGACAAAAGGTTACACAGACGAGTCTAGAAGTACTTCGATAAGAAAAGTGGGGAAACTTTTTTTTCATTTTTTCCAGCCAAACTGACGAACTTCACATCCCATAAATGGAATCCATCAGTCATGCTTAACAATTAAGTCTTGCTATGACAGAGCATGTTTTTTTTTTTTTTTTTCCTCTCTTTCATTTTTTTCCTAGGAAAAATAAATAAATAAATAAATAAGAACAGACTTTCAATGAAGTCTGCACATAATAAACCATAAGAGAAGAAGACACCTTGCCCAGCAAGTAATGGAACTCTTCTTATTCTTTTTTTTTTTTTTTTTTGAACTTACCGGAGAGAGAACTTAAGGCCGGTCGATGATCAGAAGACTTCCCAGAAAGCATCCAAAAGACTCAAAACAAAGAAGTCTCCTATAGCACATTTAAGTAAATGCCACATGCAATCTTACAAGTAGGCCCGGATGTTTCTGTTTACACCACCAAAAAATAAAAAATGAATAAATAAATAACAGTTTGGTCTGTTTTATTAAAAACCAGATTGAGTTATTGGCTTCTCTCTTTTATTATTTTGTTGGAATTTGAACTGTCCCCTTTAGTCAAAAAGAAGGATGTTGCCACTCAATATAGATATATAGATGTTATTCTTATATATTTGCTTTCATCGGCATGACTCCCTGACTATGAGCATTTATTTTACAATTCGTCTGCATAAATACATTACTAAGAGATTTCAGCTAAAAAAATTTTATAATCTAGTGGACCACTCCAATTATTGGAGCTTTATTAAAAAAGCCCACCAAACTTTTATCCAGGCACTCAAAGTGCTAATTTAACTTTCCCATTCCAAAAATACCATTAATCTCAATCGCACAATTTAAATTTATTACAAAAATTCTCTCACCGTATCCGGCATGATAAAATTTACACCGTTTAATTTTATAACGCACCCCCTACTCTGATAAGGAAGAACTCAAAAGTCGACATGGATGGGGCCCAAGAATCACTGTTCAACGGCTATAACATGAACATGACAAACTGAGACTACTATGCATCTACTTATTAGAAGGGCACACCCGAAACTGAGATGGGGTACAGAGACGAGAGAGAGAGAGAGAGAGAGAGATCGCAGCACACAAAAGAGTCCTTGGATTCACATAAGAAATTTCTCAAGAAATCTCGCTCAAAAAAGAAAAGGAAAAAAAAAAAAAGATTTTTGGGAGGATTTTGGGTTTCCAAGGGAGGGAAATGCAAATACTGGGGGGGGGGGGGGGACCAAACAAATGAGGGAGGCTCTCAAGTCATGAGGCCTGGTGGTTGTGGTGGCGACAGTCACGTGACAGAGGATATGTGGGGTGGGGTTTTGTTGGCAGTGAGAGGTGGCTGAGAAGCTCACATGCAAAACCCACTTTGCAATTAAGCCCCCCTTTTCGGCTTTTTGGCTTTTGTCTTTTGACCTTTTACCCCCACCCAATCCCACGCCATACGTTCTCTGGAGATGTCAATTCTGTACACACCTTTTTCTCTACTTCTACTTGCTAGCCTGGAGGTTTTGGTTATAGTATTTCGTATCATATTAGCCTATGTGTTTGACCTCGTTTTGAAGGCCTAGACCCCTATATCACGGTCTAGCTTTGGTGTTGTGTCTTTTTTTTCTCCTTCTCGTTTTTGGGGTGTTGAGAGGAATGCTGAAATGCACTTGCGAGTGTATGATCTGATCTGGATCATGCTGAGTGCATTTTGCCGTAATTATGGTTTAATGATAGTTCAGGGTCAATAATTCAACAGAGATGGAGAGTACATGAGAAGGGTTTTAGTTTGGTTTGACCAAAACTCTTGACAGCTAATTGTACTAAATATGGACCACTCGAGATATTGTTATGTTAATTAATTAATCAACGCTAAACAAAATAATTACATTGTCTAAAGAATCAAGTTATCAATTTGCAGTGGATACCATTATATGAAATGGCAATGTTACTCATTATTAGGGGATAAGATCAAATATGTTAGTTTCCCAACGCATTATAACACCATTTCTCATATAATTGCTCAAATTTTCATCTTAGAAGTTAAAACTTCTGTTAGCCAACTTAAGAATTTTTTCCTTGTTATGATGAAAAATTTAGGTTCATTCACTCATCAAAATGATAGGAAATACTGTGTTAGTTGGTGCATAAATCACTCTTGATTCTTTAGAGCTTAGTTTTTCTTCTATATCATCACGGAATGAAAAAGGTGAGTCAAATTTTTCATAAAAAAGGATTATTTGAATTTCAAAAATCTAAAAATGGTGTTCTTCTTATTCACCCAGAAATATTGAACTAATGCAATTGGAGTCGGAGAAAGCTTGGCCTATTTTATTTATTTATTTTGAGAAATTATATTAATAGAGTGGAATTGAAATACAACAATATTCGATAAAATATTTTAAGAATAACAAAATTAAATAACAATTATCATAATGATTGTAACATTTTATGTTATAAAAATTAAAAAAAAAATTAATATAAGTTTTTGTTATTTGCAAAATATTCTTAATAAAAAATGTTGGAGAGAGTGAGGAATTGGGCTAAGGTGAAGCCCATCTGGCGTAGCCCAATTGTAAGCCCGCCACGAACTCAGAAATGGGCCGTGAAAGCTCGCTGGCATCCCAAAGTTCGTCTTCCTCGTTTCTTCTTCTTCGCGTATCAGAGAACTAGAACCTAGACAAAACAGAACCAAATTTTTCTCTGCGTTTTTGCAGCCGAAGAAGACCCGATGATCAGCGTTCTTGCTCAGGTAAACAACCCAAATTTTCTCGTAAATTCGATCTTCTGATTTGATTAAGTCTTTGATTCGATTTCTAAAGTTGTTCTAACTGATTTTTATTTTTTTGGGGTTTTGGGGATGAATAATGCAGGAGCGCCTGCTGGGTGCTGCATTGGGAAGCGTATTCACCGGAATCGTAGTATTTGAGCAGAGAAAGAGTATTTACAGATCAATTTCGGATACTCAATCCCAATTGCCCGCCCGATTTCAGGTAAAATTCTCTCCACTGAAACCCTAGAATTTGGTTCCCTCTGATTCACGTAGATTTAAATTCATTTATTTATTTTTCATCGTTTTTATTGTATTGTTTTCGTTGGTGCATAATTCATGAACAAAATTTGTCTCGAAGATGAGCTTTTTTGAAATTTATGAAATGACTCAATCTAGGATTCTGAAATTCCGTGCAGGAAAATGGTAAAAGGGGAATGTGAATTTCCATTTTTTTTAGGGGCATTTTGGTTGCTTTACGATTATACCTTTTTCCTTGATTATAGAAGGAAGAAATTGAATTGGTAACTTGTGTTGTTCTCGAGCTTATCTACTTTAACCTCCAAAACGCCGATTATCCTTTCGCTTCTCTGTCCCGCTAAATTATAATTGCGGTAAAGTTGCGATATTTTGTCAATGATAATGGTGTTTCTTACTATAAGAACCGTCACTCAAAATAGCAGAAATAGTTATTATAGATTTGTAAAAGCAGAGATTATATTGATAGCGCCGAGAGCATTCATGTTTTCAGTCCCTTTAGGATTAGTTTATCTGATGTTGTTGAGCCTATTCTCATCTGCAATTTACGGTCATTCTTCATTTCTTCTGTCAGCATCATTCTGATCATTGGTTTTTGTTCTATGATCTGATGGTATCCCTAACTCATGTTTTGGATCTTCAAGCTTGAGTTTTTCCTACGCACTGTAAGTGATGAACTTTATCTGCTTGGTAACTTAATGCCTTTGCTTTGGAACTTGTGACAGACGAAGGAGCCCATCTTCGGTAAGAAATCTCGAGCGGAGCTTGCGCGCCTATGGAACAAGGCTGTAGACCAGTCATTTGGACCTGTAATTCATTATCTCAGTTCCCGCGGATGGTAGATTTTAAGTAATATGATAACCAACGTATGAGCGTCCGTCCTTATTGGTTTGACTTCAGTACATGCTACAGCCTCAGCATGGTCACATTTGTACCGTTCACACATTTCAAACAAATAAAGGGTTTTTTTTTTTTTTTTTTTTTTTTTGCATCTTGAGAAAGCGGCCTTGATTTCAAGGATTTACATTTCGTCGTTTCCTTCTATTTTCTTATTTCCTTTTTAAATGCATTTATTCATTTATTTGGGTGATCTAAATCGGGTTTGGCGAAAAATGTTTGAGAGTTAAGACTGATACTATTTTTTTCATGACATTCCAAACCATTGTAGAAGAAATATTCCCTTGGATGTTTAGTCTTGTTTTTCCCTATAGTTTCAATGGTTTGTAGTAAGCAACAAAGATGAACTTTTTGGTAGAGAAGTTGCTTTTCCTTCAGGCTTGCCCATCCTCTACCGTTCATGTACTCATACATAGGCTCTATTCGCCCGCTTTTTTTCTGCCCCTACGTTCGTCATGACTTCAATCGCCTGTCTGGAAATTGCTTGTCATTGCCGTTTCACGTTCCTTTTCAGCCAAGAAGTAAATGAATTGATTAAAAAACCCAAGGAGTTTTATACTGTCGGACCTGAAAAATGAGCAACGGGTGGGGCTCAATTTTTTAGCTGTGAGATTTGTTTAAACAACGATCAGAAGTATACACTATTGGTATAAAGTCGTACGGTAGAAAGACCCAATAAGGCGATTTCTTTCCAGTAATTTTAGGAACTATTTTCTCCCAATTTTCCGCTGGCTTTAAAGGGAGGAAAATGTATATGGCTGAAATTCTCAATTTGTTGGAAAATATAGGCTAGTGCATGTGTGTGTGGATGCATGCATTATTCACGTGATTTCACTACAAATTTCTATTCAATGATCATATTAATAGACACATGCAAGTTATCAGTGATGCATTAGAAAACTAGATAATCAAAATAGGAAACGAAAGTTGGTAAATAGAGGTCACATGGGATGTAACACTTGATTGCTAATATCATCTATAGATGCAGTCGACAAGGGCCATAACCTGAATTTAATACAAACTCGTAGATCTATGGATACATTCCATACGAACCATAATCTGAATTGAATACAAAACTAATCAAAAAAAAGAGTGAAAAGGAGAGAGAGAAAAATAGGAAACAACATGCATGGCAGTTCGTTGAACAAAAAAGAGAATCAGTGGTGTCTTCACCCCTGGACCAGCATTACAAAATGGGCATCAAGCGCCAGGCTGAACAGTCTTAGCACGACTCAAATTTTGGCGACGAGTGACAACCACATAGTAAGCACCCATAGCTAGCAACACAGCAAATGCAATGCCAAACACAATCCCAGCAACACCACCAGCTCCCAATCCTTGCCTGCCACTGTGGGAACTCACCATGCTGCTCCCTTGAGCTTTATCGGCGGCTTCGACATGGGCAGCCAGAGGCAACGGGGAGCAACTGGACCCAGTGCTGCATGGGCCTGGAGTGGTGGGCTTTTGTTCAGTGGGGTGGAAGAACTCGTAGGCAGAGGGAGAGAGAGCCATTGGGTTCTCGTTGGCCAACCCGTGGGGGGCTCTGCCCTGAGCTCTGGCAATGGTGGAGAGAAATGAGGTTAGAGAAGAGAAGACAAGTATCAAATAATAAACTGTTTTTGGAGTCATGTTTTTTTTTGCTTATCACTTTCGTGTTTTGTGGTTGCTTTTGGAGTGTGATAACTTGGAGAAATGTAAGGGACAGTTTTTGAATGGAAGTTGAGTTTTTTTGGGGGTGCTTTGGTCTTGCTTTATAGTGTCATGTGGGAAGTGTTTTTGTTGCTTGGACTTCAATTTTTGGCCATGAAAAAGAGGCCTGAAAGTAAGGGAACAGAATGATGGTTTGTCAGCAGTATGAAACCGTCCACATTTTACCATATTACCCTTGCCATATTTGTTCTATTCACTCACGAGTAGGTAGAATTCTGTCACAGAAAGAGTGTAAAATGGCATGACCCTAGTAAAATATTTATTGAAAATGGAGAAAGAGATACAAAAATGTATCATTGAAGAGCACTATTAGAGGCATAGTTGGTGCCAACATCATATACTAATAGAATGCAAATCCTATCAAAAGAGGATATTTTATGCAGATTATGATATTATATTGTTTAAAATCGATGATACTTCCACATATATTTTTCGACATTGAATCAGTACCTCATGCTATTAATTTTGACTTGTTACGTAATGTGGCTAAGCTGATAGATAGAATTATGGCCAGCACTTGAGTGCCTTAAAACACATTATACATACTGGAGTATTGGGAAGGTCATGATTTTATTATATTTATCCACCTACCCAAAAAATTCTTTTTGTCATAAAGCTAATCATCTTCTTCACTACTAGTGTCCACAGGTAAACTTACTATGCCCATGCTTGTCGCAAGCAAATGACTGCCTCAATCTCCTTTGATTTTTATAGACCTCTTCTCATCATACAACATAGAAGTATGGGTCATTATACAGAGTACACCAGCTTTACAAACACGCGAGCATGTGTTCATGAGGCATCTTGTTTATTTAATGACAATGACCTAATATTAAAAAATAAAATTAAAACATTTTGCCGTATGGTATATTTAAGACATGTTTTTGAATATGGGATGCGATTACAATAAAATGAAAACGAAAAAGTATGTAAAACTGAAAAAATCTTAAAATTAAAAGGTCTATAGAATTCTTAATTTTTGAAAAAATAGTGTTAGGAACACCAACTTCAATTGTAAATTTTGAGTATACTATCTATTCACGTAGCAGTAAATTATCAGCTTAAAAAAAATTTATAAATAAAAGAATGACACCTCACATTTCACAAAGTTCAGCACTCAAAAGGGTTTTTTTTTTTTTTTTTTTTTTAATACTTTCTTCCTTTCTTTCTTTTTTTGAAGAGTTGAAAGAAAAAGGTACGATGGGAGGGTAGGGATGATGGTGTAACTTGGCTTGAAGGGCCAGCAAAGGGGTACACAACATAATGCATATGATGTGTGTGATTATAATTGCTGTTCTAGAATTGTCCATTAATTTAATTTATTGCAAAGAGGGTCAAGCGCATGCCTTAGCTAGAATAAATGCATTTCCCTTCCCCCCACACTTGTTACATCATTTTCATGCATGGGATTGCCTCTAGATAGTATCTCTAGGAATCAAGATTAGTTTATGGAATGGAAAAACATATTAAGAGCCAAATTATCAACATGATTGTGTAGTTTCAACAATGGTGTAACTCTGCAATTCCAATGTTTTAGACCCTTAATACATATAAGCGGTGGAATGATTTCTCATTGCTTAATTTGCGTATTTCTTAATTACTGTGCTAATTAATGAAGTTTGTTACACGTGATAATTAATTGAATAAAGACAAGTAATTATAAGAACATAATCAAGGCATATGTGCATTTCAAGTTTCCTATCCATAACTTTTGCCTCAATTTCATAATGAGAATTCTGTGATAGAATATAAAAAAAAAAAAAAAAAAATCTTAGCATGCGTTTGGTACTAAGGTTTGGATTGTAGAATTTGGGTTCAAATTGAATTGTGCGTTATGTGAGGTGTTTGAATTGCTAAAGTTGAAAAATGTAAAAACTTGAAATGTGTTTCAAAAAAAAAATCAATATGAAACTTATTTCATTTATTTCGTTTGTTTCGAAATTTTATGCAATTTAGAAAAAAAAAAAATCATCTCATTTAGACTTGTATACTCAAAATTATAGATTTTTAAAGTTAATTATGAATAGTGAAATTGATGTTGACTTAAAAAAAAAAAAAAAAAAAAGAGATAACAATTAGATTATAATCTATAATTCAAACCTTAACACTAAACACCCTCTTAATTGCTGTCAATATCACTATCAAAATCATAATATTTCTCATACATTACTTTCAAATTCCTAATTTTTTAAGTTATAATTTTTTTTACTCAACGATACGAGACATATGACTCACATTTTTTAAATCTGAGAGTTTCTATCCAAATCCATCATCTTTTACCTGTTGAGTTGGTCCTGACAAGGTTTCTAAAGCCACAATTAATTAAGACATGTGGGCCTGTAAGGTTCTTTTTGTACATTTCATTTTCTTAGTAACCTTTTTTTTTTTTTTTTCCTCCTCCACATTGTGATGCGAGATTGTGCCTGGTCTCTCCTGATGTATCGTGCACAGAAGATCCTTGCTTTGCATCCTTTCAGAGCCTCACATGCTTTGGCAATTCGCTTTTTATGTCATCACGAGACTTGTCCATTGGAAATGACATATGAAATTGTGTAAATCTCTATGTTTCAAAGTTTGATATACGTACCTTTCAAGCCATTATTCCAATCTTAAATTCTACACACTTCTTGCAAATTCAAATGTTTGGCCACTGAGAAAATGTCATTTATTTTCCCACAAAAAAAACCCACGAGGAATGTGTAGGCCTTGCAATAAGGAAAGAGTGATTCTTTTATCACTCTTGAGGTTCAGTTCATTTCTGACCCATTAATGCAAAAGATAAATTGAAAGCGGTATCGTCGTTTTATTGGATATATTATTAAATCCAAATTGAGATTATCCGTCAAGAATTAAATATGATAGTTTTATGAATATCTTTGTCTTTGGTTTTTCGATTGTTTTTTATAAGAACGATTTCTTGAGGTTTTTCTATATTAAATAAACTTATGTTTCTTTGTCACAAATTAATAAAATAATAATAATGAAATAAAATAAACTTATGCTTGAAGCACAAGAAAAAAGGAGTAGACTTATTGCTCTTCACAGGGAAAAGAGAGAACAAATCCCTAGCTGATTTAACTTAAAGGATAAGATTATAGTGACTGGACTTACAGCTTAATATTTTTTATTGGTTGATGTGACATTTTTTTGGTTACTTCTTATTGAATTGTTTTCATGTGTCTGCTTAAAAAACAAAAAATTAAATTAAATTAAAAAAAGAAAGAAATGAATCCAAAAAGGATTGAGGATGAAGCTCTTTGATTTTTCATGTACAGGTTCAGATGATTACTTTCTGGTGGCTGGTAGAGAAAAAAGGTACTGCTATTTCTCTCTACCTTGTACTTGTAGTGGGAAATAAAAAAAGGTTACAAGGGTTAAAAAATCAATTTATCTTGCATTATTAATTTGCTAGATTTTTATAATATTTATATATAAATTGAGTAACTCTTTTTTTGAGTTTGCTTTTAAGGATGACTTATGTCCAAAATTCATTTAACATGGTATTAGAATCAGAATTTTTAAGCGATGTGGGCTTAGATCCTGTCTCATCTGCATGACACGTTAAACACGAGGAAGAGTGTGTTAGAAGTTGAAGTTGTCCCATATTTATTATTCTTATTGGATAGATTGCATTTCTAAATATTAGAGATATTTTAAAATCATATCAAAATAAAAAAAATAAGTGAAATTAAGATAATTTAATACAGATATAATGAATGGATCATACTTGTGGTTGAGAATATATATCTATTCCACAGGGCTTGCAAGGAAGATGAACATGGACCACTCGATTAGAAAATGATCAAAGAATTAGTCCATCGCTCACGACATGATAATAGACATTATAAGGAATAAAAATTTCCTAATCTTTCATCATGAAACTACACCTAGAACAGGAAATAAATTTAAAAAATAGAAATTAAACAAGCATTACAAATAGGCTGATGATTTCAATGTCGTTTTCTTCGGGTGTTTTTTTTCTCAATTACTGCCTGCAAACATCTGAATTCTATACATTGCCCAAATGAAATGAAAACAACCATTGTTAATAACAGAGATTTATTGTCTCTATTTACTGACCATGGAAAAAAGAAATTGTCATTACTTGGTGGGTTTTTCTCTATGACTTGCATTGATTAATACTATTCATTAAAAAAACATTAATTAATGCATTGATTATTAGTGCATGATTTCATCATCCAAATACTTGAATATTGATTCCTGGCCATAGAGATATAAGCACATGAAATTGGACATATTAGTTTCACATAATAATTAATAATGCCAACTTCTTTCTTGGGTACAAATCCTATATTAATTCCTTGTAGATTTAAACAAAACCTAACATCATCAAATCGCTAACACCTCACCTAATATTTATTCCTTGAGAAACGACCTTAATGCCATAAAATAGGGACAAAAGATAAGGTAAATTTATATAGTTGCCAACTATAAGATAAACATACCCACCTTTAAAAATAAAAAAATAAAAAATAAAAAATAAAAAATAAAAGAAAAGAAAAAGGAAAGGAAAGAAAGGGAATCCCGAGCACTATTGATTAAACAAGTATTTTCTTTTTCTCCTTTCTCCTTTTCTCTATCTATCTATGCTGTCCCTTTTAGCAACTACTACGTGAGAGATGAGATTATGAATAATTCACCATTTCATCTTCGTGGACAACACCCACCACACCCCCAACCCCCGCCCCCCACCCCCGCCCCCCACCCCAAACACACCAAAAAAAAAAAAAAAAAAGTGATTTTTATTTCACTTTGCTTAGTGGGTTGATGATATGAATGATTAGCAAAGCCCATAGTTTTAATTGACAATATGAAAATAATTGTTCGAGTTTAATTTAGACCTTCAATGAATTGACGGCCTACCAAATAACACTTGTCTCAATAAGAGAGATAGATATATGTATGTGTGTGTGTGTGTGTGTGTCTATATATATATAGAGAGAGAGAGAGTGGGGGGAAAGATTGAACTAGGTGTCCGAATCTTTTATGTTAAACTTTTCTTTAAATTCATTAAATGACAATTGAAAATGACGAATTCCTAACCTGCCAAAAGATCCATCTTACTTTGTCGTTATCCTCAATTTTCAACTATAATTTTATAGGGAAAGAGCAAAGTTTTGATAAATTATTTACTCCAAATGAAAGCAAGCGTTTAATGAAGCCCCCACTACATTTACAAAATTGTTTGCTTTTGGGTAAAGTGGGTAAAAAATTTTGTTAATGTTTCTTTGTCTCCATCTCATAACTCAAAATTCAAAGCCAATGTCGGGTGAGAATTCTATTCTAGCAATTATTGATAGCATGACTCAACCTGATGGATATGATCCTTATCGTCACTTATTTTCAGCTTACATCCCAAGCGAAAAAGATTGAAAGACCCCAATTTCTTTTTTCTTTTTTTTAATACTTAATATATGTGGGAAAACATTCACACTCCACTTTAGAAAATTAAAAAAACAAAAAATTAAAAAAGAAAAGAAAATGGACTTCAAAATAAAAGGATAAGGACACACGAATTCTGACCAAAACCACATTAATACAAGCAAAAGCAACAATTAAAAACAAAATAAAATAAAGGGGGGGGAGACATGCAAAATACAGACCCTTTGCCCATAAGTTCATCCCATAAACACGATTTATCTACAATTTCCAAATTTGGCCCTCCAAATATCCTTCCGTTAAGATGAGATCAGAGAGGCAAAGGACAGACGACCCGGATCACAACAGACAGCTTGTACTCTTCATCTTCATCTTCCTCTTCATATTTTTTTTTTTTTGTTATTCTTTTGGGAAATTTAACATACAGACAGAGAAAAAAAAATGCTTACTTTTTATTTTCGTTAAAAAAAAAAAAAAATTTAAGCATTGCTCCTGAAGGATCCAAGAGCCTTGATAGCGGCTGCTCTGAGGATGTACTGGTGGTAGAATGCAGCAATGGCGGCTCCAATGAATGGTCCAACCCAGAATATCCACTGCCAAAGATTTAATCACCAAAATAACCATGTCATTAGGGTTACTAATTTCTAATTAATTATTTGTATGTGCATATTTAGAAGAAGTAGGAAAAAATAATAATAATAATAATAATAATAATTAGAAAGAGGATATGTACCTGGTCATCCCAGGCCTTGTCGTCGTTAAAGATGACAGCGGCTCCGAAACTCCTAGCAGGGTTGATACCAGTTCCGGTGATTGGGATGGTGGCCAAGTGAACCATGAACACTGCAAATCCAATTGGCAACGGTGCCAAAACCTAATACATTTTTTTTTTTAAAACATAAACAAACAAAATAATTGTTAGCTTTTTTTTTTTTTTTTTTTAATTTAGAAGTGAAGAATTCAAATTCTATACATTTTTATAGGATTAAATGTTAAATTTTTACTAAATTATGCCTCAAAATACTTTTTTTTTTTCTAAACAAAATCTTAAAAATGATCAATTTTTAAATAATGTCAGCACCACATAACATATTATATACTATAAAAAGTAAATTATATATATATATATAACAGTTTTTCATTTTATATTCATATAAAATATAATAGAATTATATTTTTTTTTATTACGCCACGAGAAAAATATTGGGTATACCATTACGTGATGGTGGAAATTTTAAATTTTGAATATTAAAGTATATAATTTGTTTAGATCGTCATTTAAAATTAAAATTTGTAAATTGAAGTGTGATTGATTTTTTAAAATGATTATAATTTTTTTAAAATTTTTATTTTAAAGTAAAAATTCAATAAAAAATATAATTTAATTTAAATTAAATTAAAAACCAAAAAATCATTAATATTAAGAATCATATTGTATAATTAAAATATATAATTATAAATTTTGTAAAATAGAAATGTCAATTTTGTATTGGTTGAAAATCAACACAATTCCATTTCAAAAAGAAAAATTAACACAATAATTGAAGCAAAATATATATATATCTATATAAATTTAATAAAAACAATAAAAATAAAAAAAATCTTATAGTAACAGTAAGAAGATAGAGATCGTTTTTTTATTTAAAAAAAAAAAAAAAAAGAGAGAGAGAGAGAAAAAGAGGGGAAAAAAAAAAAAAAGAAAGAAAGAAAGAGGAAAGAGGAGGTACGTACAGGAACATGGGAGTCTCTGGCGCTGCGCTTGGGGTCGGTGGCGGAGAAGACGGTGTAGACGAGAACAAAGGTGCCGATGATCTCGGCGCCCAAGCCGACTCCCTTGTTGTAGCCGCTTTGGAGGGTGTTGGCTCCGCCTTTGTACCTGTTGTAGTATGAGCTCTGGAACGCCTTCACCAGTCCCACCCCGCATATCGCCCCCAGACACTGCGCCACCATGTACAGCACCGCCCTCACCAGCGACACCTTCCTTGCCAAGAACAGCCCCAACGTCACCGCCGGGTTTATATGCCCTCCTGCCCCCCATTCCCCACCCCAAAAAAAAAAAAAGAAAAAAAATTAGTACATATCAAACCAAAAGAGTTACAATATAAGTTGTTTGTTTAATTTGTCTGCTGATAACAAAACTTTTTCTCTTAGGTTTACGATACGCACCAGAGATACCGGCGGTGCAGTACACAAGAATGAAGATCATTCCCCCGAAGGCCCAGGCTATGCCGAGGATTCCGACGCCGTCGCATTGGTCTGCCTCGTTCTGTCTCTTGTAGCCGATCACGGTCAGGACCGTCACGTAGAGAAACAGAAGCGTCGCTATGAACTCGGCGATCAGAGCTCTGTAGAACGACCACTTTCTCAGCTCCTCCGCGTCGATCAGCGGCGCCGGCGGCGGGTCGTGGTAGTCCTTCGCCTGGAACTCTCCACCCTCTGTTACTTCCACGTCCTTCGCCATTTTCTTTCTTTCTTTCTTTCTTTCCTTTTTTTTTTTTTTTTTTTTAGAGAGAGAGTGAGTACTCTAACTGTTTGCTTAATTGTCTCGACGACTCTGTGGAAGGACAAGAGTGTGATAAAAAGGTGTATTTATGGAGTGGAGAAAGAGAAGGATGTGCAATTATTAAGAGTGGGGTTTAATTTAATTTAATAACGTGATCATTATCATTTAACGATGATTTTTTTTTTTTTTTTTTTGCCGCCCATCTTGCTTGATTGCGCTTGCATGGGTCCCTCTATGTGTGTCCTTAAACGGCCATTGATCTGAATCCTTTGGGGTTTTTTTTTTTTTTTTTTTTAATAAATATAATGTCATCAGTCACTAATTTTGAGGTTCAAGGGATAAGTGAATCAACGGCTATATTGTGAGTTTACTTTATCAAAAAACAATGAAAGTTTCATAAAAATATAATTAATGACAGAAATACGATTCCAAGTTCCAACCCTTATCTGTTCATTTCTATTCAAAGAGAATTCAAGTTAAACCATGTATAATTTTGAGTTGTAGGCAAAATAAACAAATGAAAAAATAAAGCAAAATGTATAACTTTTTTTTTTTTGGGCAACTATACTAGATATCATACGATTATAATGATATATATACATATATATATATATATTAGGTCTAAAACGTTCAACATTTAGGACAAAGAGAGGTAGGCAATGAAACGGTCCAAAACTCCCGTGGTAATGGGTCATGTGGTTTCATTGTAGTCGTTAGACTCAAATTCACTGTTCTCTTTCGTTTTTTCTTCCCTTTCTTTAGTAATTGGGACCCTGTTAAATGCTTTTTTTTTTTTTTTTTTTAAATTTAAATAAACATCAAAGTTTTTCTCTTTATCTTCCTTTTCATCCACTTATTTTTATAATTCGTCAAGAGCGAAACGTGTTGTGTTTTTTTGCCCCTTTTTTTCCTTTTCCCCTTTCCGATGAGACTGTAAACAGTCCCCATATTTGCTGGATACCATTATTTAACTTTCTTCGTTTTTTTGTTTTTTTTTTTTGTTTTCAAGAAGTAATTATATTCTCATTTTTTCACCTGAAAAAAGTATTGCAGTTTCACAATCAAACGCTGATTGATCATAAGAATGTCTATATCCTTTTTTTTTTTACTTAATGAAACTCAATAATATTTTCAATATAAAACATAATATATCTCCTTAATAACTTTGATTTTCTGCACTATTAGGTTTTGAAAAAAGAACATAAAACTTGGAAAGTCCAAATTATTACATATGCTGACTACAAAAACAATTCTAGGGTTTTACTTAAAAAAAAAAAAAAAAACTCCAGAATTTTCTAGTAAAGCCAAAAAAAAAAAAAAAAGAGAGCTTATTATAAAGCCTAGATAAGATTCCAAAAATTTTAGGCTGGGTCCAGCCCCAACGTAAATTCACTGTCGATTTATACTAACATGTGCTGTGTGGGCACAGTTGAGTTGGGCGGACCACGAATTTTGTGATCATCATTGACTTAAAAGAATATATACATATATACATATATAGAGGAAGCATTTCAATTTTCAGCCACAAATTATTTTATTACTAAAAAAAAAAAAAAGCTCTGAAAGCTGATCATCAGAAGGGGAAGATTTAAAAAATTAAATAATCTCTAATGGATTAAAAAGAAGAAATGCAATAAATTTAGAACCCCCCAGTATCTTACATTATCTAAAGAGAGCAATTAAAATATCATTAATCGCAATACACAACTAATAGATTGGAAAAGATTATGATAAGTATCATAGTGTTGTCATATTGTTTGGGTGACGAAATATTTGATCATGCCAGATGAACTTTTCTGGAATAATCTACCTAACATCAAACTTTGGCTTTTGAAATAAAATTTATATGTGTGGTTGTTATCCAACGTCACTTCAATTATGAAGATTACAATCATTTTCTCTTTTTCTTTTTCGTTTTTACTTTTTATTGTAATTATCATATTTAATTAATTAACTTTTTTCCAGGTAGATATAAAATTCCATTATATCTATATATTTTTTTTCTCTATTCTACATTAAAAAATTGTATATGTATACAAATATATATTGTAATCTATTATTGTATATTCCCTGACAAATTCATGCCAGCTGAAGGAAACGAGCATGTCTATATATTATGCTTAAAAAATGAAAAGTAAAGACTATGTTGGGAATGGGTAAGTTTCATTATTGAAATGTATTTGGTTTAGCATATACAAATTCCATAAAAAAAATTATTTTCTAGATATTAATAACATTAAACATCCCATAATTAGAAGGTTTTGGGGGAAAAAAAAAATAAGTTTTATTTCTAACATCGTTTGCAACACGTGGATAATTTTAAGACTATTTCACTTCTTGTTGTTATTAGTTATTGCGAGACTCTTTCACTTATTAATATTGCTCTTTTCCCTGAAAAAGAGTAAATAATGTTCTTTTTTTGGGAGAAATATTGATCTTTCTTGATGAATAAAAACTGTACAAACTTTTGACTTACTGGATGTTAAAAATGCAATTTGCTTTCTTATTTAAGACGAATTAATATATATACTTGTTAAATTAATGCCAATTAAATGTTTGAAACTTAGAAAAATTTACGCTTGGCCCTTTTTGATTAGTGGAGTTTCTATAAATGATTAGATTAGTGTGGTTCAATTTGGACAGCTCATTAGTTGTATTTTAGTAACTTATATATATATATATATATATATATATATATATATATATATATATAAGAAAAAAGCACTCTCTATCCATATTCCTTAGCTACTAACCCAGATTTTGAGATGCCTAAACCGAAAAAGTGGCAATCAATCAACAAAAAGAACAAAACCAAAACCAAAAATAAAGCACATAGAGACACGAAGATAAACCAATGAAGTGGTCCACCATGCTTGCTCCATGTATTTTCCGTGATAGAGAATTCAAACATAATAAATAACGCGAAAACAAAACTTAATCCTCTGAATCATTCAGTGGAATGATAAAGATGTTCGTTTTATGTAATAAAATTTTGAATTCGAGTTAATTCTATTATTTGTTATCATGTATATATAAATAATTGATCTCATGAGAAACACATGGATTCACATAAAATTAAAATGTATATTATATATTACAATTATATATATTGTAAGAGTTTAAATTTAGATGAACATGGAAATTGACCTTCAATTCATAGCCACCCTACTCCGACTAAGTCCCTCTAATTGTGTCATCAATTGACATTTCATAACAATTGAAAAAAAAAAAAAAAAAAAAAACCCTTTGACGTTGCTTTTCTTGAAAAATATTGTGATCGATAATATGCCACGTATCAACATGTGAAGCGACAGATTAAATCAAACAAAAAATAAATATTAAACGTTGGTTCTTTTCTCGAATTTGTGAGAGGTATTTCTTATTAAATTGGGTTTTTAATTAGAGGCTGAGGGCGACTCATCCTTGGTCGGTGCCTCCTCTTCAAGTTTTTTAGTTCATAATTAATCGTCTTTGTCATGGCTTAATTATGGATAGCAATCCCATTACAATAAAATTAACCTAAAAAAAGATGAGCAAAAAAAAAAAATCTAAAGCAAAATTATTATAAGGGCTTTGAGAAAAGCATTGTACATTGTCTGACAATTACGTGTGGAAGCTGAAGAATTACTACTGAGAGAGAAAACATATATCAAGAAATGTCACAACAACAGGAAATACACAAAGGAATATCTTTCAACGGATTCCACGCCTTCCTAGAGGATGCTTGTGTGCAAGTTGAGATTAATACCATCCTTAATCTCACATTAATTACTAAATGTGCCATTTAACGGGATGTGTTTAAAGTAAACGACACATAATTAATTCATTCATATTTTTTGAAAAAATATAATGTGAGATTGAACCTACAGCGTGCTTATAAAACTAAACAGCAATCCATCCTATTTTATGACATTTTATCAAGGGGTCATTGGTATACAAATTATGGTGGCTAAATTATTTTGGGGAACTAATATAGTGTCCAAATCGCGGAATTCAATCCATCTCACTGGCCAAAGATAAAATAATCATTTTACAAACAAAATCTATTATTTCCTTTCCCTTATATCCCTATACCAAATAAGAGAGATGATTTTTGCTTTCTTTCCTTCTTGTCATACCAAATATTATGAAAGAAATAACTTCTCTTTCCTTCCTCATTTCCCTCATCTAGGTTATCTACTGCTCCCTCCTTTCACTTTTCTCTCCCTCCTACCAAACATAGCCTTAAGGGATGGAGAATAATTACATAAAATGTCACAATAGCTAATAATATAGATATGAGTTGGTTAAAGATTAAGAGCGAAATATTTAAGTCCTCAATATTCAGAATCTAATTTATCAGTAAAAATGATGTAAAAAAACATTATGTTTATATCTCGAATAATCAAGTGTCTAAATTTTATTAAGTAGAAAAAATAAAATTTCAACTCCGTTCCTTTGTCCTTGTTAATTAGTTGCAATCTTGACTTGATGATGCATTAAAAAATAAGCTTGTTTTCAATAATTGTTTTTAGAAAAAAATTACTGAACCAAATAGCCTGTTTTCAAAGCTTTAAGTCAAGATAGAAGCTGTTAAATGTAAATTTATGATAGTTCACATCTCCGACGCCTCTCCCCGGCAATGCTCTAGTGTTTTTGTGACTGGTTCGCATCTCATCGTCGGCGAAAAGAGGGAGGCAGCGGCAGCAGCTGCAGGAGAGGGGAGAGGAGAGTGAGGGCGGGGACATTTTTTAAAGTAGCCATTTATATTTTAGGTGAAATTTCTGACTTTTTTTTTTTTTTTTTTTATCTCCCCCCAAGCTACATATTTCCCTCCTCCAATATCACTGCTTAAATAAAAAATAACTTGTTAAATAACAATAATAAGGTTTTGAGATAAGAGAACAACCCACTGAGTGAGAAAATAAATCATTGAGGCTGTTCGGAAGATTCAAATTTTGGGCTGAATTGAGCCCATGGGCCTGATAAAGTCTTGATCTTTTGTTTTGTTTTGTTTTTTTTTTTTTTTTTTTAATATGAAAGCATTTGAAAGACACAATTAAGGGAGAAAAATGTCTCAACCGCAACCATCTTTATTTTTTATTTAAAGAACAAGTAAAGTTAAATCATGAGCTGTTAAGATACAACTAAAACATGGTTGATTAAACAGCTTTGAGTAAGAAATAAAACAAAATAACCATGTTAAATATGAAAAGGATACAACAGTCACCGTAATATTTAGAAAATATAATTTGATTAGAATACGAGTATATATGAATTATTAGGAAAAAATACATGCTAAAAGACTTATCCTGAATAAAAGCTACTTGATTATTACACATTTGTCAATATAAGCATCTTAAGAGTAGTGAGATTATTGGAGGAGGGAGTGTGTGAAATAGAATGGCAGAGAATTATTAAATATTAATGCAGAGAATTATTCACCTTTTTTTTTGTTTTCTTATCGTTTTCGTTATCTTTTTCACGATTCATCAAAATACCGACACCTGTTACGACTTGGATCGTCCAGTTTCCACTTAACTCTTATTATTAAACTCATTTGCAAACATCACAATCACATCAAAATCATCAACCCCCCCACCCCCAACTCATTTACAAGTGCCTCTGCCACTGATATGAGTACGCAAGATACCATATAAGAAGAAAACTTCTCAAGACATGTAGGTTAATGTAATTTTACTTTCGTTTGTGAATGATATGTAATGATCAGCGCAGATTAGCAGTTGCAGGTATTAGTTTAATCAATGTTTATTTGAATTGATTTACGGCCGTTTGGGGGTATATCTGGAGATTGTGGTTTGAAGGTTGAGTTAGAAATTTATGTTTGGAGATAAAACTTTTGAAAAAGTTATGTGATATAAAAAACAGTACAAAAATTTGAAATGTGTTTCGAAAAAAATATACAAAATGGATATTATTTTGTTCGTCTTGTCGTTACGAGTATTTTGAAATAAAATTATTTCATTGCGATTTAAAATGAAAAAGTTATGTTCTTTAAAATTTGAGTATTTTACAAATGAAAGGGAGAGAAAAATTAATTTAGAGTTTGGATTTTAAAATTCATACGGTGTTTTGCCATATGAAACTAACAATCCAAACGGGCCCTTAATATATTGCGTTCTAAATTTAAGTTTGGTAAATTTTTATTTTCTTCGAGTGATTAAAAGTATAAGATGGTAAATCTCCATACTAAGATGTAATTCCCTCCTCCAAGTTATAAAAAAAGTATAAACTAAGAAATTAAATATACATAAAAATATATATATTTACAAGGGGATTAATAAGACTAACTAAGATTATATTTTCACATTGATCTACAAATTACGTACAAACGTGAAAATCATGATGCGACAATATGAGCCAAAAAAGAAGGTTAAAAAGAGACCAAAGATGACTCGATACTGCTACAACTACATATAAGCATCTGTGACAACTCTCTCATTTTATCTAAAACTTGGAACATCGATTCCCCATTTTTATAGAACAAGGAACTCACTAATCTAACCAAACAAAAAACAAGGTCAGTGGTAATCATCGCCGCTTCATTGTCATCGTTGTCGTTGTCGTCCTCGTATTCCTCGGCTCTCTCTTCCACAATAGTCTCCAATTTAGGAGGGTTGGAGCACTTCAATGGGAACTCGAGCAACGCCGGCGCGACCTCCATCCAAGGCTTCATCACATGACTAGTGAACTGCTTTGCCATTGTGATAAGTATCTTCGACCAATACGACAATAAAATCGGTTTTGATTCGAAACAAGGCTGTTGGAGATGGGCGATACGTGTTTTTGTTCTCTCTGGTCAAGGAAATATAGCTCAAGGCTGTTGGTTTGAGCAAAAATGTGATGGAAATATATAGAGGTGGAAATAGTGACTCGCGAGAAGAAATGAGAGAAGGAAACAACCAAGAAAAGACCGTGGAATAGGTTTAAAGGCAATTGAGGGTAGTAAGAAGTTACACGTCTTCGGTGAAGTTTGCCACGTGGATATGTAGAACGCCATGATTCTAGATATTGAGTGGAAGATATATACACGTGTGTGTTGACAATAATTATTGGCATTTTGCCCCTTATTGGGACTAGGTTTCAAACATTAACTTAACTTTATCTGGATTTTTTTTTTTTTTTGATTTTTTGTGTGGGAGATTTAACTTTATCTGGATTTTTTTTTTTTTTTTTTTTTGTGTGGGAGATTTTATAGCTATATATTTAAGACACATTCTTGGCGTTTTCTCTCTCTCTCTCTCTCTCTCTCTCTCTGGAAGTCCATTGATTCATGTATAGTGACGAGGTGTGTGTTTGATATGGACAATAGAAGAGATTTTTTTTAGCTAATTTAAGACACATTCTTGGCGTTCTCTCTCTCTCCCTCTTTATTTTCTATTTTTTATTTTTTATTTTTGTTTTTTAAAAGTCCAATGATTCATGTATAGTGACGAGGTGTGCGTTTGATATGGACAATGGAAGAGTGATGGCAATAAAACATGATTAAAACGTTTGGAGAATTTGAGGTTGGCTTTGCTAATTCAAGAAGACTTGTTGCGAGGCCACATTGCAAAAGCCACGAGTTTTCTTGTGGAAATTGCATATTTTGAGAGTTCTCTTCTTCTTTCTTACTTATATTTGACTCTTCTTGAGAATCCAATTAATTATGGATGCTTAACTAAAATTAGGAAAAAGATGAAGTAAAAACTTTTTTTTTTCCTTTGAAATATGTTTTTCTAACCATCGAATTAGATTTTAATCGTTAAATTTATTAGTAGGAACACATTAGTATCGTATGGTGTTATTGTAATATGAATACTCATAGATCAGCTTGCTCTACTAGTAGAGCAAAATTAGAGTTCTAACCATAAATCTTTCATATAAAGTTTTATTCTTAACTTTATGTCAAAGACAAAATTATACAAAAGAAAGTACTTTCTCAATTGAGAAAACTCTGATTTGTCTCTAAGCTGGAGCCTTTTAGGGAAGAGTATTTAGGGTTACAAATTAACAAGGACTAGATATAGTATTTATGCTCAAAAAAATCTTACCAGAAAACACGAAGCTTCAAAACTATTTTACTAATCCGAGCACCAAGATTTTTCTGTGAGTCAAGTTAAAAATCTGTATCGCTTCGGGATAAATCTCTTTTATAATTTTTATGCTCTATTAAAATTCTGAAACCCAGTTGAAAACGTCTTGTTTCGAGTATGAATATGAAAATAAATTTTTCAAGAAGTGTTGGAATCATTTTAGAATTGTGTTAGCTTGTGTTTTGTTTTGATAGAAAAGTACGTATTTATTCCTACTTCTTTGTTTCTCAACTGGCCGAATCGGAGTCCTGAACCCATGTCGAAACCAGAGAGGTTGAAGACAGAAACTTTAGACATTCAAATGAAACCCAAGTCGAATCCCTTCTCACTTTAGAAACTCAAGTGGGCTTGGGCTTTCTCTCTCTCTCTTTTTTTATAGCCCAAACCATGAGAGAGAGAGTAAAAGGTAAGGCAGCGTCAAGGCGTACTCCATAATTCAAGAACCGCTTTAAACCGATCTCAATTTTTTTAACTCATGAAAAATTCCTTTTCCAATTAAATGGTTAGATTTTTAAACAATGAAAATTTAGATTTAGATTTGAGTTAAATTGTTATGGGGTGAAACCATTTAAATGTACTTGAATGTTGATGGTAATCCAAACAAGGACTAAGAAGTTGACGATATCAAAATTTTATAGCTGTCTGATATGATCTATATTTAAGCCTTTTTCAACATTCAGCGAGCATCATATGTGACCCAAAGAGTCGAATTAACTTATGTGGCGAGTCCACAAGAACAACGACTTAACCTGCCCCAATGACAAAACTCAAAAAGGTAAACGAAAATGAATCGCAAAGTGCTCGAGTCTAACAATTTCGTTTATAAAAGAAAAAAAAAAAAAAAGCAATACGAAGATGTGCCATTACCCACAAAACAATTTAAACAATCTATTTATATAAAAAAAAAAAATCAAATCAAATCAAATCAAATCAAACAATCAATCAATCGGGAACAAAAAATTAAGAAAAGAGGCTCATTTTACACACCAAAACAAAAACAGCATTATTGAATATAGGATGAACTTTTATTCCCAAAAGTTTTTTTTTTTTTTTTTTTTTCTGTTAATCAAAAAGCCTTATTCAGGCTTACAAGTTACAATTATTCATGGCGGCCCAAAAGTAAAGCACAATCTTTCTCCAATAAAAACTACTAGAAACACAAACTCTAATTCTAACTTTTGAATAACAGTGACACATGAGTTGTTATTTTCTTATTTGTAGACGTTTTAACACGTGCCACATCCACTGATCATATAGACCAACAAAAAAATAACAACCCGTTGACACGTGTTCTGTCAATTGTCGTCAGCAGCATGTGCTGCACAAACCTATTTTTCCACTGTCCCGAATAAGCTAAGACGATAGTGTCAACACTAAACTCCAATGCTGAACTCAATTAAAACCAATGATTCATGTCAAAGGCTTGTCCCTAGGGCAAATGCGGCTCAAGGGCAAAGGCCAAATAAGACCAACATCATTTCTACAGATCGTCTGTATTTCATACCAGTATTGTGTAACTAATAAGGTTCAAGAATCATCAGCAAATAAGGTTCAATAAGGGTTATACAGCATGTTAGAATGATCTGCATCATGTCGGTTTCATCATCCCTGCCACAAATTGACAAAACTATCTTACCTATGATACTAAATCTGTGAACAACCAGCAAATTTCAAGTTTCAACCATTTCAAGGCATGCATAACAACCTAACAGTCATGGACGCATAGTATAATACGCAAACGCATTGTAATAAAGTAACAGTGTCGCAGCGAAGAATCTAACATGAAATTGCCAGGAAAAACATCGAAGGACAGCATAGAGATCAGACTATTCCTCCGAGATTAAAGAGGTTGGACACAATAAAGCAAATTTCGTTCCACAGAATGCAAATCAGCTAAAGAAGACTATCTGAAACGAGTTAAACCTGTCACAGAGGAGACCATTTACCAAATTCTGCAATTGAGGTACAAGTACAAGCAAAATCATCAACAGTATTTACCTAAGAAAGCATGTTATGAACACTTTGATGAAAGATAAAGCTTCCACAAAGACTTCAAAAAAGTTAAAAAACATTAGGTCCCGTTTGGTTCCTCTGTAGGTTCAATTTCAAGCCTCCTAAATTCACATCTCTCTTTCTCTCTCATCCATTTTCATGAAATTAAAACTTCAAAGATCCATAACTTTGTTATTTCAAGTCATAATGCGGGGAAATTTTTTTTTTTTTTTTAAATAGCTCAAAATGATACGAGGAACGAATAATGCATCTTTTTATCCAAAAACATTTCAAATTTTTACACTATTCCCTGTATCAGGATTCATTTCCAATTCACACTTCAACCAAACACACATTTCCTAATCAACCAACAAAACCCCACCCCCAACAATAGTTCCAAACAGGTCCTGTAATACAAATAAGTTTTAAAACTTCTTTCGTGGGCCTCCCAATTTTCAAACACGACATAAACATACACTAACACAAGTGATTTTGAATCGTCATTTTGAAAAGTTCTGTTCGGTTCTCGGAATCATAGGAACTACACTAAGGGCATACTAGGTTTATGATTCAGAATAACAAAGTCGAAGCTATAAAACAAAGTAACATTAGCATCATTCTACAGACAAATGACATAATAAAACTGGCAAACATTAGGATTTGCAAAACAATATACAGTACATTAATAAGTTGACTTCTAATACATACTTCCAAACACCACCAAGAAGCAAAATTCAACGGTCAGAGTAAAACTTCACTGCAATACAGGTTGTATATAGCATACCATACATAAAACCCAGAGACTTCAAAAGCAGCATTTTCACTCGATTTAATATGCTTAAAAAGTTTTCCACAACGGATAAAGTAAAGACGAAGCACCGCAAGAAATGAAGTCGTTAAAGTAATCGACAAAAGTATCTGCAAATTTTTTTTTATCTAATTACGTTCAAATAGGGATTGTAATCATCTTACGAAAACGAGTTTTGCGATCCCCAAATCATCTAAAAAAACGCTTGATAAATTAAACAAAAACCCAAAGTATCTAGAACCCAAAAAAAAAAAAACAAATAGGGATTTCACTCTCACGGAGGCGGCTAAGCTCATCGGCTAACCGGCTCATTCCTGAATTTCGACATCTCCGTCGGTGATTTCCTGCTGTAAATCCTTGGGGTCCTTCCCGTCGACCGTACACCCGACGGAGACGCAGGTCCCGAGGATCTCCTTGACGGTGCCGGCGAGGTTCTTGGCCATCGACCTAGGCTGCATGATCTTGGCAACCTCGATGACATCGTCGAGGGAGATGTTGCCGTTGTGCTTTATGTTTTTTGTCTTCTTCCTGTCGCGCTCCGGCTCCTTCAGGGCCTTGATGACCAGAGCGGCGGCCGACGGGACGACGGAGACCTTGGCCTGACGGTTCTGCACCGTCAGCTTCACGGTGACTCGGAGTCCCTTCCAGTCCTTGGCCGTCTCCTTGGCGATGTCTTCTCCGATCTTCTTGGGGGAGAGACCAAGTGGACCGATCTTCGGAGCGAGCGAACTCGCCGCGCCGACCTCGCCGCCGGTGACTCGGACGTAGACGTCCACGACCTGTGTGGGATCGAACTTCGGCGGCATTTTCGACTGCTTCTGATTATCTTCTGAGAACACGAAAAAAAGGCGCTGCTCGCTAGGGTTTCCGAAGAAGCGATCCTCTCTCGGAAAGTTTAGATTTATTGGTAGGGTTTTGCTGGGTTGGGGAAAGACGAAATGACGAATTTAACCCCACTGGTTTCCGAGGGCCTTGACGGGAATGTGGGCTTTAAAAGGCGAAATTGTCCCGGTTGTAAAATGAGTAAAAAAAAGTTGAATTTAGGGTCATTGGGCCGTTCTCATTGGGGCAATTATGTATTTTTACGCCGATATAAGAAGCCCACTCTTTACTTTTTGGATTTAAGCTCCAGGAAGAAACTTCTTGGGTCTCTTATCTTTCTTGGGCCAGTTAATAAATAGCCCAATTACTTGACACCATTTGCCTCGTTTTGGATTTTTATTAGACATGCCATTTTTGCAATTTTGTAGAATGCTTTTTTAGGTATTTTCGGCTGCCAAAAGAAAAGGGGCGGGTGGTTCATGTTCTTTCCACTGGAAAATGCATTCCTTACCTAATATATACACACACACACACATATATATATATCAATACATATATCTCATGAACTTCATAAATATGGTAGTTTTGCTTTGGATCACTCGTAACCACTATCTTCTTAGGTTGTGAGGATACAGTGCCTGCACATAAGAAATGTGCATTAACTTCCACGCCTCAAAGGGAAAATAAAATTAAATTCAAAAAATCATCACCATTAATTAAAAATTAATCGAATGTTTAACAAAAGAAATAGTAAGATCAACTTCATTTGAAACCCGATTTAAGGATTACAAGTTCACATGTTTGAAACCGTAGAAACAAGAATAAAGATAATAATAAGAACATAGTCAACAAATTTTGGACTCGCGTGCTTATATCATATTGCCCTAGAATCCTCTTACTTTATCTCTCACTTGGTTCATTAAACCAACAATTTCTCCCCTCGTTTTCTTTTCCACTATTCATTTTTTCATCTTTAAACTTCCAAATATAGCCTAAACGACTTGCGTATTTGAGTAAATGGACTTTTAAGTCATGCATTCTATTACACTTTGAGTTCGGTTGACATTGTTATAAAGGGCTGCTTTTAGATATGAAGGTGGTGCCGTATTTGACTTACTTTTAAGTGGTTCAATAAATAGTTAGTCTCAAATTCCACACACAATATTTCTTAAATGTGTGAAGACTCCAACAATCAGTGCAAACAAAAATAGTTCAGATTAGTCACTTGACCGTACATATTTTAAAAAGTATATTTGGTAAACTCTGTTCTTACCTGTAGAAGTTGGAAAAAGTAAGACATTAGTATTAAATCTGAGGAAGCAACAATACAAAAAGTCCAAGGATTTTATTTTTATTTTGTTATTGTAATGACAGTCACGGGTTCACTTGCATTATTGACATTACTTCAACACAGGTATCCAATGACCGCTCATGAATTTTAGGATCATTTTTATTTTACTTTTTAAATTTTAAAAACTCTTACTATATCTCATGAATTTTGAATTAGATCCCACTTTACTCCTTCCATTATAATTTCAATTAAAAATATATTAAAAAAAGTTAGTAAAGTGTAATTATGTGATATTTTTCTGCTTATTTTAAAATAAATCTTAATAAATTGGGTTTAATTACATTAATTCTCCTTTTTTTCCGATATGTTTTTAGTAAAAATTATAATAAAAAAGTTTAAGGGAGATAAATTTAAAATTCAAAAGACATATATGAGAATAATCATATGTTTTATAAGCATTACATTTTCTTATGATATGTTGGTCATTAAGAAGGAACCAATTTTTATCTGTCAAAATTACGTCGTCTTTAATACTCCCCCCCCCCCCAAACAAGTTGATATGACCTTAATGATTGATTAATATTTACAACGGGGAGAATTGAAAAGAGATTTATGCGTGTTAGACATCAATTAATATAGTAATATCCTCACAACAGAAAAGTTTTGTCATTGCTGCCCAAGTCAATTAAATTATTTTCATTAGTTTGAGTGTCTCCTTGTCTTCAAACATAATTAATGTGTCACCTATTTTTAAAATTGGTTTCTTCTTACATTAAGAGATTATATTATATTGGTTTATGATTACATTCTACATGGGCTGCCCTCATGCTTGGTAGACAAAATGATAATTTATTTCCTAATGGCAATTAATTAATTAACTCATAGAATCAAGTGTAATTATTGAACAAATCATGTAATTTCTTGCAAAAATTTGGTTCAATTTTTGTCTGGCAATTTCTATTTACATGCTTAGCTTCAATGCTTTCATAGATTCTTGAGTTGGGACAGTACTGGTTCGCGTATTTTTGTAATCAATATTTTGTTAAATTACGTACTAGTACTTAACAAAATAGTTTAATGAGAAATAGAAGTGTAGTACATGTACTATATTCCTTGTGCACTTCATACATGCTTAATAGGGGATAATATTGGCCCCATCTTTTTCCCACCTCCCAAACACAATGAAAACATAATTATACTTTTAGCACCACTTAGTGACAGACAGGACCACAAAAAGTCATAAAGGATTAAAAAAGTTGGTCTCAACAAAAATACCAAAAATTTCATTTAAAAGAACATTAATATCGGGTACCTATTCATACTAATATTTAAAAAAAAAAAAAAAAGGGAATAAGTTTCGTATTCTGATAAATAAATAAATAAATAATAGAAATATTTCATGGCATATATGGAGATAACTTGGGGAGAAAAATAGCCTTACAATTACTTTTCCATCCATTTTTGTTTCCTTGGTAACTTACATTTATAGGGATTCTACATTAAGGAGTCTTCATTGTAAGATTTAATGCCATCTCCGTTAAATTTAAATAAGATAAATTTGTGTTAATAGATTTATATTCAATACATCAGATTCTACTAGGGAATTTTTTTATTTTAGATGTGTTGCTACCCATGTTTTCCCATTAATATTGGAAAATTGAGTGACGATCTTTTGGCTAGGAGCATCTCCATGTAGAATTTTTCATAATATATTAGTTAGGAAATTGAAATTGTAATTTTACAATCCAAGGATACACAAATGTTTGGATATATATTGTAAATGACAACGCATAAGATAAACGATATATCAATTAAATCTCGGTACAAAAATTGGTGTGTCTCGTACAGATTGCACCCACAATCCACACTAACACTAAGTTACTGACGGCAGCACATTAAAAATCACCGCTAGCAAGATTAATATTATGTTCAGATCATTATTTTAGATCTAAATTTTTCAGTTGAATTAAAATAAAAGTATAAATATTTATGTTTTCAAGTTGCATATTTACATATATATTTTTTTCTTCTGAAAACACATTCAAATTCTTATATTTTATTGCAGTATAAAAAGTTTTTAAAAAAATTCAACTTAATTCTATTATTCAAACATTAAAAATATTTTAAAATATCAATAATATTTAATATTATATTATTAAAAAAATAAACTTTATCGATAATTTTATATTATATAATTTACTTTTATGAATAAATGATATTAAAGTATTGTTTTTTAAACAGACATTATAAATGAGCAATAAAAAAATAAAGAAAAAGAAAAAGAATATGAGTTTGTGTTCTGCCACAAATGGACAGGCGCAGAGATTAATGGATAGACAGGAAAGGAGATAAGGATTTTCAGTCATTTCAAGTTCCAAAACGTTATTCTCATTTAAAGCCAACAACTGTATTGAGGACCTTCAAAAATTGCAAATTACAACTCAACTCCCACTTGAACCGGTTTTTCAAAGAAAAATACATATTTTTCACTTCCCCAAAAAAAGTCATTATCTACTAGTCTTTGGAGTGAGGTTTTTTTTTTTTTTTTTTTTTTTTTTTTTTTTTTTTGTTGTTATTTTCTGTTTAGTGGAAATCCCAGTTGTTTTCTTTTTATTTTTTTATTTTTTATTTATTTTTTGGGTAAATAGTTGTTTTCTTTTTAATTGGATCTTGCAGTGTTCCACCGTGTATCAATAGTCCCTCACTAATCAAATAAATAAGTTATTGATCACCAGATCAATCGGTGATAAATTATCAAATAATTTGATAATGAATTATTAAAAAAATAATTATTTTTTTCTAATTCAAATAAATTTAGGACATACATAAATTTAAGAGATTAGCTATGGCTTTGTAAGTCATGAAGGATCAACCGAGTAATTTATCGGATATATAAAGTAGAGGAGGTGATGTAATTTAGCAAAATCGTTTGAGAAGCGAAATGGGGCGAATAGAAGAGCACATCAAAAGAGGCCCACGGCTCATACAACCGGCCTATCTTCGTGCTGAGAAAGGGCAACAAAGAAAATGGACCTACCCTATCTTCTCCATTCCTCTTTTAGACATTGACATCTCTTTGTTTTTGTTGAATTTTTTGCTTCGGTTGCGTCGTTTTCACCGATGTTTTTAGCTTGCAAGAAACGTAGTTTGGGCATTCTGACGTGACTGTGAGAGTGACCATGGGGATGGGGGGCAAGACGAAAACTTTGTGTCACGTAGTTGAACAGAAATGCCCTCTAACTCAATTATTGTAAGCAAGCACCTTTAGTATATAATGTATTCACATTTCGACTCAACTTTAATTAGATTATGTTTTTTCATTTCAGTTTTTATATTTTTTTAAAAATTAATAAAAATAAAAATTAATTTTTAAAAAGTCAATCAATTATAATTTAAAAATTTTATCTCCAACTAGCGAACTAAACACATGCTAAGTGCTCATAAGTTCTATTTCAATAAATAATTATATAAAAGTTATAATTTAATAAGATTCATTTATAAATCAACCTAGTTTCTCTTTTTAAAGGCTATTGTGGTTGATCTATTATGTGAAAAGTGTGTGTGATCTTATAGCATATATATATATATATATATATATATATATATAGAAGTTTAAAAATCTCTTGATTGTGTTGGGGAATTTTTTTTATACAAGATCCAATTTTGATGCCATTTTCAGTCTTTGATAAAGAACGTGTAATATCCAATACCCACTAAAACATAAATGCTGTATTATTATTGGTCTCACCAGATTTATATATTCAGTTGTGGCATTCAATTCCCCTGCAAAGCCAAATGTAACGTCACTTAAAAGACAACAAAGGGCGATTTCTATTTAATGATATGCTTGACTATCCAAATTCTTCTCCTTTTTTTTCCCCTCAAGTTTTCAGTTGACTTCTTTTTTTTTTTTTTTTTTTTTTTGATAAGTAGTTTTCAGCTAACTTGACAACACTCTTGTACTATAAATGGAAAAAAATACCAGAGATAATCAAATTAGTGTTGAGCACCATAACAAATAAAAAAAAAATCTTAAATAAAAGTTTACTTTCTATTAACACGTGATGAACAAAATTCAGTTAATAGTCTCAACAACGTTACTAAAAGAAAATAATGGTCTACAAAAAAAAAAAAAAAAAAAAAAAACCCCTAGAAAATTGACATGAATTATGAACGAATGGTTACTTGCCATTATTTTACCATAATAAAAACATAAAAAGTAAAAAGCTTGTATTCTATTTAATTTGTATAAAAATATATACAAAACTTGCCATCAACGCACTATGGGATGGGACAATAAGCCTCCACTTAGTAATTTACTACTAATTACTATTATAATTATTTTTCTAGAGAACCACAAAAGAAAAGTGATTTTCACAGCAAGTGGAGTTTACATAATAGTTTATCAAAAGAGAGGGGATTAAAGGCAAGGGAACAAAATGAACAATATCAGTACTTAGTGGGCCTTTTTTCTGTTTGTTTTGTTTTGTTTTTGTTTTTGTTTTTTTGTTTTTTTTTTTTTTTTTGGTAGGAAGTATTTGATAGTTTCTTTTCTTCTTTTTTTTCCCCCCTGCTCGAGAATAAGCATTATCCACCGAGTTATAAAAAAAATTAGGACTTTAATAAATAACTTTTTTAAACTTAAAGAAATTCCATTTATTTTTTTACTATTATTATGGAGAAAAAAGGTTCCATAAGTGGCAGTAGATGCCTGGATTTGTTAATATTTAATAATGTTAATAAAGAGAGCCAGTTGGAGTAGAACTATCTGGTTCTCGGTTTGGTAAACACTATTAATAATTGTATCCAATTTAAAAAAATCCTCAACAAGATCACCATTATTGGACTTGAGTAATATTTATTTAATAGCTATCCTAAGATTAAAAACATATTAGGAAAGCGTTAAAGCAAAATGTCATCATTAAGATTATTTATTATTATGTACAAAAAGTACTAAAGGTTTGATCTAATCACATAAGTTCCCATTCTTCAAAGACAATTTACTGTAACATCCAGTGGTTATTGTTCTTGGGGCAAGTAAATTACAAGATTTTTCTCCCAATAACTATAAAGTCTAGCAGTAATTGGATGAAGAATTATACTTTAATTTTTATCATTTTATTTCTTTTCTAATAAACAAGTTGACTTTTCACAGTAACAATATGCAAAGCTGAAAATTTATTCTTTTACCTGCTTGTAAATCCAAGGAATATCTACCAAGATTTTGCAGCTTAATATTATATTTGTAAAGCGTCAGTTTTATGCTTCATAACATAAAGCATTTCATTTTTTAAAAATATTTATACAGTTTATTTCTTTTACCTTTTATTTTTTTGCCAGGAAATATAATTCTTTTACTGTATGTAATATATCATATGAGTTTTTTTTTTCTTTTTTGCTAAAGATGTACTGCTTTTATCCAATAAACGTACGTGATATATATATATATATATATATATATATAATTTATTGCTATCACAGATGTTGGCGATCGTCCTAGATAGAACATAGAATGTCACGCCATATAACCAAGAATAGTATGTACCATATTATCGAATAAAATAAACCTGAAAATGCCGTTGTTAAATTTAAAAATATCTAGTATATATACTCTCTTTTCTTTCCCCCCTTTCTATCACATATTTTGGTGATCCTAGAATTAAGCTAGAATATAGAATATCATACCATTTAACCAAGAATGATATGGAACATAAAATAGAATAAAGCATATCCGATAAATGCCATTATTAAATTTATGACCATACAACAATAATAACAAGTAATATTATTCTCAAGGAATGTCGAAAAAGAATAAATTTCTTTTATTTAAATTAAAAAATGACAAATTCAAATTAAATATTTTATAATAAAATTAGATATAAAAATATTTAATAAATAATTAACAAAAATAAAATATCTGCAACCTATTTTGACCATCTCTTTTATCACAGGGAATTGATTACCAATATTATGCGAAAATTACATTACCAAGAAAACCAAATTTCCAAAATATAAGAGAAAAAAAGAAATATAAAAGAAAGAGAATTGGACCGAATGAAACTGAATGGAATAAATTTCGCTTTCAAAAGTGAAGCACGAGTGAATTTAGCGCGAGACGATTATTTGACACGCGATAAATTGTAGGATAGGGAGAGAGAGAAAGAGAAATAGAGTGGGGAGTGTCGCGTTTGAGAGGACAAGAGAAGGCCAAGACCAGCTGGCAAGGAGGGCGCGCTAGATCCGAGTGCGGGGCCTACTTCACGTGCCAGCATACCCCTCTCCCTACCACACTCCACGTGTCCTTTGCAAATTGAGTTGGACACGTGGCGTAAATCCTCGATCGTCTAAACAGGACCACTTTTGTCCTCTTTTCTAGAACCGGGTCAGGTGAACCCCTCTCTCTCATCCACTCCGCGTCGCGACAAAATTTTTGTGACTACCACTCGTACAATACGAAATCCCTCTCGTCTCGGACAAATTCGTATTCCTCAATTTGCCCTTCCTCCTCTTTTTTTCTTTTTTTTTTTTTTTTTTTTTTGTCTCGTGGGTTAAAGCTTGTGCTACGCCTTATGAACAGGCCACGTGGCTTTCATCCATGGCTTGTGAAAATTGCGATATGACCGATGGAAGGGAGTTTCATAAAACCAACGGCCCTGAACATGCGTTGTTTATTTATATTTATATTTTTTGTGCTATTTTTGCTTTATTAGATTTATATAATCGATATTGTAAATATCTACAAATTATCGTGATTCAGAGCATTGCAATTAAGCTTGATCAGAAAAAAAGACAAAAAAACCATTGTTTTAAAAATTCTTAAATATCTTTATCGGCTATTATTTTTTAAAGATGCAAATACGGTATTTATTCGAATAATAATAATTAAATATGGTGGTGATATCACATAAAAGAAATATCTTTCGATACTCTTTTATCTAATATATAAAAAAAAATTCATTATCGATTATAAGATTATTATTATTGTATCTTTTTAATTCTGTTTTACCTACGTCATTAATTGAATAGACACAAATAAACTTCTTTTTTACTAATATAACAATAATAGTAATAAGAATTGTTCTAAATGGATAATAACATGTTATCCTCGTCAAAAAAGTCGAAGTTCACTTTTTCCTTAAAAGAAAAGAAAAGGATCGCCATTCACTCCGGTCTTTGATTTTTGTTCTACTGTTTTTCAGTTAAAAAAAAAAAGAGCTAAAATGAAAAAAAGAGATAAAGATAAAAGAAGTTATCATTTGTTCAGATCACAAGTATTAATTTTACATATAATAAAATTTTTATTAAAATGTATCTTTCTCAATGACATGTCTGGTTTGTTAATTTCAAACTAAGAAAAAGAAGATTTTTATGGTTAAAATCCAGTGGTTTACTCTTACAAACAAGAAAGTGGTTGGTCAGTTACCTCCCAATTCTTCGCCACGTGTAAGGGGTGTATTCTTTTATGTGGACCATGAGACTCCGTCCATATCTATTACGCGACGCACGAAATCCGGCTCCCGAGATTTTGAACCTCGCAATATTGGATAAATTGAATTTCTGACATGTCATAAGTGAAATTTCCTTTTGGTGAGGAGTATTTCCGTAATTTCGCTGTAATGAACTCCAAATTCAGAAAGTGAAGAGATAGAGAGAGATAGAGAGAGAGAGAGAGAGAGAGCACGGCCTTATCCATTCGGCACACCGGTTCTTTATAAATGCGGATCAAAATCTCGACGCATTTTATAGAACCAAAACCCAGAGGCTTTTAAGAGAGAGAACTAAAAAGAAAACTGGAACTCAGAGATTTTGGGATTTTTCATTTCAAATTTTTCGATCGAAAGCGTTGTTCTCTCTCTCTACAATGGCGGCGAGTAAGAGCTACTTTGCTCGGTCGAACTACCGGTTTCTCCCCGGCGACTACCACCACCACACGGCGGTGGCGGCAGCCGACGCGGCGGCGTTCGAACTTGACGAGTCGGACTTCTACAACTCGACTCGCTCCAACTCGCCCGAGTTCGGCAAGCAGATCTCCTCGTCGTCGTCGCGGCTGATCTCGAAGAAGGCCGCGTCGAAGCGATCATCGGGCGATCCCTGCGGCGATCGGACCGGCCCGACAGTGGCGTCGCTTCCGGTCAACGTTCCGGACTGGTCGAAGATCCTGAGAGACGAGTACAGGGATAACCGGAGGAGAGACATCGACGACGACGATGACGACGATTTGGACGGCGGCGACTACTGCGACGGAGGCGTTAAGGTTCCCCCTCACGAGTTCCTCGCGAGGCAGATGGCTCGGACGAGGATCGCCTCCTTCTCGGTCCACGAAGGGATTGGGAGGACCCTCAAAGGAAGGGATCTCAGCAGGGTTCGAAATGCGATTTGGGAGAAAACCGGGTTTGAAGATTAGAACAAATCTCCTTCAAAAAAAGATTAGAACAAAACTATTGAGAAAATGAACCAAAAAAAAAAAAAAAAGAAACACCGGATATATTTGTTAGGAAAATTTTAATCCTCCTTAGCGGTAGGTTTTTATTTCTTCTCTCTTCTTTTTTTTTTTTCAATAATTTGTGCGTGTGTGTGTGTGCGTGTGTTTTTTTTTTTTTAGTTCTCTTGAGATTTTAGTTTTGCATTAAGCATTTTCTCGATTGTAATTCTAACTTGGAGGATTCAGGATTGTATTTTGTATTTTTGTATTTGCCTATAAAATTTCCCACGGCTAATTACACCTCAAAATTATTTCCTGTCTCTTATTTATTTAATATTAACATATTGTTGAACTGAATAACATCTTTATTTGTTTACCTCCTTTTTTGAGGTTTGTAATCAATTTTGATGTTCTATTTTTTTTTTCCCTAATAAATTGGACAAATTTTGATGTTCAATGTTATCTTAAAGGTTGAATTTTTTAGTTAAAATTTTTTTTTTGTTTAGTCGTAGGCTAGGAAGTTTGATGCTATTTGGTTAGAGAGAGAAGAGGCGGTGGGCCATTTTGGTAATATAAATGGAATGTAGGGGCCATTGGTAAATGATTGGTGGGGTTTTTATTTTTATAGTTTTAATTGCCTCTTTCTTAAAAAATATTTTTTTTCTTTTCTTGACTTTTTTTCTTTTCTTTATATGAATAAATAAATGATGTGGGTGGGGTTGGTACGAAAAAGAAAAGCAGAGGCTACAAATCAACGACAATGACCCCATGTTGAAAAAATAATGCAGATAATACAATCCGTCACATCTTCTTTCTTTTTCATTTTGGAATTACTTTCATCCTTCCATTTTCCAAATTAACATCCAGTCTTGTGATGATTTTCCTGGTCATGTGAAACTTCGTTGTTTTTGTTGCCATTTTTGGCTGATCGAACGGGTAGCAGCGTATCCGTTTTCTTCTATTTTATTTTCCACGCACTTTTGGTTTACTCTCTCTTTTTTAATTTTATTTTAGGGTTATTATAGTTGTTTAATTATGAGTATGACGTCACTTTAGTTTTAAATTTTCAATGTTATTAGATTTCTTAATGTTAATGAACTTTATTATTATTATTTTTTGTCATGTTAAGCTTTTAACATTAAATTGATGAAGGTTTTCTAAATCTTAATCGAGGTTATTATATGCCTATCACACGATTACTTGAATTTTTCTTTCAAAAATAGTTTTTTTAAGTACAAAATGTTTTATTTACCGTTGTTAAAAATCCTTTTTAAGATTTTAAAACATATCGACGATTAAAATTGTCAATTGACTAAAGGGTAAGGGAGTAAAATGTCAAAATGAAAAGTTTAAAGATCATAAGACACAATACGTACAATTTAAGCACTAAAATTGTTTTAGCAAAAAAAAAAAAAACAAAAGCTCTAACATTGACATATCCCTTAATTTATTTTTTTTAATACAAGTATTTTGGTTCTCTTTCTTGATTATTGGAAGGCTTGACAAGTTTAGCTATGGGTGGCAATACGGGTCGCGACACGACGACACAACTCGAAAACGATACGAATTTCACGGGTTCGGGTTGGAAAAAAATAGGGAGTGGGTTGTGTTCAGTTAGGAAAAATTGACACGAAAAAAATTCGTGTCGTGTTCGGGTTGGACCCGTTTTTTTCGTGTCCACTTTTCGTGTCAATTTCGGTCAAATTTCGTGTTGCGGGTCAATTTCGGGTCAAGTTCGTGTCAATCCATTACGAGTTCGTGTCGTGTTCGTATCGCGGTTTCGTGTCGGTTTCGTGTCACGGCTCGTGTTCGGGTTGGGGAAAAAAAAATTCGACACGACCACACGAGACACGAATTGACACCCCTAAGTTTAGCACTAGATGTTCAAGAAAAAATAAAAAATAAAAAAAGAGTTTAGTAGGTAGATGCTAGAGTGCAAAACTTGCTTTGCTTTTCATACGAGACCCACGAGGCGACGATAATGGATAGTTCCAATGGGGTTGCTTTCTTCAAAATTAATTAAAATTTAAATCTCAAACTATACATAATTTAATGAAGTTTTGTTTACTTTTTTGAAGATGAGTTGTGTTTACTTAATCACACAATGACGATACCAAATTAACAATTCCAGCATCGAATCTTGTAACAAATACATTGTGTATTATATTATTAGCGACTGTGGCCAAACCAAGATTGGATAATTGGATTTAATGTTAAATAATTGGAAATTATACAATTGAATGATAAAGAGTAGGGCCCGCAATTTTGGATACCATACAAGAACGACACGAAATAAATAGGTTTAGACCGCACATTTAATAATTGAGTCGATACGTTTAACACGAAAATAAACGAGTCATAAACGGGTTAACACGTTTAACCCATTTATAGAAGATGTCATCATTCTTAAGCAATAAAGCATTTCCTTTTACTTTAATATTTTGTTGTCTTTTCATGTTTTTTTTAGTATTTTGAATCTTAATTATGTGATAATTTGAGACATGTTTGGGTGATGATTGCATATGAACACCAACTACAACTTAGACTCATGTTTTATTTTAAGATATATTTATCTTAATCATTATGGATATTTGATAATTTTAGTTGTTAGTTTTATATTTGATATGAATATAATGATTTTTTTGTATTAGTGAATTCAAAATTTTAAGTAATTTTTTATCCAAACTTATCGTGTTAACTAGGTCAGAAACCATTTTTGTGTTAAATATGCCGTAAATGAGTTTTTCATGTTAAATGAGTCATAAACGGGTTTTTTTTCGTAACAACTCGTTATGAGCATTTAATAATTGTGTTCGCATGATGTCCTTGCTACCTGTTAAATAAACAATTCATGTTCATATTTAGATTTACAGCTCGTTTATTAATCGTGTCATATTTATATTCGTACTTATCATATTACACTATAATCAAATTAATCCCAAGCCAACCAGAAATACTAATTAGCTGTCTAGTAAAGAGTATCATTAGAGATTATATAAATACATATAATAATATTCCTTCATTTCGCTTTCAAACATCACATCAGCTTTAATTATATTGAATTGCTAATTGCCTCAATTATTTTCTTTTTTATATCAATTTAGCTTGGCTAGCTAATTCTTTATTTAATCAATGACATGACAGCGAATTATTTATATTCACTAAAGTTAATTTGTGCATCGAGTTGGTACTTACACAAACACGAAGTACTTGAAACAGAAAGCTATATAACATTATTGTCCTAGAAAAATAAGAAGTATACGAAATCATATAACATTAATTAGTAGGCAAACGTAAAGCTTCACCAACTTTGGGCTTTTTTTTTTTATAGGAAAATTATCATTTAAATTAAAATTGAATACGAACATCAATATTAAATATAAAACAATCATATGCTACAAGATACATAACTCACAATTAAGATCGATTTTATCAGTAAAATCTGATAAAACTCAGAGAGGAGGATATAAATCGAGATTTGATAGTGAGAAAATTCATTGAATTCCTATATAATCTTATAATCGAGCATGTATAAAACTTTTTTTTTTTAAATCTACAATCGATGGAATATATCGATCAATTGAGAGACAATCACTCTCGGTATGGAGACTGCAATAACCTCTGCATGGCTATAATACTAACGGAATCTATATACAAATACCGCCAGATAATAACTCAATCAGAACACACACACATAAATAAAACGGAGGTGGGAGAACTATCTCATTTATTATAAAATTAAAATTAAAACACAAAAATAAAGCATAGAGATAAAATAACATCGACCGTTAAATTCTCGTCTCACATGGAACAACCACTTCGCCGCACAACACAACTAAGAGGAAATCAATTGGTTGGATTAGAGGTAAGAGATTGTCGTTCCAACCATCGGATTACCAAGATCTCGCCAGATCTCAAACCGTCGCAAGCTCGTCTGGTTAGATCTAGTTGATAAACTCCCAACTAGGACCCCCTGACCCTATCCCCGCCAATATCACCGAACCATCGATCATCTTTGTCAGTCATGATAGTGGCGGCGGAAGTCTCATATAAAAGGAAACCCTAATATATGAGAAATTTGAGAGAAAAAGGAAAAGAGAGAAAAAAATACCCTTAGAAATATGAATTAATTAACTAGAAAAATAAATTTTGTTCTATATTATTTTTGAGGTAACCCTTTTTCAATTTTAAATTATAATTAAAAGGAAATTTTGATATCTACATTTTTTCTTAACACTAGCTTAGCCTAATCTCAAATATTCTTTCGACGTATAGTGTTATATATTAATTAAAGTTTTAATGGGTACTTTAATGTCGGAAGACTTTTTTTTTTATTTTTTTCTCTTCAATTGTGAGTCACATGTTTCTCCTTAGCTTAACCTAACCTTCCTCTGGCGAAAGAGTTACCTAATATTCTTCTTACTCTAAATATACCCGTTTCATTGAAATAATTTTTATTCTCTCGCCGATTCATATAAATTATTTTGCATTGTTCACGTTAACAGAAAAAGGAACTATATTTATTAAAATCAATTGAATGTGAACCTTAAAAAAAAAGTTTTTTTTTCTTTTTAGGTCCAAATCATTAAAAAAAAAAAAAAAAACACAGTGACACTCTCTTGCCTTGAGTCTTTAAAAAAAATAAAAATAATATCAATGTTATTTATGTCTGAAGTTATGCAATGTTGCTTTACAACCAAATGTGATAATTCAGCCACAATAATGTCACCTCACATAAATTGAAACTTTTTACATCCATTGCAGGCAATATATACGGCCCTTTAATTCATTCATATTAATTATCCAAAATTATTGTCTTTTTTTCCCTTTCTTGTGATTGACTTATATTTAATCCATAATTTGTATTTTGTATAGGCATTTCCTTCAGAAATTCAGATTTGAAATTTCTTTTTCTCTTTTTTTTTTATAAGTAATTTATGAAAAAAAAAAAAGAATTGACGGAATATTAATACTTGTCGCTAGAATAAAACATTAGTTAATTAAAAAAAAAAAGGATAAAACATTAGTTTCATACAATACCGATATATCAGTTCATAATGTCGACACTCGCACCATGGGGTAAATATGTCATATCAAAATTTACTTTTATGCGAAAACGACTTTACGGACAAAGGAGCACAACAGACAGACAACATTTATTGCCTAAAAGTGACTATAGTTTTGTTACCACCTGATCTCAAGGAAACGACATTCCAAGCCAGTAATATCCAATTAATTCGAATTTTTATTTATTTATTTATTTTTTCCTTTGCAATTTCTTCTTCTTGAGAACGAAGAGAATTATTGGACCATCAACAAAGCAATGAGGCAAACGCCGGTCTTCACATAAAGTAAAAGAAAAAGACGCCCAAAAATAAAAGTAAGAAAGAAGTGCAAGCAACGATTTCTTTACTAGAAGACCATCGTTAGTGGTAACATAACGACCTTGTATGTTTTTTTTTTTCAAAATTTTATCCGTTTTGTTATTGATAATAATGACATAACTATAAGAGAATGAATTATCAAGGTTCTTTTACTTAATATTTAAGAGTCAAATCACAACGTCTGCTATGAGATTATGCTTATACCTCTTTAATGACCTATCAAATTGAACTATACCTTACTGATTTTGGATTCTCTGGACAGTAGCAGTTAAATAAAATAAAATAAAAAAGCTTTTCTCAACACAATGATCTTATTTTGAGGTCCAATCTTATTGTGGACTTTTCATTAACTAGATAGCTGTGAGATGAGCACTATAAGAGAATATATATGTCTTATGCTTTATTTAAAATATTAGTTTAGTTTCAATTAAATTATATTTTTTTATATGGATTTTTTTCTCTAAAAAATAAATAAAAAATTATAATTAATTTTTAAAAAGTCAATCAATTATAATTTTAAAATTTTAACTTCAATTAAAAATCTAAACAGTCGCGTAATATTATTTTATAGGTAGTTTTATTAGATTCTCAAATAAACAGTAGTGATTATTGGATTAGAGTTTGGGTGGGGACTATGGTTTTTTTTTTTTTTTTTTAAATAAATAAAGTTAGTTAGTTGATCATAATTTTCACGAAATGTTACAATTGTATTTGGATGGTTCGTTGGCATTGTCTGAGATCGGGAGTCGTTTTCGTTGGTGCCGTCGTTTTGTAGCTTTTTATGGCAGGACATGGACGTTGGTCCATGGGAATACGTAACCCTAGTCACGAGCCATGCGATGGCACCGTCAGTCTCATGGAGTTTCTGTGAAGCTAACCTGTTTGTTCTCCACGTGTCTCTTGCAACAAATGCACCTACGTACGTACATCTGAATCTCTTTAATCTTTTCCATGTCTCAAAATGATACAGTGAGTCGGACTCAGAGAGGTCTCGTCATTTAAATCTGCCTTTTTTTTTTTCATTTTATTTAAAGATATTATCTACTGATAGAAAAACGGTACGGGACTATGACATCAAAAAATATATATTCTCTCTTTATTTGATGAGTAGTATAGTACGACTTCATATCTTTTTTGAATTTTCTTTTTTTTTTTTTTAACATGCAAAGAAAATACAATATATACACTATCAATATGTCTGGAAGGACTGATTCCTATCCGACATCTTTATCTATATTTGCGGTTATATAGATTAATATGTTATGTAGAAATATATATATATATATATATATAGAATTGATCGTTTAATAATGCTTTAGAGACTTTATTCTTTATATAAATTACCATATAAATAGTATATTTGACAAAAATTTTCAAAAATTATTTATAAAAAAAACTAATACATTTTATTTTATTTGATAAAGATTTATAATTTGTTTCTATTTCTTCCTTTACTATAAGTAAAAGTAGAAATATGTTAAAAGCGGAGCATCCCAAACTAACCCTGTGTCCCTCATGTAATCACTGAATGTGAAGGAATAAACTTTCTCCTGTTTAGGCCTGATTAGTAAGAAGTAGCAGGGTGACTAATTCATTGTAGTGGCTTTGGTCATCTACTTTCCACCCATTTCCCTCAATCTCTAGAAGCTTTTTTGATGTTACACATTAAAAATTAATAATTAACTTTTTATTTAAAAGACACATTTATTTTATATTATATTTTAATATGATATATAAAATATAAAATGTATTTTGATGTCTCCGTTTTACATTATATTTAAATATAATATGTATTTGGGTTATTTATATTTTTAATTTATATATTGTTGAGAGAGAAAGAACATGCGTTGTGATTGATAAAAATAGATAGAAAATGTGAATTAATGAATAATAAAATTAATGGTGTACTGTTCAAATATTTTCTATTGAAATGAAATATGTGAAATATCTAAATACACATTAAATTGCGTTGAGATATAATATAAAGCGAAAATGTCTTCTAAACACAGTACATCATAGTCTGTGACTAATAGACGTTCTGACAAGTTAGTTTATAAATTTTAATTTTAATAAATTAGTTTCCAAACATTTGGTTTTTGACAGTTTTGATCAATGACATTAATAAAAGTTTTTTTTGGAAATTTAATACATATAATCATGTGTCAATTCTCTGTGATAAGTACATGAATTTAACATAAAAAATTACACTAGTATTAAATGTCCTCTTTATTACTATTTAAAAACGTAAAAAACTATAACATTATTTTTCACTTAATATAACAGTCTCTTAAAATCTTCAGTTATTATGCAAAGAGGATGTGATTATCTCTGTTAAGTTCAAAAATTGATCTAATTTCGTCAAATTTTTGGGGAATAAAAGTTCAAAGTAATTTATCAAAATTAAAAATTCAAGAACCAAATGAGCTAAAGTTTATAGTTCAGACAAAAAGAGGACTATATAGACTAATTACATATTAAAATAACCAAATAAAGAAAAGAAAACAGATGGGTTGCATTTTATGAAAGGGCATCCATAGATAATTAGGTGGTAATTTGTCTTCCTCTTGATTCTTGTTATTACACCAAATATAAAATTAGCTCAAATACTTGAGACTTTTTTTTTCCCTATAATTAGGTCAGGGCAAGGACTTGTGTATAAAGATAAAAGTCTCTGTATCTTCTATTTCTAACATGATTACACGTTTGAGCTCATGAAATTTACATACATGCTGAACAAGTTCAATGCTTGAAGATTGGAGGAATTCCCTGAACAAGTTCGGAGTAGAACATCGTGAGACCCCCGGTAATCGGCAGAAGTTAGTGTCGTTGATCTTCTCCGGGGAAATGATCTTGTGGTCTAGCTTGTAATAGTTCCATATCATGACCATGATTAGCAAACACCACAGCCACACCAGGTCAATTAAGAGAGCAAGTTAATTATTATTATTATTATTATTATTATTATTATTATTATTCATTTATTTTTGGTAAACATAACAAGAGGGCACACACAGTTTTCCATGAGACAGGTCGGCCGTATCATTTGTTGATATTTTCAGTCTTTTATTAAATATAGAACCATTGTTCTTTTTAAATAATCTAATGACTGAAACTAAAACGTATGCAATTGTATTATGAGATTTTGTCAAGTGATATATTCATTTCTTATGGAGTTTGATCTTTTTGTGACAAGATATATTTAAGTTTTATTTGGCATTTAAGTTTTAATTCGAATTAAATTGTGTTTTTTTATCTTAGTTTTTGTCGTGTTATGAAAAGCCAATAAAATTTATAATCAGTTTTTGAAAAATCAACTAATTTCAACTTTAAAATTATATCCATAATAAAAGAGTTTTTTTTTTTTTTTTGGTAATCTGCTAAAGAATTTTACAACCAATATATTTATGTAGCTCAACCATTCTTTAAGTAAAAATTCAATTTCACGCATAAGGCAAATTTTCGTTTGATGGATTGATTTATTTTAACCACTGAGTGATAATGAAGTTGCTAAAATAATTGTTTACTAATATAATCTAAAGGACAAATGTCAAAGAATCTATTCACCCAAAACTAATTAGCTGAAGCTCCAATACTTAAGATAATTTTGTTCACAACATATATATATATATATATTTTTTTCAAAAAATACTTCTCCTTATTTATACCGAACTTTTGTTTTTGAAGAAATTTTTTTATTTCATTTCATTTTTCGCTAAAGGAGGAAGTTTCAGTTAGAAACTCTATATCACCCAAGCTTTTAATCCCAATTTCTTTCATGTCACAAATTGGTAATACTGTCGATACTGTGTTGATCAGATTCCAAAACCATTGATACTGATATCAATCAACTTGCCATTGTGACAGAAAGGAAAATAAATAAATAAATAACCATGTTGCCATTATTCTTTAGCCAAAAAAGGGGAAAAAAAAAGTTGTCACTATTTTTGTTTTTATTTATTATGATTTTTTTGTTTTTTTTGGCTGGAAATCGTTATCAGTTGTGACATCTTCGATTTTGCCATTTCTATTTACCACTGTATACGTCTATCACTTATTGACCCTTTCCATTTGTGTCTTATTTTAGATTTCAGGACATCCATTATTTGAAGTTAAAAAGATATTTCTTCTTCAAGTTTAACGATGGTTCTGTGGATTTTTAATGAAAATTGTTGTACTTCTTATTTGTCCAAAATGAAAACATTTTCTTCATTCATTTATGTTGATACGTTTTGATCGCATATTGGAATTAAATTTTTACATTAGAGTTTGTTGACTTTTTAAAAATTAATTATACTTTTTATTAATTAAAAAATAAATAAAATTCAATAAAAAAAGTATAGATTAATTGGAGTTGAACTCAAATAACAAACGAATTAGTAAGGTCATTATACTAACCTTTGAAATTGGTGACCGCCATTCCATATTGATCTACTTCCAAAAGAGAAAAGAGAGAGCATGTGAAAGTCAGCATCATAAAATTGCGATATTTTTTATTTGATAAGTCATAAAATTGCGACATTAATTTTTGGATAATCACATTTGTGGTTTTCATTTTGTAAACTCAAACATTGAAAAACTATGTATTTTCAAACCCCATGACCACAAAAAAATAAAATAAAATTATGATAAGGTTAAAAAAAAAAAAATCTTTTTGGACATAAAATTGCGTAGATTCCAAGGACCGTACTACAGATTCATTTGAAACAATGGTTTGAGAGAATTTCGTAGGTTAGAATTAAAATGTGTATGTTGACTGAAGCGTGAATTAAATTAATTATGATAAAAAAATAACATAAACATTTGAAATGTGTTAAAAAATACATTATTAATATTGTTTATTTCTCTCGTCATCGTGAGCATTTAAGCATAAAAATAATCTTATTTTGATTTGAAATAAGAAAATAATGGACTTTTGAAATTTGAATATCATGAAAATATAAGAGATAAAAAGTAAAACGTAGAGATGAGAATTTTGAAATTGAATAAGTAAAATTTCTGTTGAAATTGCTGTTCCAAATGGCCCTAGATTTTCCATAGATTGTTAAAACACCAGATATAATGTTGTCTATTTGTACTTTTGAATTCAGGTACTACTTCCACCTGAGTAATAAGTTTTTTTTTTTTTTTTTTTTTTGGTGCTAATTAAGGATGCAAAGTGGCCGCACTTAGATGCCTATCTATCCCCTAAAGACACAGAAAATGAATAAAGATAACATATCTTGAATAAAGTTGGTAGATGCTCATTTAGGAGAATGCTATGACGCCATTGGAATTGTCCTCATAATAATACTAATAAACAATATATATTTACATCTTGTACTTTTATTTTATTTAGGGTTTATTTAGTATTTGAGTTTAACTCAAATTTAATTATACTTTTTTTAGTTAGATTATTGTTTTTTTTTAAAAGCCAACAAAAATTATAATTAGTTTTTGAAAAATCAATAAATTACAACTTAAAAATTTTAATTTCAGATAGCGATCCGAACGTATACTTAATTTCAGATAAACTAGATCTCACTTAGTATACTAAATTAGGAAAAATAAAATAAAAAAAGAAAACACAAACAAGGTAATTAATGAATTCCTTGTGACATGTTCGGCACAATAATTTGGCAGCCAAAATCTAAATATTTTAGTTCCAATTTGGCACATACAATAAAAAGCCAAAATAAAACCAGCTTTAATGTGCTCATCCATTTGAGATACTTATTGGAATTAGTCCATTGGATCAGGATCACGATGGATAATTTTGCATTTAAAACGACTCTTTGCATTTCCTAAAGGCCACCATAACAAGATATTGCCCTCTTATTATTCTGATTTTATATTATATTTGAAATGAAACTTGAAAGGAATGTAAACTTTGAAGTTATCCAAACAAAACGAATAAATAAATAAATAATGTGGATAATTGAATATTACACTGTTAAAAAATTAATTTAATAAATAAAAAAAATAATTCTTATTAATAATATAGAATATAAAATCCTACCGTAAAAAAAAAGCTTCCTTGTTTGATATTTGTACTGAGAAAATCATGCGTGCTAAAGAAAAAAAAAAAAAAAAAAGAATAGAAATATTAAGAGTAAAGACAACAATCAATAAAAATCAAATATTAAAAGTGAATTTTTGACATTATTATTATGCTTTGGAACCTATCAAAGTAAATTTTTAGTATTTAAATAACTAACAATAAATTATATAATAATAATTACATGAGAAAAATCAACCACTAATAAAAATCAAATGTTAAATTTTGTACTGACTTTATTTTGTGGGTACAAGAATTTAGCATTGCATTAAAGATACTCTGATCATAGTGATCTTCTATGAAAGTTAGATTAAGGAGGTGTTCAGGGGAGCTTTTCCGAATACATCTCCATTTTTTTTTTGGTCTCTCTTTTCAACCCAAAATTACTTTTCACTATTTATAATTTAAAATATTTATAGTAAACTCAAACTTTAAAAGTTCATAATTTTGTTATTTCAAGTATAAATTGGATGATTTTTTTTTTAGATTGCATAAAATTTGAGAGTAACAAAAAAGATCTATATTGAGACTTTTTTCCGAATACATTTTAAGTTTTTATATATTTTTTATTCTAAATAATTCATTCTTACTAAACACATTTTCAAAACTCAACCTATCCCTACCTTCAAAACACCGTTACCAAACCGGCCCTGAATAAGAACTGAAACAAGCACAATTTGGGAAGTGGTGATTGTGGGCCAAAAAGTATAGGCCCAATAGGCCTGGCCCAAAAGAATCAGAAAGGAAGGCATTTAGTTGGTCTGTAGCTGCGAAACAGCCTGGCCCATGGCGGAACGCGCGAGAGTCGGGAATTCATCCGTTCGTACCTACTGGTCAGATCCTCAAACGTTTCAACTGCCCCACCCGACGACTATCGGACGAACACTTTCTCTCTCATTTCTCTACCCTAAATTTCTACTAAGAGTAGTTCACGAAATTCCATTACAGATTATCTGCCATGTCCTCCTCAGATTCGAGCTCTTCAACCTCCGGCGACGACTCCGTTGACCGGGATCCAGGCCCCGGCTCTTCCCAATCCACCCAGGCACATTTGTCTTCCGTCGCATTGACGGAGCCCGCCGCCGAAACGACAACTCCGGCGGCGGCGGAGACTCAGGAAGCCCGAAACGGCGTCGGTTATGACTCGGCGAGCGGAAGCGATCTCCCGGAGATCGAAGGCAGTGATGAAGAACAGCCTCTGATTGCGGTTGAGGGAGAGATTCGGAGCGATTCTGGTGCGGCGGAGGCCGGCGAGGGTTTGGGACGGGAAGGTATCGTTTGGGGGGGGACCAATTCGGAGCTGGAGGTCGAGGACCCGTCTAGCCCTAGCAGTAGTGGTTATGCTGGTGAGAGGGGGAGTAGCGGTGCGAGTAGTGGTGGCGGTTCTGGAATTGATGAGCTCGGTGGAGATGAGATTCAGGAGCTGAGGAATGTTGCTGTTATTGATGACGGTGTCTCGGATTCTGGAGCTACGTGGTTGCCTGGGAAGCGGCATCTCGATGAGGTATTTCAATTTAGGAACAATTCGTCGTACATTATTTTGGTCCGAGGACTGGGGTAGTTCAGTTCGACAACTTCTTAGCAAGTTTAAGAATATACTACATTTTTTACATGTTATTTTCTTTGAATATGAAACGAGCTCTGTTTGTGAACCTTTTGTGATTGTTTGGATTTGGGGAATTGGCGAAACGAACTTAGAATTTGGCTTCCAAGTTCGAATTGTTTGACTACGAGAGAGAAATGAAAAACGGGGACGATTATACGGAAGACGAACACGAACACAATGGAGACAATTATACGGACGATTGAACTTGTCGGATTATTATCGAGAAGTGAATTATTCTTATGTTGCTGAAATGCTCTGCATTATGAATCGAAAATTGAAAGTGTATTCTGTTATTGTTGTTTGTTTATACCTCATTTTCGAGATTTTGGCAAATTTCTTATCATTCTGCCATCCTGTTGGGAACAAGGGCATGTTTATGGAAAATTTAACAGCTTATGTATATATTTCAGCGTTTACTGGCAAATCACTTTGGTTTCACTGCCTTGCAAATTTGTGAAGTTTATGATCAATACCTGCAATGGTATGTCCTGTTTGATTTATAATTGAAGTGCAGGACGATGCTTCAGTATCATGGAGAAAAAGGAAGAAGCATTTCTTCATTCTTAGTCACTCTGGCAAGCCAATCTATTCAAGGTCTATCTCTAGTGCTTCTAAAATCTGCATCTAAAAACTCTGCAATCTTGTTTGTTTCCACTTTCCACGGAGAATTAAGTGTTACTTAGCGATTCTCCTTCGGTGGTTTATATATTTTGTTTTGCATCTCTTATCGACTGACAGGTATGGCGATGAGCACAAGCTAGCCGGATTTTCAGCAACATTGCAAGCAATTATTTCTTTTGTTGAGAATGGGTACATCCTGAATCTTGCTGAGTTGGTTATGTCCTTGTAAATTATTTGTGAAAGTACATGCAATGTCTCAATTCAGTTCAATTATTTCAATTCGCTTGGACTTGACAGTGAGTTTTCATTATCTTTCTACAGTGGGGATCGTGTCAAATTAGTAAGGGCTGGGAAGCACCAGGTCCGTTTGTTCTCTTTATTGTTGGAAACTCTCTTCCTTAGTCATATTCCTTCTACAATACTTTATTTTAGTGGTGGTAAACTGCTTCCACTCTCTCCTGTTTGTTAAAACATTTAGATTATTATTATTATATTTTTTGTTTTGCTGTCCTGAATGTTCATGAATAGATAGATTGACAACGTCCATTTTCCTATGTTTAATAAACTAGCTAATACTGGCATTATAAGTCAGAGCTGCATTTTCCTTTAAAAACATACATCTTCACGGGGGAGCTTAGACTGCAAGGCATGAATGAATATAGTTTCTTTTGCTTTAAAGTTACAAGTACAGTGGAACAAACATAAATGATACTTAACGGTGAAGTTTTAAAGAATTAAGGAATGAAAGCATCGGGTTCTTTGGTGATACAATTGCCATCATTATTTTTAAGCCTGATCTTTTTGTAGTGGTTTAAATCATTGGCCAAGTAAATAACATTTCGTCATCTTCAGGTAGTTTTTCTTGTGAAAGGACCAATTTATTTAGTATGCATCAGTTGCACAGAAGAGCCTTATCAGTCACTGAGGGGCCAATTGGAACTAATGTATGGTCAGGTAGCATTGGATTTCTGCCTCATCTTTTATTTAAAGCACATTATCATTCTTTTTTTTTTTTTTTTTCCTTTTTTAATTTTAGATGTTCTGATTTCAACTACCGAAAAAGAGCTACTACTACAGTTTTTATTTCACCGAATATAATTCTGCATAAGTCCAATCTTTTTCCTTTTATTAACTAAGGAATATGGATGCAGATGATACTTATTCTTACTAAGTCAGTAAATAGATGTTTCGAGAAGAATCCAAAGTTTGATATGACACCTTTGCTTGGAGGAACAGATGTTGTCTTCTCCTCCCTCATCCATTCACTCAGTTGGTCTGTTTCTCTGCTCCTTTAGAGGCTTGTAAACTTTTTTCCTTCTCTTGTTCCTTAGAGATCAAGTATCTTATCCTATATAATCTTCTTTTTCTTCTTTTTTTTTTTTGAATTGTTGTTCATATCATCTACTATCGCTCTGCTTTCAGGAACCCAGCCACATTTCTTCACGCATACACCTGTCTTCCCCTTGCTTTTGCAACAAGGCAAGCAGCAGGTGCCATATTGCAAGATGTTGCTGATTCAGGTGTTCTGTTTGCAATATTAATGTGCAAACACAAGGTCCTGTTAATTTCTTCTTCTTCTTCTTTTTTTAATGCAGAAAATTAGTTGAAGCATGCATTGGTTAGAGGATTTAATTGAATCAATGCATGATTGCAGGTTGTCAGTCTTGTTGGTGCTCAAAAAGCTTCACTTCATCCGGATGATATGCTGCTACTTGCCAACTTCGTTATGTCTTCAGAATCATTTAGGCAAGTGGATTACTTTAATTTGTGTGTATCTTCTATGTGCTTACCGTGTATTAGGTCTTAGGTCTTTCAATTTATGGATCACTGGATCATTGTACAGATTGAAGTCCATTAATGTCCTTTTTGTTACGTTAGTATGGTTGCAGTATGTGCTAGTGTTTAATTGATCCATCTGTTGGTCCATAGTCTAACAAGAAACTGTTTTCGGCTTCTCGGCTTCATGCAGGACCTCTGAATCTTTTTCTCCTATTTGCCTGCCAAGATATAATCCAATGGCTTTTTTGTATGCTTATGTTCATTATTTTGATGTAAGTAAAATTGTTGGGGTTTTCTTTTTCCTTTCAGCGAAGTCCTGCTCAGTAGAAATAGTTATGGTTTTTAATAATTATTATTATCACTATGCTTATTATTTTTCATTGTAGTGAGGCTCCCATGTCATGATGCTTGTACTTTCCTTTTGCAGGTGGATACGTACGTAATGTTGCTTACCACTAGCTCAGATGCCTTTTATCATCTCAAAGATTGCAGGTCACTTGTTGAATCTTGGATAATTTTGTGGAGTTCTGTTATGTGATGTTGTAATTTGAATGAATTACAATTTATTGTTTGGCCTAATGTAAAAATGTTGTTATTAACTGATTAATGTCTTTCGTTTTTCTCTCTTTTGCTGTCACTTTATAGGATGCGTATCGAGAATGTACTTTTAAAGTCAAATGTCCTTAGTGAAGTTCAGAGATCCATGCTAGATGGTGGGATGCATGTTGAGGATTTGCCTGTTGATCCATTACCTCGCTCTGGATCTTTATCTCGTCGGAGTCATCCAAGACTTCCAATAGATTCTCCCGAGAGGTTCAGGGAAACATGTGACGGTATAGGTGGTCCTGCTGGACTTTGGCATTTTATATACCGCAGTATATTTCTAGATCAATATGTGTCTTCTGAGTTCTCAGCTCCAATTAGTAGTCCGGGCCAGCAGAAAAGGTAAAACTGCTGATTCTCGTAGCATTTCGGTTTGAAACCAGAGCTTTGATTTGCCCGCAATGAAGCTTTGTTTAACTTTATTGTCAGTCGGATAACTAGTGTATTGTTTTTTAGATTATATAGAGCTTACCAGAAGCTATATGCTTCCATGCATGACGGAGGAATTGGTCCCCACAAGACCCAATTTAGAAGAGATGAAAATTACGGTAATGGTTGATTTTATTGATATTTGCGGAATATTATTCATATTCTGGAACAGTTATTTTTGCTTGGAGTACATGTCTTGAGTTTTGACATCTTATATCAATAAGGACTTGGAGGGCGTTGCTAAAGATTAGCATCTAATTAGGTTTTCTAAAATAACTGTGGAATTGGGATCATACCTTCATAAAAACGTTTTCAAAAAACATCTCGTGAAAATTTTAATACGGGATTAGACCCCACAAAATTGTGAGACCTTGTAATTTTATTCAATGAAACACTTCTCGAAAATTTTAATGGCTCATTTTTAGCAGTTGATACCTAGAGGTTATTGGCCCAGACCTACACCCGTTTGTTTAGAGCCTGTTTCAGATGTTAAAAGCATTCCAGCATTAACATCATGCTTATGATTCTGATTGGAATCTGATGGAATAATTTTATACTGTTTCATTAATCAATTTTTTTCTTTCTCTAATATTATCGACTTCATGTCTTGTTGTTTGCCTTATTTGCTTTGAACTATTGGACCTCACATTTATATACATGTACTTAACTCAGAGGCCTTCTTTTGACAGTTCTGCTCTGTTGGGTCACCCAAGATTTCGAACTATATGCAGCATTTGACCCACTTGCAGACAAGGTAAAATCTCTCCCGAGATTCTCTATTTTGTTTGCTCTGTAAAAGCATTCCAAATAATGTTAATTTTCAAGAGCTAAGTACAATCTGTCAAGGATAAGATATCAAGGTAAAGATTGTTGAGTGGAAAAAAATGTGTGGTGAGAGATTACAACTGGCATGCCTGACTGTCTTGATTAACTTGCTTTATCAGTAGACATGACTTCCATCTTTCACCTTACTAACTGAAAACATTGAGGGATTCATTCCCTGGACCACCCATCTTAACTGATTGGCCATTTCACCGTACATTCTAAACCGACCATATTTAGCCTTCTGCCTATCTAAAGTTATGTGCACTGCCTTTGACTACTCTGCAAAAGAACTGGACCAAAAAGATGGTGAGGGTGGTGTGGCGCGGACAACTACTTCAACCGAGCCCTGAACAAGAACCATTAGTAATGGGAAATGCTTTACGACATCAGTAGCGTTAGACATCACAGCTAATAGAGAGTGGGTCTCGTGGGCCCATCTATGAGCCTCATGTTATGGGACCCACCCACTATTAGCATGTGATGTTTAACACTACTGATACCTTTTAACATTATTCGTAACGGGCTATCGTGAAGTATAGTTGTGAACTCAAAGAATAATCACACATAGTCTCCTCTTGTGTTAAAAATGTTTATATTGGTGTTTTAATCACCCAAACAAAGGAGCTAAAGCTTATATAATAGAGTAATAGTATGTAAAAGCATCTGTTAACCTTGGTTTTCTATCCTAGCCATGGCTGTAGGGGGAACCAGAACCACCCCTTTTGAGCCAAGACTTTAGACGACGAGGGTTAGGACTGTAACTTCCAACCTCCTTGATGTAGAGGCTTTTTACTTTTTTAAAGTCTTCTGTAGGGAACATGGTAATAATTTCGAGGAGACTATATAGTGAATAGTTTGGATTGAGAAAATTTATTCTTGATTTCTGAGTTTTCCTTTGGCATGAAATTTCAGGCATTGGCCATAAAGACTTGTAACCGGGTTTGTCAGTGGGTGAAAGACGTCGAAAATGAGATTTTTTTGCTGGGAGCAAGCCCCTTTTCATGGTGATGATACCCCTCATTCCCAAAATAGTCTGTATCAAAACAAGCATGTACTGTATAGTTCTTGTTTACGAAATAAAATCCGAGTAATCTTTTATTTTTATTTTTATTTTATTTTTTGTTCACACGAATTGTGCATTGATTAGATGCTTATGGGAAAATTCCTAATTGGTTAACTCAAACCTCTCAAAGGTGTGGTTTTGTTGCAAGAGCATAACTTTAAAACTAAAATTTGTACTCAAAAATTTCATTTTCCACGCACATTGGATGCTACCAACGATGCCATTATTAATATTTAGCTGAGGATGAGGCCATTTGGATTTGTATGCTAAGATTTCACTGTGTTAGACAGATGCAATCTGCTACATGACATCCTCCATCACGCTTTGCAGCATTGAAGGTGATATGGTCTCTCCTCACCAGCTATATGTACCTTGTGTTCTCTTTCCAATGCTTTCAAATCATATTCTGTCTTTTCATTACCTTTTTGGGTAAGTTTTCGGGCTTATGTTTTCATGCTTATTGAAATAATACACTATCGTAGCGTTGGGTTCAAATTCTTCGGACATCAAGTTTTGAAACGAGGACTTGTTACTTTTATACGAGACTTGTTGTATTTACAAGATTAATTGACCTAAATGGTTCCTGAATTTTTATGAGGGGATATTTTGATTTCTGTTTTTTTTTTTTTCTGCTGTGTTGACCTTAAACTCTCTAAAAAGATGACGATTTAGTCATTTTTAGTCCATATCCGTTAAATTTCTAAAGGAATTATATTAAAATGATTAATTTTTATATTAAAATGACTAAAATATCTTCTTTTTCCCTCCCTCCCTCTCCCTCCCTATTTTCACCACCCTCCTCCTCCTTTCTCTCTCTCTCTCTCAGTATGAGGGGAGAGAGAGAGATCGAGGAGGGAGGGAGGAAGAGAGTGTGTGTATGAGGGCTTTGGTTTGGAGGAGAGAGAAAAGAGAGATTAATTTTATTAAAATTAATTCTCAATAAATTATTAAAATATCATCTTATTCTGTTAGAAATTAACAGATTTTAACGGAAATAACCATAATGGTCAAAACATAAAAGTTTAGGCTTATAAAGATTAAAAAAAAATCATGAATTAAACTGATATCTTTTTTAAAATTTAGATATTATCTAGATTAATTACTCTATTTATATTCGTCTCCTGATGGTTTTTTTAGCATTATCGCAATGAACAATTACTGCAGATTCGAGTTTGTCGTTTTAATTTCTCTGACTTTTTCTTTCAGGTTTCTTTTTCTTTGATGTTAGAACCAAAAAGTCAGTTAAGAATTGGAAATGGATTGGATCAATGAGCTTTCCTAGAAGCTATCGAATTGTTTATCCAACGTAATTAATGAATTGATAATGCTGACACCTCTATTTCTGACTCTCTGTGCCAATGAATGACATATTTGTTTTGTTTTTTGGTTTTTTTTCCTCCCTTTTAAATGGAAGGAAAACCCATTTCCAAATGACTCCAAGATTCACATGAATAACCATGGGTTTACAGCATGTCACTTTGGTTGCTCCTTGCCCTAATCTGGGATCCCATTGGATTCAATTGTATAGCTTTGCGTTGAAAAAACACCTCTGATTTCGCCTGGTATTCTTAGCCGATGAAAATTCCATTTGAAATAATTAATTCGGCTAAACAGTATCACTCTTCTTTCTTTTGATTTAAAAATAAGAAGATTCAAATTATAAGCATTCCACTGAAATTAGATATAAAATAACTGTTAAGTTATATCTTCGATCACAATAGTATTACTCTTTTCATAGAGTGAATAAATTATGATTTTATTTTAATACCAAGGACTCAAGCATGAAAAAAGAAAAATGGAGGGTGAGGATTGAAAGGATTATTAGCCTTGGATATGGATTTGGACTTGATATTCTTTTATTTGTTAATTTATTTATTTTTGTGGGTGGGTAAATAAGGAGTGGCTTTGAACATTAATGGCTGAAAAAGGCTCACTATAAGTGAGTCTGCAATCATTAATTAATGGTCCCAGCAGTGGATTCATTTCATATCCATTTTAGCTTTCCTTTCCCTTAATTGGGGTGTTCTAGCATTCACTCTCCACACATGGGTTTATGCAGAGCTTTTTTAACCCCCCCACCCAAAAAAAAAAAAACAAAAAAAAAAAACTTCTTTGCAAGGATTTGTCTTTTCTCTCCCTCCTTGTTTTATACGTCTCTATATTATTATTTGTATATACACACAAATGTATATTCTTTTTATTATTATTATAAACATCCTGGTTTTACATTTTAATTTCCAAAAAAAAAAGAGAGAGAGAAAAAAGAAAAAACTTTTGCCCGGGGTGATTAATAAGAGAGACCCGTCAGAGAGTGCTGTCAAAAAACGCTCCACAAGGAAACAGTGAAGGAAGAGAGAGAAAATGAAAAAAGGGGGGGTGTAATTAATGGAGGAATGGTGATTCTGTGAATTCAGATTTAATGACATCTCGAGAAAAAGTCCCCCACCAGCACTGTAATGTATATGTATGTAGGCTTGTAATTCAATTTAAAGATGAGAGTAATAAAAGTTGCTGTAGGTTAGTGTTTGACCATTCTTTCAGAAGGGTTTCTTCCTCCTTGTTTGCAATATATCCACTATATGTTTATTTGTAATTTTTTCTCATTGTTTTAAAAATAACAGAGAGAAATTTATTTATTTATTTACCTCTACACAGAAGTTCGAGATAAACCATCTCAATATCCTATAATTAACATCAAAAGGGTAAAATAGTAACACCAATAGGGTGTGAATGAAATAACAAAAGGTCTAGATATCTTTTTTATGTATCTCATTTTCGTCGGTCCGAGTCCTATTTTCTTCCCTCAAGGCCCCGCTCCACCTTGGTCAGTGTCGCGGGGGAGGGGTGGGAGGGGGAGGGGCGGGAAGGAACTTGGTCGACGTGGTCAAGGGTATATTAGTATTTTTCAAATTTATTTTTTATATATTATTTTTATATTATTTAGTATATAGTAGTATAAATTAATGTGTATTATAATTATCATATACCGACAACATCATAGCTGTTTAATTACATCTTAACGGTTTAAAAATGAACTATATCGATAAGGTATATAAAAGAACTTTACCGTAATATTTTTTAGTATTCTCTCTTTTTTTTTTTTTGTAGGAATCAGTCCACATGGACTTTACCAAAAAAAAAAAAAAAGTCTCAATCCACATATTACAAACTAAACTTTACTTTTTCATATCAATTGTTATTTTTCTCTGAAAATTAAAAAAAAAATTTATAACTAATTTTTGAAAATCAACCAACTCCAATTTAAAAATTTCATCTCCAACCGATAAATCAAACATAAACTAAATATATAAATATGATAACATGTCATCAAGTTTAAGGTATTTAACTTTACAAGATACAGGTAAAGTCCGACCGTATTTATAACCAAATTAATTTGAGTATTAAATAAATGTTGGAAAACCATTAGTAGTGTTTAATTTCTGCTCTCAAGTTTCTAAAAACAGTTAAATAAACCACTCAACAATAAAGGAGCGTTAAAAAAATAAAAAATAAACCCTCAGCGTAAACTTGAATTCGAGTTCTACTTTAATGAATAAAACTTTTCAACAATTTGGGCAAGTTCCTTACCTCTATCAGATAGTAGGATTATACAAAGAGTATGAATAGAAATTATGAATATGAAAGATTACATGCATAATTTAACAGCAAATGAACACCTAAATTTATCAAAATATGTAGAATTCCATCTAATTTAAAAAAATATAATAATAAAATTGGACAGCAAAGACAATCCTAAAATTTATTTTTCAATTTTTAGTATTCCTTAAAAAAATAAATAAACAACATGGTCATATTACATTTAGTTGGAAAATTTCCCCACAATTCCTTGCCCCTATTAATTTTCCTCGCAATTTCTTCTCTTAAAGGGGGGGGGGGGGGGGGGAAAACCTAAAATTATTCTTGCCACTCAAAGCTATACATAGAATAACAACCTTCACGAGAAGTTATGACCAAAAACATAAGAAGTTTTATAAGATCTACCACCATATCACATACCTCATTTAATGCTAATTAACATTGGTTATTATTAGTATTATTAAATTTAAGATTAATGGAATTATTGTTAAAAATACTTATTAAAATAATAATAGTAGTTATTGTTCATGGAGTGGGACAGATTGAAGTTAAGAAATTAAATTGAGTGGGAAAGCTTTTCAAACTTTCTCATTTACTTCGGTCATCGTCTTCATTGTGGAATTTGGTAATCCGTGTGACCCATTCGTCAAAAGCATTAAAATCTCTTTCGTGGCATTTCCGTGAATACCCATCAGTCAAACTTCATCTATTTCGGAGATTAATAAACCCTCCCACCCAAAAAAAAAAAAAAAATAAATAAATAAATAAAGTCTGTTCCCCACTTTACTTTGTCCATAATAATGAAGCTTGGTTGGTGTTTCCTTTCCTCGCATGCTCAAATGACCATACACTCCTTGAATGAAGAAGAAACTAGTTCCTTAGTTCAAGGGCAATTTTGTAACTACAATAGCACCTTTCACTTTGGGCGTTAATCATTATTACCATTTTATTTTTATGCTATTCTATTCTATCATTCACAAACGAGTGCCAAACTCTGGTATGGAGGCCACCACATATTTCCAAGTTTCATATCGGAACACACCTTATTAAAAAAATAAATAATAAATAATTAATTATATATATTTTTAAAGGGGCACACAATAATTTGTTAATAGGTTGGGTCACGTGACTGAGATTTACGTCACGTGACTACTTCTATGATTTCCACTTCATGACTATCCCAATCAATGAAGGTCATTATGTGGTAATCTTTTTGTTCCCCTTACGTTGCTTTCTTGCTTTGTTCAAGGGGGAGGGGAAAATAAAGAGAGGAGTTTCTAGATAGGAATTGCCTTTTCTCATTATCGACAGTAACTATAATTTTTATTATTGGATTTACTTTTTAATAATTTTATCTATAATTGATTATATTATGAATTTATAACACTCAATAATTAAAGTTGTAATTCATACTGATAGTGAAAAATGACAATTTCTACTGTAAAAATACTTGAAAGAAAAGAGAAACATAATTGAGCATATTTGTATTAAAATTTACTATTTTTAATTTAATTTAGAGTTGAAGATTTAAAATTAATATTTTACAATGAAGTTAAGTGTAGTTACTATTAGCTTATACATATAATCACCTTAAAAATACCTTTTGCTTTCCAAAATGAAACCTTTTTGTAAATATTCCGGTATATATTCTCTTGCATTAAATAAATGGAGACCATTTTCTTTTTTTTTTAATAGAAAAGGGGATGACAATTCTCCTTACTAGATTTGATTAGTAAAGTATGGTGAAGGACGTGATGGTGATTTTTCACCGATCACCATGTTCACTGCTTTTATTGTCATTTGCAAGTTTAGTACAATTTTGCACATTCATGCAATTTTTGGAACGAAAAAAACTTATATCATAACTTGGAGGGGATGGGATGATATTTCCACAGTTGCAAAAAAAATACCAACATGATAGTTACAAATATAGCATAATAGTAATTTTATATCTAATTATATCAAAATATATAGAGATTGAATCATCTTACCGTGAGTATTAAAAAAATAAAAAGTCAATAGGCATATTATGATTTCTTCATCAATTGTGTTACATATACGATCCAAAAAATTCCACATAGATTATTCATAAGATCAAAAGTGGATTTAAAACTCAATTAAGATGAATTATACCTAATTTCTTAATAACAATTAGTATCAGATTCGGTTCACCTAATGACTGAGTGAAAATATACCGTTGGTCTCTTTTTTTTTTTTTTTTTTTGGGTAAATGGTCCACTTAAGTACATATAAGTAATTTCGAAAGTATGACTTATTGAGTATAAAGTTATGACTTAAAATGATTCTATTCATATGCGATTTTGAAGAATAAAATATGTTATAGTTACAATAGAGAAATGTCTTTCAAGAAAAAAAAAAATAAATAAAAAAAGAGAAACGAAGGCATAGGAAGGAGGCCCCCTGGCTCTATTTTATTTTATTTTTTCTTTTCATCTATATAAATTTTTTTAATTTTTTTTAAAAAAGGTCAACCTGGACTATTCATATACGTGAATTACGAAGAATACCAATGTCTTTTAAGGTATGGTCCGAACTGAACATTTTGAATTTAGTTTTTAGTTTTTAGTTTTTTTTTTTTTAATGCTGAAGAGTTTTGGAGGATGTTAGAGGAAGATTAAACATGTCCTTCAAACTCGTTAAATACTAACAAATAATACTGAATTAATAAACTGAAAATAATCTACGTTTATGAGATATTTCATGTATCAAACTATTTAAAAGTAAGTCTAATACTAGATTATTACCTTTGATGATCTCTACGCATAATTTTTGTTGGTCCACATGGCAATCAACCCAATAGCCTAAATACCAATATTAATCTACGACTTCTTATAAATATATATATATATATATATATATATTAACCTACGACCTGCCATTTGAAAAATTAAAGGAGTAATAATGAATAGAAAAGAAAAAAGAAAAAAAAAAGCGTGGTTCACAACTTCATTAATTAAAGCTCAAATCTACAACTTTTAATGGCTCATTAATATCCATGTTAATGCTAGTATAAGTGCTTTACAACCACTCAACAACGATAATTAGGTTTAGGAGTTTAACTCCTGCTTTAAAACAAAAGTAATAATAGGCTAACCAAAATTTATTCACCAATTAATGTGGCTATTTCTTGGTCATTACAATTAATGCCACTTCAAGAAAAATATAGTCCGTGTTTCATGGGATATACATTTAATCTTTTAATGTTAGTAAAATACTTTATATTTAGTATGTACATATGGAATAAAATACTCCCTATATATATGTATTTTGTATACGCGGAGGAGAGAGAGGCCAGTAGTATGTTGTAAAAGGCATTTGCAAGGAATGAGTCATAAGCGTAATACGGTAAATATAGGTGGTGGTCCATATATATATATATATAATATGTGTGTATATATGTATAGTTTGATTATATTAGCAGATGAGTTATTATCAAGCACTTGCCTCAAAATTGACATGATTCAATGGTTGCATTTAATTGGCTAGTGCATATTTTGTGGTGTGCACCCACACATAAAATTACCACTCAAAGCATACGTTTTTTTTTTTAATTTAATTTAATTTTTAAAAAAATTTACTCGGTAGAGAAGAAGAATAATATCCCCTCGGTACATTTTTAGGACGTGTTATGAGAAGTAGTGATAGCCTTTTTATTGCTGTCTTTATAGCAACATTTGTTTTATTTATTGAAGTTGAAGATGCAATATATAATTATTCATTTTTGTAATTTTTTTCCTTTTTTTTTAAGGAATTAGATATTTTGAGAATGTTTTGTATTTGTTTTTTTTAATTATTTTATTAGAGGAACGTTTTGGTATTTTTTAAAATATTAATGTCAAATCTATATTTGATATAAAAAACACAAGATCATAACGTGATGTTCTATAAAAGAAATGTAAAATCCCATATTATCTTATAAGAATATGTGGATTCAAAACCGAAGGTCTGAGTGGGATTTGACAAGTGACGGGCAGTTTGGAGGACATGAAATTACAAAAATCTCAATTTAAGATGACGAAAATTAACAAATGGGGCATAACGGACGAACGATTTAGATTGAGCGACATGTTTTATGGATACTCCTATTCAAAATTATGTGCTTACTTAGGGTGGATTGTTTCTTTTTAGAAAATACTTACGATAAAAATTGTATTGTTACCATTTTGATGAATATTGGAATTTATGTATTAAGAAATTTTACAATAGTATAATTTGCTGGTGTCTAAATAAAAAATTTTCAATCTGTCATATAGAACCGCTAACAGTTATAAATCACATTATTGAGAAATTTATTTGATGACAAAACAACAAATGCATACCAATAAAGTGAAAATATATGAAAATCTGTGGATTCAAAATTAAAAATTTGAGTGGTGGTTTGACAGGTGGTCTGGAGGAGATGAAAATGATCAAAATATATTACCAACAAGAAGGGCGTGACAAATGGACAATTTAGACTGGGAGTATGTTTAATGCACACTTCTATTCAAAACTATGTGCTTACTTACGGTGGGTTGTTTCTTTTATAGAAAAACTCACAATAGAAATTGTACATTTATCAAATTGATAAAAGGTTGTAATTTAGCTATTGATTAACTTTTTAATATTTAATTTGCTAGTGTTCAATCAGGAATTTTCAACGTGCCATGCAGGAGAACGAATAATTATAGATCATATTATTGTGAAATTTATTTGACAACTAGAATAACAATACATACTAAAAAAGTAAAAATATACTCAAAACTAAGGGGTCTAAGTGGGGGTTCGACGGATGACAGACAGTTTGCAGGACATGAAAATTATCAAAATTTGAATCCAATATTATCAAAATTAACTAGTGGGGCATGACAGAAGGACGATTTAGATTGGAAGACAGGTTTTATGGACATTCCTATTTAAAACTACGTGCTTACTTACTAAGTTTTTTTTTTTTTTTTTTAATAAATATAGAGTAAAATCTACCATAGAAATTGTAATTTCATGTTATCGAGTAAAAAATCAGTTATTTTCTCTATTTTTTCCCTTAACTTATATGTTTATTCCTCTTCCTCACATTGGAAAACAAAAAAAAATGTGATGCTGTTGACGAGAGAAAAAGAGGGTGGGGGCGGGAAACAGAGTCGGTGTTGGTGGACAGAAAATAAAGTACAAAAATACACAAAGTACTTAAACAAAAACTAGAGAGAAGAGAGAGAGAAGAAAAAAAAAAAAAAAAAAAAAGACAGTTTCACAAAATTTAAAAAGAAAAGGAAAATAAAAAGAAGAGAAAACAAACAAACAAAAAGGAAAAGAAAAAAGAAATTTAGAAAATCTAGGAAAAGATCACATCCATGCAGCGGCCTAACGTCCAGTTGACTCCCAGCATTAAAGCTATTAATAAATTCCCATTAAAATAATATTATTATTTTCATTACATTATTTATTATTTTCCTTTCTCCCAAACACACACACACCCCAATAATAAGAAAAGAAAAAAAAAAAAAAAAAAAACCCACTGCTAGAAAATTTCACCCTCTCTTCATAACCTTTTCCTCTCTCTTTCTCTCTTGGCCTTTTTTCAGCTTCACACCTCATCTTCTCTCTCTAAAACCTCACTTTCTCTTTCTCAAAGTTCTGAAACAAACCCTAAAAGCGCTTGATCTCCGTCGGACCTCCACCATTTTCTCCGGCCGGGAACCGGAGACGAGCCGCCGAGACTTTTTCACTGGGGTCCGACCCGAGAAGAGCACTTTCTCCTCCTATGATCCGATCTAAGATGGAGCTGTTCCGGTTTCGCGAGAAACTCACTTTCCGGCAGAGCTTAGCTTGAGGAAGAGGAGGGAGAGTTGTGGTAGAAAGAGAGAGAGAGAGGAGAGTATCGGAAGGTAGAAGAAATGTACAAGAACCAGCTTCAAGAGCTGGCGCAGAGGAGCTGCTTCAACTTGCCGTCGTACACGTGCATTAGAGAAGGTCCGGACCACGCGCCGCGGTTCAAGGCCACCGTCAACTTCAACGGCGAGATCTTCGAGAGCCCTCAGTACTGCTCTACTCTCCGCCAGGCCGAGCACTCCGCCGCCGAGGTCGCCCTCAACTCTCTTTCTAACCGTGGCCCTTCTCACTCCCTCGCCGCCAGGATCCTCGTCAGTTTCTCTCTCTGCTTCCCCTCTCTCCTCTCTCCCTCTCTCTCTCTCGATTTCCTCTTCCTCCTAGGGTTCCGTTAATTAGGGCTTTTCTACCTTTAATCTCTCTCTCTTTTGTGTTGGTTTCTCTGATCCTTTTATCTGCTCTGCTGTGATCGATCAATGCCCTCAAAGAATCTTCACAACTGGAATAAAACAAAAAATTTAAAATAAAATTTTCATCTTTTTTTTTTTTTTTGCAAAAATAAATTTTATTAAATTAAATTATTATTATTTGGTTATTTGCTAATGTGAGCCGTGCCGGAGCTTCTGTGATTGCCGGAGATTGGGATCTCCGGCGACGAGCTTCGAAAGTTTCGAAGGTCTTGGGTAGGTGTGGGGGGTTTTGTGGAATGACCGAAATGCCCTTGCAATGGGATTTTTTCTAACCCAAGTAAAGAGAGACTTTCTAGGTGAAACGGAAAGAGAGCTAGTTCTTAAGTGAAACCTATCTGGGTTTTGTCTTGTATTTAATGTCTCTCTGCCCATACCAGCTGTGGTCATCGGAGTTCTGAGTGTATAGCAATTTGCGGGCAATAAATTTGCTCCGAAATTAGTGGTATTTTTGGTCATAAGACCATTTGTCCCCCCCCCCCCCCCCCCCCCAAATTAACTAGAACTCACATGGAAGTTACCTTTTTAATTCATTTTTTCCTCCTTTTTCTTTCTGACCAGATTGCCAAGAAACTGAAAGAAACTTCCTTCAAATATAGTGGCATATTTAGATTTTGTCTTGATAATGTTGGCTCTGGGATATTTGCAATAGAAGCATAATCTTATTATAAAAGATGAATTAGTAATAAATAGATTGATGTTTAAGCATATTAATTGGACTTTTACCTAAGACTGGTCAATTATAATTGTCTTAGGCCATGTATCAACATCTTGGGTTGGTTGGACCCTTGCTTTCTCTAATTCTACTTCATTGATGGTTTTGTTCATTAGATTTTACAATTCATCTTCTGGGCAGTCGAATGCAAAAAAAATGAGGGCAATACAGTAGAATGTATGCACATATATGTATATATTTTATGGCTTTATACACCCATTTAACTTTGTGTGTTAAGTTGCCATCTGGGAAAATTCCTGTCACATGGTGGTGTGGTGATATTGGTATCTGGTATCATGTTTTCAATTTTTACTACCTTTTAGTAGCATTTTTTGGTTGGTGATTGATTTTTTCATTCTTTTTCTTGGACCGGTATTGGAACTAGGAAGCGTGAAGATTGATAAGGTTTCTGGGATTTATATGTATATTTATTTCGATAACCGTGGTGTCCAAGACTATGTCCCAACTAACCGTGTTTTTTTTTTTTTTTTTTTGATAACCGTGTTTCTGGTATATCATTTGATTATTTTGATTTGTTTGTGTGCCAACTAAGCTGTTTTAGTAAGTATTGTTGTTTGTATACTGACTATGGTGCACATTTATTGTATCAGGATGAGACGGGTGTGTACAAAAATCTCTTACAGGAAATAGCTCAAAGAGTTGGAGCTCCATTGCCCCAGTATACAACATACAGGTCAGGCCTTGGACACCTGCCTGTTTTTACAGGGACCGTGGAACTAGCAGGAATAACTTTCACAGGAGAACCTGCAAAGAATAAGAAACAAGCGGAAAAGAATGCTGCAATGGCAGCTTGGTCGTCTCTGAAACAATGTGAGTCTAAAACTTTCAAGTATCAATAGCTTTAACTAATGACACAACTATTACTTAATAGATAAGCCTGCATCTATATGTGCAATTTGGATTAACTATCCTTTTTCTTTTTTATTATATCTTATGGAATTTTATGGAACCATTGAAGTTACATTTGGAATGCAACTTGGCGAAATCAAGTTGTAAAATTTGTGCTTCTTTCTTTAATCTGAATGATATATTTCTCTTTCTGGGCAGTGGCAAAAGAGACGGCAAGTTCATCTGAATCAGAGAACAACGATGAGTTGGAGCAGATCACTATAGCTCGGGCATTGTCAAATTACCGGTTGAAGGAAAAGATGGCCAACCCTAATGCCCCAATACCATTTCCTAAGAAGTTTCCAGTTCAGCTCCCCAGACCAACAAGTCCTCAGCCTCCCCTGGCTACGACGTCAAAAATACTTCCTTTGATTTGCCAAAAGGTGGCTCCTAGAAACAGACTTCAGCCAAATGCATTTAGTGACAGTTCTGTAACACCACCACATCCTCTACTAGAAGGCCGAGGGGTTCGTCCCCCCAAGTCCCTTGCTGTTGGAGCACCTCCTTTTGTTCCTATGCGTCAAATGAGGACATCTTGCCATGGCATGGCACAGCCAGTGACAATGAGGACCGCTGTGCCTGTGTACTCTGCGCCCCCTCTTCCTCCACCGGCTGCAGTTCCCCGTCAGGTCATTCGCGCCCCATCGGTTCGAATTGCTCCTCAAGTCACCATCAGGCAGGCTGAGCCAGTATTTGCTGCTCCACCTGTTTGCAAAGAGGAATCTTCAATCTTTCGAAAAGATGATCCTTTAGCCATTCGAAAAGAAGATCCTGTGGCCATTCAAAAAGGCGATCCTATAACCATCCAAAAAGATGATCCTGTAGCTGTTCGAAAAGATGAACAAGTTGCCAGCCAAAAAGACGATCCTGTAGCCATTAGGAATGAAGAGCCTCCAGCTGCTGTTGTTGCTCTTATACAACAGATCAAAGCGCCTGCCGAAATGGAGGCAACGGAAGGCAAAACTACAAACAATTCAGTAGGGTCGGAGGCCGCACAGAGCTTGGGACAACTGAAAATCTGAGGTGGTTGGCTAGAACTAAACTCATGGGCAGAACATTGTGATGGTTTTGTACTAGTCCTAAGTTTTTTTTCCCCCCCTTTTTTTTGGTTACCTTCTCTCATTTTATTATATTATATGTGTTCTTTGTCACCTTTTTTTTTTTTTTTTTTTTTAATATAAACCTTCTACCCTTTTTGTTTTGTTAAAAAAAGCTACAGTTGGCAGGTTAAATTAGTATCAGCATTCTCATATCATATCTAGGCCGTTAAAAAGAGTTGGCAGTTTTATTTTCTCATAATATGCCCTAGTTATTAATCGTGCTTCTTTTTTATTTTATTTTTTTGTTCCGCTGCCAAGTTCATCAGATGATGTGGGTCAGCATTACTCTTCTTGTCGGGGGTGATGATAAGAATTGGTTTGTTCTAGTTTCGGCCGTCATCAATATTGATCTGAGGCACTTGACGAAATGGATATATATAATAATATCTATATATGCTGTATATTATATAATATATGGATGAAGAAACATAATGCGAAAGAAGTTAGCGGTTCAAGTCACAAATGCGGACATATTGGCGGTATGAGACAATGATGATTAATGAGACAGTTTGTTGAATCAGAAGTGAATAGTGGAATCAGTTTGTCAAATTAATGATGAATAGTGACGAATAGAACTACTGGTAGACAAATCCCTTACACCACCACTGGTGATGGTGATGGTGGTGGTGGTGGTGGTGGTAGGTAAAAAGACGGTCGTTTTATGGTTCTCTCCCTAATTCACTCGAGATTCCCTTTTTTTTTTTTTTTTTTTTAAGGTGCTCGCGCTGAATTTTTTCTTAAAGAGCGAGATTTATGATTGATGTATACCGAATCACGAGAGCGTGAAATGATCTCCATTTTTAATCTATTATCCCAATAGGTCTGTAATAATCTATTATCCCAATAGGTTTGTAAGTGAAGACAATATCTTGTCCCAAAAAAAAAAGACAAATCCCAACATCAAAATACTGTATCAGGATGGGGAAATGGTTACCGACTTGCTCAGCCTGGGCTTTTAGACAGCAGCTGCCCTTTGTGGGCTCAGTTGACTAGTTTGTTTATGGCCTTGAGATCTCAATTCTTAGAAAGAACAATGCCCATTTTGTCACTTGTTTTCTGTTTTTTTTTTTTTTTTTTTTTTTTTCATGTGTTAAAAAGCTGTTTTTGAGAGTATTTGGTTGACTTTTTATAAGACCTTTGGCCTTCCAGAAAATCTTTTGGTCAAAGACATAAAACCAGCTTCTCAAAATAGCTCAATTCTTCCTTTTAAAATTAACATCTTTATCCCATTAAACTCTTTCAAAAATATAGTTCCAAACACTAATTAAAAAATCTTTATTATCAAGCAACTAATCTCTTTCCTGTGAACTCTCCATTTTTGAAAAAAGCTAGGTTTAATTTAATTGTATTTGGCATCTTGATGTAGGACAAAATATTAGTAAAGTGTTTTGTTATTATCATTATCTATATTCAGGTTGGATTTGATTAGAATTCTTTATCATATTATTTGAATTGGGATTCTTATATAGATTAAAACTCAATACCCTAAAAAGAAGACCTTTTTTTTTCTTTTCTTTTTTTGAGTTTGGAGATGAGGAGATTCAAACTCTGTACATTTAAATTGAGTTAAATATTATATTATTTTTGCAACCACAAGATTACTTTTTAAGTTCGTAATTTTAACATCTTTTCTACCCGGATGCACCACATCAACTAAACCCAATAAGTACACAACAAGAAGAGAAGTAGGTTGTGACTCTTGCAGTTCAACATGGGCTGGCTGGTTTGCACTGTATGCAGAGGCAGAGCTCCACTCTTTCACCAATATCCTTTTTCACCATGAGAAAGAATAGATACAGTTTTATGGACATATGTGTTCCTACAAACGCTGAAAAACATCTGTTATTAGTTATTTACTTTTTGTGATATGGGTTTTTCGAACGCTCTCTTTTATTTATTCGAAAGAAAATGTTTTCTCAAATCTCAGACCGTGAACCTTCTTTCTTATCTAATAAACTAATCCTGGATCTCAAGCGATAATTTGGTGCACTCGTGCTTGGGAAAGGTTAAATACTTTCTCTCGTCTTTTTCCTTGTGGGGGGGTCCACCAGAGATTGACAAACAACATTTTGGTTAAGTTTTCTGTAATCCAATCAGGTGCACCAGCTAATCAGATTTTGTTGTCAAGTAATAGCTGGTTTCCGAATTTAGAGGCAAAAATAAATTTTCAACAAGGATGGTGGAGATCTTGAACAAGAAATGTGGTCTTCAATATCCTCTATAGATTTAAGTATTAGATATTGCTGTCGTAAATAAAATCCTAAATAGATTTTAAGTCTTAGAGATCGTAGCACTATTTTCATTCATACCCGGAGCATGCAACATATTATACTTGAAATCTTAAATTGAGAAGCATAGCATGACACTTATTTAACTTAATATTGACATTTAAACAACGTAATATTAAAGACCGTTTAGCTGGTCTATTTAAGTTGGAGTTTTGACGTTATTTTGATTAGAGTTGAGTTGAGTTTTGAAATTATATGTTTAGTTGAAAATGAATTGATTAGAGTAAAAAAATGTAAAAGCTTGAATGCATTTTGAAATCATATGCAATTTATTTAAAAAATAATAATAATCTCATTTCAGCTTGAAATAACAAAGTTATGGATTCTAAAATTTGAGTTTTGAAATTAGAGCTTGAGATGTAAATAGTGAAACTGAGGTTACTTTTGAAGAAAAAACCAAAAAAAAAAAAACAATTGAAATTATTTGATTGGAGTAAACCAATCAAATACAAGCTAAGAAATCTAGTTATCGCAAACTATAATTACACATTTTTAACCTAGTGTTGACATTGAAATGGTGTAAGACAGAGAAATTTAGTTATCTTAAACTATTACTGAATCATTTCGATGCCGGTATTATGTTAAATTACACTTATGACTTAAATATGTTATGTTGAAAGGAGGATCGTAAACAGATCCTCATAGTCATAATCTTCTACATGCAAATGTTAGGATTACCAGCTAACAGCACTTGGGACGCAAGATCTAGACCGTTTATGAGTCTGACAACGACCCAGACAATTCAAAGGTCTAGATCGTGCATTCTCAAATAGCGTGATGTGAAGGTTTGGAACACAACATGCAAAGAGAAGGTGGATGTAGTGATGCACCAAACACCGAGAACCAGCGACTCACGCTAGAAAGTTCAAAGTCTGAAAAGTCCAACACATCTTTGCTTGCTTACCGGGACATCTGCCATAGGAGTATGGAGTTAGGAAGCTGCCGTGTGAGAGATGGGCTTGTGGGGAAAAAAAGTCTCAAATCGACTTTATAGAAGCACGTCCTTGTTTCTTCAATTGTATGAACCAGATTATAAGACTCCATATCATGATTGACCCTTTACAATGCTTGAAATGTACATGCTTATCCTCATTCATTTATTGCTCACAAAAACCATGCTCTGTCCTCTACTTCTTCATTTATAACAAATTTTGGTACATCCACATAGAGACAACATATCACGGCCAATCCACATTATAAGGTCTAGATCCAATCTCGCACACCATAAAAGTGTGGTTTTCACTTTTTTTTTTTTTTTTTTTTTTTTTTTTAAGAGAATTGGCGTTATTTTGGCAATAATTGGCCAGACATAAAAAGGGTCTTGATAGTTCAAACCTTTATGACCTGTTTGGTTGAATTATTGGAATGGTTATTATTGTATTTAAATGTAATTTGCATTTAGTAAAGTAAAATTATCTGAATATTTCGTAAATATGTAGCATATTTATTTTTTTAAGCTTTACACTATTTAAATATTTATTAAACAAAAACTATTTAAACAAATATTTTAAATGAATACATAAATCAAATTATATATTTAAATACAAGACATTCAGTTTAAATGAACATTTGAATGAAATGTGTCATCAAAACGGGTTATTAATGTTGTTAATACCGTACGGTAAAAACATACAAATTGGCCAACCTTTTTAGCAAATGGGATATTGGGTCCAAATTATGGTGGTGGGTCAGTCAGTGTGTAATGCACAAAACATCTCATGTCAATTTCAAATCAACAGGGTTAAGTATGTATAGGCCTGCCAAAGGGAAAATATACAGGGGTATAAAAAAGCTTGTTTGGAAGTCAAAATCACCATAAAGAAGAAGCTTGAGATATATATTTGTTCCCAAAGACAAAATATTTAAAACAGGTGGAAAGGGAAGTAGGGTTGATTCAGTGGTCCAAAATTATCAATCTAAACTTTTTAGTTTTCCAAATATTATGCAAAATTTATTCATGATTGAAGATTCATATATTATTTTTTTGTTTTTCCTTTTTTCTTTGGGCTGAATTCAATTCATGATTCTTTCTTCAATGCATTTTTGGGGACCTCCATTTTGGACCTCTTCAAGCTGCAAATGCTACATGATTAGATGCTTAGGCTAAACACCATGCTAAAAACATGAAACACATGCATACAAATCCCCTATTCACAAAGTTTTTGTGGTAAAGATTCTTCCTTTGACATGAAAATATTGTAGGCTGGTCAAAATTCTTCCATGTGAAATTGTTGGTTAATCTCTTGAATTAGGTGATAATTTGTCCCAATTTCTCAAATTTCATTTTCACAAAAACAAAGAGCGTGACTAAATTACCAAGACGCTTCCAATTTACAAATTTACTTAGCATTACTACACCGGATCTCATCATAATTTTGCAATTAAAGCTTCTTTAGTCCGTAATGGTCTGAAAAATCCTTGTATTGCATCATATTTTTTTTTTCCACATTTTCTTAATAAGCATCTTAGACTTTGAATTATCATGAGTTACCAAGAAAACCCAAAATTCACAAAAAAACACAGGATTTACAAACTCATTACATGATCAAGTACATGTTCAAAGCCAAATTAGATTGATCTTTATGGTAGATTAGGAGTTCACATCAAGTAGTTATGTAATGAGTAAGTTTGAGCTATAATAGTGCTAAAAAGGTCTTGTCACAATAGCAGTAAGTGGCCATGCCCAATAGGGGTGCCAATGCTATGGCTTTTTTTTTTTTTTTTTAATCTCCATAGATCTTTTGTTTTCTTTCACCCCCAATGTGACAAAGTTTTGCTTCACCAACACCCCTAACCAACAAAGCTGAGTGGTGTGTATGTGTCTATCCATTTGTGGGTTTTTTTTTTAAAGCTTTTATGGTGAAAACAACAGAGCATGGGTGCTGAAATGATGTAAATATATATATATATACACGCCCATATGTTTATGGAGGGTTACTATTTCTACTACAACTGACTTCAACAATTATAAGTGTGCCAAACAAGCAAAGGTGGAGAGAGGGAGGTCAAACAGTGACAAAGTGGCTGACTTAAGTGGGGTCAAGTCTCCACTTCAACGACACCAAACACCTCAAAGCAAGGCCACGTCAGCATTCTATTGATTTACGCAACAAATTTTTTTAAATTTTAAATTTTTAATTTTTAATTTTAACCTTTTTTTTTTCCTTGGAGGGGTGTGTGTGTAGTGTGTATGGAGCCGGCCCAGACAGGATGGGCCCACATGATTGGACCTGAGATGGGGCCCAAAAGGGGTTTAGGAAGCACTGGCAATATTCCTTTCCTATGAAAAAAGCAATGGCTCAAGGCAAAAGCAGACGGAAACCCTCCACCCATTAGGAAGAAGAACATCAACAACGACAACAGCAACAATAAAATTTTTTTCTTTTATATATATATATATATATAGATATATATAAAGAGAAAAGTTAAAGCGAAGAGAAAAAAACAAAAGGGCCAAAAAAAAGAGAACGAATTAAGGTTAAGAGGAGGGGGACAAAGTGGAAGAATGTTAATCCCATCACCTAAAGTTTAGAAAAGAAAAAAAAGAGAGAAAAAATATACCCATTTGACTTTGTTATGCTTCATCATACTCCATTGATTGTACTATATTTATATTTATATATGTATTCATATGTGTGTGTATATTATATATATGTCATACATAGACAACTTTGTTGTGTTATTATGTTTCTTTGCCGCATTTGGCTTTTCCCACTTGATGAAGACGTCCCACCATTAGTCTTAAGGCCAAAGATCCCCCCAGTTGGAGTAAAAGCTACAAAGATTATCACAAAATCTTCTCTCTACACATCACGAATATACCACTTTCGTTTTCTCTCATGAGTGTGTGTGTGTATATATATATATATGTAAACATATGATATGAAGAGAGAGAAAGAGATAGATATAGAGAGAGGGATAGAGAGATTTCTGTCTAAACTGAAAACACACAATAATGCCCGACAGCACCGTATATGGAGCACGAGAGGCTATTTCGATGTTGAAAGTCAATTTCCTTAACCTCTTTCTTTCTTTCTTTTTTCTTTTTGTTTTTGTTTTTGTTTTTCTTTTCTTTTCTTTTTAACATGTAGTTCTTATATTTATTTTTATTTTTAAATCTCATCGGCGTGCTATTTTGAAGGTGCCTAGTGAGAAAGAGAGAGAGTGAGAACAAAGTCATATTAGGGAGATTGAAAAATCTTGGTTTGAATTTGGTCTTGGGGTTGAATTAATATTCCATTATTCAAAATATTTTTAAATAAACATTGGTATTTGGTTCCCTTATTTCCGTGATGAAAAGTTCATAGTAGCTTCCTGTCAACTCTTAAATAAACAAATAAATTTACTAAAAAAATCAACGATTAAATAAACAGGTGTAAAACTATAACTGGCCAAACTGTTCTAACATATTTGAGCTTTTGCAAGTACCTTATCATGCTTTGAATTTATTTTAACTTCTAGTTAATACAAATAACATTTTAAAAAATTATTTGACCGGATTGAAAGAAAAAACTAGACACAATTTTAAATCATCATCTTTTCATCAAGTTTTGTATCTTGATGTGTCCCATTATGAGGAATGACTTAACAGGTGCATCGACTGATATTCCAAATATAATTATGTATGCGTACAAGATGAATACCGAAGAAATATTGGATGAAGGTTGGTGAACTATCGAAGAGATTGTGATCTGTGGTGAAAAATGAACTATCGAGATGAAAACTCCAAATTAAAATAGAATGATGACGTGATAATCATTTCAGTAGAGTTATGATATTTCAAATTTAATTATTTAAGAAAGATGGATAGATCATTATTGATGAAATGATACAATAATTTATAAGAGTAAAGGATTATTGGGAGTGTTTACAAAAGTCGTATGGTAACTGGACAGTTAATATTTTGGGATGAACCCTCAAAGTCCTAACAATATATCTTCTTCTTCTTCTTCTTCTTCTTCTTTTATGATATCCTACCGATTCATGTCTTCCATTTCCATGGCTCCTGACTGAGCTAGGACTACTAGTAATGATCATAACAATTGCAAAAGTGGACAGTGGCTTTCCCCAACAAGTCGTTTTCATCTCATCAAAATGGCATGTTGTAAAATTATAAATTAAAAAAAAATCAAATAATATGGGAGAGAATCACTACCAAGGATCTTTGTGAAATGACCTATTCTAATATCCTTTTTACAGAGATCTGACCTTTGAGGAATGCTTCCCTTATTTTGCTTTTTGTTTTTTGATTTTTGATATTTGGGATTCAGACAGACGACTGGTACGACATTCTCTTGTTAAAGTGGTGCCAAATAAGACTGAAAAATTAAAGGGGGGCAAAAAAAAAAAAAAAAAAGACACCCCTAAAAACCACCCAAGCATGGACCAGAAAAACTGCAGACCAAAGCTGGCACGTAATATTAAACTCCTTTATTTTTTTATCCAATTGTTTTATTTTTTTCTCTCTCTTTTTGATCTTTTTCTTTTTGGAATAACAACTAACAAGTTCAGATAATTTGTTTATTGTTTAAACCTAAAGTTAATGTTTTATGCGATTACAAAATATATAAATCTAATGGATAAATGTTTCATTATTAAAAGTAGAAAATCTCTGGCCAATAAGACTCGTCCAATGTGGATTGATGTGATATAAGGAGCAATTCTCACGCTAGGTAAAAAGAAAAAGTAAAAAAAAAAAAAAAAAAAGGAAGAAGGACATATTCATATCAAATCTTTCTAAAATATTAGTTTTATTGGCAAATCATAATCTATAAACGTATAGTTTTTACATTGAATAAATAAAACTGTGTGATTTTAGTATTATCGGATTTTGATTGATCGGATATTCTCATCTATATGCATAATTTGTTAAGAAGTCATATGTGCGTTCGATTTTTTATATATTTTTTTAAATGTCCATTTGAGAAGTTTGATATATATTACTTTTCTTTGAGTGTTTTATTTGATTTTACAAATAAGTCATGTACTGATTGGAGACTATTAAGATATAAATTGTATTGCTTTTTCGTGATATTAATTTTAATTATAATTTAAATGTGATTTGAGAATGTAATTCAGACAAAATGAACTAGCATACAAAATGTTACCATAAATAGAAACAGCAGAGATAGCTGAGAAATATTCATGTCTAGTAAGGATTTTTTTTCTTCTTCTTCTCATTCTTTTTAATTCGAACAAAATAAACAATCATTACATCAAAAAGATTAGTTTCAACCTGTCGCACGCAAATGTAGTATTTATACACTTTGTTGTTGTTGCTTCTGATTCAATACAGCCTCTGAGAAAAAAAAAAATAGTAAACACAGAAAAAGGCATTTTTTGGTTAGTGCTTTCATCTGTTTAATGTGTTAGAAAAAGCATAACCAAAACCAAATTCAAGGGCAATCCTTCTTCCATTCCCTCATGAACAGGCATTATCATTACGGAGCCAGAAAACTACTTCAAGGAGGATATACATTAAATTTTTTTTAAGATAAAATAAATTTTTAAGGAAATTATGTGAAAATTTAAAATTTTGATAGGGTTTATGTAAAAATTTTAAATTTTAGTGGAACAAAATACTAAACTAAAAACCTTTTTTTATATATATAAAATTAAATTTAATAAAAATTATGTGATAATTTTTTATTTTTAATAAAGATAAAATAAAGATTATATGATAATTTTTTAATTTTAATGAAAGAAAATTATAAAAATAATAAATTTTTTTAAAAAATAAAATAATATAAAATTTCAGTGGAGACTGGTACTTTGTATCGGTCACTCACATCATTATTTTAACAACATTAATTATAATTTGTTTTATTTATTTATTTATATATATATATAATTTTTCTTATTGTTGTTGGATATAATAGTGATTGGGATGGTGGCAAGCACGTGAGGTCACTTTTCACGCATGCCAAAAAGCAAGTGAAAAAAAATATATTGCCACAGTTGTACCCATTACCCCCAAAATTTTATTATCTTCTCATATTATATATAATATTATATTGTATATATTAATATATAATAACCGTGGAATTTAATTTATGGGATTAATATGGTAAGTGGTGTAGTGTGGGGTGTAACATAAAAAAAATAAAAAATAAAAAAACGACCAAACCATAAGGCCGGCGGTTGAGCGCCGACTCGCCGCCGCCGGAGGAATAATTTGCAAATATTTGTCAAATAAACAAAAGCCACTTTCACATTTTCTATTGATTTATTGGTTATTCTTTTTTTTTCCCCAAAAAATTTCATAAATTCCCAACGAATTTTATTCATAGTGTCAATCTATCCCATAAATTATGAAATAGACTATTGTGTCATCTTAACTTTAATATATATGTCAAGTTACTCCATCTATTAGTTTTCGTTAGTTTTTTTATTATCTTTAATATCAAAGTTCCCCTAAATTTACTTTTGTGTCAAAATACCCATTAATCTTTAATATTTGTATTAAAATACATCATGATCTTTAATATTTATGTCAAACTACCATCTGATTTTTAATATTTTTATGAAACTGTCACATTTATCTTATTTTAATTATCTAATATTGTATAATTATCGAATGATTATTAACTTTTTTAGAATAGGTAAAAAAATATTTTTTTTCAAATAAAAGCAAATGTATATTTTTTGATCCACTATTTTTTATTTTGCTTATTTTAATTCAAATGTATATTTATTTTGATTTTCTTAAACTGAAATAAATACACAACTTATGTTCATTATTTTATTGTTATAATATTATATATTTTTAATTATGATTGATAATACCGTACCAAATATGTAAGCCAATTAAATAAATATAATTAGGAATGAGAATCAGAGTAAATTTATAATTATTATTCTCATTACGGGTTTAAGTAAACACATGAATGAAATTCGTTATAATTATAATTTCAAATTATGTAGAAAAAAAAACAGCATATTTAAAATCAAAATCATGCATCTGAGTCCTACCAACTATGGTTACATATAAGTAAACTCATAACCAAAATAAATTTGAATTAAAATAAGTAAAAAAAAGGGGTATTAAAAAAATGCTTATCACTTTATTAGAATAAAAAATATAGTTTTTTTTACCTATTCTAAAAAGTTAATAATTATTAGGTAATTATACAATATTAGATAATTAAAATAAGATAAATATGACATTTGACATAAATATTAAAGATCATGAGGTATTTTAATATAAATATTAAAGATGTAATGTATTTGACAAAATAAAATAAGGATAATTTACACAAAAAAAGTTCAAGTGTCTTAAAAAAATAAAAAAAAAAAAAAAAAAATAAAATAATAATAAAAATAAATAATATAAATATTAAAGATCATGAGGTATTTTAATATAAATATTAAAGATCGTAATGTATTTTGACACAAATATTAAATATCAGAGGATAATTTTACACAAAAACAAAGTTCAAGTGGTCCTTTAACATTAAAGATAATAGAAAAACTAACAGAAACTAACAGATGAGATAATTTAATACATATATTAAAGTTCATGATAATAGATATATTCATAGTTTAATATAAGATCATGAGGTATTTAATATAATATTAAGATCGTAATGTATTTGACACAATATAAATATCAGAGATAATTTACACAAAAAAAGTTCAAGTGGTCTTTAACATTAAAGATAATAAAAATAACAGAAACTAACAGATGATAATTAATACATATATTAAATTCATGAGGTATAATAGATATATTTCATAGTTTTTAATACTAGTGATAAAGTTAAGAAGGAATTTATGAGATTCCCCCCCCCCACAAAGTTTTCACTTTGTTTATTGTAAGCTTGTTGGCCTGGAATTAAGAAACCGACCTTGGCAAAATTTCTCATTTTAAAAAAGCCGCTGGTCCATTTCGGGCTTTTTAGAGAATTGTCCTCCATGTTTAGGAAGATTCTCGAGACTGCCCCTTCTTTTTTTTTTTTTTTTTTTTTTATTTCCACCCCCACCTTTATTTCTTTTGTCCGTGGAAGAGTATTCTCATCTTTTGGCTTTGTGAAGCTTGGGATTGAAGGGTTCGATTGATTGTAGAAGCTGCAATCCGATATTTTAAAAGCATGAGATTTGATGATTGAGATTGCTAGAGGAAAATCATTTAACATTAAACACTCAGTAACCTCACATGGGAATTTGCAAAATTTTAAGCTTAACTTTTAAATTTTTTTTTTTTACAATAAATATGTTTCCACCAAAACATGATAATTTTATAAGCGGATATGAAAAACACGTAAAACACGGTTTGTAACCATTGGATCTTCACTAAATTTTGTAAATTATCTATTTTTTAATTAATTTTTATGTGTTTATGCTGAGATTTGATGGGGAAGTACTAATCCTACTGATAAAATATTTTCATACCCCATCAAAAAAATTATAAAAAAAATTTAAATTAATTATATGTTACTCATATTATTAAGGTTTGGAATCTATTTAATGATATTTTATGCATGTATTTAAGATCGAATCATAATTGAACCTGTAAAATATGACCTTGCACCCTTGGTTAGTCGCTCAATCCATACATAAAGAGTAGTGCTGTATTTATGATCCACGTATCGAGTCAATCCCTATATAGTTGTTTAGAGTTTGATTGGATCGAAATTTGTTTTTACTGCATTAAGGCTCCATTTGGATCACAAGTCCATATTTGAAAATGAATATTTTCACGTTTTAAATGAGAATGTCTTTTTATTTTGAGAATAAGATGGTGTTTGGATGCATAAAATTTATTTTATTTAAAAGAAAAAAATTGTTTGGAATTATAAGAAACAATATTGGGAATAATATATTGTAAAAATATTTTTAAAAGAATCATTTTCTATTTTCAAAAGGATATTATATAAAATACGTTTGAAAAGAAGAGAATGATTGAACAAGATAAAAAAAAAAAACACTTTTTTCCGAATGTTTTCGATTTCTGAATTAGATTGATATTCTACATAATATCAACCTGTATTCCCTTCTATAGCCAGATGGACCAAGTCGAGTCGAGCAACTTGTTTTTTCACCACTGCTCATAATGTCAATGTATAACTTATGTCAATACCTTTTTTTTTTTTTTTTTTTTGTTTCGTTCTCCGTTGAAATTTAAGTTGGCAAGATAAATGTCTTTAGCCACCTAAATTATTTTGAGATGTTTTATTCCATATATAAAGTTTAATTTCTAATATCAATATAGGCACACTTATTTATAATAATAATATATGAAAAAAATAAGACTTAATAATAGATATGACCTAATTTAATATTATTTTGAAAATGTTTTGAATAAAAATCTCACGATTCCCCCAATAATATATATTTGAAAATAATTTTAAAATAATATTCATTTTACAAAAAGTTAAAAAATAAAAACAAAAACAAAAATTATTTTCTTATTTTTGTTTTTATTTTTAAGTTTTATATACTAAAAAAAATATATCCAAATCCAATTTTATTTTTTCTTAAACTAATTTTCACTTGAAACACAATTAAACACATTTATATATATATAAATATCTTAAAATACTTTAAAATGGACCTAAAATTTTATTTGACATTTAAGTTTAATTTTAATTAAATTAAAAATTTTTATTTTTTTTATTTTTAAAAAAAATTAATAAAATTTATAATTAATTTTAAAAATTTAATTAATTTTAATTTAAAAAAATTATCTCGAAGTTTAATTTTTTTAAATTTTTAGTGTTGTTTAACTTCATCATTATTATTATTATTTTGGTGACAACGTTAAAAAAAATATTCTTCATGGTACATAAAATTAAGAAAAAAATGAAAAACTAGAGAAGAAAAATAAATGGATTGAAAAAAAAAAAAAAGGTTTGTTACTGCCAAGGTAGATTTGGTTTTAACTAGAGTGAGAAAGAGAGAGAGAGAGAGAGAGAGGGAGGCGTTAGAGCGAGACAGATTGACAGAACAGGCTATGACTATGACCACTGGGCCTGACACGTCATTTCATTCAAACACTAGGGACATCCACGTAAATGCGCCGAAATCATTCCTCAAATCCCCAGCCTTTTTCCCTTTTTTTTATTATTTAAATTATTTAAATTTATTATAAAAACATTAATAATAAAAAACTACTATTAATTTTTTTTATAAATAAAAAACAACTATATTAAATCACTCTCTGGTAAGTTTGTCGATATGCGTGCAAACTAAACACACTCTCTCTCTCTCTCTCTCTCTCTCTATCTTTTATTCCCACTGTTTCAGCTCAGATCACCATCTTTGCTTCTATCTCTCTCCTCTCTCTTCACACAGAAAAGGAAAAAAAAACGTAAAAAAAAAAATCTCTCTCTCCCTCTCGGCAAATAGGCTGTAGTGTAAGAGAGGCATAGCTCAGTTTCTCCGTCATGATTGTGGTTAGGGTTTCTCTCTGGACTTTCTCTCTCTTGGGTCGCTCCGTTTTCTTCTCCACCACCTCTCTACCGCTTTAGCACATTGCCTCTCGTGCTTTCCCCATAGAGAGAGAGTGAGTGTGTTCTTTCTATTTCTTTTTTTTTTTTTTGGGTTCTTCTGCCATTTTTGGTGTTTTTTAAGCTCTGGTTTCGTGGGCTAATCTGGGTTCTATCTGAGAAGAAGTATAAATGTTCGTCGTTTGTGAAAATGCGTTTCTATTTTTCTTCTTCCGAAAAGTCTAACTTCGAAACCACAAGGAGTGCTTGTTTGAGTTAGAGTTTGAGTTGAGTTGAGTTGGGTTGAGATCGAGTTTCTCTGTTTGTGTCGTTTCTTTGTGGGTTTTTAGAAGAGGAAAAGTTTGAGGTTTTATTTTTGTTGCTTAAGGTTTGGGTCGTTTCCATTTCTTCAGGTTGAACAGCCAAAGTGTGAAAAGAAAATAAAAGAAAAGAAAAATAATAACTTTTGTTTGTGTCTGTGTTGTAGGCTAAGCCATTTTGGGATATTTTTGTACCTTAAACAACAAGCTACTAGTTTTGTGTTTCCACGAAAGCAAGATTCTTCTGAGAGGTCTCATAGCCAAACAAGAAGCTCGTCCGTTTACGTTATCAGCTCTCTCTCTCTCTCTCCTCTCTCTTTCTTCTCAAGCGACGGACTTAATAACAAGACCAAAGAATCTTGTAACTCCAGCTAAGCCCCCAAACAAGACCAGAAACACACCCAAAAAATAAAGAAAAAAAGAAAAACCCACTTGGCTATCTTCTTTCTCTTCCCCTCTCTAGCTCCTCATAAGACTGTTTTCGTGGGATCAAGGCAAGAAGAAGGGGAAAGAACAATGGCGATGGCGGTGGCCCACCAGCACCGGGAGAGCAGCAGCGGAAGCAGCATAAACAAAAACCTCCAGCAGCAGCTGGACAGTGGGAAGTACGTTCGTTACACTGCCGAGCAAGTTGAAGCCCTGGAGCGAGTCTACGCCGAGTGTCCCAAACCCAGCTCTATGCGCCGCCAACAGCTGATCCGAGAGTGCCCCATTCTCTCCAACATCGAGCCCAAGCAGATCAAAGTCTGGTTTCAGAACCGCAGGTTAGATGGGTCATTTCGTTATGGGTTTCCATTTCGTGAAGTTATTATTATTATTTTTTTTTTGGGAGGGGTGGTTGAAAACTTGTTTTTTTCTTTTGGGTTTTGAAGGAATCTAAGTGGGTACTAGTTTTTTGGGGTAAAGGTTTGATTTTTGGTTTTTCGTGGCTGAGGAAAGAAGAAATGGTGTTTGTTTTTGGGATATGCAGGTGTAGAGAGAAGCAGAGGAAAGAGTCCTCGAGGCTGCAGACTGTGAACAGGAAATTGTCGGCGATGAACAAGTTGTTGATGGAGGAGAATGATCGGTTGCAGAAGCAGGTTTCTCAGCTTGTCTGTGAGAATGGTTATATGCGACAGCAACTGCATACTGTAAGCTTATGTTCATGTTTTTTTTTTTTTGTAAATTTATTTGAGTAATTTAAGGATTTCGCCTGCTAGAATGTTTTTGTAAGTGAAAATTTTGAAAGGGGAATACCAGTAGGCAAAAAAAGAACAAAAAGTTTTCGTCTTTTTTTCTTAATGAGGAGTGAGGTATGGTTTGAAATTCTTGGAATCAACTTTTTAAATTTTATATTCTTATATGTGAACCAATTCTGTATCTATTTTGTTTGTTTGCACTTTTTAGTCGACCAGATTTTTATGTTTGTTTTGTTGTTCTTGGCTCTGGCTATATCTGGGAACTGTCAATTTCAGTTAATTTTGCTAAGAAAAGTGAGTGGGTGAGGTGCAAATGAATTGCAGAAAAATTTGGTCGGTTGCTACTAGCTTTACAATGTCTGTCTTATTTTACTAAGCATTTAATTGATTTTGATGCAGGCGTCAGCGGCAACGACTGATGTGAGTTGTGATTCTGCAGTTACCACTCCACAGCATTCTCTTAGAGATGCTAATAACCCTGCTGGGTAATCTCTCATGACTAATGGTCTTTGTTAGAACTTTGGATTCGATTTCGGTTGTCTGATTTACTCGTATGCTTTGATCTTTGCAGACTCCTTTCCATTGCAGAGGAGACTTTGGCAGAGTTCCTTTCAAAGGCTACAGGAACTGCTGTCGATTGGGTCCAGATGCCTGGGATGAAGGTTTGTTTATTCCGAACAAAGAACATTATGTTCTCTTTGCTAGCCAGTTTCACGAGGGAGATTGTTATTTATCTTCTTGCGTGTTTTATGTTTTGTTAGCCTGGTCCGGATTCGGTTGGGATCTTTGCCATTTCACAGAGTTGCAGTGGAGTGGCAGCTAGAGCCTGCGGTCTAGTTAGTTTAGAGCCCACAAAGGTGATTACTTGTGTTTCAAATTGTCGAAGATAACCTATGTGGTGCCCTTGTAGTTATTGAGGTTTGATAGAAGCACTGCAAAATTTTTTGACAGATTGCAGAGATCCTTAAAGATCGTCCATCTTGGTTCCGGGATTGTCGGAGCCTTGACGTTTTCACAATGTTTCCTGCTGCAAATGGCGGAACAATTGAGCTTATCTACACACAGGTGAGCCTGAACTACTGAAATTGCCTAAGTTCGTAATGAGTTAGTCTTCTAGCTCAATGTAATACAACAATGACATTTACATCAATGCAGACATTTGCTCCAACAACACTGGCTCCGGCACGAGATTTCTGGACTTTAAGATACACTACTAGTCTAGACAACGGCAGTCTTGTGGTAAGAGTGTCCTTGTTATTCAATGCCTAGTATAATTTGCCTTTAACTTTGCCATATTACATTTAAAATCAATACCGATCTAGGGGCCACTTGTATATATGTGAATGCTCTTTCGTCTTTGTTTTGTAGGTTTGTGAGAGATCTCTGTCTGGTTCTGGTGCCGGTCCTAATTCAGCTGCTGCTGCTCAGTTTGTTAGAGCTGAAATGCTTCCTAGTGGATATTTGATTCGGCCATGTGACGGCGGAGGGTCAATCATTCATATTGTTGATCATCTGAACCTTGAGGTTTTACTTCTAGCCTATACTTTCTTTGTCCCCCTTTGTGTTTATTGAAGAAGCTATAGAGTCGTAACTTTTGGAAGATTTTAAATTTAATTACTTGTAAATCTATTCAGGCATGGAGTGTACCAGAGGTTTTGCGACCACTTTATGAGTCATCTAAAGTGGTGGCCCAGAAAATGACTATCGCGGTGAGTACTGTTTGGCAGGAATCATTTGAGGCTTATTTTGCAAATTTTGATAGGCAAAAGTAACTTTGATAGTAGATTGCTATCTGTAAATAAATCTTTATATTCCCTCTTCTTATCTTCATATTTATAGTACTTGTTTGTTAGTCATCCTTAGCGGGAAGTGAAATTATCCATTCAATTTGTATCTTATATTGGAGCCGTAACCCAAAAGCAAAAGTAATAGTGAGCATAAAGATTATAGAGGAAGGTTCTGACTAGACTGTCTCTGTGAAGGCACTACGCTATATCAGGCAAATCGCACAAGAGACAAGTGGTGAGGTGGTATACAGTTTGGGCAGGCAGCCAGCCGTTCTTCGAACTTTTAGTCAACGATTGATAAGGTATTTTGTTGGATATTATTAATATCTTTAGTTTTTATTCCCTCTTTCATTTTGATCATTTTTGTTAATTATAGATTTTTCATCTTTTAGAGGATTCAATGATGCTGTTAACGGATTCAATGATGATGGGTGGTCGATCTTGAATGTTGATGGTGCTGAAGACGTTACAATTGCAGTCAATTCAGCCAAGAATTTGAGCACCATTTCAAACCCTGCTAACTCCCTCGCATTCCTTGGAGGGGTACTCTGTGCAAAGGCTTCCATGCTACTCCAAGTAAATTTTTTTTTTTTTTTTCGGGAGCAAGTTTCGAATGATGTGTAGATGGAAGTCTATGATGTACTTTTATACGTTCTCTCTCATCCATATTTAGATTTTGAAGTATTGGATGACCCTTCTATGGAAATTTTCTGGTTTTTATCAAGTAAAACTAAACTGAGGTTCCGTTGTTTTTTGTATCAGAATGTCCCTCCTGCAGTCCTGGTTCGCTTTTTAAGGGAGCATCGCTCGGAGTGGGCTGACTTTAATGTTGATGGCTACATAGCTGCAGCATTAAAGGCAGGCTCTTATGCTTATCCAGGGATGAGACTCACTAGGTTTACTGGGAGCCAAATCATCATGCCCCTCGGCCATACAATTGAGCATGAAGAGGTACGTTGTTAGATTGGTAGTTTTTTCTCTCCTCTCTCTTGTTGGCATTCATGTATTTTCTTTCTAAAAGTGCAAATGTAGGTTCTATTTGTGATGTGCTGTTGGTGCTTATGATGTTTTATTTGTGTTCCAGTTGCTTGAAGTTGTTCGACTTGAAGGACATTCTCTTGCTCAAGAAGATGCTTTCCTATCGAGGGACATTCATCTGTTGCAGGTTCTTTACCTTTTCAGCTTTTTGTATTGCCATATTTTTTTAAAGGAAGACAAAAACATTCCCAAATGAAATCAAATATACTGAAGTTTTCCTCAAGCATATGGTTGAAGTTTGGTGCACCCAGTTCATTATTTGCCTCTATTAAAATCTTACATTTGTTCTGCATTTTATCATTCTAGGATTTGAGGTTCTGATAAATTATCTCAAAATGGCTTGCTTTGTTTTCACAGATTTGCAGCGGGGTTGATGACAATGCTGTAGGTGCCTGTTCAGAACTTGTATTTGCTCCGATTGACGAAATGTTTCCAGATGATGCTCCATTGCTACCTTCTGGTTTCCGCATCATCCCGTTGGAATCAAAAACAGTTGAGTCCTACCGTTCTTTGCCTAAATCGTTATCGGCATTCCTATTTCCTAGTAATTTCAACTTTCCGTATACCTAACAAATATATTTGGTTATATATGCAATCTGGTATTTACTAAGCTCTCTTCAACTTGGTATTTAAAAAATAAAGAACAAGGCATGCTATCTTCCAGTTTTTGTTTCGTTTATGTAGTTATTTTAATCCTGGTGCATATATTTAATTACTTTTTCCAATGCAGTCTGATACAAAGGATGCATTAACTACACACCGAACTTTAGATCTCACATCTAGTCTTGAAGTGGGCTCGACAACAAGCATTGGCACAGGAGATTTGTTGTCGTGTAATAATGCCCGGTCATTGTTGACTATTGCATTCCAGTTTCCGTTTGAGAGCAGTCTTCAGGACAATGTTGCTTCCATGGCACGTCAGTACATACGGAGTGTCATTTCCTCAGTGCAGAGGGTTGCAATGGCCATATCTCCGACTGGATTAAGTCCAAGCATCGGACCAAAGCTTTCCCAAGGCTCTCCAGAAGCTCTTACATTAGCTAACTGGATATTCCAAAGCTATAGGTAACTTTTTTTTCTTTCCTCTAATGTTTTTTGGTCTGTCGGAACTCGGAATTTTGGAAATGGGAGTCATATCTCTAATCCGTGTGTGAGAATGCACCTTTTTTTTTCTTTGAACTCTACAAGTATACAATTATTCATAAATATATTCAAAGACGGGGTTCCATATTTTCATATTATGATGGCTGTTGCCTGTTGTAATGTATTATACTCTAGTTTACATTGGGCATTTTATTCTGCTTGACAATTCATTGCTTTCTGTTGGTTCTCTGAGTTCAGTTGGTTCTACGAGTTTGTATTTAATATTTTATTTTTATTTTTTTTGTTGGTCAGTTACTATATGGGGTCAGAATTGGTGAGCTCCGATTCTTTGGGGGATGACTCGGTTTTAAAGCATCTATGGCACCATCAAGATGCCATTTTGTGTTGTTCATTGAAGGTACAAATACAATTCCTTTACCATGGCGTATCCTCTCCTATCGAACTATGAACAATAGAAGATTCCTGCTACATTTTATCAGGCATTATGTACGCTTAAAACTTTTCGAAAATGAAGTATAAGTGGAAAGAGATTTGTACTAATACATGCTTATGTGGATTGCAGTCGCTGCCTGTGTTCATCTTCGCAAACCAGGCAGGGCTTGACATGCTGGAGACAACATTAGTGGCCCTTCAAGACATCTCATTGGATAAGATATTCGACGAGTCTGGTCGCAAGGCGTTGTGTACTGACTTTGCCAAATTGATGCAGGAGGTAATTTTACGAGCCTTAAAAAAAAAATATATATATATATATATATTGTTCCATGAAATGCACATGTATATCTGTTCGAATGTGATGGAAGAATTTGATAAAACCCATGGCTCTATAACCTGAGTTGAACAAATTCGGCCAAAATAAAATGGTGCTTTCCAAACATTTGTATATATCATTGGAAGCTTTTCCATTTGTTGAGGACAGAAGTTGGCTAAATCCTTTTCGTTTCCGTTTCTGATCAGGGATTCGCTTACCTGCCGGGCGGAATCTGCATGTCGACAATGGGACGCCATGTTTCGTATGAACAAGCTGTTGCATGGAAAGTGCATACCTCGGAAGATAACAATGTTCACTGTCTTGCCTTCTCTTTCATAAACTGGTCGTTTGTGTGATCGCGCTTTTATTTAATTCCGTCCCAAAAAATCTCTCCCCCACTTAGATCATGAATGTAAAACAAAACCGAAAGGGGAAAGGGAGAAATTTGGAACAGAAAGTATAAGGAAAAGAAAGAACCAAGTTTTGTTGTAATATCTGATGAACCCCAGCTCTCCCCAGGTTTGCAATTCTATTAATTTAATTAAATCTTTACTTTAAAGCACCAGAAAATTTTGGCTTCTGAATGTAAATTATTATTAATATTATTATTACTATTTAGAGCAAATGATCAAAGTTTGAGTGCATTGGGTTATCTTACAGCACTTTTTTCAATTTTGTCCGACCGAACTGCAAACTCTCTAAACTTTTGCAATCCTCGTCCTTTCCGTCTATTTCCGTTAATTTTTTAATATAACAGGTCACGAAGACCACTGATTAACATGCAATTTTTTTTTTCAAGGCGAGTATATCCTGTAGCGTTCATATACATATATATATTATATATATATATGTATGAATGTATACATGTTTACTGTTCACAATTATGTTCATATATATACATATTTTACTGTTTATATGAATGTGTGAAAGAAGATGATTTGGATTGAGATGTATAGGCGTGGGGATCTGATGCGATGGTGACTGGCGCAGTTGAGGGAGACAAAAAGCAGCAGAGGGCTTTGAATTCTAACAGGAAAGTTTACACACATACACATATACGTACACACATATATACATTATACACGCGCACATAGATGTGTCTTCTGGGGTGATGGGCCGAGCCAGAGTGATTTCATGGAATTGTTTCCCATTTGATTGTGAAGCATTTAATGAATTGAGATTGGACATGGAAGATGACGCAGTAAGGGGGTGGTTAAACCGTACAAACCCACCATTGTCGTCGAAATGTCGTCGGTGCAATCGATCTGCTAAGACGCGTCTGTCCATGGTCGTGTCGTTGTCTTTTTTATGTTATTTTGTCTCTTTCTTCATGTCAGTTGGGATTCCATTAGAGAGGTTTTATTTACACTGCTATTTTCCCATAGATATGTATCATTCATTTGCTTTGCTTCTCATGCTCAGAAACACACTAACGTTTTCACTTTTTCATTCGTCTCATTGGAAGTAACTTGTTCCAATATGGTTCTCGTATTTTTTATGATTTCACTTAAGGCCTAATATTAGCAATCCTTAAAAAAATAAATATAATTTTTAAAGTATTGTTTTAATAAATCTTTTTTTTTTTATTGTTGTTTTCTTTTAAAAATGATCGATGATTAATTGATCAATATTAATTAGTATTTGACTATTATTGATTGAGTGTATTATCTATCACTGATTGACTAGGTGATTAATCATTGATACATTTGATAATATTTATTATTGCATCGATTATTTTAATGATCACCGATCTTTTTTTCTTAAACATAAACATATTTTTGATATTTAGTAAAGTTGTTGTCAAAACGGTCATACAAAGTTGAATTGTGAAACGAAAAAACTAATTAGTGCAATATGTTTGGGTAATTTAATTAACCTTTTTTCAACCAAAACAAAATTACAATGATGATATCTTTTGTGCCAAACATTATGGCCTCTCTCACTCCGAAGGGCAGCACTTTAACTTTTTGTCCTGTTGGTGAGGAACAATACATGGATTGTCGTGTTCTTATCATTGCATGTTTTGCACATTCGTAAAGTTATAGCCTAGAGCTTCTGTTATTCATTTAATATATACATATATATATATGTGTGTGTGTGTGTGTGTGTGTGTATGAATAAATATAAAGCTTGTGAATTTTACATTCAAAAGCAATCATCATGTCTTTCCTCTATTAGTTTCCTTTTCACTCTTTTCAGAGATTCAAATGATCTACTCCATTAGCAAACAATCAACTTTCTGGCTAGCTCCCTTAATTGGAAGGCAAGAATTACGACTTAATTACAATTAGCCAATATCATTAGTACTAATAATCTCTTTGAACTAGCAATTCAATCAACAAATTAATATTGACGTGTTTTTTTTTTATAAATATTTTTTTGAGTTTTCAAATGTTAATTACCTGCTATAATAAAACTAGAATTCTAGGCAAGAAAAAAAAAATCAATTTATCAAATTCCATTACTTTTACATATCTTTTTATTTGAATATGATATAGATATCAAACCTAATATTCAGAAACACACATTATTTGGATAGAATAAAGACAGATGATATATATAACTGAAATATAGACATGCAAATTGCAATATATGTATATAGCCATATTCAAGTATTGTAGTTTTAGTTTAGCTACTGCTGATCATCAGAGGATTATTTGGGGAGAGTTTTTGAATTTAGGGCTCGTTTGGGAGAACTTTTCCAAACGGTGCTGGTTTGCAAATGGGTGTTACTTTTGGGTTTCTAAAATTTACTATTTCACAATGTTTATAACATTAAAAATAATAAAAAAACACATGTGCACTTCAAAACATCTCTTTTTCTAGTTATTCTTCGTAAAGCTCCAAAACAATTTTTTTTTCAAAAGTTTTTACCCTAAATCCACATTTCCAAAACTCATCTCACTTTCAAAAGTCTCAACGGTAAAATTCCGTCTCCTAATAATCCCTCAAACGGGCCCTTAAATAATTGAGAAATCTTGTTATGGTTTGAACCATCACTGGGTCAAAACTCTCTTGCTGGTCATGATTTGTTAATAGTACAGTGCCAGTATTTGCAGAGGAGCTACTGCTAACTTTCGGTTTCTGCAAAAAATTAACGATATTTCTATAAATACATCACTCAATTACATGTATATATGTATGCGCATATATATTCATGCATATATGTATATATGTGTGTTGTTTTCTTACGTACGTGGAGTGGGGCATCATAAGATCAGAAAAAGCTGGCGAATGGCGATCGACCCAGCAAGCGTACAAAAAAAAAAAAAAAAAAAAAAAAATCTGAAATATTAGTTTTAGTAAGGGTCCTCCATCGACCATACAAGTTGCATATATATATGTAGTCCATGAGAATAAAGCCTAGCTTTTTGGCATTTAATGCATGAAAATGCATGCGCGGAGGGAATGATGAAACGAAAGTGTACATTCAGATTTCTACAGAGTGATGCAGACAACGCAAGTCACATATATATATATATATATATATTTGTATGTGTATACATATATATGTATAGGTTTAGTCCTATATCTAATATCCCATGTGGGAATGCAGATCGACAAAAGAAAGAACTCTTTTTATAAATTTATATGACTATCAGTTGATTAAATTATATAACTTAATTCTGTAATTAGCTGTAAATAGACATACAACTTTATGTTTGTAATATTTTTTTGTGAAATCTAATGATATATATATATATATATATATTAACTTCAATAATTACATGTGCGGAACATATCCATCACTAAGTAATGCTGGATAGAAATTATATATATGTATTTTAAACATAGGATTTGTCTTGGATCCTTTGCAAGAACCGTGTTTGCAAAATGAGACAAAAGAATGAAAGGTTATGGTTATTATGTGTAATAATGAGTTCAAAAAAATACGTAATATAATTAGTTTGCGACCCATATTGATTCTTTCTTGTTATAAGGTTTTTTTTTTTTTATTGGGGAAATTTTATTAAATTCATTAAGAAGATACAAAAATATCAAATATAAGAAACTCCGTATTACATGAGACAAAACTATTCAATAAGAATAGATCCACCAAAAAATCATACGACACTCAAAGAAAAAGATGTATACTTGAGGTCTGATAATGAGAATATATCTCGGTACACTCAAATCGAGTACATATAAAACTCTTTTGTTTCACACAATAGGAATAATGTATCATACTCTATTACTTTTACAGTATGTACTTACATACGAGACCGGTGAAGGAGAGTTGTGTTTATGTGGAGTAATGCTTGAAAAGGAAATTAAGGGTAGCTGAAAAGTTTTCTTTTATATACATATGAACATTTAATTAAGGGTAGCTGAAAAGTTTTCTTTTATATACAAAGGAAATTAATTCAATATATATCGTATCGATCATGAATGCCTTGGCCGGTGAAAATAATTAAGTTGATTTAATTAATGGTTGGTGGGTGCATATTTATAAATAGTGGTAGTACTAGATATTATGTTTGGAACTTTATGACAATATTCAAAAGTAGTACTATAAAGCATGCACGTGATGATACTATAAGAATGTATAATTATAACGTTTTAACTACCTTTTAATTTATCTTATTGCTTTTAGAAACTATAAAGTTATTTTTTTATTTCAAAATGATGTTTCAATTTCATCACTTGCAAATTTGCGGACGAAAAAAAAAAAAACAAAGATACCTTTAATTAGGCTAAATTTACTTCAGATTTTGTTTAATGAGAAAAAAAAATTGAAAAATTGAAAAATATTTAAATATTTAAAAACATAAATTTCAAGATTTTTTTTTTGGAAAAAATTTCATGTCTTATTCTAGTTTATATTTCACACAAGATATATAAGGGTAATTTTATCCTCAAAAAAGGTATTTATGTCGTTTCACCATTTTTTTTTTCTGAAGCACAATGTATGCGAGCCAGCCATGGATGAAACTGAAGTAAATGTTTTAAGTTCAAGAGACACATTTATAATTTCTAAAAATATAAGAACAAAGTGAAAAATACATTAAAACTTATAAAAATGTAAGAACAAAGTGAGAAATACATTAAAACTCAAAAGGTATAATCATATGATAAACCATTCAATTTAGTTAGTTGGTCTATCGAGAAATATATGTGTGCGTGTGTGTGTGTGTTTATGTTATGGAATAGAAGATTTACCATTTTTCGGTTTTTTATTTTTTTTTTCCTTTTGATAGCAAAGCGCACACAAAATTGTTAGTGTTTAAAAATTTATTTAGTGTATTGTAAGTTAAATTTTCTACGTCAAAATTTGTACAAAAAATTTCAAACCGAGTCTAGTTGATTTCTTAAATTTTGATTTTTTGGTTACTTATTTCACAATCTCTTGGTACTTGTTGAAGCACCGGTGTTGTCTATAATTTTTTGGCCAATAATTTGTTTTTTTCGGTCACATGAGTCGTGTGATTAATAACAATTGTAGCATTTAGCATCATACATTTATAAAAAGTAAGTCTCATAAATCATAACACGTGACTTATAATTATAATAGAACAAAACACTATTATCAATAAAAGATGAATCTAGTTGGTGAATCCGTTCTATTAGTAAATAGTATTCAACATCATCGAAAACTTTAGCACTAGTAATGATATTTAACTCTAGTGGTGTCACAAGATTTTTTTTTTTTTTTTTCCTTCTTTCTTCTTTTTTTTGCTGAAAGCATTTTTCCCTTTTGTTGGAAAGGTTGTGGTGCTTAAGTATGAGTAATTTCCGTGATTAATGGTAACCGTTTCTAAGACAAACATATGCAAGAGATAGTGGGACTGATGAAGCTTTTAACTTTGTGCAGGAACCAGTATGATTGAGTTGTTAACTTGTTGAATTTGAAACCTTTTTTTTTTTTTTTTAATAAAAGAAAAACTTTAAGGAGAGGTAAATTTGAGACTAAGCGAGAGCCAAATGGTGAAAGATGTTTTGAATACTTTCAGGGAATTTTCCATTGACTTTTTGCTCTTTCTTACCATTTCTGAGAAACTTTCTACTTTCCTTCCGCTACTTTGTGCTTTCGGCTAGTCTTTTTTTTTTTTTTGGCATTTCTTGTCCAAATTTCTAGGTGTCACTGAGTCTACATTTTCCGCCGCTGTTAAGTTGTGGACATGTGCCTATATACAAATACTGTATAGTTATGTGTCTGTTCAACAAATTTCGGCATGAAACGACACTAAAATCGATTATTAAGGTTGCGTTTAACGACAAATACACTACTTGGCCAATCTTTGCTTCCCTTTTTTTTTTTTTTTGTGTTCGATTTTTCATAAAGTTGTTTTAATTCAAATAAATAAATGAGTCATTGACCTAAATAGCTTCTGAACTCTCATAAACGTGACGTTATGGTTCATGTTTTTTTTTTTGGCCGAGATAACAAAGGGGGAACCAAATCAGAAAACTCGGCCGACTACCGGGGGAGGGCGAAAACCCATAAATTTGACGGAAGGGGGTGGGGGTGCAAAAACCTAGAAACTTGGCGGCGGAATCCGATCTAGGTTCCGGGGGGGAGGGGGGGCGGCGGCAAAACCCAAATTTGAGTTGACGGGGGATTAATCAGCTCGGAACTCAGGGGGACCCAGATCTACACTTGGGGGTGGTGGGGACAACGGCCAAAGATGGGTTGAGGATTGCCAACCTATCTGCAAAGTTATGGGGGGGAGGGGGGACAAGGGAGGGGAGAGGTATTTTTGAGAGATTGAAGCGTTTTTTTATCTTTTACTATAAAATGGTCATTTGTGCAATATTCCGTTAAAAATTAAACAGAATTTGATAGAAAGAACTGAATTGACCAAAAAATAAGAGAGAAAGATAATTTCAGCAAAAAAAATAATGACCAAATCGTCATCTTCAAAAGAATTCATGAACTATTTATATCAATGTCAATTACGCTTAACTATGATAAGATCATTAGTACTCCCCCACCACCCCCCCCCCCCCCCCCCCCCACACGTTGATGTTACTCTTTCGGTTATTATTCATCTTATTTGTTCCTTTCTTTCTTTGAAAAGAATTTTGGGTGCCATACGTTACATAAGCTACATGGTGACTGAAAATAACTCCCTAAAAACGAAAAGAACAGAAGAGACAAGATAGTAGCTTCATTAAGCTATGTAGAATATATATATTTCTACTTTATCAATCATATGTGCACAAGACTTTGGAAAGGTAAATCACGAAAACGTGACATAGCCCTGTTCTCTGTTTCTCAGTATAATATGACCAAAAAAAGATAAATAAGACAAAAAAGAAAATTAATTGTGATTACAGACATAATTCAACCGTAATTTTATACTCAACTCTATCATGAGATGAAAAGTTCGAATCCCTCTGCCTCAAATTTAAAAGAGAGGAATTAACCAGAAGACAAAATAAACACAAAATCAATTGACGAAAGTTAGAAACACCACTTGTATTTGCGTACAATATTTGCTACTAACCCAAAAATAACCATACCATATTACCGACTCTAAATTATCCAATCAATTCAATATTTTCCGCTTGAAAGGATATTTTTTAACCATCCACATTTCACAACCAGAAATCTTTTGTATCACTGAAAGAAACACAAACTATACACAAAATTACAGCCAACCTTTCGAATTGAGGGCATTTTAGATGCCAGGACAAGCAGTAAAGACGCAACAAAAAATGTGTACTTGGGACTGTCCTCTTCCAAACTGCTCTTGCCTATTTCCTTCCAGTCCTTCGTTGTACATTCATCGGGATGCCAGTGACCAGAAGTTCAAGAGAAAAGATGGTAATGAAGTGAACCACGTTATAAAAGCCATGGCTGTGGCAGTTTCGAATTGTGCACAGTGGTTGCGTGCACAGCTACGAAGGTCGTTATCGATTAGAACTGTGATGCCTGCAGAAGCACACGCTGCTGCAAATGTAAGGGTGGATGTAATCTGCAATGCAACGAAAGGTTACTGATTAAGCCATGAAAGGCAACGCCAAGTAACTAATTATTAAACAAACTTGTAAAGGTTCACTAATTTACATGCGTAATCCATGCACAATGCAATAACATAAAGGAATATTTAAACTGCATATATGCAACATTCTTGGGAAAATGTTGCAACAGCCCTGCAATTTATGCTGAAGGCAATCAATTTGAGACCTTGTAGGAACCTAGTGGAGAAGGGACAAAGGGCAGTATGCTGATATGACTTGAAATACTCGTTTCATCCTCACTAGTGTTAATTTGCTCTTTGAAATCTTACCCCGTCACCAACAGTGAACATGCTGACAACTTGATGATTCTGTAAAGAGCGTCTCACTAAAAGGGCATAAATGTCAACAATGGCTAATGAAAGGCTCCACAAACACTGGAAACCAGCAGCCGCTACAAGATAACTGATATAGAAGACATAAGAAGAGTTTCTGTTATCAAAGAACATCTTCAAGATTGTCACAAAAATAGACGTATAAGAAAGACCTTTATGATTAAAACCATAGTATACGTGGGCAGCACCACCTCACTTAAATCTAAATCCTCATTGCCGACAGTCTTAAGACTAGTTACGCTTACTTGGAACTAGGTATAAGCACCAGGAGCAACCAACCACATATTTGCCTAACGAAGAATTTATCTGTAATCTTTACCATCCTAAGGCTAAACTGAGTACATGCGTAGCATGACATGTGTAAATATAAAGTTGTTTACTTGTCTTACTTGTTTGAGGAACAAATGAAATTTAGTAAGGAGTGTCTAAGTTATCTAAGGTAGACTTATTTTTTATTTTTGCCTTTTCCCTGCCAGCAGTCTTTAGTCACCTGATATTGAGTACCCATTACAAAAAGCAACCTAGAGTAAAGAATAAAATATCCAATACCCATACATCCTTACGAAAAGTTCAAAGTACTTGTACTTCCAATCACCAGTACACAACGTTATTACGGCAGGTAATGAAAATCATTCTATAACAACCAGCTTCATCATTTCTCAACAAAAAGGCCATAAACTGATAAACCTCCATAAACTGCACGTTTTTATAGTATATGAAGGTCGGTTTATGTTTCCTTTTCTTTCATTTTCCATTATGTGATTATAAATGGAGGTGGATTTATTTAATCATCCAAATTGGTATTGGCCATGGGTAAACATGAGGTACAATGTCCTTCATCTTTCCATAATGCAAATTTATTAGAAATTTAAACTCATGTTGCTGCAAATCATAGTTATTATCTTTCCAACTTCCAAACACTAGTCCGCTAAAATCAGACATGGTTCTATAATGGTACATTGAAATCTATCCAATAGCACTAAACCCATTATGTATCTAAATGCCACTTCGCATTTCGGTGGTATTCACCTTGCTTTTGATTACGTGATTATAATTTATGGGTTTAACTAGGCATAAAAGGAATTGAAATCAACTACTGAATAGATTCAACACCTTCTCTGCTAATGGGTTTGTGATCTTCTTGAGCCTAGAACACAACCCAAAGGCCAAACTGAACTTAAAAAACAAATAAATAAATAAAACGGAATGAAAAAGCCTCAAACTTTCTTGAACTCAAATGGTGTCTTTTAAGCATAATTTCAAGTTTTTTTTTTTTTTTTTTCCTTAAGGTTGCTGGGACAGAAAGCAGTAGATGTACCGGGACATCCCAACTAGGCTGGCACCTCCTTAGTAAGCATAATTTCAAGTTAACACTGTGTTGTTTAAAAGGACAGATTCTAAGAATGAGAATGTGTTTTTATCGTCCGACTACAAAACCCAGAAAAGCAACATACAACTCATTATACTAAGAACAAAACTCAATACCGATGAAAGAACTTGCATTGCATAAAATCCGGTTACACTATCACACCCAGATTATATGACATCAACCGTTCAATCAAAAAACATAAATTCTAATCCAAACAAGGTTACTGACGTTATTTCTCTAAGAACCACAGTACTAGAAAGAACACTAAAAATATCGCTAATCAACACAAAACCGAGGCGATAAGTCAATCAAAAACAAAAACCTAAAAATAGTACTAAAAAAAAGTGAAGGGTTTCGTACCAAAAGGCGGTGACGGAAGGGAAGTCGCTGGTGGTGGCCATGACGAGGAGCGCGGCGGCGGCGAAGACGAACTGGCTAACGCGCAAGGCGAGTCCTCCGGGAGTGCCCGGCATGCCCTGTAGATCTTTCATCCTCACTCTCGGCGCGTTGGCTCCTTCCGTGGTCGGTGCGTCTTCCAGTGGGTGAACCGACGTATGGCTCACATTCATCTCCTCACCAAAACAAACCCTCGCCTTCAATTCATACCACACCCAGCGGATCTACTCTTCAATCTCTCCCAACCAAAACCTCGATTCCTTATCCAATTAGAAAAATCCGCACACAAATCGACATGAAATTAACGCAACAAAGATTAAAAAGACGGTTTCCAGATTCCGATTCTTGCGGTTTTTTTTTTCCTTACCTTTTTCTCGGCAACAAAACAAACACCGAACCGACGACCTAACCGATTTCGAGATCTTCTCTGATTCGCCACAGAAACCCCGATTGAACGAATGCTAGATTTCCGGGACGAATCTCAATCCGATCTCCGTGGTCGGTGAGGTTTTTTTTTTTTTTCTCCCCCTTCTTCTTCTTGTTCATATTTCCTATCTGAAAATAACAGGAAGCTGTAAAAGCGGTGAGCGAGGAATCTGGAGGTTTGGATGCGAGTGAGAGTTATTGACGGTTTGACGTACTCGCTCAGTGATTGGTTCACCCAAATTTTGGTCGCCACTAGGAATTGCATTTTAACGACAATACCCGTCCGTCGTGGGTCGGGCATAGGATGGTATACCGATATACGGACAGATATAGGGATTAAGATTAATCACTTACATGAATACGGGAACAGGATGAGAGAAGCTCCCCATATCTGTACTTACTTTACATATATTCACTTATAATATAAGAAGAATAAAGTTAGTATTTTAATATTTTTATTTACTTTATAAATTTTTAAAATTTGGATTTATTTTTAATATTTTTAATTTTATTTACAATTATGACAATATTATTAAAATTTATAAAATTTTAATATAAATTATTTTTTATTATTTTTTAATAATTCTTCATGGGTAAATAGGTAGGATGTGGGTATAATACTCTTAACGAGCATTACCCGCCCTTGCACCCGCATTAAATTAAGCAGGTATATAAGGTAAAAAGAAAGGCGGGCATGGGGGTGAGGGAGGCATACCCGCCCCTACCTCGCCCCATTGCCATCCCTAGTAGGCACAGACAAGCGTGCATGTCCTTAGGTTTCGTTTGGCAACTAGTTTAAGATATCCCATGTCGTATCTTATCGTGTATACACATTCATATGTGGATTCAATTGTTCCTGTTTGGTCTAATTGTTGAATAAATATCTATTTCTTTTTTTCTTTTTTTAGGGGATGATGGATTTTGATTTGTGTAAAATGTAAGTCTCGAGCTTTTTGTATTTTTTTAAAATGGCAATTGTATTCCAAATAAAAAAAAATACAAACATCGGTGACTGGAATGACCTCATAGCATAAGGAAACTTAATCCCTGTTGGGGTTAGACTTCGTCTTCCCTTTAAAACGTTAGCTTTAACGGTTTGTCTGACGAACGATGAACTCCCGATTTCATTTCTGACATCGTTATATTTGGGCCAACCCCAATTCATTGATCCGTTCAATCTTGAACGTTGATCGCTCACACAAATGGGCCAGACCCATGTAACGATTCTAATTCATTTCGTTGAGATTTACGAACGTTTAAAATCGAACATCGAACGTTCATATCAAACACGATCTTTCAACTGATTGAATCTCAAATAAGCCACGAACGATGGATTATAAGGACAAAGTATTGTTTTTCTATTTACTGTTCGTCGTTCATTTATAATACAAATAATGAGCATCTCTTATTACCGTCGAACCTATGATGGATAATGATGTGTCGTGCCTGTTATGGAAACTGACAAATTCATAACTACCAATGGCTGCACATTAATAACTGTTAAGCCCACTATACGTGGCATGATTTACTTTAGTAACCGCTGTGTCTGAAGAATAACTGACACTTTAACACGTGTCTTGGAGGCAATGAAAAACCGCTTTTTCAAGTTTATGGGTCTTAACCCATAGGTCTCCCTCTATAAATAAATGGAGACCCCCCTCACTCAAGGGATCGGCTTTTTGATAGGATATTCACATAAAATCAACTTTTGCCAGATTTTATCTATTTTCTACAACAATTCCCAGAAATTGTTCTTTGTACTAAAAAATAGTCCAATACAAAGATACTTACTCAGAGGACGTAGCACCGTTTTGGCGAACCTCTTTACGTCTTGGTGTTGATTGATTCTATTTTTCATTCTATTTATTTCATCATTTTATATTATATTGTCTTATGAATTTAATTTACGATTTCCAAGGATCCAATCTATTCTGATTTATTTATATTGACTAACTCCGGTTAAAAATTTGACCGCAGATTACCAGCATCTATAACCCCAATTACATATTGTTTCTACCAGTAAGTTCTAATGAATCACACAAGAGGGTGAAACGTGCATCCGATTCCAACAACGGGAAATCGAAAAGGTACACCAATGATCAGGCATACATATAGCTCTTTCAACAACACCGCTACAATCAATGAAAAACCCAAATCGATTGAGATCAAGAGGCCTATAGTAAAAAAGTTATCACCAACACTGCGTAAATATAACTTTAGCAGATTGGACATATATCCAATATGATATTGTAGAGAGACCACCTCTGCTATTACAGAATATAAACAAAAACAAAATGAAAAAATGTAACACCTACATGGTAGAAACATTATCACCTTTATTTCAAACAAACAACTATCATAAATATGAGAAAAACCCCCAATTCCATAGATAACATATCCGATGACAAGTCAAACTACATGACCAAAGAGATCAAATGCATCCCCCTATGACTATGCAGCCATATCACCATCAAAACCATCACCATTGAGTCTAAAAGTAGCTTCTCTAGGACCGGAAGTCCAATGGCCAATCAAAAGGCGGCATCGGACTCCAACCCTAAAAGAGAAATATAAACGATAAAAACCCTAGTGATAGAGAGAGGGAGAGGGAGAGAGAGAATTTTTTAGATTTTTGATCAAAAGACAAGTGTTTTTTTTTTTTCTCGAGCTTGTTGTATTTGACTGTCTTTGTAATTAATATCTGTTAAGTCAATTTTAAAATGTTTTTCTTCAAAAAAAAAGTGTAATGTTGACAAATACTATTTGGATTGGCCTTAGTATTACGTTGGGCTAAGGAGTAGGTCTAGAAGGATTTGTGCGGACTGCTTAGGGAGATGATAACTACCTTGATTTTGGATGCTATTTGATACCAAAGGACCATCTTTACTTTTGAGGTCTGGATCCTAGCTTACAATCTGTTGTGAATTTGATTGACAGCGGGTTTGGAGTATCGCCTTCTTTTAAAGCTAATCGTTGTTGAGTCTCCTTTGTTGCGCTGCGGCGTAGCACGCATGTTGTCACTAAAGGAGGCTTTTCTGTTATTTGATGCGGCTTATGAGGGGAAGAAATGTGTCTTGGCAAAGGGGTGAGAGTTTGATCCGTACGTGTTGTAAGAGAGCTTATCCAACTTTTGTGTTATTAGAAATTCAAAGGAGATCATTGATGCTTTTAATCAGAGGTGAGTTGTGGGTTGGAGAATTGCACCGATTTGCCTGGAGACGTCAAACAAAGTGCAAGATTCATCGACGAGCTCGTCTCAATCGATGAAGAGGATGAGGATCGTAAATGTTGTGGCTCGTGAGCTTGCGAGATGGCCGTGGGCTCCTTGCTATTGACGGTTGACTAGATGGGAGGGTTTGTGTGTCCCTACTATGTTTTTTCACTCCCTTTGCTTTACTTTGTTTTCTTTTGGTGGATGTGCCCAAGGAAAAGGGTCGTTGGTCCTTTTCTTGTTTGGCCGAGAGGCTGTTTAGTTTTTTTCCTCACTTTGCTTTGCTTCCAATAAAACTTTTCCAATCAGGAAAAAAATTATTAGAAAAATTTTAAAAAAAATTCATGACGGTGTTTTTTTTTTTTTTCCCCAAGACATTATGTCAAATGGCATAAGACTGAGGTTGGATAAAGGTTGTAGGTTCGATCCACTTGTAGTTTTTAGTTTTTAATTTTATACACCTATGCGATAACACTTGTTGTCATGCTTTTTATTTTAAAAAATGGTGTGTGTATGAAACACACCTGCACAATATATATGATAACAAAATATTATAAAGCTCTATAAATGAAATTAAAAAAAAAAACCAGTTTAGTAAGTACAACATCACTTAAAAATTCATATAACTCAATATATTTAGTGAATAAGAGGTCTATTGATAACCATCAATTTACTTTTTCCACTCTATTTCTTAAATCGTCCATCAAGTATTACGTTTTACACCCTTTTATTTTTTCAAAAAAGTCATTGTAACTAGTTTATACTTTATACTTTAATTAATCCTTTTCCACTCATCAACCAAGAAATAACTCTCCATTCTTTTTTCAAACGAACAAAATTTTTTATTTCAATTAATTGCTTTTTGTGATTCAACTTTTTTAAATAATGGTTTTTTATAATTAAAAAAATATGTGTTTAGTTTAGATCGAATTTTTATTTTTACATCTTCTCGTTTATTTTTCTTTTTGTTCTAGGATGTTTTAAATAATTAGTTTTAATGCATTGATATTAAAAAAAATTCAAAAATTCAAAAAGACTCTTATTCTACAAACGGAATAGAAGCCAAGCCACCCTCTCAAAAAATAATAAAAAATTAAAAATTATGCAAGCAAATGAGAAACATGATATTTAAAAGAAATAATTTATGAATTTTGTTTTCGTCAGGAGTTATACTATAAATATAAATATAAATATATATATATTACTAATTGGATTTTAACCTCTATTACATTAGAAAAGTGTATTTTTCCCAATTATTAGAATGAGGTTGTGTTAAGTATCTTTAAAAACACTTTTGTCCTTAAATATTTTTATTCATGGGCAAGTGTGAGAAGAGTTAAATTTGGGTTTCAATTTTGGAAGTTGTAAATTCTTAAAATGCACATAATTTTGAATAGATACAATTTTCATGTGATAACTATTATCTATTTTTTTTAATTAGTATTTTGGACAGGAGAACACGAAAAGACTATCGTGGAAATTGATAGTTTGAGTGAGTTTGACGATTGATTTTGGAAAGGAATTCATATATCAATATGGGATTTGACTATAATGCAAGATTAAAAAAATGCATAATCTTATTTAAAAAAAAAAAAAGCATAATCTTGTTTGATATTTTTCTTTGCTAATAAGGGGGTTTTTTTTTTTAATGGTCAAGCAACGCTTGTTCTATATAGTCATGTGGAAAACTTGTTGGTGAAGATATTGCTTTAGGCAGCACAAATGGTCAATTATTACATGGTAAAGCTTGTGAATTGTAAGAAATATTCAAAAATAACAAAAAGTTAGAAATGGATTGATGGCTACACATACCTGGTTCCATTACATCCGCGTGACTAGTTAGCTATTTCTATGGACAACGGCCGCATATATATATATATATATATATATACACACATATTTCATTTGCATAATATTTGAAAAATTCCCAGCCACAAAAGCAAATAGAACTAAAACTTTGCTGAAGTTGCCATTATCTCTAAACTATCTCAACAATAAATGTCAATTTCCTCATTTTTTTTCTGGGGATTTTCTATACTTATCTTCTTTTATTCTTGTTCTAGTTTACTTTTAAATATGCATTTAATCTTGATTCAATCAGATTTTCAGCTAAATAACATTTATTTCATTTTTTTTTAAATAGAACTACTGATTTCATTCACAATTATAGTCAAGCTATTGTGTTCATATTCGAATTTACCAAAAGGAAGAGGATATCAAAATATTTTTTTGTTTGATTAAAAAAAATTATATTATCTAAAAAAAATTTTAAAAAATAATATCTAAACCGGAATAGGACCACTAATTTTTTAGCCGAAAGAGGGCAAATGCAAAGATGCTGGCCTCCAACGTAGTTTACACTTATATTTAACTTTACAACATTGACTATTGCCGACTTTAACCCTTTTATGTTTTTTCAGATTAAAAAAGCTTTTAACCCTTTATAATATCAACATCAGCATATAAGGATAATTTTAATCAAACAGTTTTCCCGCTTAGTTTGTTTGGTAACGCTGTCCTATGGTAAAGTTCACACTATTAAAATAAAAAATAATAATAATAATAAGAGCAGAGGGTGCGCACTGTTCCAACCCCTCCAAATTCCAAAAGTTTTTTTGTCAAGTCAAGGTATCACACGTGACGCCAAAATAATTGAGCCCACTTTTTTTTTTTTTTTTTTTTTGTATACAAGGTGGGTATTGTTTGTTTAATGCCGGGGCAGTTTCGGTAATTCAAAAATGAAAAGTGATTTTTTTGGCACGTGTCAATACTTGAAATTGCATCATCATCATATGCTCATCATCCATGACCACAGATGAAATGCGTGCCCATCCATCATGCGAGCAAACGACACCAGAAATTGGACAAACTGTGTCGTTTAGGATCGATGGCCGTTGGTGCAGTTGGTTACACGTGTGCGCATGGTTGACTCATGTTTGTGGCCCAGAAAAGTATGAAGAGTTTCGTGGTTGCGCATCTGGACCCACCACAGTCGCCATCTTCATCGTCGATCTAAGTTTGAATTTTCATCGTACGGTGTGAAATGTCTTTGCTCCCTAGTGTCCTTGTCACGGGGCTGATCACGCCACATTTTTTTTTCCGCCCCTTTCCCTTTCCGGACTGTGGAATTTATAAAAGATCCGTTTGGTGAATGCGTTTGAGTTGAAAAAGTATAATTTTAATTGAAAATTTTTGTTAATTTTTCAGAAAAGACAAAATTTTTTTCAGAAAAAAAAAAAACTGAAATAAAAAAAATACATTTTGAACTTGTTCATCAAACAAGACCAAATGTCTGTTACATAAATGGTTTGAACAAAGACTATTTAAAGTTTTTCTATGTGAGAAAATTGTAGCAATTTTTTTTTTTGTTTGAAAAGTTTTTCTATGTGGTTTGAACAAGGATATCGTGCTGATGGACATCATGACGGTCGTGCATAGACCGTCGTGATCTCTAGCAGACGAACGCGACGAGCTTCAAATCCTTGTGAGAATGGGGACTCGGAGGAGAGAGAAAGGAGGTAGAGGAGGGAGAAAAGTGGGGTTTGAGGAAAAACTTAGATAAGGACATTTATGGTAATATATTTCATAACAAAATTGTATTATGCTGTTTTTTACTACAAAACAAATCAAATATGTTATTTTACATCAACATGTTTGAAAAGTATTCCACTCGTATAATTTGAGGATTTTCATAATAAAAATCAAGATAATTGGAACTATAAATAATTGCAACAATTTGTAATAGGCAAAAATAGATGTTTTGCTAGGCATAGAACTTTTAATCCTCTCAATCTATCACTTTTCCCGGATCATATACCAATTAGTCACGTGTCAAGGTGATTTTATTGAGGGTGGACATTAAAACCGTCCTTTCTAATAATAATGCTACTGTGTGGAGCTTTCCAATTAAGAACGAAAACTCATATTCGTTATCTTATAATGGTTCCTACAAAAAAAAAAAAAAAAAAAAAAAAAAAAGGAAAAAGGGGAGAGATGTTTTAAATTTGTTCACATCATGATACAGATGATTGGTGGATTAAACAGGGTAATTTTTGGTATTAGGGGATTTTTTTTCCTTTCTAAACCTTTCTTTGTTGAGTGATCTTTCAAACATTAGAGATAATAAATAAGATCAAAATGACTTAATTACTCAGGCAAAATACGAATATGCTTTAAATATCATAACAACAATGACATGGTTTATATTTTTCTCGTAAACGATATTTTTTGACATGCTAAAATTTTCAATAAAATCTCATGCATTCTCTTTCATTAAAAAAAAAATTACAGATACTATTTCATGATATAAGATGAATATCAAGTCATTGTTTATAAATCATCTCCGCATAAGAATCACCTTAATCAAATATAATAAACTAATCTCTATCATAAAACATTCAAAAAATATAAAATACAAATAACTATCTTACTCGAGAGTGTGATAATGAATAACACTTTGACTGTATGATCGAAAAAAATTAGAAAATTAGAGGTAATATAAAAGAATACTCCTAAATTCAATCCCGCCGAGTTGAATCCTATTCTTATTTTTCCAGATAAAATACAATAAAACCCAAGTCATCTATAGTTAATATCATTGGACCCAAATGTAGAAAATCCTTACCCCCGTCCATGAATGTTGCAAAAATATTGTATATGTATAAAATCACATCACATGCATCACCGTATCATTGCCATGATCATGAGCATCATCACCATCATCAGCATGACATAAAATGGTTTTGTGGGAAATACCGGCCTCTACAACCCTCTTTTCTCTCTCTCTCTCTCTCTCGCAGCTTACCTTTTTTTTTTTTTTTTTTTTTGGGATCTCTAATTTTTTTTTTTTCTCTTTCTTGCTCTCGATCTTCACGGCGCTTTGCCTCCTTTTCGATCTCCCCTATTTCGAAATTAGGGTTTCCCACTCCAAAAGCTCCTTCTCCAGTCTCTCTCTTATCGTCCCACAAATCTTGAGCTCTCCGTCTCTCTCTCTCTAGGGTTTGCAGATCTAACCAGCTCTTGCTCCGACCTCTGCTGAATCGCTTCCTTCCGTCGTCATGTTCTGGAAACTCACTGCTCTCTCCGCCTCCTCACCGGTGAGTACCGATTTCAGTTGCGAAACCCCATTTCTCGCGCGTCTTTGTTCTTATTCACTTGTTTTCTCGGCCATGTTCGTCTTATGCTCTTCAATGGAATAGAAATTTGTAGTTGGAATTTGTCTCCATTTTTGCTTTCTAATTCAAACAATTTCAGTTCAATTCGTTCTAGAATTCGGAAATGGTTCTCTCGCATTCCGTTAGTATCAATCAGTTAATCCTTATTTGTTTCATTAGTTTTTCAATTCATCGACTTAATAGCCATTTTAGTTTCAGTAATTGAATGGATTTAGCTTCAGTTTCCGCGATTTGGTTTCGGATTACCATACTTTGGGGTTCTGTGGATGCAAACGTAATATAGTAGGGGAAATGTGGTTGTATTCCATTGATGATAAACAGAAGCATACTTTTTAATTATGTGCTTGAATGTGAGGTCAGAAATCTTCAGAAAGTAGTTGGCTCTGTTTCTTCGCTTTATTGCGTTTTTCCCTTGGTCAGCTATGCTTTGCATAAGCCGTATACAATTGGCACTTGAATAGTGTTTAAGCTTACAATTGTTGTTTGCATTCGACGATGTGGTTCCCTTTTTTTCTACTTACCTTTTCTTGCCGCTTTTCCATATCTACTCGTCTCCGCAGGTGGAATCGGTACTTGACAAGGAGAATTTCACTTTGGAGGAGCTTCTAGACGAAGAGGAAATAATTCAGGAATGCAAAGCCTTAAACAGTCGTCTCATTAATTTGTTAGTTCTAGCTCTTACAACTAATTTCCTAAATTTTTGGTTATTGCTAGAAAACTAAATTGACATAAATGACAATGACTTGAATTAAGCAGAATGTACTTTTTTTAAAAAAAATTTGTAACTTCATGCTTTCAGTTTACGAGATAGAGCTCAAGTGGAACAATTATTGAGATATATTGTTGAAGAACCTCCGGAGGATGCTGAAAGCAAACGGACCTTCAAGTATGATATTTGGGTTAAAATAATCTCAATTCACTATATCTGAATAGTTAAATTTATCTTCTAATTGTCTTTTGGAAATACTTCTTGTTAGGTTCCCATTCATTGCATGTGAGATTTTTACATGTGAAATCGATGTTATTTTGAAGACTTTGGTGGAGGAAGAGGAGGTATAGTTTTTTCCGTAGCACTCGATCACATGCCAAATACGAGTATGGAAGTAGATTTTCTTATTGTACATGATATTGATTCTACTTTTCATGTGGATGCAGCTTATGAATCTGCTTTTCTCCTTCTTGGAACCTAATCGTCCTCATAGTGCATTTTTGGCTGGGTACTTTAGCAAGGTACGGCACCATGCTGCTACATAATAATTGTCCTACTAAATTTTGGTGTAAACTATTCCTTCCTTCGTCCCCTCTTTTTTGCTGAAGTTGTGCCTTATTGGTTTATGTCCCATATTAGGTGGTTGTATGTCTCATGATACGGAAGACAGTCCCACTGATGAATTATGTTCAAGTAAGTATACTTCTCTTTTAGAAGCACTATAGATGTAAATTTTTACATTATCAGGGTTATTTTTCAGTGCTGTGTTACTGTTCGACACTGATATGCACTTTGTGAGGTAAGGTGATAAGTAGGATCTAGCCCTATTATGCTTATAAGCACTTCATATGTATTTATCACCTTGAAGTTTGGTGCATATGAAACTATTTAGCCAGTTACCTCATTGATGCCATGAAAAACATTTTAGTAGCCTAGTGTTAATGAAATAATGCAAAATATATGGTGATTCATATAGTTTCTTTACTATGTTCTTGTAATATTTCTAGAACTCTGGTTATATATATGCTCTTTTGCAGGCCCACCAGGATGTTTTCCGTCAATTAGTTGATTTGATAGGAATAACTTCTATCATGGAGGTTAGAAATTTAACTTCTTCAGTATCAAGTTCTCAATCTATAAACATCGACGGTAAGATACTCGGTTGATTTTGACATGAGATGTGCCCATTATGCAGGTTTTAGTTCGACTTGTGGGCGCTGATGACCATGTGTATCCGAATTTTATTGATGTCATGCAATGGTTGGCTGAAAGTAATTTGCTAGAAATGATTGTGGATAAGTTGAGCCCTTTGGTAAGTGAACCTTATCTTCTTATTCGAAACATGATAACGCAGTTGCCAATCATCATCTAAAATACTCATTTTTCTTCTCTGAAATGATAATAGTATGAAAAACCTGATTGGAATTACAAAGGTAGAGCCTCATTTATAAGTTGATAAATCTTAGCGGCACTAGGAATCCTAATCCTGTTAACCAAGTTGAAAAAAAAAAAAAACTCTAAATAATAGAATCCTAAATTTAGACGATATAAAATAATTCCTCATAGAAAATTAGAGTTCTATTTTAAATAAAATACCAATAATTAAACTTAAAATCCCAATAAGTTACTTACTCTTGTGATTTAAGGTTCATGTGAGCAATTATCACTTTTAGCTTATAAAACTAAAGGAATATGCAAAGGAAGTATGTAGCATCCCAACACCATCCTTGAGCACGGAAATTGGTGTACTGTTGTTTTGTTTTCCTCTGAACTTTTTTCTTTTTTCCCAGTTGTAGTGCCTCAGTATATTTTGTTGTTAAAAACAATAATTTTAGAAATAGTTCTCGGGATAATCACTATTTTTTTTTTTTTGGATTGTTGAATGGTTAAATAAATGGAAAGAAAAATCTTCTTGTTAGCAAGACACGGTTTAACATGCACTTAATAAATCAGCTAAAATTCCGTTCTGGCTTGAATTGTTGTCTAACGACTTACTTCAACTTTCAATCAGTGCCCTCCTGAAGTTCATGCTAATGCAGCTGAAACACTATGTGCTATTACTCGAAATGCCCCATCATCCCTGGCTACTAAAATTTCTAGCCCAAGGTTTGTGTTGGAAGTATTTTTGTGATTTAGACACGTAACATTTATAAGGACTTGGTATAAAATCTTGGTGTGATTTTTAACTTCTTGTAACTGATTTGGTATGCAGTTTTGTAGCAAGAATATTTTCTCATGCATTGGAAGATTCACATTCGAAGTCTGGCCTTGTGCACTCACTTTCTGTTTGTATATCTTTGTTGGATCCAAAAAGATCCATGGCTTCTTCTGCTCTATTTCATTCATTCCGTAGCCAACATATGTATGATACATCAGTCCCAGTCAATCCAGAGACGCTGGGTGCTATGCTTCCGAAACTTGGTGAGTGGCTGCTTATTTATCTCTGTTAGGTCAAAAAATATCTTCCTCGTCACGTGATGCTTCATGTTATGAAGCTTTTCCTCCCGCATTCCAGTCCAGGATGGAACCTGGAAAGGTCAAAGAACACTTGTTCTGGTTGTTTCAGTTCTTTGTCTCTGTGGAAAAGGGGTGGGGTCAATTCATGTGATGCAAATGCAACAGTCTCTGTGTGGGGGAGGGCTGCTGTGTGCTGTGTAATTACAGGTTTAACATTTTCTTAGATGGGGTAATGGTTTCTCAGAGATTGTGTGATATGTACTGAATTTCGATGTAAGGCTTCTCTCTGGAGCACCTGTTGCTTTTCAGTTCATAGTAAACGACTGAAGGCCAAAACTAGAAGTTGAATAGTTTTGTCCTATGTTGAACACTTGAACTCTATATTTTCTAAAAGTAATTGCATATTAATCTCGGAATTATTGTTGGTATCATGGTTCTTTATAAGTTTTGGGATTAGAATATGTGGCATGTGCGTTTAGTCACCACTTCTTTTCTGTATAATGAATAGTTTTTCCCCTTCTTTCATCAGTGGGATTTGAAAAGCACAAAATTGTCCTGCAGGTGACTTGCTAATGCTTTTGAATGTGTCATCTGATGAGAAGGTATTGCCTACAACATATGGAGAACTAAGGCCTCCTCTTGGAAAGCATCGGTTAAAGGTCAGTTTAGTTTGTTTTTGTTGTATTCACGTTTCTTGGGAGGCTGGAACTAAAGTGCATAAATATTTTGGGATTCAGAATGTATACGATTACTTTAGTTAAAGCAAAATATGATACTCTTGGATCTCCAGTTGTTAACCAAGCTGTTCTTTTTTAATTCAGATTGTTGAGTTCATTGCTGTGCTATTGAGATCAGCTAACGAAGCTGCAGAAAAGGAATTGGTCAACTCAGGAACCATTAAACGAGTCATTGATCTTTTATTTGAGTAAGCTGCTTTTCATTTTATGGCTCCGTACGAATGAGATATAAAGCCATTCAATCTTTTTCTGCAGATAATTAACTTATTGCTGTCATGGCTTGAAAAACCTTGCCTCCCCAGATTGAAAGTTATCTTAGGAGACATGTATTTGCTTATGTGGAATCAAATTCTTCTGTTTGTTAACCCATCTCTGTTTATCCAATTCCTGCAGGTACCCATACAATAACGCGTTGCATCATCATATAGAAAGTGTTATAAGCTCTTGTTTAGAGAGTAAGAGTGATGACGTTGTTGATCATCTTCTTCAAGACTGTGATTTGATTGGAAAATTTCTCAACACAGATAGACATCCCATTCTCTCTGGTGATGATAATAAGGTAGATAAATGCAATTACCAAGTTGATGCTTAATATGCAGATGACTTTATTTTATGGGTATATGTCCCATTGTATAATAATAATCCAAGGTCTCAAATGGTTTAACCATGATTAGTTCCCCTATTTATGAGGTGAAATCCTAATGAAAAAATGGAGATCATCCATGTCGAGTTTGAAATATCTATGGTATCATCTCTACTTGGTTTTATTCATTCCAGATTTTGATCATTAAAAAGTTTCATTAATCATGTAGCCAACAGTTCCTGCTACTGGAAAACGGGCACCCCGGGTGGGAAACCTAGGACACATTACACGGATTGCTAATAAGCTTGTTCAGTTGAGAAACAGCCAGAGCCGCATTCAAGCATATTTGCAGGTGGGTATTATGTTCTGTAAGCTGTAACTTCTCTTAGTATGAGAAAGTCTAGTAGCCCTTGTCTGTTGCCTTGATGTGAAAGTGCGAATCTTTTCTTTCTGTTTTATTATGGTAAATGTTAGCTTCATTCTTCTAAGAAAATTTCTTGCTTCTTTAGGAAAATAGCGAATGGAACGAGTGGCAGACGACAGTTTTGCAGGAACGTAATGCAGTTGAAAATGTCTATAGATGGGCTTGTGGGTATGTTCTTACTAACGTAACTGTCTGCTGCATTTTATTCATAGTAACATGGTTGTAGCTATGGTCATTTCTATGGCCCGACTTGTGTGCAATCTTGGACCCTTGTTGATTTATTTTTTATTTTGGCTTAAAATGCTATATAGACGTAAAAATATATATTGGCGTACAAATATGTCAATATAAATATAAAGTTTCTTCTGTTTTGTTCTTAAAGTGATTTCCCAGGATAAGTAAAAACAAATGTTCTTTGTTTCATCTTTGCATGATATTGCAACTCGTTTACCCATTTCAAACGTCCACTGTTTGTCATGCCTTGTTGTCTTTAGAGCATGGAGTTAGGTATTAGAGTCCAATTGCCCTCCGAGGTATAGCTTTGTAGAAGGTTTAGTTTCTATATGTTCCATTCTTGTTGACTGAAGTTCAATTTTGTTTCTCTTTGTTTGCAGCCGACCAACTGCATTGCATGATAGGACAAGGGACAGTGATGACGATGACCTGACTGACAGAGATTATGATGTGGCAGCTTTGGCGAATAATCTAAGCCAGGCTTTTAGATACAAAATATATGGGAATGAGGATGCGGAAGAGGTACTTAGTAATTAGCAGGCTGGTTACGTAATTTTTATTAGCTATAGCATTTCCTCCTCCTTTTTCTTTTCCTCCTCTTTTGGCTTGTGTTGCCATTTATTTTTCACATTTTAGTTTCTGGATTAACAATCCCTATCATTTTCATTGCAGGATCATGGAGCTCTTGATCGTGATGATGAGGTAATAATTTGTTACTTTTACATTCCTTAACTTCAATTCACTTTGTTCCATTTGTCTTTAATTTCATGTTAACATTTTTTTTTAATCTATATTTTGCAAAATACAGGATGTCTACTTTGATGATGAATCTGCTGAAGTTGTTATATCATCTCTTAGACTTGGTGATGACCAAGGGAGGTGAGTTGGTCATTTTGATACGGTGGACTAAATAGCTTACTAGTTTTGAAATGTTTAATGCATAAAATGTAGAAACCCTGGATTCGTAAGTGAGTAGCTCACCGAGCACTTAATCTAGATGATTTTATATTTTCCGCAAGCAGACCACTCTAGTTTTTCACTTCTGGCATTTGCCCAGTTAATGCCAAGTTTGCGTCAGTAGTTTGCAAGTTGAAATTTCTTTGGTCGGAAAATGGAAGTTATTATTTTTTTAAGTGGTAGAAATATAGAAAAGTCAAGTGCATGTATTACTACAGTGGAATTGTGCGGAAGCTTAGATTATAGCCGTTCTTCATTTACCTTTTTCTAAGCTTGTTTTCAACCAAGGTTCTGTTAATGGGATGCTAAATCGTTTTCAAATCCTTAATGCAGCAGTCTCTTCACCAATTCCAACTGGTTTGCATTCCAAGATGACAGAATTGGTAACATGCCTGTTGGGACATCACCCTCGGACATGATGGAAGACATCAACTTGAATGGATCTGCAAATGGTGGCAATAGCAGTAGTGACGACGAGGTTGTAGTTGGAGAGGATGATGAGTTTGTGGGAAACAAAGACTCAATCAATGGAACATCCAGTTCGAACACAAATGTCATGAATGGATCGAATGGCAGCAGTTCTACGAGCAGTGGAAACTTGAACCCAGAGGGTGAGAAGGCAAGTGCGTCGAATTCTAATGACTTGGGATTCTTTAGATTTGATACACCAGACAATGAGGACTTGTTTGGAGATAGACCTTTACCCGAGTGGGTTGGATGGGGTGACTCTTCAGATTTGCAAGTGGGTGGTTCGAGTGTGAATCCGTTCGTTGATTGTGTTAACTCCGATGCTGATATGTCGAGTCATAACGAATCATTAACACCTGGTGTTGGTGCCCCTTCAAGTGCTGAATCTGTTCTTCCAAATGGCTCCCCAACCATTACTGGTTCTTCTGAAGGATCAACGGGAAGTGATTCTGGCCAGAGATCTGTTGCTGTGCCCTCGTTGTTTGAGGAGGATGTTGAATTTGTTGGTGTGGAATTGGAAGGTACCGAAAAGGCTATGGAGCAAGCTCTTAAAGAGGGGATTGTTGGGGAGGCCGGGCCATTGAAGAGAAATGTTATCCAAAAGGTGCAAGAGAAGGAGAATTCTGACGAGGATGGACCTGGAATAAAGGAGTTCAATGATGCAAATTATTGGAGGGTTGATCAAGAGGTGGCAGTCCTCGAGTGATGATGGGTGGATCCTGCTTAGGCTGTTTGAACCCAAAAGACGGGTCCAACGGCCGTGGACACCGTTTTTTGGTTGCTAACAGCTTACGCAGCTGAGATATGTACAGTCTATGGGATGGTAGGTTGTGTTACGGTTATTTCTGTTTATTTATTGTAACTCATTGTCAATTATTTAATGTTTTTCTTTCTTCTTCTTGGTACTGATTTTGGGATTTCCCAAATCCTTCGTCTCTATATTTTGTTCTTTTTCTGGCCAAGAGTCTCCTAATATGGGATTTAATATTTATCATCATTTTTGAATCTGGACATAATGTTAGTTTTGGGGTTGATCATTGTTTAACATTTTGAGCCCGTTTTCGAAGGTTAGTTTTGTGTTGCACTTGTGAAGTTATATTTTCTATTAGCATTCAAGGTATGAATGACAAGTTGGCATATAGACGCTAAAATTAGCTAGAAATTGGGTGATCTTCGTTCACTTTAAATAAGTCTGAGCTTAGTCTTTTCTGTGTTTGGCGACACAGTTTTTCTTGATTTGCGTCGGACATCGGAGTGGAGCATTTAAGCTGAAGACGGGAACTCTCTTTCTGGTTTCCATACTGCTTAACAAGAGAGGTATCGCGAATTTGGGAGTATAATTGCTAGGCGTCCTTGTATACTAGAAACAGGATGGTGAAACTAGTGGCATGTGAAATTTGTTGAATACAGTGGGAAAATAGGAATTCTACAGATTGTGAGCCTGTATATATAGATTTCAATTTAGCTGGACTGATTTTACTTTTTATATTCAGAAGATTGTAGGCGATAATGATCATTACTCTTTTATAAGCAGCTCTTTTTTTTTTTTTTAATAAATTTTATAAATAGCTATGTCTGGGACTAGAGCGGAGATTTGAGCAATTCTAGGGAAGAAACTTTAGTTCATTTACTTCACCAACGTTGTTCTTGTCACATTAAATGGGTTATCCTTCCGTTAATTTAGTCACTCTTATGAGATGATCAAATTGATATGATCACCGTAAAGTGGTGAGTGATTTTCTTCCACCTTTGTCGAGCTTCGATTATTAAGGGCAGGTAAGGTGAAATGAAAACCTAGATGGTGCAACTCTTTGAGAAGTAGCCTTTGCAAGGAAAGATCATCTCGTATCACGTGTCAAAAGGGCATCTCCAAACTTTGGCATTTGGGTAAGATAGTTAAAGAAAGTGTCATGGTTCACTAGTCTAGCTTCATGGTGTTGGCTTTTTAACGTAGCCGACATTTAAATATCGGGTTTTCATCAACTTTACATAACAAAAATAAGGAAAGTCATGTTCATAATCAGAAAACCTGATTTCTCCAATGCAATAGATGCCATATGTGGTGTCAAATTAAAGTTTGATATCACGTCTGTAACATTTGATAAATTTTGATTTTCAGCCATCAGTTGATGTGTTGGTTTTCCACTTAATTTGTAATCTTCAAGTTGTTAAAAATTAAAAATTAACTTTTACAAGTTGTATAGTGTAAAATTAACGACACAAGCAAATATATCATTTGAAATAATTTTGTACATAATAATACAAAATATTATGATACATCAAATGTCATTTTACATTTTGATATTGACATTTACATTAGAATATACCATTGATATTGATATTTAAATTAGAGATCGTCTGAGACTGGGACCAAGTATAATTTTTTTTGTTGTCCCCCTGCTCTGAACTATGATTGCGTGACCATCACCATCCTTTTACTCTACTACTCGGCTTAAAAATAATAGCCAATCAATTGTCGGTGGGGATTTTATTGCTCAATGATGAAGAAGACGACAGAGATTTGGAGTTTAGTTATTTAATATCTCATAAGATAGACAGAAACCGATTGGAGGCATGTGGTTGCAGTTGTATTCACTAACATAGTTGTAAACTATATTGATTACTACATTATGTTTTTTCTTGTTTTTCCACAAATGCCCAATACCAATGATGAAAACCCAACTCCATTCTATCGATAAAAATCCCCAACTCTCAAAATAACACTATGGGCCTATTTTGGATCATAATTCCAGTTTGTGCGAATGAAAACACGGCAGAAAAAAATTTGAAAAGTGGACTTAGACACGGAAGCATATTTACCATCTCAAACTTCTTCATACAAGTATGAAAAATCAACATATATTGTAAGTGAAACACCACGGAATGCGACTTCCGGAGATGAGTTAGTCTATGCAGATACGAAGTTAATTTACCAATCCACAAAATGAGAATTCAAACATAGTAATAAAGATTCGATAAAAGATGTTCATTCAGACTCATGCAATAAAAAAAATGGAGTTCAATATCCCCATTTTCTCCTCACAAAATCCAGGGACCTATTAAAAGATAATTCACAACTCTTAAAACCTAAACACAAGTTCCAAACTAGATAACGTGACTACGTAGTTCAAAACAACCTAACTAAATAGATGCAGCAAGGGGATTTTCCAGAACTCTGCATCTCCGAAACCCGTGTCATGTCCTGCAAAATGCAGAACTGTCAAAATTCTAAACTTGCATCCACTTGTTAAGGTAAGAGGTCTGTTCAAAGTTAAATTGGCGGATACCTCTACTATAATTTTGAAAATGCAAGTCCCCTTACCTTCCTATGCTGTCGCTGCCTGATCGGCAGATAAGATTGTAAGCCTCTTTGCTGTTTTCTTAAAATCACTGCAATTGAACAAGATTTAGAAAAAAAAAAAAAATTGAAAAACATATGCTGATGAAGAGACATGCTTCTCAAGTACGCTAGCAAAATATCATGCAGATTTTCCATAACAAAATTGATAAATCCCTTGAGTGAAACGGAAGAAAAGAGTAAAATGCAAAGCAATACCTGAAGGGTTCATCTCCAGTTCGTTTAGGAGCTCCAGTTGGATCAAGGTAAAGAACACGGTTCGGCATCTTGGAACTTTCTATTCCGGACAGGTCGGCCAGACTTTTATACAGCTCCTCATAAGATCCAAGAACTGAAAGATCAAGAGTCCACCCTGCATCCTCGGATTCCACGTATACCTTGCAGCCACCTGTATCCAGGTCAACTTTAGTTGCTTGAAGGCTGGGTCCCGAGCCATTAGAAAGATTCTTTTCTTTGTCCGTGTTCCCATCTACTGGACTTTTGGTGAATTCTTGAGAGACCGCATCACCAGAAGAGCTAGGGGAGCCTTGCTGCTCGGTGACTATTTGTTGACCAAAGAGAGTAAACTGGTGTGTCTTCACACCATCAGACTTCTCCAAGTTCTGACTAGAATTTCCCACTGTGAGCAAGCTAGATAAGCTTTCAGAATCATTTGTCTGGCCTTTCACGATGCCATTCGGAGTACTAGAAACTTGACTCAACAGCTCCAAGTTGGAAGGAAAAATCCCCAACTGCAGCTTGTCAGTAAGGTGAGTATCTGATAAAGACACTCCAAATAGAACATGCCTGGCTCCCTGTATGCTTACAGGGGTGTTATCGGGTAGATAACACAAAGGGCTCCTGGGCCCAAGGGCTGTTGGCGACCCAGGATATTGCCCATCAAGAGTAAAGTCTGACTGCTGTGGCAGCCGCAACTTCTTTCTTGCCGGTGAGTAGGATGAGAAGTTGATGATGGGCATATTTGATACCACCTCGATCAACCATGGGTTGACCCGCTGCACATTATGTTTTGAATCTGGTTCATCCCATGTCACCTGCAACATTTCAGATTGTAAACAGAATCTGATGTGAGATAATGTGAAAAATATTTTTAACCAATGAATAGGGAAAATCTCAATTCGTATGTAACAAAAACAGTTGAAATCTCATGTTTGTGCACTCAAAAAGAAAAGAAAAAAAAAAAAAAACAATCTCAATTATGGTACAACATCAGAATTGAAATTGCAATTCCTAGTAAACTTCATACTGTTAACTCAAGCAAAACACCCTGATATGATCAAGTACACCTTGCAGAATAAGTTCTTAATCAAATAGAACCAATAAAAGCATCAAAATGAATTTCAAGAAAAGTTATGGAAAGAAAACGAATGCCGGCCAAAGATGTGCTATAAGAGCGGCGGATGTTGGTGTTTTAGACCATGGGAAACTATCATATCCTACATGGAAAGAGGGCGGGTTGAGGACATCTCATTCTCCCTATATCTCTAGCACTTGGTTTTGGTATAAAATCAATATGGTTTCGTGACAAAATCCGAAACAGACACAGACAAGTCTAAATTCACAGTGCTAAACATAGATTAAAACAGCAAGTGAAACTCATTTTCCTTTTCTTTTTTGTTTTGTTTTGTTTTTGGGTTTCATCATTCAATCAAGGCATGCTTGTACAAAATTCAAAAGAGTCCTCCAGATCAAACTGTTTACATGACGTAATGCAAGGAAAAAACTAAAACAACCAAGGAAAGAAAAATACCATACGACAGAACGAACATCTGGCAATTGAAATACAATCAAGAGACAAGTGCTAACAGCTAAACCATCGTTGGAAAAACGGACAACACATCTCCAAGAAAATACAATAATTCATCAAAAAATTGCAGAACAATTACAGAGAAAACAGGAAATACCTGGAGAAGACGCCAAGGGGAATTAGGCCAGTGAATTGGGTCAGCAGGCGAAACCGATGCCACGGTTCCCAATGACCAGCTTATCCTCGACGAATAGTCATCCTCAGAGGCCATCTTGAACCTCATTCCAATGCCCCACTGAACCCCCAAGGCCGCTCTCACCACCGAGGCGCTGACGCAGAACTCGGCGGCGCCGTCACGCGGGCAGTAGACGACGTCGAACGGCTTCCCATTCACCGCTAGTTTCACGGCTTTGAGAACGTCTTCAGCAGAGACGAGGCCGTTGCTCTTGTTGCTGTAAGTCCTTCTGCCTCGCTTAATCCCGACGGAGATATTCTCAGCCCTATCCTTAGCGAACACGACGGAATCTCCGGCGACGAGGTTCCTCTCGTTGACGAACACGCTCCACCCGGTCGTCAAAAGATGGCGGCGCGGCGACCCTCGGTAAATGTGCTTGAACTTCCAGACCTTGCCGTGGACGTCCTTGACGTGCAAATACTGATTCGGTGAATCGGTATTGTAATCCAGCTTCGGGAAAACCGTCTCCGCCAGGTACTTCGGGACCGAAAACCCTCCGCCATTGTTGGAGTCCGATTGGGTGAGGACCTTCGCGACGAAGCACGAACCATCGGCTGCCAGAGCCGACGACGGACTTCCACCTTCTTCCCCAACGTCTTCAAGGCGGCCGTCATCGTGGATGAGCGGGACTAGGCTGATCGTGGCGAAAACCTCGTCGGTCCGAAGGTCGGCCATAAAATTGACGGCGGCGACGCGGCAGAGGACGAGTGGCGGGATTGTGACGGAGGCGTCGAAATCGGCGATGGCGGAGGCGTGCTCGGCGTGACCCTGGGGGAAGTAGATCACCTTCGAGTTCGGCGTCGGGACTCGGGCAATCCGACCGGCACAGGCCCGCCATAGCAGCGAATCCACGGTTTTGGTCCCGTTCCGCTCTTCCCCAACCATCACTGTCTCTCTCTCTCTCAGTGTCAGAAGTGAGTTATAGAGTGAGAAAGTGGAAGAGAGAGATACTCTCAATATAAAACCAAAAAAAATAAAATATACAATAACAAATATAACAGAATCTCTCTCACTTTCTCTCTCTAGAGTCTCTCTCTTTCTCTCTCTAGTCTGTCGCTGGTCTCGGCAGAAAAGGCTTGTACCGGTTCTAATTAGTGCCCTCAACATTCTCTCATCTTGTACGATTTTAAATCATCCACCGCTGATTAATCATTTTATTTTATTTTATTTTATTTTCCATCAGATAATTCTTGGAAAAGATTAAAAAAAGGATTTAAAATTCTAAATATTTGATTTTGTGATCCCGAGGAAGATTTACTTGTGAAACTGTATTTAGGATTTTTTTTTTTTAACAAAGTATAAGCGGAGGCACGCAACAGAATTTTATCTGCTTTGATAGAAATTTGTTGATTAGAAAAAAGATAAGAAAATTGGTAATAATAACCATTAAACCATAAATTAACGATATTTTTATAGATGATTTTATCATAAAACCTTGAGTTTAAATTCTCCATTTAGAATTTAAAAAAAAAATACCCTATAGATGCATAACAATGCATGTTTTTAAATGTTAAATATAATTAAAATCACATAAATTATATATATAAAATTAACAGAATTTGACATGATTATAACGGTTTAAAATTATATTAAAGTCTTTTTTCTTTTTTTTTTCCTTTCATGCCAACGTTTCTACATGATGTTGTTTTAGAGAAGGAAAAAAAAGAAAAAAGAAAAAAGATGTGTTCCATTTAAAAGAGGTCTTCTCTCCATAGCTATAGAATTAGCTTCTATGCCTTTACAAAAATTTGATGTGTTGTAAAATAATTATTATTATTATTTTCCTTCAATAGAATCTTGTTGTCTTTCTTTTATGAATTAAAAAAATGAACCTTTTGTCGTGTTGTAGTTTCTATGTTCGTTGCATTAAAGACGATGCATTCAATACGACATGGAATTTCCAAACAAAAAAAAAAAAATGTAAATTATAGATGTTATTTACGCACTTTCATGGAAATGGAAAGACAATAATTTTCTAAACGAAGCTTATCATTTGATTGGCAGAACTCAACCAGTAAAGAGTTTATTTATTGTTGAGGTTGAATATGCTAATTTTTGAAACCTATATATCATTTAGTTTCAAGCAAGTTATAATGAAATATGCTTTTTTTTTTCATTCCTTAAAAGCTTTTCTCTTGCATATATTCACTTATCCTTTATATGTTTTTGTAAACACGATTTTATGTGTACATATTGATCTGATAAACTTTAATAGTAGTTGTACTTCCCCATCTTATATCTAGATTATGATAGGGAAATCATCACCGGATAGTGATTCGTTAAATGCATCAATAAAACTCTTTATTTTTAGGTGATATTTGCGGAGTGGTATTGGGGTTTTTTTTTTTTTTTTTTTTGTTGGGGATTTATTGAAAAAATAAAATAAAACATGATATTATCAAAGGCGGAAGAAAGGTTGAGATGTAATGGGCACCGTCTTTAAGATAGATTATGCCCTTCTCGGACGATGTCAAGGTATAGTGTAGCCATTACGATGGTCTAACCTCTAGAATTTAACGACCTGAGCTTTATAAGCGTAAATTAAGGTCTAATCCCTAGATTTAACGACATACTCCAAATACTCTAATAAGAGTAGAACGACAAAACAACATTTTGGAATGAAACACTCAACCCTTTCACGGACAACATAAACCTTAAATAAAGTTCAAGACATGACATTATTGAGGAAAAAAAATAAGAGAATTGCATGGTGTATTCTCATAAAAATGGTTACGGCTGATAGAATATATAATAGCATATAATAAATTCCCTCGGCAAAATGAATGTATTTATAAGCATATATATATATATATATATATGGCTTCTACGGCAAACTCCAAGAAAACTTCTTGCTACACAATTGAAATTTGTTGTATTTGTTGTGTATGATTTTTCATCACAAGAACAGCTCATCTGTTCATTACATGGAAGTAGTTTATATAATATCAATTGCAATTGTCCAAAATTAGACAAATACTAAAAATTCCCAATTTTTAAGATATTTAATTCAACACTTTCAACCTCAAAACTTATTTTACGAAGTAAGGCTTTCCCTTATATTTATGAACCGACCACACACAATTCCTTTCAAAACTGATGTGGATTACCTTAAAATAGCTAATTTGGCACTAATAGGTGAAGTTTTCCGTCACATCTGTAAATTGACTACTAACTCCTTCCACAAACCGATATAAAATTACCTCAACAATAACTAACCAATATCTCAAAACAAAATTCAAACTTCAAAACTTACAAACCAAAATCTCAAAATTAAATTTGAACAATAATAGGAAACTAAATTCTCAAAATTCAATCCCGTAACTAAAAAAACAAACAAAGCTAGATTTAAGTAATACACATAGTACAAAGATATATTTACATAAAGAATATAAATTATCAAGTCGGGGGGAGGGCTTGCTTATTAGAATGATTTCTTGAATAAAATCCTCTTCATTCCTGCTTTATTAGGGTGTGTATCCATAAATACCATACCTGTGAGTACAAAAATCATTCCTAAATAGAATGTGATAGACAATATATGGCCTCATCTTACTTGTTCTGTCTGTTTGTATGGAAAACGTGAAAACTCATAACTATGTAACTATGGGGACAAAGTCTAAATACGACGCAACATTTTAATTAATAGAGCGAACAACATCATTAACAGAAGTTGAAATGAAAGGAAGACAGAACGGAACAATGGACAGATGCAACTGAAGAAGGTTACGTTACCAATAATAAAAAGAAAGAGCCATGTCAATGGACGTAATAATTTAGAATTAACACATGTAATAATGATTGTAACATCTGAACCGTGAGAAAACCTATAATTAGGGTAAAGATATGAATTTGTACCCTTTTGAAGACATATGAGAATTTAGAGAGAATCAGACTTTTGTTGCTCTAGATCTTGAAAGTCAAATAAAGCTTTGTATTTATTATTTATCGTTAAATCAGATTTCCACACAAATAGTAACTTTATCATCACTAGTTTAGTGAATTGTTTAAAAGTGATAACAAGCAAAATCTAGCATTGAATCTATACATAATTGAATAATGTCCGAGTGCTCTCATCACAAGTTGACCAAAAAAAAAAACTAGAGATTGTTTATGTATTCAACAGTACCGGTTTTTGACTTTATCTTGAAGAAAAATTAGCTTTCATACTTCAATGTCAATTTTAGTTTCAGATATTACATGATGATTTGTGACTAGCTAAAAAATAGTTAAGAGTTTTATACAATTAATAAGAGAAAAGTGTGTAGTTCACTGGAAAGATGTCTGATATTTTTTTCAGTAACTCTAACCTTATATTGATGTTATCCATTTTTTGATCAAGTTTGAAAAAAAATTTGAAAAAATGGTTCTTCTCTCATTTTTATTTTTCAAACGAAAAGATATATAAATCGGGATCCAAACTCATATTAATACAAATGGGTTAACGAGAATAAATTTTATAGTACTTTTGGAATATTTAATTCATGAATAGACGAGTAGAGCAATTTTTAGTTCAAGTAATCAATCAATTCGATAAAGAAGGATTGTAGTTAGATATATTATCTTATTTGTAAATCATGCAAACGATAAATTAGGATAGGTAAGAATTTATAATAAAAATAATAAAAATAATATCTAGACTAATGTTGTGTGCATATACTTTTTTAACACTGTCATGTAATTCTCATACACATATATTTAACTACTCTATTAAATTAGGATTAGCTTAACGGGTAAAGGAGAAGATGTTTGAATTAGAGCTTTTTAAATTTAATACCGAAAAGTATTTTTGTTTATCTTTAATAAGTTAGAGTTAACATATCTTTTATTTATTAAAATAAATAATAAATTTATTAGATTAATAACATATTTACAATTTATTTACTTCAAATGCTTTTAAACCTGTTATTTATTTCAAATATTTATGTAGAAGTAATATTTAGTTCATCTTTTTAAAATTTAAGAAATGTTGTAGGTACTAATTTGTTAAGTGCTTGTTTGGATATTTTTTTTATTTTTCCAATTTAAATGCAAAATAAAATATTTCAACTTTTACAAAATTCATAACACATTCATTTTCTCTCTCCTAAATATGAATATAAATTAAATTCCAAACTCAAATTATATTTCAGCAGTTCGAACCTACACTTGAGACTTTTTATATTTATTGGATAAATTGATAGGTACGTCCTAAATTTTTAAATTTATATAACTTTGATTCTTGATTTTTTTATGTAGTTAGAATAATTATAAACTATTAAAAAATGTAATTGAAGTAGTTTTTTCTATTAATTTTTTGACGGAATCCATTAGTTAATATTACTTTTTGATCAAATTATTAATTGATTCCGTTTAAAATTTAACGAAAAAGATATTCTAATAATATTTTAATAATTTAAGTGTATGTCAATCATAAAAAAAATATGGACTAAAGTTATACAAATTAAAATTTAAAAACTATTAGGGCTTATTTGGTGAATGAGTTGAGATGAAATTTTTAAATTTGAGTTGAGTTGACTTTTTAAAACGTAGTTATAAATTTTATTGACCATTAAAAAAAATAAAAAATTAAGATGAAAAAAATATAATTTAATTAAAATTAAACTTTATTATCAAACAAAACATAAATAAATAATTTCTCCTATTAGTTTATTAATTTTTAAAAGAAAGCTGCGCATTCCCTTGTTCACCAAGGAAATTAATATTAAAAAAAAATCTCAGCGTTTGACCTGGAAGAAAATTTCGTTGAAAAAAGAAGTGGAAAACCAAAAATACCCCCACTCTTATTGTTAAGAATATTTTAGAATCGTGGCTTAAAAGTAATTTAGCCATATAAAGTAACCGTGTCGAACTCGAACAGGATTATCACCCGCTTCACTATTTAAAGCCCCCGGGTGGTCGCAAAGACTCGTCGAATCAAAAAGTCAAAATCACGAATTTTGGGAATTAGGGTTTGCGATCAGTCGAAGAAGAAGAAGACGAAGATGATCGAGGTGGTGTTGAACGATCGATTGGGGAAGAAGGTGAGGGTGAAGTGCAACGAGGACGACACCATCGGAGACCTGAAGAAGCTCGTGGCGGCGCAGACCGGCACCAGAGCCGACAAGATTCGGATTCAGAAGTGGTACAACATCTACAAGGACCACATCACTCTCAAGGACTACGAAATCCATGACGGAATGGGTCTCGAGCTCTACTACAACTGATTGCACGCTCTTCCTCTTCTTCCGTAAGTCCTTTTTTTGTTGTCGTTGTTGTTGTTGTCGTCTTTTTTTTTTTTTTTTTTTTTTTTTTTTTTTTTCTGGTTTTCGAATTTGTTTGTTTTGGGAAATCTCGTAAAGTGGTGTTATTTATTGTCAATTGTGAACAATTTCTTAATTTATGTAATGATATATGATTCTTAGTTTACCAATTTCTTTACTTTTGATTATGTTTAATTATTGGCTGGGATGTCGTCTCTTTTTTTGTCTGTTCAAGGACATTAATTAGCAAAAAGGGGATTATTTTTGTCATAATTGGGTTCCTGTTCTTGATTTTAAGGCATAACTAACTTGCACTGTTTTGAAAAAGCATGTTTTGGAAGGTACGGTCTTGCAAACCAGCCCATGACGTTTTTGGTGTTTGATTAGTAGTTCCTTGTTGGGAATCTAGGAGAAATATCCGTCTAATTGTGATTGTTAACTTCTGTTGGGGTTTGTCTTAATTAGAGAGCTGTGTGCTCGATTGTTGGTGATATACCTATTTAGATGTCCTTTCCGAAACTCAATGCCATCTATTTGGTATATTTTCACTTTAAAAAAAAAAAAAAAGAACAGTTGGAGTTTGCTCTTGTATAGTCAGGGCTGCTAGTTTGTTAATGCTTTTAGTGTAGGATAGGATCTCAAGAAGAGATTCAATGTTACCCAATTAAAGCCAGAAACGACTAACCGTTTAGTAGCTAGTCCTTTCAGGGAAAAAGTATTGAGGGACCATGGTTTTGACTTTTGATGAAGCATGAAAATTGATTCCACAAACTCACAAGTTCATAACATTCTTGAACGTAAAAATATCTTGGACAAAATCACCCACTATAAGAAATGTGTAAGAAGGTGAAAGAAACATAAATTTAAAAAGCAAGACTAAATACAGAGGAATTCAGATTGTGATAACGAAAGATGGAAAATTACGAGTATGTACGTATGTGTTCTGTTACTGGTAATGGTTTCAACCAAAGACCGCAAAATTTTGTTGGAGTTTAACGGACGCTTGTGGTTTTAACCAGAGCCGCGTAACTTTGTTTGAGTAATAGGCACACGTTTGCATTTTGCAAGGTCCTTTCTCTAGTTTCAATCTAAGTATAGACATTGTTACTGCTTATGGTTTAGATCTAAATCTGCATTAACTTTGTTTGAGTTTTACGCATCCTGCATTTTGCGAGGACCTTTCTCTAATTTACTACTCTCTAAAATTGCAATTCGCTTACAAGAAAGAACATGAGATGTCAAATCTTATTTGATGTTTCTATTGTATGCGTTTAAGTTTTCCTACGCATGGATGCGTCCAATTGTTCTATTCTCATGTGACTGATAGAGGGATCCGAACAAATTACGGCCTCTCTGTTTATTTGTTGTAAATATGTAGAAAGCCTTTTTTTGATCTTTGGTCAGAGACTTAAAAATATATTCTTTTCACAGGTGTTATACGCAAGTGTGGAAGTGCTTTGGAGATGGAAGCCATTTCTGAATCTCAACTTGTTCTAATGAATATTCTACGGTGTAATGATATTGGTTTAGGTAATAATGTTTCTATCCTGTTGTAATGTTGTTATGCTGGTTGGCACGTCATTACTTATCTCTAGACTACTAGACTAAATGTGCCAATGCAGCTTGCTTGTTTGCTGAGAGTCTTTTTATTCGTGTCTGACCTGGATAAACGACTACCCGTATATTTCAACTCTTTGCCTTGTGCTGCTTTATTTCCTATTATGTGATTGCTTGTGGTGTTGTGTGGTATTTGTACTTCTGAGTCTGCAACCAATTTTAGGTAAAAATATCCGCATGTCAAAGACTAAGGTCTTGTTTGGTGAATCAATTTCATTCAAACTAAACTGTATTATTTCATATCAATTTTTGTCCTTTTCCGAAAAATCAATAAAGTTTATAACTATTTTTTAAAAAGTCAACTCAACTCAAACTTAAAAATTTCATCTCATTTGAAACTTAACTTATTCACACCCTAATTGAATATCATGAACAAAATGGATTAAGCCAAACCAAACACCAGATAATTTAATGTTTTACCCATTAAGTGTCTTTTGACCGTACATATTATCTTCAAGTACTTCTTTGCCGTCTGGACACACAAATGTCAAATTTCAGTGATGTTTCAATCATTACACACACACACATTAGATATATATCAGTGATGATGCGGTTGATTACTGACACCTTCAAACTGTTGGAGGGAATTATAGTCTAAATCCCACTTATTACTCTCTTGATTGACCTCGGCTGCTAGTCTGTCTGCAATATGTTCTACATCTTTTCTCATCTCTCTGGTTTCCACTCTCTCTTTATCTTTTCCCTGTCTGGTCTTACCTGTCCAACATGACGACTCTTTATCAGTAGTTACTGTTTTTCGAGGGAAATTTCTTCGCTCTTGAGCTTTAGCTGGATTTTTTTTTTGGCCCCCTACAATTTTTATTTGTTGAATTGTTCCAATGGTAAGTTTTATAAATCCTTTTGTGTATATCGCTCATTTTAATGTATGGTTGGTGGTAATGTGAAGCATCGACCAACCTTAGTGCTTATTAATTTCTATCCAGTTTTAAAATATGCTTAAATAGACACAATAAAACGTACCAAATACCAACCAAGCTAAAATTGTTAAAAATAAGAGATGTTCAGATTAGCCTTTTTCTAGTTAATTTGTATTCACTTTAGAAAAATGCTTTCATTCACACAAACGATCTAGTTATTAATTTCAATAATAGGTGAAACGTATTTACGGCACACACCATACAAAAAGAAATATATATATATATATATATTGGTAAAAGCTTTATTTATTTATGAATTTGTAAGAGGTTTAACAGAAAAATTAAACAAAAGAAAGCGCGAATAGACTTGTAAGTGATTACTAATATAATACATTTCGATTATATATGAGTTGTCATGTCAAATAAAAGTGGCTTACAAAAACTAAAATGAAAAAATAAAAAATAATAATAAGGTGGACATCTTTTTTAAATTAAGATTTTGTTTGGTGAGTTATTTCATCTTAAACTAAAATATATTTTTTTATCTTAATTTTTATTTTTTTTCTAAAAAAGTTTTTATCTTTTCTAAAAAGTCAATAAAAATTTTCAACTAAAACTTAAAATTTTTAACTCAAGCTCATTCACCAAACGAACCCTTAGTTAATAACTAAAATTTAGACTCGAAAAACATGTATTAGGAATTGAAAAATAAAAATAAAACATGGCTCTGTAGCGTTAGTGGTTAAAATCAACATAAAAAATTAAAATGTGTAGTAATTTGAATCATGGAGGCTGAGAAAAGATGGATTGCCAAACAGACGTCTTTCATTTCATGACACGAGTGTGTGTTCATCAATTACGCGGTTGTCTAGTGGAGACAATTCTCTATCAATCGGTCAAATCGTCTCGCGCATGCATTGTTACTTTCCACTTGCCCAAGAATGATTTCCCATCAACATATATAGATGTTTGTATATGTATACTATATGTGCAAGGCCATTTTGTCTTAGTCTATCATGCTATTTTCTCTCTTAATTTGGCCCATAAATTCTAATTTGTCTGGAAAGAAGGTTTTTATTAGCATTAGATGCAAAAATGCTTCTTTGAAGTTTTTTATTAACTAATTGCAAATATAAGCAATATGCACTCATATTTTAGTAACATATATATATATATATATATATATATATATAGGCGCATGCTAGCATCCTTTTTGGAGAAGGATGGTCCTTCTCAAATGAGGCAATCTATTTAATTGAATATGTGCAAGTAACTGTAATTATATGATCCACGTGGTTTTTTTTGGAAAATTGAAATAACTAATATTTTATTATTAACCGGTTATTTTGGATATGAAAGAGTAGATAACCTGGTAAGTACATAATTTCTAGTACTGTTTGGTACTAAAATTGTAATCTCACTATTGTTTTTTCTTTATTTTTTAAACAATGAGGGCTATTATTCATGTTTTTAGATGAAATATGTCCAAAGATATCGAATTGAAAAATAATCCTGATTTATTTAACAAGTACAATTTTCACCTGTTAAGCATTGAATAAAATCCATAATTTTATTAATGTCCAATAATGTTTAACGAAACATTAGTCTATCCTGTGTATAAATGCATATTAGTTGGATTAAATGTAATGCATCGGATTAAAATAGGATTATAATAATCCAATTGACTTGTGCTAAACCTCTTTTACATCACTTCATCCCTTCCATTTACTTGAAAAATCAATAAAATTAAGATCAATGTACTAAATAGATTGAGTTTTACACCCTACCAACGAATTATTGTATTCACATACAAAATTTCTTAGCTTTTTTCCCCCTGACTTAGCAAACAACTAATCTTGTATATATATTTCTTTCGAATGAGATGTAGCATTAAACATATATTTTTTTAAAATTATTATTTTTTTTGATGAATAACATTAAACATCTTCGTGAGAGCTAATAAAGTTTTGGACAACATTAGAACAAAATTTTAATTTGTCTCAAGTGACTACTCCGTAAAATTATGCAGCTGAAAACTTTTTTTTTTTTTTTAAGATATTGAGTTAGTAAACAATTTAAACCACCACACTTGAAATGTGTTCGGAAAAAAAAATCAATATGGAACTTGTTTCGTTCGTCTCGAAATTCTATGCACTTAAAAAAAAACATCTCATTTGGACTTATTTATGTAAAGTTATGGACTTTTAAGTTTGAGTTATAAAACTACGTAACTAGTAAAGCTGAGGGGAAAAGACAAAAATTAATTGTGATTCTAAAATTTGAATTGTGCCTTCAAACGCATTTTTTTTTTTCCGCCAATTTACAGATATCTCTCTCAGTACCTATCATCACCGAGTCACCCCACCCACGCGCTGTCTCTTCCTTCTTTCGATTCGCCAAAAGATAAAAGGATGAAAATAAGGTCGAGATAGCAGATAACCAGACCCACCACCTCAACTGTCAAGCAACAACTACAACACTATTATTTCTCCTAACAACGTCATCTTCGTGCTCGGCCTTTGTCAGAGGCTATTTGTTTTGAAATTAAGAACAAATGAAATTTGAAGAACACCCAATACTTAAAAACATGGAATTGAAAAAAAATGTATGTATACATATATATATATATATATATATTGCCAAAGAAGTACACATACTGAACAACACACCAAGCTTGTTACCTGTGAACTCTGGAAAAGTAGAACACCGACAAAGCCAATATCATCGGCGGTTTTCAGAGGATCAAATTTCTCAATCTCGCTTTCTCTTCTCTTCTTTTATTTTGCACATTTCAAATGATAAATACAAACCGCACTTCAATTCCCTCTCCAAAGGCAAAAAACATTATGTTGTTTTCTTTTGGCCAACAATTTGACCCCCCAATTGGACACAAGATTAACCGGCTTAGAGCAGGACAAGTTTTAACTTCACTGTCATTTACCTTATCCTAGCAGATAATAAAAATGAAAAACAATCCTCCAATTTTTCATAGAAGAACAGTAGACAATCTATATATATATATATATATTACTAAATGTGTCTTTTGACAGTTAATCACTTCTTCCAGTTCTTCGGATAAATGTTTAAACTGTTAATCTATATGCTTAATTTTTAATTTTTGGGTTGAACTGTTCTAGTTCAGTTAAACGCAATTCTTTCGCACCTGAAAATTTGACTTTCTTGAAGCTCAAGGTTTTGTCTACCAAATTAGTTACTTGCTTATATTTAAAGGTACTTTTAATAATAAAGCTTTAAAAGTTTGGTACGCATTTTTGCGTTTTAACCTGTTAATTATATTTATTCTACATTTTTAATTGGAAACCCCTAATTACAATAGACATGTCATTTTGACTCTCAATTGTTGAATTCTATGGTCACGAGAGCTTAGCGGATGGCAAGTCTACTCATCCATCATCCGCTTTTAAGCTTAGCCCACCGCATAATGGTACTGGTAACAACTATTTACTATTTTTTAGAGTATGTTTTTGTTATTCTTTATCTTATAATCCTTTAAAAAAAAAAAAAAATGGAATTTTGTGGACCATAATCTGGCAGTTAGTTTTCTTCACATGACATTGCCGTTGACTCGTCGTTAAATTTAATGCACCTTTAACCATAGAAAATTCTGGAATGTCGTCGTCTTTAAAGTCCATTATGAATTGAAATGTATAATTGTTGATGTCAAAAATGGTTCGACAACAATACCAGAGTGGTCGGGTGGTCGGGTTGCGACCGGCCAGTAGCTTGCCATGGATCACCTGCAAAAGGAAGCACCTCGGAATGATGGGGACATCGGTGTGGTGTCGCCGCGGCACTCCGATGCTTAAGTCAATGAGACACTGATGACGAGAGGAGAGGCAGAGCTTTGGCAAGGTAAGAATTACCATACATGGATTTGTGGACTCTTATTTTATTTATAGGCACTTCTCCCAGATCCGGGTGCTCGGGCAACCCGACCGGGTCGGCTACCTAGGGATCCGCAGATGACTAGGTCTTAGGCTGGCGATGCCGTTGGTCTAACGGACTGATGCCACGTGTCTCTGACCCATCACAGGGGACAGTAGGGTGGTTGTCGCCGACACCTGTAGGGGCAGTCCCTGTCAGAGTAGGTGACGGCGGGTGGTGATGTGACGTGTTGCAGGTATAGGTGAACGGCGCCTGCGGTGGATGGGTACAGTGATGGGACTTGTGTCAGACGTTGGGCGGCAGGTGGAGTGTGAGCCCGGGGGACTGCTACTAGTCCTGTGCACATTCCCCGAGATAAGGTGCTTGGAGCACAATCTGGTCGGCCGTACTCGGGTCACAGGCATTCAGTCCGAGTGGTGTCCCTGTTCTCTTAGAACCGTGTCTGGTCGACCGTTCTCAGGTCACCGGCATTCAATCCGGTGGTGTCCCTGTTCTCCGAGAACCGTATCTGGTCGGCTATACTCGGGTCACCGCATTCAATTCGAGTGATCAGACATTTACTTTCATGTTACTGGGGTAGTCGGAAGTGGTACTTTGTGATCGGAGCAGATCACGACATCAACAATCATCTCCGTTGAAAGTCATTTGATTTGTTAGGATAAACAATGTTGTCGTTTTCAAAAAGTATAGGTCAATTGTTTTTAAACTTGTATGGTGGTTTTGCTGTCGTTTGTATGATTTATTTTGATTTTCAAGTTACTGTCTTTTGTAAGATACCTTGTAGTTCATACTTCATAATATATCGTCTCGTCTTGTCGTTTAATATGTATCTTGTAATCTTTTTGGACATGATGGTATGTTAAAGTCATTGTCGTTTTTAGAGTTAATTATCACCTGCAACAGATATTGTCGTTCATGGTTAGGGTGTCGTCTTTTAAATATCTTGGTATTTTTCATTTTACTTCATGGATATGCTATCATTTTCAGCCGTTTTAACAAGTTAGTTTCATTGTTTATGTTTTCTCGATCTTCCCTTGTCAGTTGATAAGACCTCGTTTCAACTTGTCGATTTTTTCCTGTATGGTAGGAGTTCTTGTCGTTTTTCAATGTTCTGTTGCAGTCAAGAAAAATTGTCGTTTGCAAACACTGTCGTTTGTTGCTTATTATGCGTTCTTCGAAGTCATTTGCCGTTTTCTGGAGTGTGTTTTGCTTTCAACTAATTTGCTATAGAATATTATCGTGTTGGATTGAAATTTATCATCGTTTATTACAGGAGCTGTTTTTTTTTTTTTTTAATTGTCGTTTACTGTCGGTTTCAGAAATTAATTCTCGTGGACATTTTATCAAGTTAAAAAAAAAAAAACTCTTTTTTTACAATGAACTAAATATACTTTTTGGTTTTAAGTTGACGGTCATTCATAATAGTGCAGTCATTTTCTTGATATTGTGGAGTTTAAAAAAAAAAAAAAAATTGTCCCTTAAAATGTTGATTGTCTTGTTTTTATGCCTACAAACTACGTAGAATACCAATCGTCGTTTTGTGTATTGAAGTGTATGGTATCGATTCATGTTACATTGTCCCTTCCGAGATCATAGCCGCTTTTCAAGATCACTTGTCGTTTTTCAGTGCACACTTGTTAATGTTCATTGTCGTTTCCGATTATTTCTCGTTTTCTTGAAATATTAGCTGTATGTAGGAGGCGATCTAGTTTTTAAAGTTATTGCCGTTGACTCGTAGTTGTTTGTAAGATATATTATAGTTTCCTTGATATTGAGAAATTGTCGTTTACATCAATTTCCAATAGTGGTAGTTTACTGAACTCTTACTACACAAAACGAGCACCACGACAGTATAACAATTGATTTTCTATTAGGTTCCTGGTTATGTTCCTCGTTCAAACCCACGATTTAAATGGTAAATTCAAATTTTTTAGAAAAAAAGACACTGTGGAAAATGTTTGAAAATTGGGTGAAAAACTAGTTGTCAAGCAGACTATATTTTTTCATAGTATGCTTGGATAATTATGTAGACCAATTTGACATGCCTCACGGAAAAAGGTCCCCTAATAAAATTCATTTCATGCAAACTAGTGTTGTCTCGTTTGTATTTGTATGGGAATAGGAGTTTGTATGGTCCACGGAGAGACGTTATTAGTGGTTGACAGTATCGATAGGCTAAACATGTTTCATTCATAATCATGTTTTTGACCATTTAATACAAATCCTACTTGTATTTAGGAAAAAGAGGCAAAATATATATATAAAGAATAGAAAAGAAAAACTAGACAACTAAGATCACTTGAAGTTTTCCACTATATAAGTCCAAAAAAAAAAAAAAAAAAAAAAACTCCATCCCAATGAAAGAAATCCCAAATCCCAAATCCCATTGCATAAAGGACGGGAACTGAAAACAGGGAGGAAAACTTGGAAAATGTATGTGCTTCGAAACATGTTTCTGCCTTTACATACACATATAAATATATAAATTTGTATTTTTTTTTTAATGTTTCATTCTAATTTCTATAAGGCTCTCACTTCAAAAAAATCTTTGACTATTTATTTGACTGTCCGGCCTACAAATAATCTCCTTAATTGTCTACAAAATTAATAGTGTTCATTAAAAAGATCCCAAGTCATATTTTGACACAACATCTCTTAAATGGCTCAAGAGTTCACACTTTTTAAAATTCATGCTTCATTTACTTGTGTAGGTGGGCCCAAGTGGACCATGATTTTAAAATTCATACTTCATTTACTCGTGTAGGTAGGCCCTAGTGGACCATGATTTTTTAATGTATTCTTTAAAACAAACTTGTTTGGAAAAGACATACAAACGTGATTTAAGTTTTATATCTCTTGATATGTACTCTTGCTTCTCCTTACAAGCTAAGAGAAATTGAAGAGATTTGAAATTAGATGAGATAACTCTTTTTCTATGAGTACATCTATTCATCCCAAATGGGACTAGAATATAGATTTTTTCTGTGGGGGTACAAGTGGGAAAAAAAAAAAGATAATCTTTTATTAGATAGGGATATAGTTACAAATTCTTACAGACATATTGAAATCTTTCAAAACATTTAGCTGTCAAGATTAAAATTTTAAAAGTTAAGTGCCTCATGCATATGTACAAGATTTCATAGGTTAAAATATTTATTTTTTCTTCAACAAAAAAAAAAACTTATTTTTCAAATTCTTTTAAGAAAATCGGAACTTAGGGATAAACAATAATTTGAAAGGAGTAGACATGGACTTATATAGCATTTTCCCTTGACAAAAACACACATCAATGATTTACATTTCATAATTGATAACCGTTAAATGTTTTATTTCTTGCAAAGTAATATAATGGAGAATTTTTCAAATTGTTAAACTTTCTTAATCGTGGAAAACAGACCGTGCTTGATGTATGAGCAAGTTATAAAACAAGTTGGTGGTTCACTAACAATACTAGTTTTACATTGCTTGTTATTATTTGTTTATTTATTTTTGATATAAACACATTGCTTGTTAAATAGATAGTGAAGAAATTTAAACATAAATATAATAATCTCTTGACACGACATATTTAATTTTGAGTTCATATATTATCGCCAAACTTCCACTAAATGTATGAATTCAAGGTTATTTCTTTAAGTAAAAGAGTTAAAATGACAATTTTTTTGATCGATGAAATAAGATTTAACAAATAATTATGGATTGATAAAAATCTTGAACCAATAGTAAGCATTGATTTCAAGTTTATAATAATAAAATAATGATAATAATGTTAATCATTGATTTCAGTGGCAAATAACTAATAAGTAATTAATAAATGAAGTAAAATAAGAGTCAAATCTTTACCAAAACGCAAGCAAGCTCACGACCAACAAAGGCCCGGCCACCAAAACGGCGCCACAAGTGCTATGCTGCACGTGCACCTTGTTGATCCAATCAACCATCAACCATGGGTCCCACCCCCCTCACCCCCACGTGTGCCTTGTCTCTCACCTTGACGATTCTTTTTTTTTTTTTTTTTTTTTTTTTTTCAAATACGATAATTTTCCTGGAATTTGAGATTTTTTGTTGGTAAATTCTGCTGTAGAATGTTATAAAAAAAAAAAAAAGGGATTGAATGAAACACAATTTTTTCAATGGTCAAATGATACGTTAACATAATTTTATACAAATGTGACGGTTAAAATTTGTGAAAACTGTGTCGATCAAGATAGTTTTTAATGATGAAAATCTGGTTATTAAAATTTATAAAAACTGAACCTATCATGACACAGCTTTTAATAATTACATTATCTTAAAATCATGTCATATTAAAAAGATATAAGATTATCTAACATAATACGGTGAAAATCTAACAATTAAAGAAGCAAATAAACTTTAACCATATTAAATGTGGGTATAATATTAGAAAAAACCAAAAACTAGTGTCCACAAAAATTGAAAGGGGTGGGACCAAGGGACCAGACCCAGCTTGGGGGTCAAAACTGCCGGAACAGTGAGGCCAGCCTCATGTTTTGTGGGATCTCAGATCCCCAAGCACACCCTCCAGCCCAGGTGGTCCTTTTTATTTATTTTAATATTTAATATTTGCTCTTCCAACGCACACCACAACTCTTCACATTATTGCTTATACTGTTTTCAACTGGTCCATAATTGACTTTACTCTACAATTTTGACGTGACAAAAGTATACACACTTTTTTTAGGTGAGTGACAAGAGTATAAACACACTTGTAACTAGCACACGTAATCTCATCATTGTTGTGCTCTAACACACTGTCAACGTTGCGACAGCAATTTCAAATTCTACGTCTTATGATAACATTGGGCTTTATGAAATCGCTTGTAAAGTTACATTTTTCATGCATACATCACATTTTATATTCTAGAACACAATTTGCTTGTCTTAGCTGGTTTCTGCTTATCATTATATGTAGACTGCAAAACATATATTAGACCTCTCCATTGTCAAATTGACAACACAGAACTCTTGTATGATAGAGAGGGGCTTTGTTGTTTTTATTATTATTATTATTTTAAGAAAAACATAAAATATATGCGTATATATTTAAAACACTTGGTTGTAAGCTTTGAGGAAAATAATTGAAAAATTTTTGAAAGAGGAAGTCGAAGTTGCAGGTCTGCTGGAGACTGGAATTTTGTCCAAGTTTCTGACGTCCATAAATTCCATTAGGAAAGAGACAAATTTAGGTGAAAGAGAAGGTGTTGAGAATGACTTTTTCACTTTTTTTTTTTGTTTTTTCTCCTAGTTCTACTACGGTTTAGGACAAAAAGGAAGAGGGGGGTTTTTTTTTTTTTTTTTAATTTTAAATTTGCCTTTTTTGTAGTTATATATTTGGATTTTTCTTGTGTTGGGGCATTATAAGACACTTGGAATGAAGGTCCCTAAAGAGGAGGCAATGCCAATGGCATCTCCTGGTTTGACATTTGAATGGTTAAAGCAGCAAAAAGCTAATTGGAATAAAGTCAACTACTAGTAAATGCGAATTCAGAGGAGTTCTAATGGTTCCCACTTTGTTTTACCAGCGCACTCTGGTGGAAAAAGTGAGTCATTAGTGGATTAGTAATTGATTGTAACACCCAAATAAGGACATTTCAACTGTAAAAACTGCCCCCTTTTCAGTCGTAGGTAGCTTTCAACGATCGATTTGGACGGGAATAGTATTGTGTTTAACGTCGCTATTTATAGATCTAACAGATAAAAAATTAATTCGATAATTGAAACTATAACTCCTACAGACAATTACAATGACAATTCCTATCATAGAAAACCTTAAAGATGAAGAAATTTATTCTCGGTACAATATATATATATATATATATATATTGTTATCAAATGACAAAACACAACTACGAACTGGTAGATTTTATCGAGAGTTATAAATCCTCACTTTTATTACCACGATATAATCATGATGTAACCTGACAATTGAAAACCGAGTTCTCCGATAGTGTTGTTAAAAAGAAATGGAAGAATATTCCAATTAAGTATAGTGCAGCAGAGAAAGACTGCACCTAATTTTCTCAAAAAGAATTAGTGGCCTGCAACCACCAAAGAAGCAAGCAAAGAGGTAAGCAAGTATGGCCAACAATTAGAAACAAAACCAGTGAGGCTTTGAGAGGTTCCTGACTTGGCGTTGAAGAATTTAGCCTGCAATCACCAAAAAGCAAGAAAAAAACTAGAAAACGCAACCGTCCGGTCGTCGCGGGCTCTGACATTCCAATTGAGGAACTCATAATCAGTCCCTTGAGGATTTTTCTCTCAACATAAACCTATGATGTAACCAACTCGGTAGCTCACATGTTTTCTATGCTTCTCTCTCTCTCTTCTCAAAAACACACAAACTCGGGGCCTTCAATCTCAGAAAATCACAAATGATTCTAAATTTCCCATAAAAGGAAAAAATGAACTAGCACAGTGCTGGAAGTCAATAGCAGATATTTGTTTACACGCAGATGTTTAAATGAATATTCTATGTTAGGACTCACAAATGATTCTAAATTTCCCATAAAAGGAAAAAATGAACTAGCACAGTCCTGGAAGGTAATAGCAGATATTTGTTTATAGAGCTTAGAAACATGATAACTCACCATCCTAACATAGAATATTCATTTAAACATCTGCGTGTAAACCGAGAAACAAACAAGCGACAGTTATCATGAACAAAATACGGAGGATAGTAGTCTAACTCTCCTTGCAAGATTAAGAGGTCTAGGAAGCCTTTCAAACAATTGTTCAATCTTTCTTAAAACTTCTAGTAGTTACAAGAGACAACACTAGATCACGCAAATATGGTCAAAGGACCTGTCTTGTTTGATGCGCCCAGCCCATTTTCAGCATTTCGCATCCCTGTAATCCATGCCCTGTGAAGAAACAAACAGAATCATCAATTTTATGGTGTGAATGCAAAGGTAAAAGAGTTGATCGAGAAGTTTCCGTCATCTAGAAGGAAGGACTGCATTGAGAAGGAAACTCTTACTTACCTTTCTATATTTTTGCTGCCTGAATCTGTTACAATGGTCAGCCTTTTAGCTGTCTTCATAAAATCACTGCATTGAGAACGAGGTTGGAAAAAAGGAAAAACTCCAATAAATATAAAGATGATGAAGCCAAATGCAGGAAAATATCACAAGACCAGATACCAAGATGAGCGAAAGAAAAGATTAAGCTATCAAACAACACCTGAATGGTTCATCTCCAGTTTGTTTAACAGCTCCAGTTGCATCATGGTAAAGAACATGGCTCAGCATTTCCGATCTTTCTAATCCAAACATGTTGGCCAATCTCCTGTAAAGCTCCTCATACGAGCCAAGAACAGAAAGGTCAAGAGTCCGTCCAACATCCTCAGATTCCATAAATACCTTACAGTGGCCGGTATCCAGACCATGTTCAGTATCTTGAAGACCCTTAAGCCATGCAATCCCAGTATTTGATGAAGCCTGCTGTTCAGGTGGAGATCCCGAGCCATTAGAAAGAAATTTTGCACCGTCTGGATTCCCATCTGCTGGACTTTTGCCATTAGAAACTTCCGAGACAGCGTCACTAGAACCATTATTCGAGATTTGCTGTTCAGTGAGTATGGGCTGACCAAAGAGTACAAACTGGTGTCTCTTAAGTTTAACACTATCAGATTTCTCCAAATTCTGAGTAGAATTTCCCATTGTAAGCAAACAAGATAAGCTCTCATTGCGGTTCACGTGTCCTGTCATGATTTCACTAGAAATTCTAGTGTGTTGATTCAACTGCCGGAAACTGGAAGGGAACAGCCCTGACTGCAGCTTGTTGTTAAGGTGGAGATCTGATAAAGATATTCCAAATAGAGCATGCCTGGCTCCCTGTATGCCTGCAGGAGTGTTATCGGGTAGACAACACATGGGGTTGCTGGGCCCAAGGGGATTACCTATAAATGACGGCACCGGAAATTGGCCGTCAAGAATTAAGTCAGGGTGTTGCGGGAGCCGCAACTTCTTTCTTGGTGGTGAGAAGGATGACAAGTGGATAATGGGCATATTTGATACTGATTCAATCAACCACGGGTTCACACGCTTCACATTCTGTAGTAAATCCGGTTCATCCCATGTCACCTGCAATGCAATAGATTGTAAACAGATGTAAACAAGCAGAGATTTCCAAAAATAAGATGGAGAGATGAAATATCTAAAGCAGATAAAGGAAACCAACAAATAATAATGGGGTTTTCTTAGAAAATGATTTTTTCCTGGCATGTAAATTGTGAAGGATCATAAACGTGAACAAAAATTGTTGTTAAAATTTTGGTTAAACAGATAAAAACTAGTCGAAATAATAATACAAACACTTATTCACCCAAACATGTCACTACACATGATATTCAACATGGCTAAAATTGGAAGAGTTCACAAGATCAAAAGCCTAAAACGGAGGGACCCATAGTTAACTGAACATTCTATGCTTATGATAGACAGCATCGACAACAAGAATGCTCTTTACTCAGCGTTGACAACACAATCTATGAAGGACTGCAAAACGTTTCAGTACAGAAATTAAGCAACAAATTACAAAACAACAAGAGATCGGTAGCAAGTAAATCAAACAATACCTGGAGAAGCCGCCAAGGGGAATGAGGCCAGCGGTTCGGGTCAGCAACGTGAACAGAGCTAACAGTTCCCATGAACCAGCTTATCCGAGAAGAATCCTCGGTCTCAAACGCCATCTTGAACCTCATCCCAGAGCACCACTGAATCCTCATAGCCGCTTTCACGGCCGAGGCCTTAACACAGAACTCCGGCGTGCTGACACGCGGGTAATAAACGACTTCGAAGGCCTGCCCGTTGGCCGCACGAGCCGCCGCCTCGATAACTGCTTCAGGACTCACCCTTCCAGTCCCTCTCATATTCCCACCAGCGGGAATGGAATTCCCACACCCATTCCTACCCATCTTGTTCTCGTCTTCCCTCAGGAACACTGAGAACCCGCCATAGCCATTGTTCCATCCAGAAGGGGGTTCCAGTCCGCCACCAATCCCCCTCTTGGCGCGCCTAATCCCGACACAAATGTCGCCGGTTTCGGTCCTCAGGAACACAATGGAATCCCCAGCAACCAGCTTCTTCTGGTTCACGAAATTGCTCCACCCAGTGGTCAGCAAATGACGTCTCGGCGTCCCTCTGTATATGTGCCTGAACTTCCAAACTCCGCCGTGAACATCCTTGGCGACCACCGTCTGAACCGGCGGATCCGCCGAGTAATCCAGCCGCGGGAAGATCGTCTCCGCGCAGTACCTCGGGACCGAAAACCCCCCACCATTGTTGGCGTCCGATTGAGTGAGCGTCTTAGCGAAGGAAGCCGGCTTCTCGGGGTTCTCGGACCCATCGGCGGACCCCACAGCCCCATCGTCGTCGGAACCAAGCTCGCTGTTCCCCCAAGGCACGAGCTTCATCTTGGCGAAAACCTCGTCGGTCTCAGAGTCGGCCATGAACTTCAGGGAAGCCACTCGGCAGAGAACGAAGGACGGAATCCTCAGAGAAGCAGGGAATTCAACGTGGGCCTGGGCGTGCTCGGCGTGGCCTTGCGGAAAGTAGAAGACTTTGGAGTTCATCGGCGGGATGTTGACCATCCCCCCCGCGCAGGCCTGCCATAGTTGGGGATCCAAACTTTTCTCCACTATTACCTCCTTCATTTCGGCCTACTCCAACTCTCTCTCTCTCTCTCTCTCTCTCTCTCTCTCTCTCTCTCTCTCTCTCTCTCTTTTTCTCTAAAACTCTCTCTTTCTCTCTCTAAAACTGTCACAAATATTCGATTTCTTCAGGTTTCAGCTTCTTCCGCGGAAAACCGTTTTCTTTTCTTCTACCACTTCATGGCTGCTCAAAACCAAGGTTTTTCCAAATTAATTTCGATTCGCGGAGTAAATGCTGGAGAGGAGAAAACAAACAAAGGACAAGATCCAGGAGTTCAATTAACAAAACCAGAAGCAAAATTAAACGCATTAAATTCGTAAAAAAAAAAATGGAAAAACAGAAACTCACTCCTGTTCAGATTCCCGAAAAAATCCTTTCGTACGAAATAAAAAATCTCCGCAGATTCCCTCCCAAAACCTCAAATTAATTGCAGGAGAGAAGGAAAAAGAGCGAGAAAATCCGCAACTGGCAAAGGAAAACGAACCCCTCGGATTCCAATTCAGTCAATCTCTCTCTCTATCTCACTCAAACGTATCGGCAAGCATCCCATGCAAGACAGACAATAAAGGGTAAGAAAAGGCCTTTGCTTTTGCTGCTTCTTTGATGATCAGAGAGTAGAAGCTGGCGTTTTCGCCATTACTAAGCTCCAAAAAAGCTTAAAAACAGCCGGCTTTCACTTTCATTATCAGGTCCTTCTCGCTCTCTCTCTCTCTCTCTCTCCTCTCTCTCTTACCTGAATGTTTGTTCTTATCTTTTTTTCTTTTCTTTTCTTTTCTTTTCGTTTTTCTCTCTTTCAGATCTGAAAACAAATTGGGCGTTCTATTTCATTTTCTCTCTTTCTCACAGTCTCACTCGCTCTGTCTGTTGTGTTGGGTGTTAGTGCTTGAAAATAGGAGTGATAATCGAAAATTATCGTATCGCGATAAGATAGGGGAGTTCTCGCGAAATATGTAAATATATACATATTTTACTCTTTAAACTTCTGATATAGAGAGATCAGTACCTTTTTGGATTTTTTCAAGAAAATTTTTAAGGAAAATAAAATGAGTAAATACTTTTTTGGACTGCTCTGATTTCAGAGCAGTCAATGAGTAGAAAGAGACAAACTTAACCCTTTGGGTTAAAAATAATTTTTTTTTTTAATTTCCCCTATTTTTGTCTAAACAATCCTCCCACGACCAAGCGCGGTGTTCTCACGCGCCCACGTTTTACTACTATCTTGTTTCTTTTTCTTTATTTCATTTTTTTTAAGTTCTATTTTGTTTCATTTTAACTTTTATTTGATGTATAGATTTCGAATAAAATTTTTACTTGTATTCAGTTCATCAATGGAAGATTACATTTTTAAATTGAAATTGAGTGATTTTTTATAAATTTTATTAATTTTTTTAAAAAATATAAAAAAAAATAAAAAAATACAGTTTAATTTGAGTTATATTAAAATCCTAAATAAAGTTTTTAAATTAAAATTTATTGATTTTTAAAAAAGATAAAAACTAAAATAAAATTTTAGATTCAAACCAATAGGCCAAATAGAAGCAAAGTTTTTAGCTCTGTAAGCCATTTCAGATCAAATTATTTCAACTAATTTATGTCTTTTTTATTTTAACTAATTTTTAAAAAAATTAATGATTTCAATCTAAATATTTTAACTCAAACATACCAATCAAAAACATGCTTAATATTATTTAAAAAAATATATTACTTGACATTATCATTATTGTAGCAGTAAGAATAAGTTTCACTATTCATCAAAAAAAATTTCACCATTCTACTTTGTTCCTCTCAAGATGTTTCTTCCATACTCAAAACAATTTTAATACTGTCTTACTTAGTTAATTTTGCTGTTAAATCCTAAATAAAGTTATCAATTTAATTCAACAATAGCAAATAAAAAGTTTACTTGTAACATCAATCAAAATTAACTAATTATTTTTTTAAATAAAAAAAAAATGATTCAATCTAAAATAACTAAAATAAATCAAAAACATGCTAATATTATTAAAAAAATATTACTTACATATCATATTGTAGCAGTAAGAATAAGTTTCACTATTCATCAAAAAAAATTTCACCATTCTACTTTGTTCCTCTCAAGATGTTTCTTCCATACTCAAAACAATTTTAATACTGTCTTACTTAGTTAATTTGCTGTGTGGCATTAAATACATAATAATTCGTGCTAAACTAAACATGTGTTCCAAATAAAATTGAATCAGATTTTTTTATTATTAATAGAAATTAAGATTTATTATATAATCGTAGGTTAAAATAATTTCAATGATCTTTTCTCATTAGCAAAAAGTATATTCTACTCATTGTCCCCTGTTGAATGATTTAGTTTATTTGGAAAAAAAAAAAAAAGAAGTGAAATACCTTATGTTTATAATGAATGTTATTTAGTTTTTTTTTTTTTTTTTTTTTGCATAAATATGAATGTTATAAAGTTAATACACAAGTATAAGTGGTTGAGTTTAGGAGCAAAAATTAAAAAATAGAAGTGATCGAGTTACCAATTTAAACAATTTCATATAATAAGAACTGGAGTGATTGTTTAAAAATAAATCTATATTATTATCATCTTTTTTTTTTTGTTTTGCTAAAAACTATTATTTTTTATATTAATACAATAAAATATAATTTTTAATAGCTGCTACCTGCGCGCATAATAAGTTAAAAAGTTTGATTCCTTTAAAACATCTCACTTTTTATTTAACATAAAAAAATAAAAAGAGAGAGGCTGTGGTAGAACCTCTCCCATATACCATATCGGTAAAGTTTTTTTTTTAACCGTTAGATTTTAATCGAACGGTTGATATATCATTGTTATCGTAGACCTTACCTCATATAAACTTTCTCACCCCAAGTCTTCTCCACCGCCGGCGACCTGTCCACCGTCGACGACCCACCCCGGCACCGGCGACTCACCCCGACACCGGTGACCCACCTCCGGCACTTTTTCCGGCAGCCAGCGCCCCTTTCTCTCTCCTCTCCTCTTTCTCTCTCTTCCCCTCTCTCCCTCTTCCCCACCCCGGTCCCCCCAGCCCCGACGGCCCCGACTACCCACCTCCGGCCCCAACTCCGACTGCCGGTGACCCCCCCTCTCTCTCTTCCCCTTTCTCTCTTTCTTCCCCACCCCGACTGCCCCCAGGCCCCCCCTCCCCCGGCCACCCCGACTTGCGTCCCTAATTTTTGCTGGAGTTTTTTTTTTTTTTTTTTTGTTGATGAAGAATTTATGCGCAAGTTAACACGCGCTAAAGGAGACGTGGGTTGTGAGAGGAAATATGGGGCCGGTCATTTTCTGTGGTGGGGCCCATAAGAGTGAGGATGACTGTAACTCTGGCTGTGGGCTGTGGCTGTGATACCTGACCTCAAGTGTCAGCGAACACAAAGAAATGGAGGACCGAAGAAGAGTTTCCTTTGCTTATTTTATCGTTTTTTTTTTTTTTTTAACTTGTTTTATGATTATTTTAGTTCATTTAACAAGCAATTGAATACCCCGACTTTCACGAGGACATGACCTTGTCTCTTTCATGTTCTGTTCAATAAGAGGGAGAGAAAATAGAAACGAGTAAAGAGTACAATCTCTACATGATAAAAACGGGAGAGATTTTTTTATTATATTATTTATCAGAAAATAAAGAAAATATGAAAAAAAAAATCGAATCAAATATATTTTATAATTATAATCTCCAATAAATTAAAAGATAATAATAAAGTAATGTCATATTTATTTTATAAAAAAATTTTCATTTATTTTTTTTAAATTAGAAGGATTCAAAAATAATTTGGTCCACTGATTTTTAATTTCCCTTCTTTTTTTAATTTCCTCTTTAGTATCCAAAATCTCTTATGGGTGTTGGATAAATTTTTAAGTTTGAATTGGGATTTTTAAGTTTTAATAGTTTTTTTTTTTTGAATTTTTAGAAAAGATAAAAAAAAAATTTAAGAAAAAGTCAAAAACTTTTTGAGAAAAAGACAAAAAAAATTTAAGTTAAATAGTTTGAATTGTCCAACCAAATAAGCCTTTATTTAATTTCATTAATCTCTCTTTTTCCACTCTACCAAACAAGGGCTTAGGGATAACTGCTCCATAAATTTAAAAACTTTTCGTTCCCACCACCACCAATCATGATAAAAATGTCTTTCCTTTCTTTTTATTTTTAGATAATATATTTTCAAATTTAACATAGGACAATTTTAATAAATATATAAAAAGTTCTTATTTAGTATACATCTTATGATATTGGATGGATCCACGGTGGCCCGTGAAGGTTTAATTTTAGTTATGCAGAAAATTTAACTCAAACGTACGATTTTTTTTTTTAATGGTGCTACACTTCAAATAAAATTGATGATTTTACATAGGAACATGTTACTATCTAAATTACCATTCTTTTACTTAATTTATAAATAATTTATGACAAACGAAAAACAAATAATGCAATCGCATGTGAGCATTTTTATGGGTTAGGGTATAGGCTGTAGCTAGCTATATTGCCTTCCTTTTATGTCATATATATATATATGTGTGTGTGTGTGTATGCATATATATAAGTGGTGGCCTTATGGTTTGGCCTGTGTGAGGGTGGCACTGCTGTCCCAACAATGGTTAAAGAATACGAGTACTAGTACCGGTTGTTCTATCACCAATGACCTTTTGGTTCAAAAGGAAACAAAGGATTCATTTGATACTCTGATTGAGTTTGAAATAAGATAAAATTTTTAAATTAAGATTTATTAATTTTTTAAAAATTAATTATAATTTTTATTGATTTAAAAAAAAGATAAAAAATTAACCACAAAATATATTTGAGTTCAAACTCAACTGTAATTCTAAACGTAAGTAAATACATTTTAACCAATACATCAAAGTTTATATCTACTGTAACATATGATGCTTTAACACCAAGAATTTATGTTTTCTCCTGTTGTCCAATTGATATATTCCTGCGTGTGTGTGTATATACTAGTTGTAGATACATGTATTGCATGTATTTAATCAATTGGTTAAATAAAATAATGAATAATGAGGTATTATGAGAAAAAGTTGTTTAGAGAACGTTGAAATAAAAAATATTTTAAGTAGTAGAGAAGTTAGCAAATCACATAAAAAATTAATTAGGTAATGTTATAAGAAAATAATAGTTGAGATTATCACAATAACATGTTTAAGTTGGTATACATTTAAAAAAATTTATTTCAGTATGGGTAAAAAATAGTGAAAAATAAATATTTAAAACGATGAAAGAAAGTATATAAATAAGATATTAACAAGTAGATAAATGTGAATAATAATCTTTAAGAGTATAATGAATAATATATATATATATCGAACATTACTAAAAAAAATAATAATTTATAGCTAAGAATTTGAGACGGTCATGAAAAAAAAATAATAAGTACGCTGAGATATATTTTTGAGGGTATGGTTGTGGTAGAAACCCTCTAAGAGTCACTACAGGTAGAACTTTTTTTTGGACCGTTAAGATTTAATCGAACGGTTCAAATGCTGATGGTGTACGATATTTATCATACATCTAACCTCACACAATCATTCTCACCTAAACTATTCTTCGTCGCCGGCGATCTTCCCGCCGCCGGCGACGGACGCCGGCGACTGATCCGCGACGCCGGTGACTTATCTTCGACGCTGGCGACCCAACTCCGGCCACCTCCGGCCCCCATCCCCGAATGCCGGCCGTCGCCGCCGGCGACCCATTTTCTTTTTCTTCCCCTTTCTCTCTCTCTCTTCCCCTCCCTCCCGCCGGCCCCACCCCCGGCCGCCTCCCTCCCCCGGCACCCCCCCGACGACCCCCCCTTTCTCTCTATTCTCTTCTCTCTCTCTCTTCCCTCTTCTCTCTCTTCCCCTCCCTCCCGCCGGCCCCAAGCCTCCCCCCACCCCCGACGACCCCCTCCCCCTAGCCGCCACCCTCCCTGGCCCCCCCTCTCTCGGGCGATTTCGCGAAATCGTGCGATAGAGGGGGGGCCGGGGAGGGTGGCGGCCGGGGAGAGGGGGGTCGTCTGGGGTGGGGGAGGCCGGGGGAGGGGGGCGGGGCCAGGGGCCAAGCTGGGGGCCGGGGGTGGGGGCCGGCGGGAGGGAGGGGAAGAGAGAGAAGGGGGAAGAGAGAGAGATAAGAGAAGAGAGAGGGGGGCCGGGGGAGGGTGGCGGCCGGGGGTGAGGGGAGGCCGGGGGTGGGGGCCGGCGGGAGGGAGGGGGAAGAGAGAGGGGAAGAGAGAGAGAGAAAGGGGAAGAGAGAGAAAATGTTGTCGCCGGAGGCGACGGCTGGTGTCTGGGACTTGTGGCCGGAGTTGGATCGTTGGCGTCGGGGATTAGTCGCCGGCGGCGGAAAGATCGTCGGCGACGGAGAAGATTTTAGATGGGAATGATTATGTGAGGTTAGATGTATGATAAATATCGTAGACCATCAATGTTTGAGCCGTTCGATTAAATCTTAACGGTTTAAAAAAAAGTCGTACCGATAGAGGGTCTCTGCCACATATTTCCTCTATTTTTAAATGAAGTAAAGGAGAAAAAGTTTTAGCAAATAAGAAAGAAAGAAAGAAAGAAAGAAAAGTAAAAGGGAAAGAAGTCAAGAATGAAAGAAAATTAAAAACAATGAGAGGATTACAAGTGTTAAAAGGAAAGAAAAGTATTCGACTCTTTTATATACGCAATAATAAAGAATATATATATTTTCTTACGGAGAGTCTCAAATAACTTCAAACATAATCGTATCAAAAAGAATTTTTTTTTTCATATGTTATCGTAAAAACCTCTGGGAATCATAATAATTGATCAAGTATGTATGTGTATAAGGATGTACTTTTCTTTAATTTGATAGGACATGGCAGCTAACAAATGCCACATTTATGTCATTGCAAGACAATATTAAAATAATTAAGAAAAATATATATTTATATATATAAATATTGTGGTCTGCCCGTTTATCTACTACATTTTGCTAATAACTGTTAGAGAGCATGAACAAGCAATAAATAAATAAAGATAAATATAAGCAAAAACAAAAATAAAAGGACAAAAGGAGGCAGACACACTTATAAGACATAAAAGATACGAGTAGGGAGACAAGCGGCAGGAATGAGACCAAAGAAATGTCATATACATATATATATATATATGGTATATGCCTCTTTGATTATGGACAACATATATAACTAACTAAGGGAATTAATTAACCTTGGATCCATACACTTTTTTTTTCCCCATACGATGAATAACCATAGAGAGCGTATTTTTCATGTCGTTTTGCACCATAAAATTCCAGGCCACAGATATTGAACTTCCCCAAATATCTAGAAGCTTAATAACTACGTACGTTTCTCTTAAAAAAAAAAAAAAAAAAACTACATACCTTCAATGAGCCTCCTTAATCCTTATTAAAGTACATGTTAGACCGTTAGATAGGGGAAGTGGTAAGTAGAATTTAATTTCTCCTTGCAGGTTGAATTAGCCAGCTAGATTAGTGCTAATTTTACTGTTTGTAAACTAGCTAGGTGAATTATGTTACATTAATTTGGTTGTCGAATCCTCGAAGTCTATTTAATAGTCTTGATGAGATGTGTTAATATTATTATTAGTTTTTTGAATTTAAAGGCATGAATATTAAAATTTTTGACTCAAATATTATATACGTGTGCATATACAAAATTACTGTTAAACTAAATATATAAGTATTATTTTACATATGATAGCGGACAGTTACTGCTTGTACTTTCAAAAAGGCCAAGTGATCTGTGTTCTTTAATTCTTATATCATGTTAAAGCCTCCCAATATCTAACAAAATTCAACTCGTGAGACCAAAAGTTTATGATCCTAACTAAGCTCCAACAACTATTTCAAAATGGGATACAACTACGTACATACACATATATACGTGTTGTAACGTTGTCCAAACATAACCTTACATTTGCGTTAGAGACCAATCTTATATACATGTATGTGTGTATATAATATATATATATATATATATATTCACGTCATTACGCAACCAAAACAATGTATTTATCATTAGCTAACAAGAAAAACACTAAAAGAGGCCCCCCAAAAACACCATTTGTCAAGAAGCCTCTTGAATAAGTGGTGGAGCTAGCTAGCTTATGAGATAAAACGATTTTAGAGAGAAAGAGAGAGAGACACACACATTATATATATATATATATATATATATTATAAGTTGGTGAAGTAACTACATCGATACAGACATAAAACATCAAGTCATTGCCCATTAGCACAAGTGGTAGGAGAAATTAAATTATTGGTTTGTAATTCCCACGTCCATATGAAAAAGAAGTAGGGGTGTTTTATACATTACTGTTGTCACATAAATTACAAGCCTGCTAATTGGCTAAGCTATGAAAAAGATGGATACCGATTGGTCGGCTAATTAGAATTATTATTTGATCCCAATTTACTTCTTTAAGTACGTGCGATTAGCATCGTGATTAAAATGTACCGCAACCGCCAACATCTATCATTAAGTTAGATGGCTTAATCTAATCTCTAAATTAACTAGCTGCCTTAATTATTAAGATAAAGGTTCCCGTCCCCTATTAACCCTATGGCCAACCAACAATCTGATGGATACACACACACTCACACACACACACACACACACACACATATATATATATATATGGACGTGACAATGTAAAAAGTCACTAAGGTGTCATGTGTAGATATGTTTTGTTGTCTTTGATAGAAATCTTTTTGGTGGGTTCTTCATCAAGAACCGACCTTTTAATTGTTTTTGGATAGGAAACATAATATATATTTTTTTTGTATAGGCATTTTGGTTATTATTTCAACATTTGGTTATAATAGTAGGGTATGTCCGGCTTATGAAAAAGTAATTAATAATACATGATGTGAAATAATAATATAAAGATTGGAATTTCGTCATTTTTGGATGGGTACGCATTTGTCACATGTTCGTCGTTATAAAATTTTTGGTTATATACTGTAACATATATAGTTAAAGGCATTGCCAACCGTGTAACCAGCACCAGGAGTCACCTTGTATCTAGTATATATATTACGTATATAATTTATTTTTCTTATATAATTAATATGTAGAGAAATCCATGTGCAATGGAATTAGTAAAAGCGATAGTTATTTTGTTAGAATGTCAACGTGGAGACTCGTATTGTAATTTTAGTAGTATACTTTAGCATAAATGATACGAATATCACTTTAAGGGCATTTTGTTGAATGCATTTTTTTGGCCTAACCTTGTGCACAATTAAGTTTGGAATGGGTCATACCAACACGTTATTAAACTTGAGCCTTGAATGAGAAAAAAGAAAAAAGGGACTGAGCCTAAGGTTGTGTTTGGCAAGAGGGAAAGGAAAATCAGAAGAAGAAAAAGAAAAAAAAGAAAAAGTATATGATCTGGTTTGAGGAAATTAATAAAGAGTAAAAGTAGGGCTTTTCTTTTCCGATGTTTGATACGGGAGTCCAGATCTGTTGTCTTATTTTTCCTATCTCAATAGATGTTCTTTTAATAGTGTTTTGATACTCATCAATTTGTTTAAGAAATTATAATATTTAAACTAAAATTTTAAATTTATAAGATATGACATAACATTATTAGAGAGAGAGTTAATAAGACAGGAAATCTGGGACAGTCTTAGACTAAGAATTAGAGTTGTATACGGGATTCTAAATTCCCGGCCCAATTTAGTCCTCTTATAATTCGTTGGCTTAACCTTCTATCTATATCCCTCTTCAACCAAGCCTTAAAATTTATCCACTAATTCTCTCATTGTATTTCTTCTTTCACTTTCCCTCTTACCAAACGAGCCTTTGAGCAAGTAGAGAAATTTAGAGAAAAGAAAAAGTAGGCCAAATACCATATTTGCACGCAAACACACGATAAAATTACAAGAAGTGAATGTAGATACTAATTTTATATGCCAAATTGTTCCGTCAAGCTAGAGCACCAGCCCTTATAGTGGCCGTTTCTAATTATCGAACCATATTAAAATTATGGGTACAATCTACCAATTATTCTACATTTATTTTTATCAAAAAAAAGTATAAATTTTAAATCCTTACTCCAAATTAAAAAAAAAAATGTCTAACCATTTTTATTGAAGAACGTTCTAATGGTTAAAATTCACATACTACATAAGACAAGGAGACTTTGTCAATAGTGCCTCTTCAGAAACATCAACCAGAAGGAATAATTTATCCACCGACCCTCATACAATTCCTCAAAAACATTAGTCAAAGAGAGAGAACGAAAAAAAAACAAAAACAAAAAAGAGGAGGATATATTTTACTATAAAACTTCTTAAGATTTCTTTATCACGGAATAATTAAAATTTTTTAATAATTTATTTTACGGATGATCACATTGAAAATTACAGTGAATAAAAAATTACTTAATAATTAAGTCAACGATTAATAATAAAGTTTAACCGTAACTAAACTGTATTTTTTTATTTTATTTTTTATTTTTTTTTTAAAAATTAATAAAATATATAACTAATTTTTAAAAAATTAACTAACTAAAATTTAAAAATTTTATCTTATTTTAAACTCAATCTAAACATCAAATGAAGCCTAATAAATTTTTTTTTTTTGAAATTAATGACTAACAATTCCTATCCATAACACTTTCAAAGAAGAAAAATTCCTATCCATAACAATAAATAAATAACCAATTTATGTCCTCGTTTCTAAAAACTCGGTGATAAATTGGACCTAACCCAAATGGGCCCAAAAACGACAACGTAACTGACAACACTGGACTGTCACTGCCAACAAAAAAAACTTTGTAAAAAAAAAAAAAAAGGTAGAAATGAAAGGAAAAAAAAGTCAGACTCCTTTGGATTAGAGCCGGTCTGCATTTTCACAGAGGTCATGCTAACGTACGCCTGAGTGCGCGTTTCACTCTTTCTTCTTTCTCTCTCTTGTTTTTCTCTCTGCCAGAGTGGCACAACTTTAACAGCAAGAGACAACCCATGAGCTTTGCGGTCGGTATGACTTGACATGCGGGTGACTCGGTACTGCATTTCACCCGACGTGTCGCCATCTGAATGGCCCATCGTCTGTCAGTTTTAAATATAACACGCCCGTAACGGGACGTAACGATGCGACTTGTTTGGGCCCCACTCTTAGGAACAGCCCAGGAATCTGTGTCGTTATGTTTCCCTTCTCTCCGCATCACTATTGACATCTCCCTTTGAATCTATCGATCCAGCCGCCTGGATCTTCGACACGTGGACGGTCCTGATCTTTAGGCCTACACATAACCGACATTTGGAGTCGTGTGACACGTATGGTTAGGTGTATTTTTTTTTTTTTTTTCCCTTCATCTATTGCTTCGAACCTAAGAATGTCGGAGCAACACTTAAAAAAAAAAAGCCTTTGTAATCATCATGATATTCTCCCCCAATTGCCTACACACTCATTTGTGGGTAATCTTCATGAACCTCATTTTGACCATAGAACTTGTAAATCCTCATAATCATTATTGGGTTTTGCGATGTCATTGATTTTTATCTCCAAGATTAGATCATAAATTAAAATTAATCTATTAAAATTTACATAGATAGAAACAAATAAATCATGATTCATTATAAAAATAAATCTCGACGGTTTACAGAGTAAGCAATATAGAAACATAATATGTTTACAACAAATTCTTGTTAATGAGTACTTTAATGGTATAGTTGTAATGGTTATTACAAGCTTGAGGAGTAAATAGCAACATATTTCCAATGATACGAAGCAGATTCCTCTTGCCAAATGCCAATTCATCCTATTGGAAGAGGGGGAAAAAAAAACAGCTTAAAAAGTGGTGGTTTTTTTTTTTTTTTTTTTTTTAAGGGCAAAGGGGCACTTTCGGCATCGAGAGTTATTAAATGCAACGGAAAAAAAAAAAAAAAACAAAAACAAAACAATGTTGGAAAATTGAGTAGCAAAACTTGGAAGAGGGTACAAAGGTCGGTTGGCAAAGATAACTGTGAGTGGAGCAAGCAAATAGGATGGTCACTCCCAACAAGTAAAAGAAGAAGTACAAACCAAAAAGCCTAGGTAGAACTTTTAGGATGGTCAAATCCTTATTGAGTTTTTTTTTTTTTTTTTTTCTTTTTTCTTTTTGAGGTTAAAAAAGAAAAAAGAAAAAAATTAATGAGTTTTGATTCCCTTGCAAATTGCAACAGTGAAAGGAGCTAAAAGTACTTTGGGGGCTATGAGGCTATGGGCTGTGAGATGTGGGCCCCATTTTAGGGGCCTTAGACTGTTGGTCTCATGTGTTGAACTAAACAAATGTTTTTCATTCAACTATTTTCATTGCATCTGAATTGTGAGGTTGACGAATGAATGAGGAATGTTTGGAACTAAAAGCCAGTGCTTTTCAACTTTATTCCTCTTTCCTCATTCTATCTATTAAATTTCAGTTTTATTAATTATTTTCTTTAATTATTATTATTATTTATTATTATTATTTTTTTTGTAAGCTAGAAGTCTGGCTCAAGACTGACTAAAGAATAATTGAGAAGTGGCCCAAAATGATTTGGGAGCTTCCCACATTTATGGGCTTGGAGCCCACAAACAAAATTGGTCTGTCCAACAATACCAAATGCTACACCGCCGAGGTTTCGCCTATGACCTGCATTCAAATTAGATTTTTCATACTCATCCTATGAAGTGATAGTGAACTACCAAAATGACACAATTAAGTGGTTCCTAGCATAATCCAGTTGGTAACTTCACATTTGACTTTATCATAAGACGTGGAGTTCAAAATCCGCTTGCTCTCAACAAATTTTTTTTTAACGGTAAAATTTATTTTAACTTTTTGCTCAAAAGAGCATCTTATATTTGGAAAATCAGTGCGTGAACTCAAGATTTGGGAACCTATATTAGCTTGTATTTTGATAGTTAAATGTGAAAATATAAAAAATAAATTCAAATTCCGTTTTCTAGAAGACAATTTTGCCATGAATACCAAAAGAACTAAAAATAACTCTCAAACATTTTTAACTCCCAAGTATACTTAAGAAAATACCCCATAGTGAGAGAGTACAAAGATTTATTCCTTTTTTTTTTTTTTTTTTTATACGGTTGTACCCTTCTAATGTGAGAGCATAAAGATTTATTTCTCTCCGAAACATTTTAAGATTTCTTTCCTAATTTCTTTCTTTACGTATAAACTTAAGAAGTACATAATTCAAAGAGAGAAAAGTATGTTATTAGATTGATTGAATAAATGACAATAACAAGATTATCCGTAAATATTAAAGAAGAAATTAAAGACATAATAGAACATAAAACATTCACAGATTAGGGAAATAGCCAAGATTCATTAGCACAAAAAAACAAAAATCAATGGATTTTATTTAAATACAATTGATATACAATATACTTGTTTAGATATAATGTATGCGTATATGAATTAAGAAAATAAATCTATCAAATATACTAAAATCATCAGGAGCCAAATAAATTAGACGAATATAAATAATTCAAAACTCAATTGCTAATAATTACAAAATTTATCTATCTTTATCATGTCCCTACAAGATAGATATATGGTAAGAGATTACAATCCTGACCTCTAATAGTGTATGACTTGTATCTCATTCCTTTATAAACAATATAAAGCAAATTAAAGAAAAAAGAGAACACAAAACTTTAAGGTGGCAGGTCTACATACGCGGACAAGAAAATAAGAAGATTCACTGATAAGGAATGTTATCAATAGATTTTAAATGAATACATATGGAAATATAATGTACTTGTCTATACACAATGTATATGTATTTAAATTACAAAATAAATCTATCAAATATTTTTCCTAAGAACAAATATTCTCGAATAAGGAAACTAACTAAATTAGAGGATCATGAATAAATTTAAAGTGCTAATCGTTAATAACTACAAAATTCAATTATCCCTGTCAAGTCGTATTATATGCGGGGTTGCTCTTAATTCCTTTCCTAAATTTAAATTAATATGGGATTAAGCATGTTCTTCATCCATAAGTGAAGAATGTGTATCAAGTTGTTCTCCTCAGGCAGGCTCTTGAGCATCACTAGACAATGAATTATTAAAACACTAGTACAATGTAGTATATGATTATTAAAAAAAAAAAAAAAGTCTATTCTCCACAAGTACTAAATCCATCTGATTAAATTTTCTTTTGGGGAACAAAATTTTAAAAAATTAATAATAATAATAATGAAAGATCCACTGCCAACTCTAGTGGGATGAACCTAGTTTTTTTTTTTTTGGCTAAAAAAGGGATTTAGTGGTGATCCCGTCATTTTCCTTTTTTGAGTTCATGCAGACAGGGACACTCCCTTGAATTGACATGAAATTCGAATCTCCACCTTCTCAGTTAATGAGATCCTAAAATTATCTCTCGTACCAACTCATTCACTCTTACATGTTCGATGAACCTAGTTAGTATTGTGCACATGCAACTCTAAGAGAGTGACCCATAATGTGCAATATTCAAAGTGCATGTGGGTTATATTATTGAGGGGACTAATATTCACGTTCACTACATCTCTCAACTTTTTAGTTATCAGATCTGATTTGCTTGACCATGGACTTTTTTTTTTTTAAATTTATTATTTCTTATAAAGATCAAAGATGACCAAATTAGGACAAGAGACAGCCTGGATTTAGTTTTACTTGAGCAGGATCAAGATGGAAGTTGGTAAAAAGAAACTGCCCCGCGACCAAAAAACCTGTCATTGTTCACTCACTTCACATCAAAGCTAGAACATATCAACGTGTAACATAAAAGCTTTATGATCTTATTTGCGAGATTTCTGTAGTACAGTATAAAAAAAATAAAAGCGGGTACAATTTTTAATTCAATATTTATGTTAAAATACCTTATTTTTATAATCTAGTAGGATTTTGAGATAATATGATGATTTAAAATTGTGTATTTTTAACAAGGTATGTTTTTCATGTTCGACGTGAAAATTCTGCTAATTTTTTAATCCAAGCTATAGAAAAATTGACTTGTAATAAACTAACTTTGATCCTCCATGATTATAGGTTCTTTCAATACTTACTATATGGTTAAATGAATTGCCGTTTTAATTGGCTCAAGATAAAAATGTCTCTGATGTAAACTAATACCATCTATTAATAAAAGATTGATCCCATAATCTAGATTCACATATAAAATCCACCTTTTATTAATGATAATATATAACATTGATAATATCCTCAAGTATTTTTTATTACTTTTTATTATGATATAGCATTTGCGATTGAGCTTACGAGCATCTAATGCTTGAATTAGGGGTTAGTGATGTTTAAACTTTTTTTTTTTTTTTTGGTAATAGGAATATATATATATTTTTTTAAAATTAACATCTATATCTCATTGTTTTCTACCTCTATTCGTTTGATCTAATTTGTCTTTTGTTTTCATAAGAATGATATAAGAAATATAATAGAGGGGGTGAAATTAAGGCAATCTCCTAGCTACAAATAATGTACTACATAAAGAACAATAAACCTCAATTGTAAAAGAAACAAGACCAGACAAGGAAGCTCTTAATTAAGCAAGAAGAAGACTGTTCTAATCAAATGTATAATCAAACAATTAACTGTCTAACTGAATTTCCTGCCTGAGGACGAAAACAAAGTTCCACACCCGCTCTACTGCTGTTGGCCCTCTGGCCTGCCTTGTTTCTCATCTCTATAACCTTCTTATGCGAGTTTGAGTGAAGTGATGGAACAAAAGTCGGACTCGCTGCAGGACGGTACTCTGGAAAGAGGCGGCCGGACCTATAGCGAACCCCACATGCATTGCAGAGGGTCTTCGGGCCCATTGGCCCTTCCCTCCATTGTGGGGTGGTTGTCACCTGACAGTGAGTGCATCTTTTGGTCTCACCCGATCTGTCTGAGAAGTTTCTCATCTCTACACCCCCAGGGTGTGACGTTACCTTTTTCTTCTTCGGAACTTTTTTGGCGGGTTTGACCATCTTGCCAACCTGAATTGGTCCTGAATCTGATTCGGAAGCTGGTGAAGGCTGTAATCTTTCAGACGCCGAAATGAAAGGTAAAGTGCAAAGCCGGTCGAAATTTGAGGGGCGAGTATACCTCTTGCTCCTTGCACGCTTCACAGGAATGACAGACTTTTGATCAGCAGCTCTAGGATTTTCGGCAAAGCAGGAGCTGCTGCTTTCAAGAATGGAAACTGGACTCGAGGTCTTGAATAGTTGAGTGTGTTTGACATCAGAATTAGAGTCATCGCTTAGTAGAGCGCCTCCACTAGAAGTCGTTTCAGCAGCACTTGGCAATTGGCTTAGTCGACAAGTTCTGTCATACTGAACAGCAGAATAAAGGACAAACAAGATATCAGAGTAATCAAGCATGTTGTAGTGTTCCCGTAACCATTGATTAGAGAGCGAGTCTATATGTTACCCAACGGTAACAACATTAAAGAAGAAACACGGTATCCAACCACGAAAATACCCTTTTTAATAGGTCTCGGTTATCTTAGTAATTTAATGACTCGGTTGACAACATCTCTAACGCGCATCCAACTACTAATTCGAGTCTATCGCAGATGCAAAATCATGGGCAAAGATTGTGAAAAACGGAATTAGGTATAACAATAAAGACTGACAGCTTATTCACAAACGGAAATTTAATGAGGAATCAAATACTACTCGTGAAAATTAAAGTAAGAAAATTACCGAGTGATATGCTTGTAAGGACTTTTTACTTCCCGAATGACAAACAAATTACTTCGTTCCGTAAAAAATAAGACGGATTTCCAAATTAGCGAAGCAGTGTTGACAAGTTAAGTTGATATAAAAATTGGTAGAGACATACAAATCCAACTAATTTAGAAGAAATCATATTTATGGACCTTCCACTAATGGAAAACCGGATATAAAAAGTCATCAAACTACCAGTTTAATCCCAACAAGGGGTCATAGCTTGATATGTCTATCCATCTAACATGAACACTACTGCACCCACTTCTGTGCCATACTTCCTTGCCTACACTCATCTTTTTCCCTTTACCTTCCAGTTGTTACTGGTTTATTTTCTCCATCATCAGACTCACCTAACATATATATATACACACACATATTTTCCCTCATTTTTTAATTCAACCCCAAAATAAAAAAATAAATAAAAAAGAAGACAGACTAGAATCACCCCAATCATGCGCTTTATGAGTTACAGACCAAGAAACAACAGTCTTACATATTAGACATGTAAGCCAATGAGTTAAAACTTAAAAAAGCTTTTAAACAAAATATTCATATATATATATATGTATGTATATATATACATATATATATATATATATATATCATGCCACAATTAGGAGGGAAAAAAAAAAAAAAAAAAACTCACCGAAACGGAGAGATTTTTATTGTCTTTAGAGCAATCAATTTGATTTTGAAGTCCACTAGAAAACACAGATGAAAGGCCCATTGAGATGTCAGAAGGCAGATCAAGCAATTGAATGTCGTTCCAGTCATCTTTTTCAGCACCCACTTCCACATCCTCAAGTGGGAAATCAAAGATGTTGAGCAAATCCGTCGACACTCCATCGAAGTCCAGCGAATCAACCATGTCAAAATTACTACCCTCAAAAACTATTCGATGTTAAATTCATACGTATTATTATTATTATTATACATATATACACACACACACACACACACTGTTTAGAATGTAAATTGTAAATAAACTACAAACTGTATAAAATTCATGCTTTTAATTGAATTATATATATGGGTGAAAATTACCAGTATGAAATAAGGTGATTAGTCAAAAAGGAAACGTAATCTCGTGGATTTGGGTTTATAATTTATATACTTAATGGTTAATTAAATCCCAATTGGGAAAATGGAATCAGCGAAAGATTGCAAGTAGGAAACCAAAATCTTTTTTTATATAGATAAAAAAAAATCCTCAAGCTTCTGAGAATATTAAGAAAAGGACTTGGAATATTCTAGAAGACGACAAAATCCATTCAAACGCGGGATCAGAGCAAAATTTGGAAAAAATGGTTGCAAACTGAGAATTTTATCCCCGTTTTTGAAAATCCATACGACGTCGTTTTCCGGTTTTCTTACATCCGGTTCAGACACTCGACGAACGAACAGATGACGAAATAATAATTAATTTTATAATTCCGAAAAATATCATACACGCCTGCAGAGAAACTGAGAAAATTGCTTCAAAAACAAACTGAGAAAATTGCTTCACAAAACACATTTTAAAATTTAGATTTGTTTTCCACATTAAAAATAAAAATCTCGACTCGAATAATTTTGTATCTGATTTTTACAGACTTTATAAAAAAAAAAAAAAAAAGGACTCGTTCCATTTTCCTACCGTTTCCCGTCACTTTATCTGGAACCAAACACGTATCATGCGGAAAGTAAACGAAATGGCGTAAAAGACGGGAAACGTAGAAAGGGGGAAGCTAGGCTGACCTAAAACTCCGAGCTCCGAGCGAATGAAGGGCGGGTGAAATTCAGGAGAAGAACCACATTCGCAGCTCCGGCATTATCACGAAGATCGCCGGCGGGGAATCGTACCGGTGGTGTCAGATAGCGTCAGACAGCGAATTTGTGCGAAGAGAGAAGAAGATGGGGATTTCTAATGTCTGGAAATTGGAGTTTAGGTTTTCTTTCGACAGTGAGTGTCGTACTCTCTGCGACGACCCCTAGGAATTTGTACGGTGGACCCTCAGATCTAGTGTTTTAATCAGCGTCGCTCATTGTTACCTGATTCTGACAACAGGTTGTGCGGTGTAAATTGTATGTGTTTGGAAAGTAACGGTGTGAGGATGCGGGTATGGATCTTTTTTTGTATTGGTTTAAAATGTACAGATCACCGACAATTAGATACTAGATCAAATAGTAATTATTTACGTTTTTAAAATGTTGTAGATTCAAAACATAAATAATTTTAAAGTATAGTTAAACAAATTAATGTAGAAACGTGGGGATGTTTTTGTTTCCGTCTTCTTTTTTTTTTTTAGTTTTTTTTGTTATTCATTTGGTGAATTTAGTTGTCATACATGAAGGATTCACAAAAAATCCGAAAGTATCACTAGTTTACGTTCTAATCCGGGTAGTAAAAAAAATATGAAATCCTGTGTGAATCAACAAGGGTCACTCTGTAAGGTTGAATACCCGTCGGGAATCGATAACGAAGTAGTGCAGTAAATGAAGGGTGAAAAGAATCCTCGTCGGATAATGAAATAGAACCTCAAATCATAAACTCCCAAATAGTGGGAGGAGCCCAGGGCTCTGATCACAAGCGGTTGAAGTATTGGCTAGCAACTCATAGGCAGCAAATTGGTTAAGAGAACCTATTGAAGCCGAAGTGAAAATGAATCTTTAAAGGGAAATCGTCACTGCCACATACCATATTTGTAACTTAATATTTAAAAACATGCAAAATTAATTTAGATCTCATACCATATAAGTTCTCACATAGAGGAGATATTTTTTTTTTTCACAAATTTTTGGGAGAAAGAGTCAATAGTATTTTTGAAGAGAATAATAATAAATCATAGCATAAAATTTTAAATATAATAACTAATAACATAATCAGATTTATAATCACATAATATTAAAAAAAAATTCCTTCTCAAATAGTATTTTTGAAGAGAATAATTATAAATTATAGTATAAAATTTTAGATATAATAACTAATAACATAATCAGATTTATAATCACATAATCAGATTTATAATAACTAATAACATAGTTTATTTTTTATACAAATGCTATTTACTTAATAAATTTACTGTTTACCTTAATAGATTCTAATTTACTTAAAATATTTTAAAACCTAGAATTTATTTCTATTATTTTCAAAAAAATATTATTTATTACAATTTTCAGTTTCTTATCTATAGGACTTCCAGTTACAATATGGTTTTTTTTTTTTAATTTTTTCCTACCCAAAATAATAAATAAACAAAACTAAAAGAGATTGTTATGTACTTCAAAAAGAAGAAGAAGAAGAAGAAGAAGGAGAGAGATCGTTATCTAAAACATTATTGTTAAAAAGAAAAGCCAACCTGGCCAACTTCTTTTAAGCCAAGTAAAGATAAGACTCCTCTCAAATCGACATATGTTGGGTTGTTGTTGTTTTTTTTTTTTTTTTCCTTCACATTTGATCGGAATGACGACTTTAATCACGTTCCTAAGATCTTGAAATAAAGGAGATCTTGGCCTTTAGCACAAATTGCCTTGGAGCTGAAAAAAAAAAAAGAAAGAAAATACAGATTATTCAGCTAGAAACGTTTCTTTTTCTTGTCATCAAAAATAGGTGGAGAAGAAATTCGTTACGCATCATTTCTCAGTGCCAATAGGAAATCTGTTTTTGCATATAAATTCCTTTGACGTTTTCTTTTTAAGGCCAAGTTCATCACCATCTTCTCTTTCCCACACAATATACGCATATTTATCTTCCATTAGAGTCACAAAAAACCAAATGATGCTTATTTTGTTCACTTATTTGGATAAAAAGGAGATGTAGTACTCCTTTTACCCTTCTCTTGTTCTATTTCCCCACTCCACTGAATATAATAAGGTCAATAAAATAGGGCAATAATGATAGGAAGGGTACTTTGATATGTCATCATACCCGTTACAATTTATAGGCGACATATATAACTATTTTCAGTCATATATTAGATTATTAAAGAGTTAATCCAATGGCTAAAATGCATACCATGTACCTTATGCTTTTGCGATGGACCTCTTGCACATGGTGGAAGGAATGGCAACAAAATTCAACTTCTCATGTCTTTTCGATGTCTCAAAGAAAATATCATCTGTTGGTTTCTCTTACCCCACAAAGGCTTCACCAAGATGACCGTAGCCTTCTCTGAATCACCAATTTGGCAAGACCTAGCTCTAATGGCAGCATATCAGTCACTCAGATGACGTTGATAGACGTTGAACTGAAAGCAAACAACCAGTTTCTGCTTTCTCGGATCCAAATAGGTGCTTCATGTGCAACGATTGTAACATGACTGTCCTATCTCAATGCCTTCTTTGAACCCACCACACCACCCCCCCCCCCCCCCCCCTCTCAAAATCGCTATGCAAAATTACGAAGAACGGATATTGGGAATTATGTGTTTGTTACTTGTGGATGTGTGTTCACAATGTGTTGTTACTTTTTGGTGATGAATGCACCGAATTGTGATAAGCGACCATACCACTCCCTTGGCCCTATATTTTACCGTGCAAGAACATTGGGGAGTTACTATGAATGATGCTCACTTCGGCATCTAGTTGAAAGACGAAAATAACAATATTCATACAGCAATAAACAATCCAAGTCATCTCCAAGAATGATTGATCGTCGCAAAACACGACACTAGTGAAGAGCAAAATGGATGACGTGTGATGAGGGGGTATACTTGTACCAGAACAAGCGATTTCATCCAACACCATGGTACTGAATGGATAAAAGCTAATTGGCCAGACTAGCGTCCGGCACAACAACTAATAACGGTGGGAGCCTCGCATGGGGGCTACCCCCATTGGATGTGGAGCCCGACACTAGTTGAGTCAGACAACAATCTCTAAATATTTGATAAAACTCCACAATATAACAGTGTTGCAGCAATGCAACATTTGAACACCAATGGACGATTGTGAAATATGCCTGCGCTTCTAGCCAACTAATGCCTTTCGGCCTTTCCTATTGGAATTTTTGGTAAAATGCAGGCTTATACTGTGCAAAAATGCACCGAAGAACTTCCACCAGACACATAAGCCTATACCTGGGATTGAGCTTTAAGCACAAGAGACAACCAATGGGACGGCCATCAAAACATCAAAGTTCGGACCCATGTAGTAGCATAAAGTACAAAAATGTGGGTAGTTTGCTTTTATCTTTTTCTCCAAAACACTTGTTTTGGAGCCAGTGCTCCTGCAGTTGTGTAATCACAATCAAAAGCATTCAAATCTTAACTTTCGACGTTCTTCTTTGTGCATTTACAAATACAAAGAAGAGAAGGAATGAGACAACGATCATGCCTACTAAAACTAAATTCCCAAGTGTCATGCCATATGAAATGTTGAATGTGCTCTCCAACTTCTCCTGCACATAAGCAAAGGAATTTTAATCCCTAATATACTGCTTCTTTGAAGCAATCAAAGACGGTGTCAAAAAGAGAAAAATGTCTTTTTGAGCCTTTACCTCATGAAAGTTTGAATTTAGAATCATCAGTCATCTAGATATTGAGTGATGAGCGCAAAATATAAATTCAATAATGGGAAACAAGCTAAAATGATGAAGTAGAGTTGTCCTTAAACATGCCATGTTACCACAGACATCGCTCGGTTTCTAAAGTGTAATTATAGTACCGAAATTAAAAAAAAAAAAAACATGATTTGCATTTTTACGTTCTGACTAGCATCTCAGACGGAGAGAAGGAAAAACAGACGGACATCTCACATGCATAAGCTTTCAGTGATTTTAATGTAACGTCGACCACAGCCGCTCTAAGAAATGCATATACAGGAAGTGATGAGCAACCACATGAGGAGCCAGAATGACTCTGACAATGACAATGGCACCAGTTACGATGCAACTGAGAGCTAAAACAGCAACCATATATTGGCTTAGGTCATTTAACCATCTCAACAGTTTCAAACGAAAATGCCTACGTAAAACTTGAATTCATGATATGACATTCAGCTTTTACGTTTTTCCAACTTCAACAGGAATCCATAGCTTGCGGGCTGTAGTTAACTAATTGTAACCATCTGGAAGAAAAGCCGATGCCCTTTTATTTAAAGGAGAAGCCATACCATATTAAAAATAGAATACAACCACCAAAGAAAAAGATGTATAAGCACAAAAAGCATCCTCGGATAAAGAAAGGCTTACTATTCCAGCAAAATTATTCATGGTACGTTTATGTTGCTTTGCAAAAATATCCTGGGCGTATTTGTAGAGCTCCAAATCCAGGTGGTTAAGTGACCTTATCTGTTGGAGGACCGATTTTGAGACATGATGTCGTGCCTGTTAAATTTTAAGCTTTGATATGTTAGCAGAAAGCAAAGGGAGACTACAAGTTCAACAAAACTAGCAAACAAACATTTAGCATAAATAAATAAATAAAAAAAGCAAGCGAGCAAACAAACAAAAGCTAGTAATGCGAATGAGGGTACATGGTGCATTTGCAAGGTTGGAATAACCAGTGGAAGCATTGTAATTGTTTCAGGTAACAAGTCAACAAAGAAAATCCAGGCTCTTTCTTGCAGCAAAAAAAGCACAAAACTGAAACAAAGGAGCAGACAAGAAAAGCAGCACCTACAAACCTTCTTATTTAAATTTAAAAAAAAAAAAGATCATATTGGGTATTGGATCATTATACCTAGAAAATGAATATAAAACACAGTGGGGGAAAACATGCGCATTTCCAATAAACAAATTTTCTCGCAGAAAATATACAAATTAACTGCCTCTTGAGGGATGCCCATCTTGAATCCTATATCAGCTTAAGAAGTACTTACATAGACAAAGCAAACGACAAACTTTTTGCCACAACCGAATTAGACCACAACCATTCACAAGAACACAAATAAAAGAAAACGTGTATACCTCCTTGGTGAAGTTTGCTGGTGAGATTCTCTTCAAAGAAGAGGTACGCCGTTGTGTTTGGGACTTTCGTAAACTAGATATGCAGACTTCATAAGCATCCATAAGGTCTCCCACAGTCATCTAAAATGGAGTTGGGGTCAAAACTCAACTTCAATAAAAGATAGAGGAAGAAATCACAACTCACTATGTCCATAAACAAAGTTTCACTCCACGTATAGTAGCTTACATTTTCTTTAAGCACTTCATCGTTTTTGGGTGAAGCAATATCACTAGTATTCTGTTCTGAGGTGCTTTTCTGTTGCGCAGAAAAATCACAGTAAGAAAGTTATAATGACGATGTCCAATTACGAAACCTCCCATTCAGAATGAAAAATTTATTGATTACCTGGTGAGGACTGCGATTGGACTTAGAATCTGAAACCGAAGAGCTCCGTGCTGTAGAACAAGTAGATGAATTAGATAGACTCAATATCACTGTGCAAATATATGCTGTCTATAATTGACTGGGCTGGAGTGTTGACATTTTTATTTAGTATCGACATGTCACACAAAAGGGGAGCGGGGTGGTGGTGGAGGAAAGCACTAAAGCAGCACCAGAAACGTTCTAATCTAGATGGTGTATAAAAACAAGCTCAGAGAAATAGGTGTTTAACTCTCTTTGCACATGAATTGTACCTGATAGCTATGTCTTATTAACAGAAGAATTACTAAATGCCTAACTGATAACATCTCCCAATTTTTTTTATTTTTATTTTTTATTTTTATTTTTTTAAAGCCTAACAAATTCAAATGTTTCATTTGAAAAATTCAACACAGAAGGTTGACTAAAGAGAAAAATACATCACTGACCTGATTTGTTGTCGGCAGTGCTCTCTGTGCTTGAGCTTGACACCCTGAGCTGAGAAATCACTTGTGAACCTACTACATTTGCAAACATGGTTGCAGATTCTCTGTGTTCTTCAGTGAGACCAACGTACAACATATCATCTAACCTTTTCTGCAGGGTTTTGCAATCTTCATCATGGTCATTTGGGGAACAAAAGATGAGAAGAGAAAATGTATATTGACACGATATCATTCAAAACATTGCATCTTAGCATCTCAACTCTAACACTAGATGGAGACTACATTACAACAATAGACAACTGCAGGTTAATGGTTCACACACAAAAGGCCCATCAGAGGACCTTTACTACATTACCTTTGCTACTTGAAGCACGAGATCACCAAGAACCATGTACTTTTGAACACATTGGCGCACTTCATGTGACTCTGGAGTGTAAGAGTTGTTTGTCAATCCTGCAACCTTTTAAGCTAAGAGGTCAGGCATCATGCTCAATGGTTATCAGAAAGGTTTGAGACACGAAAAAGATTAAAGCTTCATGAATGCAGTTATTTACAGCCTACAGGACCCGTTCCACCATGCTACCTGAAAAGTTGCTCCATTATGAATGATTTCGTGAGCAACATGATCTTGGATGTATTCTTGAAGTGGCATAACCATGTCTGACATGTCATATGGGTCACTGCTCAAAATGTCATTCAAGCCCCTAATCTTTCTAGCATCTCTCTGCCCACATCAATAAGAACAAAAACAAGCGAGTCATCAGGACCAACAATAAAGCTATTCAAGGGCTAAATTTGATATTTGAATCAAAGAAAGAGAGACATGGTTGATATACAATGGTAGTCATTCAACTAGAAATCCTTTTTCCATATTCCGCATGATATCTTTCAAAATTATCAGTTACAGTAGGGAAAAAAAAAAACCCAAAAGGTGATTAAGTGAACCATTGAAGGGGGAGTGCAACGTGATGAGAGAACAATAAAAAAGAACAAATAACATAGGAAAGGATGTCTATCCTGAAATCGACAAAAACTGAAACAAAAGGAGATACACCAAGCAAATAGAGTACAGGACAAACATACACGAGCAAAAAGGTCTTCTCTCATCCATGGAACCAAATACTTCCATGGCCAGATATCCAGTGTGCTTACACCAGAAGTTTTAGCGCGCAATCGTCCGGCCATTTGTGTTGCAGAAGTCAAGTTAGGATGCACTAAAAACCTAGCTGCCACTTCTACTGAAAATTCATAAGTACTGAAGATACGATCGACCGGATCCCTGAGTATTGTCACTACTGACGTTCTCTGCCTTGGAAGTTTGGACATCATACTATAGTCATCATGAGTAACCAACAACCTGCACTTTCGTTTTCTGCACATGATACCAAACCATTATCAACTACAATTCCAGATAGAAGCACAGTTACCAAGTGCATCGAGCAAAGTAAGTTGATAAGAGAAAATTTTTCTTTACAACATGTGTAATTGCACAAGACTCAACCTTTTTCTAATATATAAATTAAACTCTCCTCCAACACGAAGCCACTTCACTACATCTCTCCAGAAACTGTAGATAACAAAGAAACTACATCTCTACAGAAACTCTAGATAACAAATAACTGATATTCACCGTGATTTGCCTCCGTGTATAACTTAGTGCTCATCTAGACAGAAAGATGCCTCACCTAATCCAATTTCCCCAAGAAGCAGCAAGTGTTTCCTATTACCACTAAAACGAACTTATGTCTAGCATAAATACTATCAGAGAGAGAGAGAGAGACAGAAAACAAAGAGATAATACCTTGGATCAAATCGCAGCTTATCATAAGATCGAGGGCATTCCAAAGAGCTAGGGTACAGCTTTCTCAAGAAACTGCAGAGCAAAATTCAGCCAGAAGCATAATAAATTAAATAAGTACAAGTGCAGTGTGTAAGTCTTAAGTTAACATATCACGGATGTACGAAACTGGTCAGTTACCAATGAAAATACGTTCGCCCGCCTGTTCGGGGGACATGGAGGAAAAACAGCAAATCCCTCAGGGTGTGTTTATCCTCTTTGGCTTCTTCTTCGAGTGAAGAAAATGCCCACTTCTGGACAACTCTCTCACAATGCCCGTAATCATCGTTTAAAGAAGAGGCGTTCACTAATACAGAAACTGTGGAAGTGTCGGAGGAGAAAGACAAAAGCACATGAATAAAAGATAACCAACTTAATCCTTATGGATATAAAAATAAAAAATAAAAATAAATAAAAATAAAAAAAGAAGAGAGAAGAAGAAGAAGAAGGATCTCAGTAGGGAAAGACAAAATAGTCCTTCGGACACAGAACAAAAGATAAATCTTTTAGGAGTCCACTAAAACAAATTCAAAAATGAAACTATATAGCAGAAGAAATAAAGCCATATGAGAATTAAATTCAGCTAATACATACCAAATCCCAGAAGCAACAGCAATGCAGAGAATTTTCTAGCAGGATCCATAAATATTATTACTACTCCAATCACTATCAAGAACAAACAAAGAAAAACGAAATCAAATATTTACGTAATATAAAATGGATATCAGGATTGAAAAGCAAAAAGAAAACAAACAAATAAAACGCACAGATGAAAAAACAGATTAAAGCTTCCTTTTTTTTTTTTTAACAAAAATGTTTCGTTGATGGAAGTGTCAATTGTCACGAAAAGGACAAAAACTTTCTTCCGGAGAATTACTTTCTTTCAAACCAAACATGTTCCAAAAGCTATTATCAGAAAAAAATGTCCCGATTGAAACGAGAACAAATAAATAAGATCGAGAACACAAAACTGAAACTTTTGCTGATCTTACATTATCGAATATCAATAAAACACAATCCAAAACTCCCAACGAAATAAGATTATGAAAGAAAAAAGAGGTCAGAAAAAATTCTTCAAAAGGAGACGAACCAGAAATGAAAGCTTAAAATCACAGGTCGATCAGAAAAGGCGAAACAAAAAGAAAAAGGAAAAGGAATGAAATTGGATTGGTTAAGCTTTACCTGTTGGGAGGATCTCGTGCTCATAAATTCCCGGAAAGCGATGCCGGGATTCTGGCAGGCAGGCCTCGAGATCAATGAGGACCCACTGTTTTCCAGAACCTTCAGGAGATCCCGAAAGGACAGAATGTCCTCCGCCCGCTCTCCCACCTTTTTCAAAATTTTCTCGCCGACCAAACAGCTCCCCTTATACTCTCGCGGAAAAGGGTTTGTGCCTCGCGGGTTGGATTTTCCCGGGAAACGACAATCTCTTTCCCTCCTAGATTTTCTTGTCCCTGCTGTGCAGGGGATTTTTATTTTTCATTTTCATTTATTTTTTCTTTTTTTGGCTTTTTTTTTTCTTTCAAATTTGACCCGTTTACTTTTGTTCCAACTCATAGAACAAAATAAATAAAAATTATGCCTTCCCTCCGTAACAGAACCAAAGAGCTTTTGATATATCAAAAATAATTTTTAAAATATTCTAATAAGTATTAAAAATATTTAATGAAATTTTATATAGGTATTTAACAAAATGATAATTTTAAAAGTTGAAATTAACAAAATAATTTGCTTTTATTTAAATATGGTCGAGATCATTTTATTGATAAAATTTTTTTGATAACTTTTAAGAAAGTGATTAAGTCATTTTATAAATGACCTCAAGTTTATAATATTTAATTTAAATTTTATTATAAGTTTTAAAGTTTATTTAGAAGAATTTTTGTCAAAAATCACATTTTTTTATTTTGACAGGAAACACTTCTGGAGATTGGAAGCTCGTCTGATAACGGTTTAATTTAAATTTTATTACAAGTTTTAAAATATACTCAGAAAAGCATTCGTCAAAAATCACATTTTTTTGTTTTAACATGAAACACTTCTGAAAACTCTTCTGATAAATTATCTAAATATTTTTAAAAATTATTTTTGAACGTGAAAAGTTAAAAGCAGCTTCTAAAAGCTCTGTGAAACAATTTTTTTCCTTTATTATTATTATTATTTTTTTCAGGGTTTTGACTTTCAAAAGTATAAGCGAGAGAAGTACTGGAAGTGCCGCGTTGAAGTTAGATTGCCGTTGTTGATTTGTGTCGTAAATAATGCATTAATCCATGACTTTAAAGCATTCTCAAATTGTCCAAAAAAAAATTCATGGACTAAAATTTTTACTTGGTGTTTAAGTTTAATTTTAACTAAATTATATATTTTTTTATTAATTTTTATTTTTTTAAAAAAAATTAATAAAATTTATAATTAGTTTTTATAAAATTAAATAATTTCAATTTAAAAATTTCATCTCCAACCAGAACCAAACGCAAACTAAATTTGAGGGGGCCAAAATGGTAAAATAGTTGGCCTAATTGTTCTCGTGGAAGTAAAAACTTGGAATTTGGGATTGGTTTGCAATTTACAAAGCTACTTTTTTTTTTTTTTTGCCTCAACCAAGGCAGTTTTTCCACACACACAAAAAAAAAAAAAAAAAGGACAAAGTTACTAATGCAAAATTATAAAAAGGCCGTCTTGTTAGTAGCAAGAAAATTGATTCTAGATTACTGTCAGAAAATGCAATGCTGCAATTTAGTACTATTCATACCAAATCTATCGATTAAAAGTGAAAATAAGTTTTTTTTTTTTTTTTTGAGGTTTCTTAAAGGAGTTTCTTCCCATTTTTTAATCTAATTAAAACGGAATTCGTTTAAAATTTTTTTAGAGTTTCGTAAAAAGTTTCAATTTTTTTTAATATTTATATATATTTTTTAATTTTTTTAATTCTTCTATTATTTAAATAATATACTATTTCATATGCGAGAAGCCATACTTCAACTAGTGATTAGAAAATTAATGACATATAAGGTCGTGCTTAGTGTTCAAGTTGAGTTTCAAATTACATGAAATTTTTATATTGAAGTTTGCTGACTTTTCAAAAATTAGTTATAATTTTTATTGATTTTTTAAACACTAACAAAAAACCAATATAAAATACAGTTAAATTTAAAATGAACTCGAATACCAAACGTTGGCTAAAACTTGAATATATACTTCGTAATGTATTTTTTATAGATGTGTGATTATTATATCATTAATATATGGTGTTTGTATATCTTATTAGGTTTTTTTTTTTTTTGGCTAAAGGTGAATATATCTTATCATTCCCCCCCCCCCCCCCCCACAACTAAATGTGAATATATCTTATTAATTGTCATCTTTTAATTATACCAGTAAAAAATAATGAACTTTTTTTTTCCCCTGTAATTCTCAGATGATAAGATAAGAAGGAAATTTTGTTAAACAGCCTATACGGTATAAAAGGATAGCCCTCATTTCAATGCTGTGTGTTTGTTTGTGATTTTGAAATGCACAAAAAAAAAAAAAAAAAACAAAAACAAAAAACAAAAAAACAAAAATTTGTGGAAAAGAGGGGTCCAGGTTCATGAGTTCACCTCTCAATTCTCAACTTGCAATTTTCAATGGTTCAATGGCATGGGTCAATGTGACGTTGAATTTATGTTATGAAGTGTAATTACCATAATACCCCCAAACACTTCCTTCTTATTTTTTTTTCTTTCTTTTTTCTTTTTTTTAACAGCTGCAGTGCGATACAGGTCATAGGTCACAAGACACAAGGTGTCCCAATGTGCTTCTACCAAACCTAAAAAAAAAAAAAATGTCCCAATGTGCGATGCACAAGGTGGCTTGCCGTTTTATTTTTGTGGGTCCTTTTTTTTTTTTTTGTTGAATTGATATTTTCTTTTGTATTTTAAGGGAACTTGAACATTATCATACTTCCATAGCTATAAAATATAGCTTACATTTGAAACAAAGATTTAAAATAAAATTTTGATATTGAAATTAGTTAATTTTTTAAAAATTAATAAGTTTTACTGATTAAAAAAAAAAAAAAAGATAAAAATCCAATAGAAAATAAAGTTTTCGGACCTCGGTTCTAAAAGGCGCCGATAAACTTATATGATTGATGGGGATATAATGCTGAAAATGGCAGTAAAATATTATAACGCTACTGTCTCCAATATTATTTTGTGTGTCAGACAGGTGGAGCCCACCCACTGACTATGCACTGACTGACTGATTTTGTATTGTATTTCCCAATTCTCATGGCTTTGATTCCTGTATTTGTCATGCCACTTCACATTGTAATCTCATGGAAGCAAAACACCAATCTAACGTAACACCTTAAATGAGTGAATGTTTTGAAGAAAAAAAAAAAAAAAAGGGTAATAATAAGGTTGTTTTTGTCGATCCTAATGATATGTTTCTACAGAGCACCATGAATTCCAATCAATTTCAATCTTCGAATCAAAGAATGAGTTCTACATGTAGGGTTGCAGATGACATGACAAGAAAAATACATTATACACGTTGGTCAAGGATGAGCAAGGGCCCTTTCTAGGAACTGAAGATTATATTTTTGAAATTGAGTTGAAAATGTTTGTTATGAGAAAAAACTTTTAAAAAAATTATGTGAAAGAAAAAATAGTATAAAAATTTAAAATGCATTCGAAAAAAATATAAAATAAATATTGTCTTGTTCGTTTCCTCGTTACAAGCATTTTGATATAAAAATCATCTCAATTTGATTTGAAATGAGAAAGTTACATACTTTTAAAATTTGAGTTTTTTAAAAATAAAAAAGATAGCTTAATATATATTTGAAAATTTAAAATTCAGATGACAAAATATCATCTCTAAATGATACCCTAAACAATCGTTAACTTTTGTTTTTTTCCTCTCTGTATTATTTGATTTATTTTTATTTAGCAAAAAAAAAAAAAAGTACCGTTTTACTATTGGATATTTTTATAAACTCTTCAAAGATTTTTGTCAATTCTCAGTAAATGAGAAGTGGAAAGTTTGAATCTTTTGAACCTCATTAGCCATATAGATTATATTGGAACTCTTAAATTTAATCCACAGTTAAAATACTTGGCTCTTACACAAAAGTGCAGTTACTACCGTAAGTTTGCAATTGGCCATTGTAGAACAGCCCTATTCTTGACACGGCTTGTAAAAGAATTTGGGAACAAGTATTCCACAACCCATTGGAATTTATTCACTTGATTTAAAAAAGTGAAAGGCATTTGAAATATGGAGGAAAGGAAAAAAAAAAAAATCAACTTCCACTACCAAACTGCTTTTGAATGTCCCCAAAGGAAATGGTGGCAGAGCCTCTCCTTTTGGCCTTCTGTTGAGTTGGGTGCTCCTTCCACCCTGTCATGTAGATAACCTACAATACCACCACAAGTCAACGATGATAAAAGTAGACGATATCTCTGTAAAGACATTATTTTGAAGGAGCTTCCATTATGCTCACCTGGAAAGTTGCTGGTACCGTACCATCTTCGGCACCGAACATTGAATCATAGATCGCTGCAGTTGCTAGGGCGGTTTCTCTCTTTAGGATCTGATTATCCATGACCCCATTAGTTTTGGCTAAAAGATAATGCTCGTATTGATTGGTGGACTAGCAAGTGAAGTGTAGCTGAAAAATAGGAATTTAACCTTAGTTCTTTGTAGAAGAGCATTGGTTTCACCCATTGCACGTAGATGTTCTATTAGCTCCAGAGCTACAACAACCAGATAAGTAGATCAGGAACTAAAATGACAAAAGCATAGCACCTCTTGTAATAAGACGGCCAGAATTTGTGTTCTACTCACGTGAGACGTTGAAGGCGTAAGTATGTTAATTGAGAAATTTATCGAATGCATCAGGGCTAGTATAGATATAAGCCAAAGCCACAAACAAGGAATGCTTACCACTTTGATATTTAACAACATATTCATCAACGTCAACACCCGGAAGGGTAAAGCCTGCCCTGGTCAAAAGGTTTCCCGCATCTCGCACCTTGAGAAAAATAACCATATACCAGAATTAATAACCAAACACCAAGTATTAGCAACATGCCAAAGTAGTATAAACGAGTTTGTGTTGCTGTCACCCAAATGAAAAAAAGGAAAACATAAGTTTACCCAAGTTACAGAACAGCACATAAACTACAAATAATGAGATGACCCGCAAAAATGAAAAGGAAAAAAATAGGCTATACGAAATACTTGTGCCAAAGGTGATATTCGTGGGCTGATGCCTCCTTCACGCTCCATTGTGCAACTGTGCAAGCAATTCTAGCTGCCAAAGAGTGATCATTTCATGCAAATGACAAATTGAAATAAAAAGCATTTCATGCATTTGTGCTGATTAGGGAACAGGTAAATGACCAATTTAGGAAAGGAAGCACAACTTTAAGGTTTCTCCACCAAGGATAGCTGCTAAAAATAGACCATCGGGCTTCAATGCCAATCTACTCTGTAAAACATAAATATGTGTCATGGATGTTGCTCCAAGATTTAAAATGAACTCACAGCATATGGTGCCTTCCTTAGAGCCTAGTCATAAGGCATCCAAATATAAAACATAAAACTGATTTTGACACCTGAATTCATGACCCTGAAGGCGAGGAAAAAAGAAGAAGAAAAATTGTACACACCTGTATCATTGCTCCTGGAAGATCATTAGTCCAATGGAGGCCCAAGCAGCTTATTATCAGATCTAGAGAACTTTACACATAGAATAAGTTACAAGAAAAAAAAAAACCCTCAAAGGAATACATTTCACAGAAATCAAGCAACCAAATTCGAAACCTACCTTTCTTTAACAGGCAAAAACTCCTCATCACCAACAAGAAAGGAGGTTTCAATCCCTTCATTCCTTCCATCAACCTCAGCATCTTTACACCGTTTCACCATGTCATACGATGTATCCATCGTGATAAGCTTCACGATACCACCTAAACAAAAAAAAAAAGGCGTTTGAATTACTGTAATGTATGAGAGATACTTCTCCACAAACAATTTCCGCACTATTGACTCCAGCAGAGCTACAAAACTAATTTTCTTACCACGACCGCGTAACAAACGGCTGATGGGTTCCACCGAACCCCCTAGGCATAATGCAGTAGGAAACACTTTCTTGCAGTCCTGCAAAAGGTAAACAAGTCAATCTAACGCTAGTGAAAATCATGCAACCCAATCCAAGAGACAATTCTGAAAGCCTACGAAGAAGCTTGTCACTACCTCAAGACGATCTAATACATTCTCAGCCACAGCATCCACAAACGAGTCTTTTGGACTCATCAACCACGCGGCTCGGTCACGCTGTCATTGATAAGCGAGCAATTAAATTTCAAAATAAAACTTCAACCAAAATGCAATGACCAAAGGATTTTTTTTTTTTTTTTTAAGAATTCAATATTTACATTATTTCAAAATCTTGGCTTGTTTCTAAAGCTAACAAAACTAATGGAACAACTAAAGTCACCAAAAGATGACCATAACTTCTAAAAGTGTCAACTTTTCCTTGGTTTTGAGCTGTCGAGATAGAACAGAAATAACAACAAAGAATAAAAATAAAACTACAAAGAAAAAAATTCAAAATATCTCGGAGTGTCTATTCGACATTGTATCAAATTCTCGCCTCTGAATCTTAGTAAAAATAAATTTAAGAAAAAAAGAAGAAGCTAAATTTGGACCGATCACAAATAGAAAAACAAAAGTGAAAAAAAACAAAAGTGAATAAAGACCAAAAAAAAAAAAAAAAGAAGTAAATCGAAATGCAGCGGAACAAACTGAAGCTTCGAGAGAGTCGGAAAGAAAGGGGAGTTTCAGCTAAAAGTGAGGAGTAAACTTAAAAACCTGTTTGCGTTTGAGATGGCGATCGAAGATCTTCAACCTGGAGCTCTGGAGGCCATCACTGTTGTCCGTACAAAAGGTCTCGTGCGATAAAGCAGAGCTCGGTGCTTGTCTTCTTCTCCTCCATAACGACGAGCTTTTCTGAAAGAAAGAGAAACATCTCATTTTCCCTCAGCTTCACAGGGGTCCCTCTGGCCCTGGCCAACAGAAAATTCCTTTCTTTTGGACGAGAAACTTGGTAGAAGAACAACCCAACTATTTGTTTGCTGTCGTTCGCAATCTAAAAAGACCAGTTTAAGGTTTCAAACATTCTTGTCGTTCCTGTGAAAACGACATGATATGTTGTCCCAAATTCCTGTTGTCTGATCAAAGCGACTTGTCCCTTGAGTTTTTAAGTTTAATTTCCCCTTTTTTAGAAATTACGATAGAAATTTCAATAACTGTGTTAATAGTTAAAAAAATAATAACAAACAACATATTTTAAAAATCTTCAAGGTAAGTAACATATTTATCATAAATTTTAAAGTAACTTTCTGATAATATGCTTCAAAATATTTATCTAATTGTTTATTTATCAACATCTTTAACTTAATTTTATAATAATATACATCGTAAATAAATTATTTATCATTAATATGATATTTATTGTAATACTTTTAACATAACTATCATAAGTATACTTTATTGTTAACCATTGCTTATAAAATTTTTTGCTATTTATTTATTACTCGAGATTTTTGACCTTTTTTTTTTTTTTTTTTGGTAGGTTGTAAATTTTTGGCCGTGTTTGACGACGACTGAACGACACATCATTTCTAATCTAAAAGATTTTTGTTGTCCAAGACATCGAACTGCATAGCATAGGCTTGTCGTTTGTTTTTGAAAACAACATGTCAGTTTTCATCTTTCTTTCTTTTCTTTTCCTCTCTCTCTCTCTCTTTTTCTTTTTGAGTGAAAAGTCTGTCACGTTTATTCCCACAATTCAGAAGACATGTTTTCTTACTTGAATAAAAAGATATGGCTTTCATTACTTTTTTGGTCATGCCCTTCACATCATAATTTCATGGAATGGAAAACAAACCATAAATCTAACTTTAAAAATAGAACACTAGTTGAGAATTTATCCATCCTAATGATATATTTACAGCATCATGAATTCCAGCCAATTTCAATTTTTGAATCAAAGAATGAGTTCTGCAAAGCATGGTTGCAGATCACAAAGATCCCGAAAAATATTTTTCGTCTATGTATAATCCCCCTGGTTCTCTGGGGGTAAATCATGAATTTGGGATATAGTCATTCTTTCATTGGGTATAAATTGGGGTATAATCATGTTTCTTTTTTTTTTTTTTCTGTCTTTAATTGGGGAATATGATCATTCCCTCACTAGAACCGACTTAGACGCGTCGAGATGATTAAGGCGGCAGGTTCCAAGAAGATACTCCGGCAGCTCCTCTGGTGTGTTTGCCTGAGCAAGAAGAAGAAAGGAATTATGAAATTAAGATTTGTTTGCAACTTTTAATTGATTCCCAGGAAAGTCGGGTTTCATAGGTTGATCAGCTTGCTCAAGAATAGAATGTAAGGTGAAAATGAAAAACATGAAAGGACTGTCTGTTATGGAGAAAAATAGAAGGTTGTTCTACCTGTACCAGAAATGCCATCTCGATGACCAGATTGTTAAGGTACCCGAGAACAAGACTAACCACCCCTCTTGCGACCGTCGATGAACCAATATCAATACCGAGCTGAATGTAACCACATATTTCACAATTCGCATCAATTTCAGTAACAGAACAATTCTCAATGGCAAAGTACATTTCATTTTCCTGTTAGCTTAAACCCTAGAGTTACCTCCAAGTAGTTTTTCCCATGGAAATAATTTATTTCAAGCGCTTGGCCAATGAGGCATGCTTTCTTTCCCACGCTCTGCTTAACAATCCATGAACCCTGGGGAATCAAAGTGCAAAATTTAATACCATGGGCCATACACGACAAGAAACCCCTAATACTGAAACCGGTGCTGGGCATATTTTAACAAAAAGTCATTGCAAACAACCACTAACCTGTCTTAAACACAGTAATTTCATACAACTAAGTCCTTAAATTATAATCTGCTGGATCACAACGACCATTATGTGTACCAACCTTAGATATGTATGGAATGAGCTTAAACCTCGAATTTCTAAATGCATCATCCCCCTTGACAAAACTCTCTAGCAAGGGCGCATCTTCTAATCGAGTACTCATCATATAGTATAGTGCGAGGCTATAAGTCGTTGAACCTGGGACCTGATGAAATAGTACATGAATCCGTTATCACTAAAATTAAAGTACTAAGAGTAATTCCACCACAAACTGATATTATTTACCTGTATGTTCACAACAAAGAAGAATTCTGGCCCACCTTGTGCTGCATATTTCTGCAGAAGAAAACTTCTAAACTTTGATAAAAATAATCAAGCAAGTGCATTTTGTTCAGTTTAATGAGTGGCTTAAATTAAACGTGCAATTATATAAGGGGACATATAGAGAGAAAGTGAGTAAGAAAAGAAGGGGACCAAAAAAGGAAAAAAAAAATTGCCTGAACAATGCTTTCAGGACGGCCAGCAAGATCATCTTCCCGCTTGTCAGATCTTAGCCAATCAGCAGCGACCATTTGCATTAAGGTACCCTTTGCCTTAACCTAAAACGAACAGAAAAATCAAATACAAGAAAAAAAAAAAAAAAAAAAAAAAAAAAAAAAAAAAAAAAAAAAAAAAAAAAAAAAAAAAAAAAAAAAAAAAAAAATACAAGAAAGAAATAAACCTACAAACGATATGGAAGAGGAGCAGAAACAAAACAAGATTAATAGTGGTACTACAGAAGAAGATTATTTAGCAGCATAGACGGTCAACACTTATTAACTTTACATGATTTAAATTGACGCAGGCAATAACAAGTTCCTACAAGCAGCATGCGTGGTTTTTGCACTTGAGCAAACCTCATAGGTCAACAGTCAAATATAGGGCTAACATCAGCTTAACTGGGGCAGGTAAAATAAAAAGTTCCTAAATTTGGTTGGCATGTGAAATATGATGCATGAGAAACAGAGATGGAAAAAAAAAAAAAAAAAAAAGTTGATACCTTCAAACGGTCCTCCAAATAACTCTTTCCACGGATAAGGAAAGTAGAGGGATCTGTTGTTGTCCAACTGCAAGGCAAAGCACAAGTTGGATCCTTTGGAAGAGTTGACCCGTAACAACATGATACACTCTCTTCCATTGTCATCTCTTGTAAGTCCACATAGCCCCTCTTCTGAACTGTAGCAAGAGAGCTTTAATAATAAGATATTTTATGCAATATAAATTACGAAACAAAGGGAGAGTAACACAAGCCAATGAAACTAAAGTGTCCAGCATAATTGAATCAGAAACTAACTTGCAAGATCATGTAATTTTTTCACAAAACCAGCAGCAGTCGACAACTTTGGGTGGCGCACATCCTGCAACACGCAAGAAACATGTATTTATGTGATTGCTCAAATAAAAGTTAGAAAAAGGGCAAAAAAAAAGTGTTCAAGCCCATGAGCAACAAAAATGGAAAAGATTGAAGGGGCGATTTTTTTTTAATTATTATTATATTTTAAGCTGGACTATGTGCAGTGCAAATAAGCATAGGAAAACATCTAGGGAAAAAGCATGGCCAACGAATATGGCGACTTCAACATGAGCCCCCAAATTGCTTTAGCACCGGATCTAGGATTTCAGCACTGTAGAATACATAAACATAGTTGGATGAGAAACCAAGATACAGATTTACGTTACAAACACGACCACAGTGCAACTTGGGTTGAATGTATATAGCACTTTCATAATCACTTTGCACGTTGAAGTGAGTGTAGGGCAACGAGACAATGTTGACCAACCATGCACTAAACCACTCACTTTCCAATTATATTCTAGGGGAACATAAACTCTCTTTTCAAACACCTAGAACACGAACTCTTGATCTCAAAAAAATAGAAAAAGAAATTTTAAGGGACACTCAGATTTTAGTCACTTCAATATTTAAATTCACAATGACTCTGGAACTCAGAAAGCATTTTAGCCTCGTCCACTTCTCCAATGACTTTGTCTGATAAATCATTTTGTTACAATTACATGCAAGTCTACTTTTATGCGCAGTGTCAATTTTGAAGTTTAGATTCGGAAAAGTCAACTTGATCAAATTGTGTTTCTTGTTTCCTCTTCTTGTAGTTTCCCTGCTGCACTTCTTTCCTTTTTTTTTTTTTTTTTTTTTAAGGGCCAGACTAGTCAATATATTTTTCTTGCACACACTATTTCAATGAAGGATAGCGTGTCTTTTTCTTTGACACCTTGTATGGTTATTCGAGAAGGGCTTCAAACCGCATATACCTGTGAATGTGTCTCTGGAACAAAATCAGGAACCCAATCAGCTTCTGATTGACCAAAATCAGAGGGTTCCGGAACATCAAAAAATTCATCAGCTGCATCATTAAAGCTGCCGAGGCTTGCATGTTCTGAAGGTGTTTTATCTACTTCTTCAGCTAAATTTCCCATACTGCTTCCATCCCCAGTCACCATTGGGCATCATACTTTCTGTCCTCCTCTTTTCGATTCACCCCAATATTTCTTGTCAACTCTCCAGATGAATATTCAGATGAAGGATAACCTTGTCTTGCTCTAAATAACTCTCGCAATGCTGCGATTACCACAATAAGAATTGGAAGGACAAAAAAGAAGGAAAAAAAAAAACGTTAATTATATGAATACATGTCACGAGATTAGTGATTATTGCAGATATACATATAAAGTTCTCCCAGCACTTGAAGTTTACCAGCAACTCTTCCAAGCATTCGAATGGTTATTGCTCTAGCAGAAGAAGTCCTTATATAAGATTTCCAGAATTTCCAATCAATAGCAAGCATGTGCTTCACAACTGATTGTTTCCCCTGGTTCACTGGTGAAATAACATATCCTCCACCTGCGAAGTGTGCAATATTACATTTGGCACAATGAGAATACAAACATCAAAATCAAAGACTGTACAGGAATATAAAAAGGTAGCTGGTAGGCGGTGTTCAATCTTATTAGTCGCCAGTCAATAAAACCAGCATAATTTTGTAATTTGTCACTTTTAAAGAGAAAATATATAGCGTGTGAGACACAACAATGTCCAGTATATTTCAACTTCTAAGCATACATTACTTTTAAGGCAGGCACGGACGTAGCCTTTTTGAGGAGGACACTTCTTGTGAGAGACCGAGTGATAGAGAATTACTGTGAAAAGAATATACCAAAAGTTAATTTCTAATTCAATTAGGCCTGTCCAAAATATCCTTGGAAAATTATTCCTCAGAAATGATATTACCATATGTGCCATCATCTTCTCGTCTCCAATAACGCCGCAATAAGAGATCTCTTCGTTGCATTCCCCTGTAAAATGAGAAAGCAATATAGAAGCTATTCACTGATGATGGCTATAAACCATAAACCAAATACCCCAGAAATTACATTACAATTAGTGGATAGCAGGAGGGACTGACCATGGCAACCAATCGCTGTATAACTGCTTGTGAATAATATCAGTATGACCATCAAGGTGCTCAACCACACTGCCCTTGTAGAAACAAAAGTCCCACCTACAAGCCAATTTGTAAAGTTAACTTCATCAACAATAAAACTTGGCTGCCAAATTTTGAGTAAGCTTGAAGCAAACAGGGTAAAAGCAGGAGATCGATCCCAAAAGTTAATGCAACAATCCAATACAATTAGGACAGACACGGTTACAAAGGTATGTTTGTTAATGTGTACAATTATTTTTGGTTATATCACTAAAATTTTCTGGACATAAGTATGGAAGCATGCTCCTCATGGAATTGCAAGGGTCTAATCTAGTAGAACTAATTGATGTTGTGGTTTATGGAAGATTTGGACTAGACACACGCGTCCATCCCTGTCTAGCCTACATGAGAATAGGTATAAAGGTTTCTTCAAATTCAAGTTATATGAGTGCTTTCCTTCTCGGTCTGAAACTTGACAGGATACAAGGTTGAAAAACAAATTTTCTTTTCTTTTGGTAATCTGTTGGAAACTAAATAACATATATGACTTTCCCTTCTTTGTGGTATGAAGGGGTCATTAAGCACATTTGTGTCCTCAATTAGGTTTTTGGGTTTATCTCCCGTAAAAGATTCAAATGTTAAGAAAAGCTATGGCTTCAAATGCTTTAGTGGTGCTTTATAACGTTGATCAAATTTCATCAGACATGTACGTAACAGCTTCAACTCGGATTTCATCAAGGTGTGTGCAGAAAACTTACTGTGATCTTGAAGGACCAAGAGACATAAGTGTCTGGAAGATTGCTTCTGAAGTTCCATCAACCACACCCACTGCCATAATAGCAGGATGATCATCCCACTGCTAAAGATGGGAAGTGTTAGATAACAAAATGTCTTTGGGAACCAATAAATGACGAACAAAACACTACCAACCTTTCCATGAGAATCCCTATCTTTTGCTTCTTTAAACAACCGTAGGCCTAAACAACAAAAAAAATTAGGGGGATTAAAGATCATAGACCTGCATAACACCAGTGATTTTTGGAAACAGCTTAAACTGCCTCCAAGGGCCTATTTTCGTTTCACTTCTTACCATTTTGACAACCAAATATTGTCCACGGTGAAGGAGCAATAACATCTGATGTCATTGGATCTGCTTGTGTAGAAGGACAAATAGTCCAGTCTACGGAATTAATGCGACTTGTTCTACTAGATCCACCCAATCTATGAACAAAAAATGATATCAATATAACGATATTACATAGCAACCACCAAAACATATCATGATGCATAAGGTACAAAGACGTGCACGTCAGTAAGAAATTTACTCGGAAGCCTACATCAAGTCAAAATGGAAAACTACAAAATTGGATGACAAGGAAAGGAAAATGTGAATAACACGTGTGTAAACAATAATAGGGAACTATAAGCTATTACACCTAAATGATTGCCATATTCTCTTCGAACAGTTTAGTATTTGCTCTCCTATATCTGGACCACCCTGCATATATCCATAAACACCAGGATGAGTATCAAGCAAAATTAGGTTTAATGCAGGCCAACAAAAATTATCTTTAACCAACCTTTAAAGCAGCTTCTTGAAAGGAATGAATCCACCTTGCTGCTTCTTCAGGACTGCTTGCTCCCAACTAATAAATTAAAAAAAAAAAAATTACTTAAACTATAACGATTATAAAAAAATTCAAAAATTAAAAAAAAAAAAAAGTTGGGTAATACTAATGAGAATACAAACACAAAGACAGACTTTTGACAGAGAGAGGTACCGCACCTTTAGCTGGTCAGTGTGATTGGAGGTGTTATAGAGAGTGAATATAAAGAAGACCTGAAAAAATAATGCGTTCATAAAAACGCGTGAACGTGACCAAACAGATACATCAGTACTAGAATATACATTGTATGAAGTCCATACTTTTCTATGAATGCTCTCCCGGCCATTGTCCATGACACGAATGCAAGAATCAATAATGGCACTTTTAACTGGTTCCTGAAAATATAAAAATATTTATGAAGTCATTAACGTCATTCTTATACCAAAGTCTTTTAAAAACCAGAGAGGAAAGTGATACATAACCGCAACCTTTCCATTCAAAATGCACATAAACCAAAACATAATCTGAGTTTCCTAAACCTTTCTGTGCCATAATAATACTAGTTCGATTGTTGTGATGGAAAATGGTTATTAGAAATTGTTCTTAAAAGCAATATCCATATACAAGGAAAAAAAAAAAGTAAAAAGTAAAAGGTTTTTTGTATCGACAAGACAGGAAATCAAAGGTACAAAATTTTTTGCCTGAATTTTCTAAAAGTACCATTCAAACCCCAGATTTAAATAAAGGGATCACAAAAAACTGCACATCACTTATGGTGAAAGAACAATTACAAGAAAAGGAAAAGGAAAAGAAAAAAAGCAAAAGCTGGCTCAAAAGTAACCCTTGAAGCTTTGATGGCGCTTCTTTATTTTAGTTGTTCAACGTTCAGCAAATCAGCACTGGCCAATTTTTTTTTCCTGTCAGAGGAATTTTTTTCCAACAAAGAAATGGCAAATAAACTTGAAACTGAAAGGATTTCCGTAACCATCATTACTCTTCTCCTTTAGGCATCCAAATTTCCATACTCGGATCGAAAAATTTTTCGCAAGTTGCTTGAACAGACTAAACTAATTGCATTCTCCATATCTTAGATCAGATAATTGACATTAAAATGACAACAAAGTACTGCCTTGAGAAATTCCTAATGATCAAAAATTTCGCCAGTCAGCTGGCAAATTCTGCCTCTATTATAAAACAGAAATAAGTTCATAATCAGTATCTAGTTTGCAGTTAAAGTTCAACATTTTCAAGCATCTCCAACTGCTGAAATGCGGATTCCTTACAAATCTTTCACGTTATGCCGTGAAACAAAAAAAACTTCCCTTATGCATAATATACACGCAAATATAGAAACATATACACTACTCGTAGCGATCAACAATACATAATAAATTGAAACTTAATCACACCTCAGTTCCAAACACAATCTTCTATCAAAACTGAATATGAATATATATATATATATATATATATATGCATATATATAGAAAACAGAAAAAAAAAAAGAAAAAAAAAAAAAGAGCAATGAATTTAAGCCAAGACGTGAAAATACTACACTCAAAACCATCGAAATCGGATTGGTACAGAAAAGGAAATGTTCAGTGTGTTTAAAAAAAAAAAAAAAGCTATAGAATCCGATAATACGAACCGGAATTCAGAGGTGAACCCAAAAGAAATGGAAAGAAAGAGGAGAGAGAAAGCAAAGAACCTGATCGTTCGAGGTCGGAACAGACTTGAAGCTTCTGAGATGGTGAGCTTCGAGGACGAAGTACCTCTTCCTCGAGTACTGAAGCCCAATCCGATTGGAGCGGATGAGGTACAGCCATCCTTCCATTCTTCCGTCGCTCTGAGAAGCTTCCATTTTCGAAGAATCTCGATTCCGCAACAAAAAACCAAAAATCCAAAAGCAAAAAAAAAAAAAAAAAAAAAAAAAAACTCGGAACAATTCTCAAAGAATCTGAAAATCCATGCAAAACGAAGCAGGATTTTTTATTCTTCCTCTCTCTCTTCTGCTGTATTTGTATCAGAGTGAGACTCGATGAAGATGAAGAAAGTGATTCTCTGAATCCAGCAAAGGAATACAGAGAATGAATGTTTTCATTCTTGGAATTGTAGAAAACTGAGAACTCTCTCTCTCTCTCCTCTCTCGCTCTTCTTACTGTGTGTGTTGTGTTTTCTCCCCGTTAAAGAAACCGAATAGGTGCTTTTAAGGAACAAAGATTATCAGGTATAATTATTCATCTTTAATTACTTTATTGTCCCTACTTTGTTTTGAGTGAATGTAACACTTTTTTTTTTTTTCTTTTCTTTTCTTTTCTTTTCTTTTTTCACGGCGGACATTCTCTGATTCCCTTATTTTATATATTTATTTATTTGTTAATATTTTTTTTTAAATAGTTTCGTTATTGTAATTCTTTATTAAATTAATATAGACTTAATTTATTTATCTATATTTTTAATGTCTATGGGAAAATTAAGAATATTCTTTTGTAGAATTAGCATAAATATTATTATTAATGTGGTTAAATATTTATCTTCATGTGACGTGAGATTAATAATGATTAAAAAAGTGAATATAAGCCCTTTATGGTCATTGAAGAAACATTTTTTTTAATTTATGTTGCGATTATAATTATCTTCATTTTTATGACCTACACATTAATGTCAAGTTGTTGAAGTGTTTTTCATAAATGCCTCATCCTCTTTTTTTTTTTTTTAAATGAACGATAAATTAAAACATACAAAGATGTTTGGGCTACTTAAATATTGTAATTAATAAAAATATAGAAAATGAATAGTTATCTTTTTTTTCTCAAAAACAAATAATAGTTATCTAAACTCACGTTTGGTGATACAGTTGAGTTTAAACTCAACTGTACTTACGGCTAGTTTTTTGTTTTCTTTTAAAAAAGTCAATTAAGATTATAATTAATTTTTAAAAAGTCAGTCAATCTCAATTTAAAAATTTCATCTTATCTCAAACTCAATCCGAACACCAAACGAACCCTAAGACTTACAACCTACTTTTTATTAATGTCTGGTTTGGACATTGTTAATGTTGTTCGAATGCATATATTTATCTAGGTGAATAAGAAAGAAAGAGAAAAGATGGTCTATAAACAACATTGTAAAATTTGCATTCCTTATGTCAATAATTATAGATTATCAACCTCAAAATATCCACAAGTAGTCCCGTTTATTTTTGCTGGATAAAAGAAGAAAAACAAAAACTATGATTTCTCAGTAAAGATTTTGAAATTAAAGAGCTTTTGATATCAAAATAATCTCTAATGTATTATAATAAGTACTAGAAATGTTAAATGACGTTAATAATCTCTTATTTAAATTTTATTATAAGTTTTAAAATATATTCAGAAGAGCTTTTATTAGAAGTCACATTTTTTGTTTTTGATAGGAAACACTTATAGAAACTAAAAACTCTTCTGATATATCATCTAAATACTTTCAGAAACTGCTTTTGAACCTAAAAAGTCAAAAGTAACTTCTAGAAAACTCTGTCAAATAGGCCCATACTTGTATGATTGCTTAGATGTAATTAACTACTTAAAAAATGTTTGGAATGTTTCTAATAAACACTATCCATTACAATTGAAAAACAATTAAAGACACTATTTGAGTTAAGCCTTCACTAATTAAAGACGGATTTTATCTGTAAGCTTCATGGGATCCTCACTCAGTTAGCAGGTGATATTTAACATTATCAATACCTTTTAATATTTTAAGGATTGATAAATAATGTATCCATATTTTATCACACATGTACGTGAACCTTGCAATACGAGTGTTGATTATCCAATATCTATCTATTTAATCATTCAATTAGTTGTCTTCTTAAAGTTTGTCAAACAGACATCGTAATGTCAACATATTCACTTGTCCACCTTTTTTTTTTTTTTTAAATGAAAACACTTGTGCACCTTGTTGCAAACTTATAAAATACGTCTCCCTTCGCTTATCCCAAAAATACCCTTTACTCGTTTATTCTTATTTAGTTGACGATTTACGTGAAGCTGTTGCTTGCGGAGGCTGGGGGTATTTCGGTAAATAAACGTCAGCACCGACTGTTGGGAAAGAATAATGATTTACATAAGAGATAAGAAACTGTAGATTTTTTTTTCGTTAGTGCAGTTGTTATCAGATCTACATGCGAATATTTTCCGCCGTACGAAAAAAAAGGTCAAAAACAAAATCATTTTTTGGCTCGAAGATATTAATAGGCTAATAAATTCCTATAATATATATATATATAATTATAAGTTAGTTTAAAATATAGAATAACCTTTTCTTTTAAGGGAAAAAAAAAAAAAAGGTGTTTGTCTTATCTGTATATATTTTTTTTCTTCGTAGTTTATTCCTTTTTTAATTTTTTTTTTTTTTTTTGTGCTGAGTTATTTCTCTTGGTGCAGAGCTAGCAATTTGTTTGCTTTGAATTGTTGACAAGGTAACGCACGTAAGAAGCAACGGCGACCTTGTTTAAAAAAGAGCAAGACAACTAACACACGGTTTGGCACCAAACTTATCAAACTAAATTTTATTTTCTGCTATAGTGTTTTTCTTACAAAAATTTATTATTTAAAAAATATATTTGAACTATAGATACTAATGGAGGAAGTCGGGGAACGTGAGAGGAATTGCTTTCCTATCTTCATCCCTGACTCTCAAAATGATCCCCTAGAATTATTGCCCCCCACGCCCGCCTTCCCTGTTAGGGGAACCTTCGCTATACCATTCCATTTCGTATTTGATATAACTCTGCAATTAGAAATTATACAGCTTAAAACAAAAAAATAAAGTAGAAATACACTATAAGTTTTGACAAAAAAAAAAAAACTAAAAGTTTCGCAAAACAATTAAATTCTAAACAAATAGAAACTCATAATAATGAATCCATAAAAATGTCTCATCAAAAAATAAAGAAGTCCGAAAAATTAAAATAATAAATAACATGATTTATTTAGTATTAGTCAATCAAGATTACTAATTAATACTTTTTTTTTTTCATTTCCGTATGTTTTTTTTTAGTAAAAAATGTGATTGATAATAATAATAATAATTTTTTTTTAACTAAAACAATCTAATTAAATTGAAAAGGTTAATATACATATTTACCTATATACTTAAATACATAACACAAATATACGTTATATATATATATATATATATATATATATATATAATAGGGCAGAGGCGGGGTGACCTCCCCCTCTTACATCCTCATTTGGATTGAAGCCCCCACATATCCCTGTCCCCGAATATTGCCATCCTTAGTTTGAACCTCGGTGGGAGCTAAAAATTATATGCAAAATAATAGATAATGTCCTTATAAACAAATGGAAAGATTATTGAATTGTGACCATTATTATTATAGTAATATGCTAATCTATAATTTTTTTATTAGGTTCTTTTATCTCGTTATAATTTTAATAATTACATTGTTCGACTCCAACAAAAGGGAGGAAATAAAAGAACATATGCCAATTTCCGTAAATATTTTTTAGGCATTCTAGTGGAGTGGTTGTTTGAGGATCCTAAATTAATAAAGTAGTATGTTTCTTTGTGAGATGTTGCCACATGGGAATCAGTTAGTTGTAAAAGAACTTAAAATTTTGGCTTTTCTAAGGAACAAAAAATGATAATAATAATAGTAATAATAATAATAATAATAACAATAATAACAATGATGATGATGGTAATAATAAAAAAAACATTCGGCTCTTAAGCATTCAAGGGGCCGGGGTGGCTCTTCCTCAAGCTCAACATGTATACCTCTTCCTTTCACCATCTCGGTTCGATTTTTTATTTTTGCCTTTTTTTTTTTTTTGGTTATCCAAAGGTACACCTATATATATGTGTGCCTGTATAGAACAAAGTGTTAGTTTATATAGGGATTTGGGAATAGTTTTTTTTTTCTTCCTTCAACATGAATGTAAGAGATTTGAATTATTTGCTTATAACCACATAGTCAGATACAAAATTATCGTTAATTATGTATGTAATTATGAATAGCAAGTGAATTGTAACTTATAAAATTCACATGTGTTTTGTAGATGAAAAGCAATGTTCGGTAAAGTCACCGTCCACCATGCCTCTACATGTATATGAGCTTTTATAATTTGTTCTTTTTGGTCGCAAAAGGTGTTCGTGCAATAGGAAACAAGCCAAGAAAGGCATGCATGCACACATCCACCCCCACCACCACCACCACCACCACCACCACCGGCTTCCACACTTACTCTTTTGTTTTCCTCGAAACTATTCAAATGGATACAACCTAGGACCACTTGCAATATTCTTTTAGTGATCAATTCCGTACCTATAAATATATATCTCCTCCACGCTTCAGTAAATTTATAAGCATATATACATGAAAACATATATACATATATATATATATATTATATGACTTACAAATGAAACGTGCAAGCATGCATGATAGACATGCAACTTTTTTTTTAAAATAATATCTTAATAAAATATTTTATAATTTATCAAGGCATGCAAATCGTCTGTTACTTTTAGAGTGTGTAAATTAATGGTATATATGAAAAACGTCCAATAAATATAATCTCATTTGTCCAACGTGGTTGTAAGCATCCTACAAGCACTCGTACTTTTCATTTTGTTGCTTAAAGTGAAGAAGGTGATACGAAAGGTGTTGGCATTTTGTTAGAATATTTAATCAGGGCGTTTCAGGTTTTTTTTACTTTTATTTATTATTTTTTATTATTATTATTTTTTTTGTTTTTATAGATGACGAGGATAAGAAATGGGATGATACTAATAATTTTTTTTTTTTAGTAAATATGATCCATGTATTTCATGAAATGAATATATATATATAAATATAAATATATATATATATATATATATCACGTGTGGTGTGTGTATTCGGCATATTAGAAGGATACGTTTCGCTACCACGGTGTATAGCAGTATAGCCTGTATAATTACTTATACGTATAACACAACCAATAAATATTTGTTATATTATTTTAAAAAAATAAGTTAATTACTGCATTGATAGAGCATTTGCAAATAATAATGGCTATATGTAAACTATATATGTGTGGTATATAATTCTTTAGCAGATGATCCAATATTTATATATATATATATATATATATATATCTAATTTACATAACTGTGTGAAGAGCCATCGGATCCTAATCACTATCATTACACAAGCCATTAAAATTCAAAAATCTGGGTGTCTTTGTTATTTGTGCTAAAACGACGTTCTAAAAAAAAAAAAAAAAAACAAAGATGTTCACCTCCTTTTTCTCTTTTTCTTTTTACCTTGTCCTTTCCATTTGCCAGTTAGAAAAAAAGAGATTCAATAATTAAAGCAACATAAAAATTAACGTAGCTTTGGCTCTCCTTGTGCATGAATTAATTATAATGCTTAGTGATAAAGAATCGATTAATTTTCCCAAAAGATAAATTTGTACATTCTTTTGACCCAATCATTCAATATAATTGTATTGATTTGTTAAGTCCAGCATATTAACGATGCTTTTTTTTGGTGATTTTTTACCAGCTTGTCGTTAATATCATGCCTTTTCGCTTTAACTAAAAGAGAAACAGTAGAGCAACAGTGTATATATATATATATATATAAGAAAATTAAATATCGTACTACAATTATAGAATATCATTAATTCACCAAAAAATTATAGAATATCATTAAATTCAGGTCATAATTTACTCATGGTCAGATTCGGTCACCATTCATCAAGTCTATTTGAATGATAGAAGTCTTAATTAATTTTCAAATCCGTAATTGAAATCTAAAGTGAGATCTTTTTGTGTGGCATAACATTATTGATAATGAGTAACGTTAAGGACATCAATTTTAATTCTAACTTTTTAAGTATCAATTCATGTATCATATTTTTATTAGTAGATGTAATTAATTGATGTGTTAATACTTTAAGCACTTACAAATAAAAAAAAAAAGGACAACTCATGTACCATATAGGTTGGCTTTTAAAATTTGGGATTAGAGTTGGTATTTCTAGTATTTTTCTTTAAAAAAAAAAACTGAATTCGTTTTTATCTTTTTATGAAAAATTAACAAAATTTTAAATTAATTTTAAAAAATCAAATAACTTCAACTCAAAAAACTCAACTCTAACCGATTCATTGAATACATACTGCCATAGTTGATTTAATTTTGTTATAATTGAGTTAGATTTCAAGTCTTACCTAACATAGCTACTGAGCACGCAATAAAGCTCCCTATATATTTATATATAGATTTTTTTAATCAAATTATATATCATGTTCTTTTTTTTTTTTTATGAATAAAAGATCTGCGTATGATCCTATCATTTTTAGGTTTTTAATTTCACATGTAGGAATCTCTTTTCTTAGATATGACAGGGAAACATATTTTTTTATATTAGTTTTTCTCAATCGATCATCCAGAGTCTATCCAATCATTATCAAACTATATTTTAATAGTCAAAACTAAAACGAGACGTAAAAAAAAACCATAGAAATCAAACCTAAATAAATAAGAGGAAAAGCTAATAAAAATACCCATTTTGCCGATCCATTCACTCCCGTGGTGTTAATTATATATCATGTTCTTATGAAATTGTCAATCTTCCTTAATTATTCTGTTTGTATTAGCTGGCATAAATTGGACAAACAATCATTAATTCCCTTTTTGCATTAATTAAATGCTTCTGCAAGTTGCTTGCAATAATAAAAGTCTTTCAATTTGTTTCAATCGCTTAAATTTTGAAAGTCATTTAATAATATTCATGAGTGCACAAAACTTTCGTTGCCTAAAGTCATATGACAATTTGACCAAGGACGACACCTGTAAGTTTTTGATTAGATCGGTGTTCTAGGAAATCATCATTCTGGCCAAACTAATTTCAATTCCCATTAATTTCCCAATGTCAGGATCCTTTAATAATATCCATCATACTCCAAAATAGATAAATAGTGCTTAAAAGGTTTTCTAATTATTTAAATTAGTTCTGATTTCATCTTAACACAAGTCTCTTATGTAAGTGATATGTGTTCTGTCACGTGACTATGTGCATGACAAATTTTGTAAAAAAATTTGTGCACCCTCCTTCGGTCTTATAACATGGTCTGATTTTGATATTACGTTAAATAAGTTTAAATGTAATTTATCTTAAAAAACAAACTCAAAAAGAATGGAAGTTTAATCCATATATAAACATGATAATAATTTAATAATTTAATAATATGAGATAAATTCATGATTCATAATCTCATATAATTAACATATGTAATTCACAATGCAAACAATACAAAATATTAAAGATTTCAGCAAACATATATAAAATATAAAAGATAATGTGTGGAAACAGACTATAATTCACCATAACATTTAATAGCTAAGTTACTAATATCTTTGAGAATTTAAGTTGGTTGCGGTATGAGTTTCAAGAGAGGTTTTTTTTTTTTTTTTTTTTTTTTTCCCCTAATTTCTAAAAGGAGTTTCAAAAGTTTTCTATCTCTAATAGTACTGCAAACACGAACCAACTGCTTGGTCCGTGACTTGCCCTCTTGATCCCCGACTCGTCTTGCATCATGATAGGATGATTGGACCTAAGTTTATGGCTCACAAGCCGGACTGATCTTGTCAGCTCGTTTAATATATTATAAAATTTTTGGTTACTTTTCATCTTATCTTACCGTATATATTATATATCTATATATATACACATATATAAGAAATGAGAATACTTACTACTGTTGCTGTTACAGACGAAATATTTTTGTATTTGCTTTTTGATCCTTTGATATTTTTTTGGGACCATTTTTTTGTCATTTTAGTCTTTTTTTTTTAATTTTTTTTTGAACAAAAATTTTTTCCATTTTGGTCCTTCTTTTTATTTCTGTATTTATTTTTTGACCTTAGTTTTCTCCCATTTTTTTTTTCATTTTTTTGGGCCCAATTTTTTTTTATTTTTTTTATTTTGGTCATTCTTCATGTTGATAATTTTTTTCATTTTAATCATTTTATCTTTTTTTATTTTTTTCCCGATACATTTTTCTCGGATCTTTTTATGTATATTTTTTTATTTGTTATTTTAATTTTTCTCTACTTAGATAAATTTTCTCAAATTTATTCTATATGTATAGCACATGGTTTACACTAATGTATGTGTATATAAAAGAGCCAAAATACTCTCTCATTCTTTTGCCATACGTCAATCGATTGTTTCTTTACTTCTCTTTTATGCTTTTATCCTTTTTCTTTCTTTTATATTTTTTCTCTTATTTTATTTATTTTCTTTTACGCTTTTATCTTTTATTTATTTCTTTTATCTTTTCATCTCTCCTTATATATATCTTATCATTTATGAACGACATATTATATGAATCAGCCCATTATTTTTCTTTTCACTTCTCTTTTATGCTTTTATCCTTTTCTCTTATTTTATCTCTTTTTTCTTTAATTTCTTTTATCCTTTTTGTTTCTCATCTCATATACATGCACATATACATAATCATCTATATATCTATTCAATAATAAATTCATGTCTACCATCAATAATAATAATAAAAGTGAAAAGATTTTTTTAAAGTTTTTTCTTTAAAGGTTCGTATGAACATTTCAATGTAATTTTTTAATCTGATTAAAAATACTTTTATCTTTCTTTTTTTTTTTCCTTATGTGTCATGTGCTTTCTTTTTTTTTTTTTTTTAAATAGTTTCCTCTTAATTTATTGAGTTTTTTTTTTTAGTTTCTTTATGATTTTTTAATTTTATTAAAAAAAGGTTTCGAGTAAATTTTTTTGAAGTTTTAGTACAAAGTTTCAATTTTTTTTTAAAGTTTCATATCGAGTTTTGTTTTTTTTATTTCTTTTCATTGTTTTGTCATTCTATATTTTTTTTCTTTTCCTTTTGTTTTAAATTTTCTCCTTAAATTGTTATATATATTTTTATTAATTTATTTAAAAAGGATTTTGTCTAAAATTTTTAAAATTTTGTTAAGAAGTTTCAATTTTTGTTTTTTAAGTTTGCGTATGAAATTTCAATTTTTTTTTCTTTCTTTTTCTTATTATGTTGTTTTTTACTTGTTCTTTTCCATTTTTTGTAGTTTCTCTTTAAATTGTTATATATATTTTTTAAGCAATCCGCGCGCGTATTAAACTAGTTATCATATTAAAAAATACGAATCGACCTTAACAAACTAGCCTTGTACAGATAACACGTGGCACTCCTTGACTGACAAAGTCTTTAGTATTGGACGTGGAAAGTGTATCAGCCATAAATTCCTGGAATATTACTTGGAATATTGTGATTAGTGGTCGACGATTTTTCAATTGGGGGCATTAATAAGTTAGCTCGTTTCGTCCACTTCCTCTCTCTTTCAGAAAATTTCATTTTCATTTTCATTTTCATATCCTCCGTTCGTTTGGAACAGTACCCGATCTCTATATGGTTTATATTTGTGTAGGTCTTGTCCGTATAGTCTGCGGCTCAAATTAATTTGTTTTTATTTTTTGTGAAGGATTACAAATTCACAGTTTGCTAAATAAATAATAAAATAATAAATAAATTATCGTCAGCCCTAAGGGACCACGCGAAGACAAGTGACAAGTAATGGTTGGAAGAGCGCTGAAGGTTGGGCCGCGTGGCGAGCTGGGACAGGCTGAAACTCGCAGGCGCATGCAGAGCTGTGGAATGCGAAGTACTGGATTCGGCAGCTATTGATGCTTCTGACACGCTGGCAGACAAGTGCTTGGCTAGGCACTTTGACTCTCAATTTGCGATCTTGGGCTGTTAATGAGGGAGGCGCTTTGATGGCTGGAATGGCGAGTGCCCGCGTGTAAGAGTCACGTGAGTGGGGAAAATTGTCTCCAGATTTCTTCTTTTTTTTAATTGACTTTTTGATATCATTTAATTTCTAAATTTTTAATTTTAACCCTCTTAATATTATTGACCTACATTCTTGAAAAAAACATAATAAATTTGAAGAAAAATTAAGATAAAAGATTAAGAATGTAGCAAAAATATAAATTTAAAATTGTTAAAATAAGTTTATTTTATAAAATTATCATTTTTCAACGGATATTTTACACACAATAATAACGTTATGAGTTCTCATTTTATATAATTTTTTCCATTGTAAGTATTTTATTAAAATTTCCCTTAAAGCTCCATTTCTCTAGCGAATATTGTCGAGTGGGTGGAACCTAATTTTCTTTTGTATTAATGAGGCGTGCATTTTTTAGAGTGCATTAAGTGATGGGAGAAAACTCAGTGAGTTTGGTGTGTGCATGTTTTTCTTTTTTTTTTTTTTTTTTTAATCCTATTGGATTACTACAGTAATGGAAAATACGTAAATAACTTTAAATCTTATTCTAAATTCTTATAATTAGCTTGTGTTTGATTCGCCGGTTGGAGATGAAATTTTTAAATTGGAGTTAGTTGATTTTTTAAAAATTAATTATAAATTTTGTTAACTTTAAAAAAATAAAAATAAAAACTGAGATGAAAAAATACAGTTTAATTTAAGTTAAACTTAAATATCAAACAAAACCAAAATTTTTAAGTTGAAATTGATTAATTTTTTAAAAATTAATTGTAAATTTTATTGACTAGTAAAAAAAAATAAAAATTAATATAAAAAAATACAGTTTAGTTGAAGTTATAACTTCAAATACAAACAAAGCAGCATATCTAGCCTAATTATAGCCAAGAACTCTATTTCATTTTTAGATTTGTTTTGTCGTTTAAATTAGCTGGCTGTTACTTCTCGCTTTCCCTACCTTTTTCTCCCTTGTTAACGATGTCACTTTTGTTGCCGTTTCGCCTTTTTTTTTCTTGGTTTTCCTTTTTTTTTTTTTTAAGTAGTTTTCCCCTTTTGAAAGTGATGATTTCCCCCCCCCCCCCCTTTTTTTTTTCTTGCTTTAGAGTCTTTATTATCGTTTTTAACTTTTTTTCTTTTTCTCAATCGTTTTAACTTATTGTCTCTTTTTTTCTCGTCAGTTTTCACTTGTTAATTGTTATCATTAAAAGTACAATGTGATTTTCATTTTCCAGATCATTGTCGTTTGTTTCTTTTATTGTGGAATATAACATAATTGTCCTTTCACTGTTTTCCTCGTCCATAATTTTTGCTGTCATTATTTATTTATTTATTTATTTTTTGCTAATATTTTGCTGTCATTATTTGTCATGTTTCTTTGATTGATCGTTTTGGTTGTCGATTTGTCGTCTTTTTTGTTCCAGGTGTTTTTTCCTTCTTATGACATCGTCGCTTCTTCTTGTCGTTTATATAATTGTCCCACCCATTCAGTGTCGTATCTGTTTGGCTGTCTTTACTTTTTTTTCGTTATTTTTCATTTCTCCGTCGTTTTTCGCTTCGTGTCGTTCTTTCCATTGCAGCCTTGCTCAACTCCTTGTGGTTTCTTTGTATGGTCGTCTTGTCGTTTTTATTTTTCATGTCGTTTTTCTCCATTCCATTCAGTTTCATTTTTGGTTGTCCTGTCATTCTGTAGTTTCTCATTGTTTGTTGTCGTTTCATTTTTCTCGCTGTTTTTTTATTTTTTATTTTTGCAACTCTTTTCTCGCTGTTTTAAACTAGCTGTTTACTCTTTTTAGTTTTATTTTTTTACTACCACTTTGTTGTGGATGTGTTTTTTCATCTGGTTGTCACTGTGTTTTTTCATCTCCTCTTTTTGTTTTTATCACTTTATTTTTTTACTAGCACTTTGTTTTTGTTCGGCTATCGTTTTCACCTTCATGTCGTTTTCTTCATCAGCTGTACTTCTTGTCGTTTCCTATTTGGTCGTTGTTTCCTTAATGTCCCATCCCATCGTAATTATTTTGTGTTCTCGATTTTTTGTCGTTGTTTTCTACAAACGTATCGTTTTTCATTTTCTGACGTTACATATTTTCTGATTACTTTATTTTTTTCTCTTTGTTGTTGTTTTACAAGTGCTTGCAGACATAACCTAATGAAACGGTAAAAGGACTTTTTTCGGTTGAAAAAAAAATTGCAGATATTGCATTTTAATTTATTTCAAAGAATCAATACTCATTTACACCCACCAATGGCTAGCATGTCTTGAAGAATGAAAATACACGAGTGTAATAAAAGAAAGAAAGGGGTAAAGAAGCCTTTAATTCAAAGCCTATATAGAGCTAGCTATTATCGCATATCTTTCAAACGAGAGAGTCCTTGGGTGACTTTTTAACCTCATGACTATCTTTATCCTGGTGAACCATTATCTTCACTCCCAAGAGTTGAGCACCATCCTTATCCTTTATCTGAGGGGTAAAAATTATAATTAAAAAAAAAAAAAAAAGAAGAAGAATGTATCAATTTTTAGCTACTTTATTTTTAGGCAAAATTCTGGTGAGTATGAAAGAAAACCGTACTAATAAGATACTGTTTTTGACCGTTAAATTATATCGGAATAACACATTTAAAAAATATAATTGCTTAATTTTTCAATAGAATTTGATGAAAATAATGATTAAAAACTGTGTTTTACCAACAAGTTATTTTTTCATACGTTGTTAAAGAAGTCTCCTCACTTTTACTAGCTGGGAAAGAGAGAGAAGAAGAAAAGAGATAAATACCTGAGAGCCCAATAAGAGGTCTCCGGATTGTTTCCTTTTGGTCTCCTGGGTGCACAAATAGGAATACAGTCCCATCCCACAAACGGCAATAAATATTCCAATTATGTTCCTCTCAGTGAAAGGGTCATGCAGTAATGTGTAGCCAAAGCCTAGAACAAGGCAAGTCTTGAGATGCCCCAGCACTTGGTATGTCACCGGCGATGTCTTTCCGATCACCAGAAATGTACTAAAGTTCACGGATACTGCGATTATGCATGATAGGATGATAAAACCCTTCACGAAAAAAAAAAATATATGACCAGTGACGAGTCAGAAAATTTTAAGAATGACATTTTAATATACAAAGAAAAAAAAAATTTGTATACTAAATGAGACATATTATACTTTCAACTATTAAGTGAGATACGTGTGTAAGTTTTCTTCTGAATAAGGGCACAAGTAAAAGTTAAGAATGTGGTTTAATCCGTCACTTCATATAAATAACAAGGCACGTCATGAAAAATTTTCCACCAACTAATTCGAATGCTAACATGTCAAAATGCTATGAGCTCTTGATAAGTAGAACCATACACATTTACCATTCCCATAATTATCCATTAGATGCCTTATAGATTTCTCTATTTTTGCTCTGTGTGTGTGTGTATGTGTTTATATATGTATATATATATATATATATGTATAATGTAATGCCTCAACGAGATATGTAAAACGAAGAGTGTAAAGAAGAAGAATATGTACCACGACAATGGGATCATATTTGTGCTGAAAGACGTGTTTAGAGGTGAGGTACTCATCGACAAATGGGCCTGTCACAAACAGAATAGCAGCTTGGAATGGAGATGACTTGTATAACAGCTGCGTAGATGACACGTTTAGCTTCTTTTGTATTGTGTTTGTGAGCTGATATTCAACACTAAGTTAAGAATATATATATAATCTCTTCTTGATTAGGTTTGAAAAGAGAGAGAGATATGCGGAGAGAGAGAGCATCATTGGTGTTGTGCACCAGAATGCTCTTTACAAAATATATATATATATATATACATATATATTTTTCAAAGCAATATTATTGGTATTGTACATCACGAGAATCTTTAGAACTAATAAAAATTTAATTTTATCTGTGATTAGTTTCATATTGTGTGACCTACTTTCTATTAGTGTATGATATTTTGATAGTCCTTTGATCGTTATAAAAGAAAGGATACAATTTGTCCAACGCAAGTAGTTATGATGGCCAGAAGAGATAGCATTGTTCCAACAAAATTGAGCTGGAGGTCAGTCACAGAGGCAATGCCAACTCCAACCAGTAAAAGGAAGAGAGAGAACTTTATCTTTTGGCTGCAAAATATCATTAAAATTACCCCAATTTATTTATTTATTTATATTAATCATGAGTATAGAAAAACATGGATAAACCCTCTTTGAATAGAAAATTGTTCAAATCATTTACCTGAATTGCTTTTTTAGAAAAATAGTTTCTAGTAGCACGGTAAATGGAATAATGGCAAGCTTCGTCATCTGCAAAAGAGCGAATAATCCTCAATATGAGTAAAGAGATCATTATTAATTAATTAAGCTTCTCAAAAAAGGGGAAAAAAAAAGATCATTATTAATTAAAAATAAATAAATCACACTTTTAACCGTTAGATGATCCTTTTTTTTTGGTACTCTATCTAAGAATTCTCGAATGTTTATAATTCGACTGTTTTCTACCATATATAGTACCATAAATATATGTATATATATGTATAGTATTATTATTAAAAAAAAAAAAAAAATACCTGGTAGAAGCCAACGGAGTTAAAACCCAAGCTCAAGTTGAGAAAGCCAATGGAGACACCATTGAGAAGGCCAAAGAGAACCACAGTCGTCATCTCAATGGGTTTGCTCTCAAACATATTCAACCGTTGGGCCACAAACAGTGTGCAGTATGTCACCATTAGATGCCAACTCGTCAGAGTTGTGGCTGTAGAAGACCCCCAAAAAAAAAAAAAAAAAAAAAAGAGTGAGCACGTAATTTCGTAATTAAATTACGTATACCTACCTAGAAATTACAACTATGTATATGTATCATGATAAAGATCTAATGTTATGATAGAGAGTTGACAATTAACTAGACAGTCTATTATTAAAGTAAAATTGAGTTAAGTCCTTTCTGTTTTATCAATCGTGACGGAATTTTATTTTGAAGTGGAAATACCAAAAGGGAAGCCAAGATTGCTCATCAAAGCTTTGTTGCAGATGACAATGGAAACGGAAGAAGCCACCGAAAGAAAAAGTGCTCCCACAACCCCCAACTGGAAGCTCGACATCTCTCCCATCTTCATTTATTCCTGTCCAATACTACCAAACACAACAAATATTAATATTTATATATATTTATATATTTACATATAAAAAAAGAAAGAAAGAAAAAAAAAAACCTTCTCAATTATGATACCTCAAGCAGAAGAATATCCGGGAGTGTTTAGGAGCCCTGAAAAAGTTCACAAACAAACTATTTAACAAAAAAAAAAAAAAAAAAGAGGAAACATAATTAAGTCACTTATTTATAAGTTGTTAATGCCATTAAAATAAATAGTGTTAACAAAAATTCGAACAGAATCAAATCGTAACAAGGCAAGAACTATCCAACACCGAAACCAACATGGACACAAAGAGATGAAAGTTTGGTAGCAAATGAACCTTTTGATCAAAATGTAAATTTCATACAAGTTGATGTGTAGCAGGGCTCCTAAAACTCCGGGAAATTCCGTGGCCAACCCACCGGCTACTAACGATCTCCCTCCGACGACGGGTTTTAAAGCTCGAAAGAGATTCAGAGAGAAATGAACTCCAAGCTGAGAGAGCTAAGGGAGAGAGAGAGAGAGAGAAGGGTTGGCTTGAATGAGAAAGGAGGTTTTTTGCGCCCGTTTTATTTTTGAAGGCTTTTATGCGGTTGGTGCCTAACACTAATAACGGCCGTTAGTAGTTCTAGAGCGGGACGTCTGGTTTTCCGTTTTCGTTTTGCACGTGGCGCTATTTCCATAAAGGAAAGTTAACGTACGGCCAATGCAAGCAAGACAGTTAAATTCAAATGACCGCTAAGTTTTGGTAGGACTTGTGTGAAATGACGAAAGTACCCTTGTTTGTTTTCATTTTTTTTTTTTTTTTCTAGTGATGTTGAGTTTGATTAGTTGATTATTGACCCTCCCCAAAAGAAGATGAATATGACACTATTGTATTTGATTGAAGAGAGGTTTTGATTAGATTACTCTCAACTAATTACCTAATCACCAGAAAAGGAAAGAAAATGCCAGTACATTTTGGTTCAAGATACAAAAACACTCTTCATTCTTGTGATTGGGGAAAAAATAATCAATTAATCATTAATGGAAGATTGTTTTTGACACAAGTTTTTTAAATATGATATAATTCTGATGTGATTCAACGGTTTAGTATTGTGTTTTACCAATATATGTTTCTTAATGTCCTACCATATCTTATTATTTCTAATCTACATATTAAAGTTATGCTAAATATATCTTCTTAGAACCGAGATTATTTACAATTATCTTGGAAGGAGCTTACATTATAATTTTGTGATTGGAAACATGAAAAATAGATGGATTACACTATTCTTAGTGCACATCCAATTCTTCACATTTAGGGGTAGTAAAGGGCGTTTTAGTCAAATTTGATCCTCTTACTTAAAAAGGCATAAATAATTTAATTTTGGTGACTGCCTTGCGGTCAATAGCTTTCAATATGTGTGTGTGTGTATAAATATAGATAAACATAACAAGTCTTATCAAACAAGGAAGGAAGGTGAGATGAGGGTTTTCTTAGATGACAGTGAGGTAAAGAATGGAGAGATATCTGCCAAAGCAAGCAAATAAAGCTTGCCATCCTCAAACTCAATTTTGGTGTTTGGTGATGAAGAAAACTTCAATCTCACTCCAAACCTATGTTTCTTTCTTAATTCCTATCTCTTTGACTCCTTTTTTGCATAACCCCTGGCCTAATTAAACGTGTTGAGCAGATGAAAATGGGGCATCACATTTATTAGGGTTGTGATACACTTTTTTATTTTATTTTTTTTTTTGGGTTTTGAAATAACAATTTTAACTGTAGCAACAAATTCTAATGGTATGTTTACTTATCAGGAGTAGGGAACGAGAGTCAGTCCTCTATTTACTTGCCTTTTTTTTTTTCCCCTAGAATGGGAGGGAGAATGGTGGGTCACATACCAATTTGGGATTGAGGAATAGGATTGACAATTCCATGCACTTCCTATGAATTGTGACTCTCATTGCTATTATTAACATTAAATTATCATTTTATCCTTAGTTCATTTGTAAAAAATTGTATTAAAAAATAATAACAACTTATATTATTTATTTTCATTAACTAAATATAATATATTTTTATTAACTTAATATTATATAACTATCCTAATTACTATTAATGTTATTAGAGTAAATAAATAACTTTTTTTTATCATAATATATTATTATGTTTCTATTTTTATATTTTTTATACTTTACTTATTTTAATTCATTTTTTTACTCTTTCTAATTTTTTTAAACAAAAAAATTACACAATTTAATTTTTTTGCCTTAGTATCTTAATAATTATTTTACTTTTGATTAATAGTATGATTATAAATTAAAAAAATTAATCTTTTTTTTTTAATTTTTGAAAACATAATAAATAAATGGGTATACAAGTAAATTTACAATAACTAACTCCGATTCCTATTCTAAGTAAACGAATGAATGTGATTGACAGTAATTTCGACTCCGATTCCTAAAACCCAAATAAACAGTATATTCTGACTCTGAATCTTGATTCCAAAGCCAATCTACTTCGAATCCCATCTACTCTTATTCATACTCACTCCGATTACGCATAAGTAAACATGTCATAAAGTTATTTTCAATTACCGAAAAAGGGAATCCCAAAAGAGGGAAGAAAAGAATAAAGGTAAGGATGAAAAATTGAAAACTTTTCATGTTCTTTGTCTAGTAAATGAATATTATATTTAAATGTGTCTTAAAAGCATAATTTTTTTCTTCAAAAAAATTTATGAATGGAAACTGTATCTTATTAGTAGATATTAGTATTATAATCGTTGAATAAATTACGGTTTTATAAGTTTTGTAAAGCATGTGCATTAAAAAAAAATTCTCTAAATTCCACTTTTTATTGAAAATGTCGTCTTAGCCTCCAACAATGCTCTCGTGGATCAGACAAACAGGACGTAAGGATTAAGCTAGACAGACGGAGTACTTAATTTGAACAGAACTGAAAAGCATATATTAGCGCACGTACACGTTCATTTTCCTTTTCACCCCTAAAGTATTTGTTAGTCTTTCTTTTTTGCCGTGTTATGCAATACGCTTGCCTCATTTCTCATGTCAAAGGGATTGGATTAAGGCACGTGTTAGGAGGACAGACTTTGACTTGTAAGATTGTTTTGCGCGGGTAACTGAAGAAGCAGTGCATCCTCACGTGAAATATAACTCATTCACGAAGTTTATATTTGATTTAAATCGTGATATGACTAATACTATCTTAAATCTTATAAAAAATAACAAGCAATTTTATCATTACATCAAATGACTGATGGTTGATTTTATTTGAGTGAAATAAAAAATGACATTACTAATATTCGTAGGCACTTTACTTGATCCATTCCTCCTTTTAGTCTACAACAATAATTCGGTTTTGACATTTTTTTGGTGTTGTGTTTTTTTGGTTAAATTATGATGGTCAAGATAAGTTAATTGTGTGCTTGCTTTTAAACTTTACGCTAAATAAAATACCCAAGTGCAATGGGGCCATTCCAAAAAAGAGCCAAAGAAAATATGTTACTCTTAAGTCTAATATAATTGGAAAGTACACATTTTTTAATCCTGGATGAGGGCTCATGTATACGCCAACTTTGAAAATATGTTACTAGTAACAAGGGTGCTTTTCACAATTCTTTAACTGTCGCCTGGTTTTCTCCTCTTTTTTCTTTCCTTTTTGGGATAATTACTTCAATCACACGTTTCATACACAGCACAAAATATATATACATATGCATCTCTCTCTCTATATATATATCTTTATAGGGTATATATAACACTATTCAAAATTATACTTGCGTTAGAAAGGTATAATAATAATTTAAGATAACTAAATTATTGATATTACGTTTAAATGAGAAGTGTTATGTTAAATAAATATCATGTTATTCTTCTTATTAAGGGGAAGGATGGTCAGGAAGCGTATAGAGAACCTATATGTATACACACGCACACTTAGAGAAGAAGCAAAAGCAACCCACCATGGACACAAAATTCAGATTACTTTATCACTTTGCGATGAGGACGTGAATCCTTCCCGGTCGTGAAAATTGCCACTTTATTATTATTATTATTATTATTATTATTTTTGAAATCATTGCCACTTCTTTATTGTTCCTTTTCAGTTGTAACTTAGGTTCTGTCCAGTATTAGATTGGGAAAGCGTGAGTAGTCTGCTTCAGACGTCAACAGTGGAAATAGTTTCCAAATTCCAATACAAAGTTGGAATTTCAGGCCTTATTATACCATAAAAAGAGTGCAAATAAAGATTGGCATGAAAAATGCAAATTTTCTCTTGTATATATAACTACCATCTGTAAGATACATAAGAGAACAATAAAAAAAAAAAAAAAAGATAAGAAAATAAAAATTAAAACCCTCAAGTAGAGGCTGAACTAACAAAGAAGAAATTTAATTGGGATTTTGAAGAAAACCCCCTCAAGGCCAAAGCAAACATGTACAGAGGGGAAAAGTCAGGTGATATACTGAAATTTACTCCTTTGCATTGTTAGCAAGGAACGCCTTGTCGGCATTGTTGAGGCGAGATCGGAACTCGGCCCATTCACTTCTGCATCTTGCTCTAACCTGCATGAGGAACAGAGCAAGAAAAACAAATGGAACAAAACTAGATCAGAAACCATTTTGTCCGTTTTCTATTAATGACGTTTGGAAACGAATTGATCAGCCAATTTGAACTCGGGATGAAAAATTATTATTGACAATGAAAACAGAAGAGTCACTGGAATGTACATACCCCTTCCCAAGGAGCTTTGCCGTCCTCGGCCTGGCCCTAAAAATTGACATACAATTTAGAGACTAGTATGGTATGATTGGGAAAGGAGAGTAAGAGCAAAAAGGTGAAGGGTTGAATATAATAAAAGCAAAGGAAATGAATCAATCAAATTGACAAGATTTATTATAAATAATTAGAACCATGATGGTACACCTAACTTCTAGAAAATGGTTATGACTTTGCTTGTAGTTGTCCTACCTTTTTTATTAGACCAAGGATAACTACATTAAAGAACTATTCCTATGTTTTTAAGGAAGATAGTTTTATATTAATGTCAGAATATTCACTCTCGCGAGATGAGACAACCGACAACTTTCAAATTGGTATTTTGACCATTGTGCCAAGAGCGCTAACTAGTCTGTAGTCAAAGGACATCAGAAAGCTCCAAGCCATCCAAAGAGTTCTAAGTCCTACTTATCAACAATATAACCCATTAAGATATATTATTAACTTTTAACTTCTATGGATTGATAGACTACAAAAGTAGTTAGTTAAATCAAATCCTTGTTTCATTTAGTATACCTTGAAGTCCGTCTTAAGTTAAGATACAATTACTACCTATTTACCTCAAATCAAGTCCAGTCCTTTAAACTACATAAATTTCACTGAGATTTATCTTATATAGCTGGTTAGGGAATGGGTAGTATAAAAGGGCAGGGGTTGCTATTGGTGGGGATTATTGTGTAGTCTGTTATTGAGTGGCTGAGTGCCTCGGGAGGCTTGGGGGTCCTCGAAACTGCCCTGTATCTTGTTATTCTCAGATAAGATTTACAGGTCCCTAACACTGTCAATGAAACTTCAGTAATAATGCATGTGCAGTCACACTTGCATGTTTGCTAATTCAATGTACATGTATATTCACATGCAGATGTATTTGCTAACTTGCGTACAAATAGCAAAAGCACAAGTAGAAGACATCATAGGTACTGTTTTTGACTTGCCTGGCTCCCAAGAGAAGGTATTACTTGATGAATTATCCACTGAGAATCAACCACACCAATTTTTTCATGTGCAGGCTGGCAAGAGGAAAAGAAAAGGGGAAAAATTTTCAGAAAAAGGTAGCCTTTTATTTATTTATTTTTTTGGGGCTGAAAAATTTTAAATAAATAAGTGGGAATAGGAAACCAAACAAAAGGGGGAGGAAGGAACAAGGAATAAAACTTCTTACCTCTACACATCTCCTAAGAGCGAAATCCAATCCCCATCCATGCACCAAATCATTCTACAATAATCCGATTAAATATTCAATTGGCAATAAATGAAAGGTACAGAATAAGCACTCAAAGAAAGATCATCTACGTAAGTATTGTCTATGAGAAACAAAGATTATGGACCAATTGTTCATCTTTATAGGAGAAAGGCCTTTTTTTTCTTTTCGGGGCAAAATGTAAAAACGTACTAATTAGAAGTTTCCAGTTGAACGGATTTTTATGTCGACTGTTGAGTCACCTAGCTAAACAACTTCACAAGTACACCATACCTGAATCAAATGCCACACACAACGCCAAGCTTCCCGGGAAAAGACGGGGGCCATAATTTCCACAAACCTGAAACATGTACAATAAGCACTGTTAGTCACCGTAAACTCTTATAAATAACCATTATAAACACCAAAGGTCATGAATATAGAATTGTTAATTGGTGTTTATCAGCTTACCAAAGCTAATGATTTTAAAAAATTTTCTTCCCAAAATCTATGTCCATACTATTTGTAGTATTGTCTATTGCATAGTCTGAAACTAGATGTCTCTAGTAACACTCCTTTCTTTTCTGTCTTTCTTCCCTAAATTCAAAATCTATCTCTTCCTTCAACCCTACGATCTCTCTTATCCGTACAATTTCACCGGAAAATTGCTACGGATCAAAACATGTGTGTATGTGTGTGTATATATATATCTATAACTATATATTAGAAAGCACTATGTGCTTTACTGTGCAAAACCATTTTCGTCCAAAACGGTTCGTTTTGGACAAAAATGTTTTGTATTTACTTTTTAGCCCTTCAGTTTTCATTTTTTTTATAATTATTTTGGCCCCATTTTTTTTTACAATTTAGTCCTTTTTTTGTATTGATCAATTTTTTCATTTTAGTCCTTTTATCTTCTTTAGTATTTCATTCATGCCTCTCTTTTTTTATTTTTAGGTCTTTAGTTTCTTTCTTTTTTAAATTTTTTAACCGTTTTAGACGAAAATGTTTTGTATTTGCTTTTTAGCCCTTCAATTTTTTTTGCCCATTTTTTATTTTTATAATTTAGTCCTTTTTTTTTTTTGTATTGGTCAATTTTTTCATTTTAGTCCCTTTATCTTTTTTTGTATTTCTTTGATGCCTCTCTTTTTTTATTTTTAGGTCCTTTGTTTCTTTCTTTTTTCAAATTTTTTAACTTATTATTTTGAATTTTCCATATATAAATAAAAATTTTCAAGTACATCTAATATGTGCATAGCACGTTCTTTAGACTAGTATATATATAAGACACAATTCGCAAACCTGAATTCAAGTTAGGTAGTATCAAATCATATTTGATTACTGTACTACCAGTGTAGATTTTCACAAGAAATACACCAATAATTATCTGTAAGGACACCATATCGGCCTGGACTATTATCGACATACAAATGCACACCTCAAAATCATGCATGCATGCATGTGTAAGCCTAGTTGATAGCATGACCACATAAAGAGAAACAAGAGGGAGAAGGAGAAAGAAGGGAAGGTGTCATACGCTGCACAAGGCGGCAGATGGGGGTCACTACACCAGCCTGGTTTCTCTTCCGTATCCCTGGCATATAGAAAATCTAGAATCACTTCTCGATTCATGGCATATAAATATCTGATAACATACAATTAAACACAATGAGTGTGTGTCTGTTATCATGGCGTGGGAAACAGACTCACTTGTGAACTTCTCTATCACCTCTCCTCTTTGTCATCTGCCACGTCAGTCCATTGTTGGGCTCAAGACCAGGTTGCGAGATCTCTAAACCATGTTTCTTAACTAACTCGATGTATCTGGTAGATGAAGGACCATAAGAAGAAACCTTTACAGAATAGTTTGACGAGACAGCATAAACAATGACAAAGAAACTTACTTGTTTCCATTGAAGTGCTCTACTCCCAGATCTTCGTCCCAGATGAAAATATATTCATAAGCGGATACAATATCAGGATGCAAAAACCTTTTTGCATACCACCTGCAACAGAAAAGTGTCACCAACCGAAAGCTTGAAGAAGTTTTAATTATAGCAAAGATTGTGCGAGAACTACAAGAATAATCATGTATTCTATTGTAATTTAGTATGGGTGAGGTTTAAATGCATGAAAAGAACCATAAAGCTTACCATTTTGTTTGTTTCTTAATACTAACATGGATTGCAGTTTTTGACCACTCAAATTCATCCCATTCACTAACCAGGCCATCATAGTGAAAAAGCATAATCATAAAATCCTCAGAAAACTATCACAAGAAGAAGAGTCTTGATCAGTATCCTAGACCATTAAAATCAGATAAAACTTGTTGTGACAAAAGCCAGAACTGAATGACTCGGTTCCATTTTTAAACCTTTTTAACTGCTGCATCAATGTTGTTTCTCTGGTCAAGGCCAACAGTAAATGTTACCAAGTACTTCGGCTTTTTCTTGAGATCCTGCAGGTTTCAAACTGTCATTAGAATGGATTCATATCACAACCTACCAAAGGAACACATTTTTATTAGAGGTTCCTAACCTATAGGTTTTTACTAGCCTAAACTTTTGCTGAAGCTCAAACTGCCATATTTCCCCAATTCAAAGGCTGCGTTGGGCCTAAATTATTGGATCACTAAAGTCGCAGATTTGGAGCAATTTAAGGACTTCTAAGCATGCCTCTAGCTTGACTTAGCTCAAGCTCATTGGCTAGTAACCCCTCGAAAAGTGTGATATGCACCGTTAGTGCTACATTTTGATATTGAAACTACTAAGAAAAGATTTGAAACCCCACTACTTCTGCTATTTTTTACACAACAAATTTACAACATACCTCACTTGGATTGCCCCACAGTCTGCGTAGATATAAATCAGATTCTGGCACAACAATCCCTGGAGGTAACAATTCTGCACCACGAGGATTTGTTGGAACATATATCTGTGAGCAAACAAACAAAAACCACATAATGCCTGTTAGCATCATAGAATCTTGATAAACTACCATTACTTAATTTACTGAATATAGGCAGTGGCAGAAGCACTGGAAGATACGAACAAACAAAACTCTCCTGTTACAAATTAAATCTAAATATCCAACTGTTAAAAGATGCAAAAGGTACTCGTCCATAAAGTTTCATATAAAGGGTAGTAGCACCTAAAGTTCCATATAATGAGATCAAAGACTATTAATGACTATATATTTCAGAATAATCATAAGCTACCTTAGGAACGTTACTTGGTCCATGATCTTCAAGACTTTTGCCTGTGGTGGATGTACGTATATCAGTGATGGCTACATCAAGAGATGACATAAGGCTTGAAGGTAAGTTAATCTGCGAAATTCAAGACAAAACAAATAGATATAAGGGATCAGTATGGATGGAAATTCATATTAAGGGAGGCTGACAAACCTTGGTTAGAGAAACAGATGGAAATGACATGCCGACAAAAAATCCAAAGACAACCCCCAAAATAGTAGTGACCACAAGTCTGGCACCATCACTTGATTTTTTCGGCATTCCACTGCAGTAGGGGGGGAAAAAAAAAAGAAATAATTGACATTTCATTAAATAAGCCGCAAAATATAGTAGCCTATTGTCAAGGCTCTAGCCTTTGACAGAAGACATGTTATCAATAACCACAACAAAAAAGAATATAACTGAATCGTACCTGCGGTGTAAACTCCCCATTTTAGTACAGTTGTATTTATCTATGACAAACTGATAATCAACCCAAAAGGTGATGCTCCCAGAAAAACCTTAACTCCTTAAACAAGTTTAGAAACAAATTTTGCATTCTCCAGCTCCAACAACGCAAATGTGATTCTTTCAGAGTAACAGCCGTAATCTCTCAATAGAAAATTGGGATGAACAGCCTGAAATAAAAAACACAACCAAATCAAATTATCCCCGGTAATGGTCCACCGTAATTCACACAAATTATCAACATACTAATCATAGTTATCCATAACCCACATTACAGGAACTTTAGTTAGCATCAGCCACGTAATTCTAATCCGCTCTAAAACCCGAATTAGTTGCTCATAAATTCCTGAAACAAAAGCTCAGAAAATCTCCCCTAACTGTGTGATACCCAATCTCCTATTAACTACCCTCAAATTTAACAATGTACATACGCAAATTGCGCCCTCTGATTGTATGACTAAAATTAACAAACAAAAAACCTAATAGAAAAACGCAGTTTCAAAATCACACAAATATAATTAAGCAGTTAATCCAAGCAAAAATTCAACAACAAGAAACCAACCGAGTAAAAAAAAAAAAAAAACAATAGTGCGATCCCAATCATCCAAGTATAATAGCGACAAAACAAATGCAAAAATTAAGCATTTTCACACAATTGAATAAAACAAAGTCAGCACCTCGAAATTCCCACCATAAACACATAATGCAAAACAAAAACAGCCACAAGAGAATTCGGAATCACGAATTTCCCATGAAAACTCCCCCAAAAAACTAAAAAAAATTAAAAAAAAAAAAAGATTCTTCTAATACTACAAAACCAGGAATGTTGGAGCGAATATATATATATATATATATATATACCAAAATCAAATCGCAGGGCAGTGTTGGGGTTTGGAGCTTACGTGATTTCCGATCGTATCAGGTAGAGAGAGAGAGAGAAGTGTTGGTAGAGAGAGAAAGATGAGACCTGGATTTTTTTACCATTAAAACGGGAGGAGAAGAAGGGCATGAACTGGTGAATAAGTAGGGGCTTGTTTTTGGGGGTGTAATTTTTTAGGTTGACCAAATTGCCCCGCCTTTTAGTTTTGAATTTCGGCCGCTTAAAATGTGCTTGGATTGACATGTGTAAGGAGTTTTTTTTAACTATTTTTTTTAATGTTTCGGTTTTGTGTGTTACCGTTGATGAGGTGGCAACACATGGTTGCAACATGAAATGGACCCCGTACCGGTTTGTACTTTTATGCCGGTCGTTTTACAAGTTCTCTCTCATTGGTTACTCAGACTGAAAAGCCAATCATTGGACGCCACGTTCTATTCAGATGACGTAACTTGCCGCTTTCATAAATAAATAAATAAATATATATATATATATATATTTAAATGCACTATTGAGCATGATTCTGTTTTTTCAATTGTTAAATTTGTATAAAAATTATTTTAATTTGTATAACAGATTATTTGTTTTGTATATTTTGTTTTCCAAATCCAATGGATATCCATATTTTTTAACCGTTAAATCTGTATCAAGAAAATTTGAGAGGAAACATGTATTGCCATACCAATTCTTAAAAAATTAAGAATATCACATAATGAAAATAAGAGAATAAATTTGCTTAAAAACTTGTAGAAGGAAAACCAGTTAGGAAAAAGGAGGAAATGTGCTATGTACAATTTGAGCTTTTGATTTTCTTACCCTTTTTCTCTTTTTCCTTTTTTCTTTTGGTATTTGACCACTTTCTTTGGGTAACATTCTGATTCTTGCAAGATGCAAAAGAAATGAGTGGAGATGGAGATCTTATTCCACTTTTTTAATGTTATCCTCAGTTTTTCTTTGTAGGAAAAATATCTCTCTTTAAATGCAATGTTTGAATCTTTTTCCCTATACTTTAGCCCCTTCGACATTCCATTTGAATTTTTTTTCAAAGGAATTTATAGTGAGAAAATAACTGGTATTTATTTCCTAATTAATAATTTGTCTCCATTACCAATAGAACGTAGAAGATTCCAACCCCAACCGCCCACAATATTTGGCTCTACCATGTTTATAGTGGCACGATGGAGAATATAAATGGTTAATTTATAGCAATTTTAATCTGCTTGAATCTACGCTATTTTTATTTCAGGATTAAGAGTAGTTTCTAAGGGTCCGTTTAGTGAAACGATTTGAATTAAAATTTTTAAATTTGAGTTGGTTGATTTTTTAAAAATTAGTTATAATTTTTATTGACTTTTCAGAAAAAGACAAAAACTTAGATGAAAAAGTACAGTTTAGTTTAAGTTGAATCATTTCACGAAACAAGAAGTAAAAGCTACTAGCTTGAGCTATCTATTAATTACTCTATAAATGCAATGCACGTGGACTAAGGAGTATGCCCATGTTAATTTAGGCTCGTTTAGAAGAATGATTGGAGTTAGAATTTTGTATGTTGGAATTAAAATATGTGTTTAGTTAAAATATAAATTAGAAATAAGCGGTGATGCAGAGAATAATATTAAAATTTAAAATGTGTTTTAAAAAAATATATGATATATAGATCTTATTTCATTCCACTCGTCGTCAGGAGTATTTAGGCACAAAAATAATCTCATTTTAACTTAGAATAAAAAAGTTACAGAATTTTAAATTTGAATTTTTGAAAAATTTAAGAGAGATAAAATGAGATGTAAATTTTAGAGTTTTGAAATTAAACAGGTAAAATTATCATAACGGTCTCCAATGATTATTCATAACGGCCTTCAAATTATCAGTCAATTGTTAACACACAATCTTCGAAGTCAGTTCCTGAAAAACAAAATTGAGCCAAAAAAACAAAATTGATCATTATTAGTAGATTAGCAACGCTTTTGAAGTACAAAAAAGGATCTAGGCATGGTTTTCATTGCAACAAATTTTTGTGAAATGGTTTATTTTTTCTAGCACAATTGGGCTTTAAGCATATATAAAATTCTATTGGGTTTTATAAAATCAAAACTGATTTTTAGCATCATACCTTAGGGCCCGTTTGGGAGAATATACGAAGATGATGATTTGAATATTGGGTTAGAAATGTGTGTTTAAGAGACAAACTTTTGAAAAATTTTGTGATATAGAAAATAATACAAAAATTTAAAATGTGTTCATAAAAAATTATGTAAAATGAATATTGTCTTGTTCATTTTGTCGTTACAAGTATTTCGACATAAAAATCATTTCATTCCGATTTGAAATAAAAAAGTTATGAATTTTTTAAAATTTGGGATTTCTGAAAAAAAAAAAAAAAAAGAGAGAAAGATTGATATAAATTTGGGATTTTAAAATCTAGATAGTATTTTATCATCTCCCGATAACGTCACAAAAAGGACCCTTAAACTATATTTTATCTATTGCTTTCCTTAGTCCCATCTACATTTGCGTGTTTTACCTAACACTTTTTTTCAGTTGTGTAATCCTCAATTTGACACTTTTTCAGATGGGTGTGTTTTTGGTGACCAATCTTTTTGTGTGTTTGCTAACTGGTAAGCAATCACTTGGAAAGCTATTACATTCATAGGCAGCCGAACTATAAAAACCATACACCAGAATTTGCTAAAATACATCATCATGTTTAACTGATTGACGGGCCTTTTCTTGCTACAATGTTGGTAAGAGTTCAAATATCTCTTTCACTTTTCTCGTCTCATAAATAATCTTTATCTCTTCAACACTGATCTATGATGATATTTAAATTTAAGAACCTACTCATATTATTAATGGTTTGTTTGATTCTCAAGTGTGAACTTAAGATTTTCATATCAGTTTTTATCTTTTTCTGAAAAATCAATAAAAGTTATAACTAGTTCTTGAAAAATCATTCAATTTCAGCTTAAGAATTACCTTTCAAACCCGTATTCCAAACGTATGCTATATCTGAATATAAATCATTTCTTAAAATATTTAATGAGTTAAATGAGGTGTCAAAATTTGATTGAAAAGATAGCCAATAAGGTACGAAAATGAAACGCGAGATTTTGATATTTGTTGGTAATACTTGTTTGGAGTGGTGAGTGAAAGCGTCAATAGAGCTTGCACTTTGCGGAAAGCGAAGGAAATGATTATGTTGCAAATCATGAGGGGCTAAAACCTGTCACTCAAACTCAGAGAATCATGCAATAAAAAATAAATCATTGAGTACTTAAAAGCGGAGATATAATAAATAGATTTGAAGTTACCGTTCAAATAAAAAGTTTAAAATTTTAATAAGAGAAAATAACTATATATATTTATGTATATATTTATATGAGAACTTTCTTGTGCGACACTGTCGGACTGTCGGACGTAAAAGTTCTCCTTCTCTCTTGCGGATTGTAACACACTCTTTTTCGGATTGTGCCGGTCTCTTGTGCGGATTATATTACAGGATGGGAGACAATTCCTATATTTATATATTTTTGAATTGTGGACCATTTGTCAAAGGGCCCTGGATTTTGAGCAATAAAAGGAACAAACTTCGCTCAATATCAATACAAGCCGAGAAACCTCAAGTTCAAAACTGAAAATTTATAGACGCTTCATAACTCAACCATGTGTGAGACAGAGAGAGATGCCATTGAGAAAGCTTGACTTCTCTTTGCATTAGAAAAATATGAGAGCCACTTTTGGCTACACAGAAACAATAGTAATACACAAGCTGGCAATTTTAATCTTAAGCCAATCAAACAACACCAACCTCCTAAGAATCATAATAACATAACAAAAAAAAAAAAAAAAAAAACAAATTCCTTTTCTTTTCCCTTTTGAAAGAAGAAATGAATGTAATGAAATACAAAAGAAAATGAACTTTATCAGAATCTGGCACAGCTTGTTGGAAGGCCTGTTTGGTGATCCACAGCCACAATCTCTGTGGCATTGTTGCATCCAAGCACATCCTGCCCCAATTTAGCCCCGGCCGCCTTTAGGCCCTTAAGAGACAGTGGCTGGTTGAAGAGGTTCAGAGATGGAAGCCTTGAGGCTGGAGGCAATTTTCCATTTGGCAGCAGAGCTCTGAAGTCCTCCTTCAACAATGGCACTTCAAAATCCGTCTTGTCGTGCCTCACAACGTTGTCTTTCGCGCTGATATGAGCCCCCGGCTCCATGTGGTTGGTTGAGAAGCTTGCCTGGTTTGGGAAGTTGGGGTAGAGGCTAACATACCCTCTGAGGTACATCATGTCAATGAGGAACTTCTTCCATGAGGCCTGCCAGCCGTTTGTTCTCGACTTGGGAATTTGGACCGGGTTCGCCTTGGCGTCCTCAGTGAACCTCATGTTCATGTAGACATAGAACTCTCTCCACTGTTTTGGGAAGAAAACTGCCCCCCAACTGCAGGGTAGCTGGTGGAGATATGGTGTGTTTGGGTGGATTTTCTTCAAGAACTCTGTCGGGTTCCATTTAGGCCTCTCTTTCACGACCTCGACGATCCTAGGCGTGTAGAGGGAGATTGAGGCGAGCTCGGGGAGCGAAACTTGGGGGTCATAGTGGTAGGCTAAGAGGGCATATTTGATCCATAGAAAGTAGTAAGGTGAGACTTCGATATCATCCTCGAGTAGGAGACCGAAATCATCGTCAGATGAGGGGTACCAACTCTCGCTGACCGCTCGAATTAGGCCTCCTTGGATGATTCTCCTTCGCAAAGTTTTCGGGCCATGAGGCCAGTCAAATGAGCTCACTAGTCTAATAGTTGGCTCATCTACTTTGCTGTCCATGTTGAAGCTAATGGGAATCTCATCCCCAAGATAGTAAGCATTTTTGAGAGAGTTGAGAAGCCTTGTCAATGAATGAGCTCGGTTTTGTGTGATGATGTTCACCGATATCCGCATTCGATTCCAATCTGCACGTGACAAAATTGGTTACTCACCAAGTCTTAACTGAAAACATTTTGTTTTTGATCATCTCATTTTGACTAAAATTGAGCTAGAGAAGTGTAGAATTTTCTTACTTGGCAATGCTGTGGATCTCAGATCAGCCATCCAAAGAACCTTCGAAACCGAAGGCCTTGGCAAAAGGACCAATGTAGTACCGTTAGCGTTAGTCTCCGAAGCCATTTTCAGAGCTTTCTTCACATTAGGATCAATGTCAGCCACAGTGATCACCACACTTGGGTTGTGAATCTTGATCAAGCCTTTCACGCTCGCATACACCGCTTGCACAACCGGTACCTCCGAGTTTGATATCCCCGACAGAGCCCCCACGTCGAGATCGAATATCTTAAACCTCCTCTCCTTGCAGACCACCTTAGGCCACTTGAGAGCGGCTGCAGCCTCTTCACAAGGGCAGAATTTCCCTCCCGCTACCGCGATGTAGGCTTTCTTGCCAACGGTTGCTCTGAACTTCTCGAGAAGCGGCGAGAGAGCCTTGACTTCATCGACCGAGTGGGCGTAGAAGAGTGCATCAATCTTCTGAGGGTTCATTGCAGCCCACTGAGTGATGTAACCAGTGGACAGCGCCTTCCACCACTGGTCGTCTCGGACTTGAACGATGTCCTTGAAGATCACCGTGGTCTCGGAAACATATGCAAGCCTGTGTTCACTGTCGCCCCATGTTTCCTTGTCCTTTGGATCAACTGGAAGAACAAATGAGCCTGCGTTTCTGTACTTCTGAAGAGTGTAACTGCGTAGTAAAAAGTACATTAGTTAACAATGTTTTCTCTTTGTGATAATTTAGGTATAAATCAATTAGTTATTATAAGTTTCTAAACAGAAAATTACAAGTTTATCCGGTATCGGATACAAAACATTTTATATATATTTATGTACGGGGCTGCATCTAATATTTAATAGGAAACGGTCAGCTTGAGTGGGTTTGGTAATAAACCTTTGATGCCTTAGTGGTATGCTTCAATGGATTTGAGCCTAATTATTAAATCTCTTTCCTAGAAAATGTATTATTCAAAATGTTCAAATAGTGATACAAAGAATCTGAAAAAGGGCACTCAGAGGTTCCAAGTGATGTTTGTTTATTTATTTATTTTATTTTATTTTTTTTTTTTTAGCTTCGGCCGGATAATAAAATAAATGGCAAACTAACTGACAAATCCATGGATGCAGAAAATCAATATAATGGAAACTGTAAGAGCAATAGTACTCCTTTTTTAATAGAATATATCACGTTTAGAACATTAATTTTGTTTTAACATGGAAATATTAAGTGGAAGAGTTGGCCGTATCGTTTAAAAAATGAAGTTTAAGCCAACTAGATTCCTTTGTCAAGAATATTAGTGGAATAAAGTGTAGTCTGATTAGTGTACAAGGCAAGTTTTAAATGCTTAATCCTGATTTGCTTTTCAACCTGATTAAAATTAGGATCCATTTAATTTTCCAAGACCATTTTTTAACGGTTGTAGTGAACCCAAAAATCTTCTTTGACTTCACATTATGGTTAAAAAAAAAAAAAAAGAAAAAAACAATAGAATATAAACTATGAAGATTAAAAAAGAAGAAATATTGCCTCAACCATTTGATTTAAGTTACTAAAAAAAGCTGTTGCCAAGTTGATTCCCACTAATCATGTTTCCAACAAGTTTAAACCCTTATTTAATGAATAAAATAAAAACTTAGGAGTACTAAAATGGAAATTAATATAGGCAAAATTATAACTAGGATTTCAACCATGAAATTAACTACAAACCTGAGATGAAGATCTTCCCCGGTTGCAAAAGTGAAAGGTGTCTCAGTGAAAAGAGTCCTAACAAGATCTGCAGACAAGAACCAAGAGCTGGAGAGGAAATCAACCTGAACAATCTTATCAACGGTGATGTCATAAGCAGGATCAGGCAAGTAGAGCCCGGCTTCTTTAGACCGAAATTTTCGATAGCTCGGGAAGGTGAAATCCTTCTGCTTAAAGGGCAAGATCCTCCCAATGCTGCCCAAAACCGCATTGTGGTACTTCTCGGTCCCCGCCACATGTGACAGAATCTGCAGCATTTTCTTGCCAGGAATCATGTCATCATCAAGAATGTAAACGAGATCAGCTTCGGTTTGCAACGCCATTTGAAACCTTCCGTAGTACTTGAAATCGTAGCTCGAGCTTATGAAGCTGATCCGCGAGTCGTTGTAGCTTTCGACGATTCGCTTCAAGGAGAGCTCGTTGGGGCTTCCAAAGGAAAGCACCCAAACATGGTGAAAAGGAAGTGTTTGGTGAAGCAGAGAATCCAACTGAGCACAGAGAGTCTTCCTCTTGAAATGGTTCAATATAACAGTGACTTTAGGCCGATTATTCGGGCCTAATTTCAAGTCCCATTTCGACTTCATCGCCATGAGCTGAGGGAGAGTCTCTGTCCCTACAGACTTGCTCTGGAAATCCAACACCTCGTCGTAAAGCTCTCTCTTGATCTTGATCATCACCACGTCGTTGGACTTCTTCTGCGAGAAATCGATCTTTTCATGCTCGCACACTTGTGATATCGGCAAGATGGGCTGGATTTCGGCTTGGACTAACGAGTTAGCAGATTCCTGGTAGTGACCAAGAACGTGTGGCCGTGTGCTGATGAACTGCTTCCAGTTCTGAGCTATTCTTGTCGCCCATGTGAAGTCCGGTTTCGTCCTTAAATCGATGGTAGGGCTCATGTAGTAGAGAAGGAACGTGGCGTAAATGGCGAAAGCGAATTGGAGACATGTCAAGAAGGTGACAAGCCTAGCTGAGCCTGATGAGCCACTGCTCTTCTGAGGCTTAAACTTGGCCTTCCCACCATTGACGTACTCACTAAGCATTCCCTCCCAATAATCTCCACTTCTCATCCCCGGATGCCGTACTAAGCCCATCATTTGAAGCTTTAGTATATGTAAACCTGCAACAAAGAAAAGTTTTAAGACAAATTTTCATGATTTTGTAACTACTACTAGGAAAATAAACAAGACCAAAATATAGAAACAAGTTTCATGTTTTTTGGAGCAGTTTCATGATATTAAGGTTGTAACTTACCAAACCCACCCAGCTGAGATTATTACGTGCAAGGAAAAAATACAAAAAAATACAAAAAAAAAAGAAAGAATATTATGAATTTATAACCACGGATTTTCTTCAAATCTGAGGGTCTAAGCTCACGTTAAATTTAGTATAGAGAGGGAGAGGTATTTGGAGAAGTTGGTGAAATACTAGTATGAATTTTTGAGGAGCAAAATGAACTTGTGTGAGTGTGCTTATATATAATATGTGTAGAAGAAAAAAATAAATAAATAAACGAAATGGAGCTTCAAAAGCGTAGGAGCAGTAGTCCCATGAGAAAATGCATTCAAAGGGGGGAGTCACATGGGCAAAGAGTTAAAAGGGGTTTGACGAGTCCAAGGAATTAATTAATTAAATTAAGAAATAATTGATATATAAATGAACGCGTATGCTTCACTATGATGATCATACCATTTTCCACCCTTAAGACACCAATTTAAAGCCGGCTTTGCTGCCGTGGTAAAGGGCTACCCCTTCGTTTTTGGCACTTCTCTCTCTTTAATTATCATATATATATATATATACATATATTATTTATGTGTGTGTGTATATATATATATATCACTTCTTTACTCTTCTCTTTCTCTCTCCTATTTCCTTTTGTTTATTCATTAACACAAGTAAACCAATCAAAACCTTCACACTAAATCTCAGGAATACTATATATATATATATATATATTAATCGTTACATTATTATTTTACTGAATCCAAATCCCCATGAATATAAAACTCAAGAGAATTAATCTTTGGTTTATATGTGAAAAAAAAAGCCTTAAATTTGTCAAACCCCAGTTCCCAAGAGCACAATATTAATATTTTTACCATTCCTTAAAAAAAAAACAATATTTTTACTATATGTCGTCCTTTCTATAAGAGGGATGTACAAGGTCATGCATGCACATGATAGCACTAAAGTCCAAAATAAAAAAGGAAAAACGACATTTAAAAAAAAAAAAAAGACAACATAGAGGCAATATATATACTTGACATATACCTTGTTCAGAAAGGAAAATATATGAAGTGAATGGAATTTGAGAAACCTTTTCTTCTTGAGCAAAACAAGCTGCCAAGGAAAAAAAAATAAAATAACAATACTATTCCCAATCGAATGGAGTATGAGAGGCCGCGTGGAGTACTATTGCAGAGAATTGAAACATGCTATATGTTTATATATATAGTAGTATATATACACATTCATTTATACGTGTGTTTATATAAATAAATTATAAATAATAGGCGAAAAGAAAGAGTAATGTGGAGAAAATAAGTATGGAAAAAAAGAGATATGTACATACGTGTAGAAAGCGTGAGTTTTGACTTTTTGTATGGGACTGAGATGCCAAGTTGAAGATCTCAGCAATATTCTGGAGTACAACTACTACTACTAATGGCTTTTCGCCCAACTTATACCAAAAGTTGAAGGTACATGTACATGTACGTAATTAAGTCAGAAAACTCGTTGGCAAAAAATTTGATAAACGTTGAAGAAAAGGTGTACGAAAAATGGTTTTTGACGGAAAATGTAATTAATGGAAAAAAGGGGAAGAAAAGTCCGCTCTTCTCTACCCTACGTGAAATATTAGCTAGGTCAAGTCGTTTTTTTGTAGGTGAATTGCCATTAGAGTTTTGCTGAATTATCTACAAGAGATGACATATTACGAAAAAATTAAGGGTTTCATGCATAATATAAGACTTAATTTAAGTAGCCATGTTATTTTAACTAAACTTCAAAGGAGCTATTGACACATAATAATTAAAAAGTAGCTAATTGGGACGGGTAATCACATTGGTAAGCATGTTTTTTAAGTCATGATTAGTGTACGGGTAATCCCAAACTCTTTTTAAGAAACAATTAACAATAATCTATCAATCGTTTCGTAATGAAACAAAAAAATTTTTAATACTCCAAAATTTAAAACTTAAGAACTCTTATCCAAATTCTTTTTTTCCTACCCGTTTAGCTTGGCTCAACGAGGTCTTTGCATTAATGAAACAATTTGAAAAAAAAAAAAAAGTTTTAGGATCTCATTTAGCTTATAACTATTTTGTTGTTATGATTGTTGTTGTTAACTTCAAAAAAAAAAAAAAAAAAATTCAAACCTTTGTTTTGGGTGACTTGGAACTGCAATGAAATAACAAAATTAATAAATCGTGCCACAGTTTTCTTGTTGTCATCATTACTTACAAAAAGTTGTCATCATTACTTACAAAAAGGATATAAATTAAAGAGCAAGACGTTTCACTTTTTTTCTTCTCTTTTTTTTTAAATCTTGCTTGAAATGATATTTCTTCACTGTAATGAATCTCATTCTCTCAACAGCATAATACTGTCAATAACTTTATCCAAATTTTTATAATTTTGCATGGGGTTCGGATGACTATTAATGGCCATGTGAACTTTACGAATATGAAACATATCTACATGAAACGATCGTTCAAGAGTGTAATTATATTTTGATATGATACGGATCAAAGAAAAGACATTAAAGAGGTGAAAAGGTAAAAGCCACAAAACCACTAGAAGTTATAAAATTACAACGTGTTCCAGGGGAAAAAATTAAAAATAAAAAGGTTCAAGTAAAAAAAAAATATATATATATATATATATATATTACCCCCATAAAAAAAGTTTGTTTTGCCTAATAAATTGTCTGTCATTCCCTCCAAAAAAAAAATTGTCTGTTAAAATATCTGTTATATAATTGACAAATATACATATAAATATACCTGATATATGAATTTATATATTTAATATCTAGTTAGTGCCTTGTTTTTTATTTATTTATTTATTATTTATCTAATTTCATGATATATATAATGACATATTATAACATCCTTGGAATTTTATCAACAACTAAAATAAAATAAAATAATATTCTTGACATGCAATTTTCCAATAGTTCTTTTACGTAACTGTTGGATAATCTAGACTGCTTTTCTTATATGTATGTATAGAATCCAATGTATATGGTCAACTAATTTCGATAGAATAAAGTGAACGTTACTTCACATAAAACACCGAAACATAAACACATACAAACGTAATTAGTGGATTTAGGCTTAGCTAGGTTAAGACTCGGAAATCAATAAATAATCATGACAATTGTAAAAGATTCAATTACAACATTGGCTTATGATCTAATTAATTAATTACACTTCAAATGGAAAGATTCTCATTTTACCCTAAATGCTGTTCCAAGTATTTCAGATCAAGTAAGTACACCCCGCCAAAAAATAAATTAGTAGAAAAATTATACATCGACACTTGGTAATTAAAAACTCAATTAACAAAATACAATCTCATTTCTTTAGTTTCCCATTCATGTGGTCAATAATGGTCTAGGACCCATATGTGTAGAGAATCATAGATAATGACCTCTAATTTAATAATTACCAACTTTTATCTTCAAATAGTAGATTTTTTGTTCCTCCAAATGGTTCAACTTATATATACGTTTGTTAACAACTTCTGTTGTTGTTGTTGTTGTTTTTTTTTTTTTTTTAAGAGCTTAACAATTTAAGTTGATTTATAGTTGATCGTCAACTTTTCTACATATGACCAAGAGGTTTCATTGCTTAATTAAACTAAAAGTAATTTAAGATGTTCTTTAACGCATCCCAAAGAAGTTCATGGACCATTTTATGATTTTCTCAATCTTTTTAGATGTTGGTGTGATTATGTTGTTCTCCAGATTATTATCAATATTTTTTCCCTCTTCCTTGCCAAGTTCCTTTCTCTCTATGTACTTGTTGTTTGTAACACAATTTTAGTTCACTCCAATAACTGCAAAGTGATTATAAGGAGGAGCTATGCCTTTTTGGTTAATATATACGTTTAAAAAGTAAGTTACAGTAAATTCAAATTTTTATAACAGAAAATAGTATAGAATAAGTTTTAAATTGTGAATTTGTTTCTATTAGCCAAACAGGATTTAAATATAAACAAATAAAAATTATAATATCAATTATGAACATACATATCTCAATAATAATAATAATAATAATAATAATAATATAACGATGATGACGACGATCAAGATGGACGCCAAACATTGACACTAATAATAACACCATGTGGTTATAAATACCTAGTCAAGCCGTAAATCTACATTTCATTTCATTTCACTTCATCACTAAGTACGTAATAAAATCAAATGTACAAATTGAAGAGTAGAACACGTTCGTCCCCCATTATTTATTTTCTTTTCTTTTCTCTTTTTTTTTTTTTTTTTTTGAAACTTCCAATTTGTTCCGTATATTCCTTTTAATATCATGCCAGTTTTTCCCCTCTCAAATATTTTCTACTTGTTTATTCCCCAACGTAATATTTAGACTACTTACATAGTTACATTTTATATTATTTTTAACCACCATTTAATCGTTTTCTTTTTTTCTTAAATTGCCTCCCGTTTACGTATCTCATTGGAACAGAATTATGAATGCGTCTTTTTTTTTTTAAATAAAATTTAGAGTTCAAATCTATCATTAAAAAATAAATAAATATATAAATTATGATGCCACAAGTAATGTTAGTGATCACATGCCTCTTCTTCATCATCTTCTTCTTCTTTTCTTTTCTTTTCATTTTTTACTTTAATTTCCTTTAGAAATCAATCCATCCGTTTTCTTTTTAATCTATATAAATAAATCAAAGCCATATGTTATTGCACTCTTAACTAAATAATAAATTACAACACTTCATTCGAAAGCACCACCACACGTATACCATGTGAATCCACGTGGCATCTCACGCACGTGTGCAGGCACGTGCCCAAACATAAGCCTCGATTTAAAATGTCGATTGAATCCCAAGCATAAATTTAACCATTATTTATAGAGATAGATCACAGACCTTAATTAAGAATCATGTTCGTCTTAATTACTATACATATATATATATATATATATATATGTCCATACAAAAGGTCAAAACCCCAAACACTCAAGAGAAAGTCAACATTGGAAGTCAGTTCTTTTTCTTTTTTCTCTTTTTTTAATTTTGACATTTTTTGTAGTAGGATAGGATATTGTCTGTAGAGAACATATCTTTGAAAATCAAGGGCACAGAGAAGGCCAAAATTTGACTAACTGAGGAGAATAGAAAGATGGGCAAATTTTGGCAGGCAAAAGTTGGGCAGCATTAGCATTTTTGGTTCAGCGGAAAAGAAGATCTTGCTGGTGGACGTTTCACAACAAATAAAATAAAAAATAAAAATAAAAGAAAAGAAAAATAAAAGAGAAGAAGAAGAAGAAGAAGATCAAGTGGAGGCCATGTCAGCAATTAATTAAAGCATGAGGAGGCTAGTAAGCAGTGCTGGTTTTCTGTCATCTAACAATAAGAAAATTCATATCCAAATTTTATCCCAAAAAAAAAATAAAACAAAACAAAATAAAAAGGATTATTCTTATAAATGTCTCTTAAATTACACACCTATTCTGATATTTTTTGAATTTATAATTTGATACGTTACATTACCTCAAATTTTTATTTTGCTTTGCAAACGACCCTATTTCGGTATTCAATAAAAAATTAAACACATTTGGATCAAATGAGTTTCAATTAAGACAAATTATAATTAAATGGTTTTGAGAGAAAAATTATACCCTAAAATTATCTTTGATGATGTTATGTATCTTTAATGAAAGTATATTTACGTTTAAAACATCTATAATAAAATGTGTAATTTTCATACAAAAATGTTTGATTATGACCATGCTTATAAAATTAAAAATAAAAAAGCTCATGTAATGAAAAAGTGTAGTGTTCAATTTTTCTCACCTTTTTTTTTTTTTTTTTATCTTTATAAAATATTGACAGAAGGACTGTGGATGTAATAATAAAAATAATTCAAAAGCATGTGACGTGTAAATCTAGAATCAAGGACCAATATGAAAAAAGTGTATAATTGAGGGGTCACTTATAAAAACAATTCAAGTAAAAATAAAAAGTGACCTTCAAAAGGTGTCACCATGTGCAGCTCCTCTAAAGTGTCTTGACCTTTTTTTATTTTTTATTTTTTTGTCATATGGACAAAGTCAAAGTCAATATAACGATTCTGGTCCTTATTAGCGCGCGTGTGTGTGTGCGTGTTTTTTTTTTTTTTTTTTTTTTGGGGTCCTTATGAGTGGTGTAATACCTAATAGTTTTTCACGAGGCATTTTCACATGGGTTTGGAGGCAGTTTCTGGGAAGGCGACTACTTCTTAATTGAGATAATTTAGATCCTATTCGAAAAATTTTGCTTTGTTTTATAAAATTGATCTAAATAGTAAAGCGCTCTCTTATTATGACTATCATTAGACAAAAAAATATATATATATATATATGTGTGTGTGTGTGTGTGTGTTTTTATATCATTCACAATGGTAATGGGATAGTTGGTGATTTTTATTGATCAAAATTCTTCAAAGATTTCTAGTTGAAAACCTTTCTGTATAAAATAATTAGCATTATTGTACGTTATTTATGTAAACAAAATTTTTTTTTTCTTTCATAATGAAGAAAGTCAATACTTTAGTTCTCAATATTCAATTTCCAAGTTGAACTTTATTGTCAAAAAACAAAAAAGGATAGAAATGATTAAATTTGAAGCTTTCGCTTCTGATGCATGTGAAAATGTTTCAAGCTTTTAATTTTGGTTCAAAAAATGTGTGCTAAATTGCTGTCAAGTGTTTCTAGAGCCACAAAGAAAATTTAAACTTATAGTACTATATATATATAAATATATATTTTCCATATTTGATTTCATATATGCTAAAACAGTGCTTCAAGGGCTATGATAGACAAGAGTACTTTTATTTGTTATCATGAGAGAGTTATAATCTCATTCTGATGTGTCAAAATTTTATACGTTAAAAACATTCATTTTTCAAGTTTTGTAAATTAAAATTAGGACTCGTGTGAACTCAAGAGAAGTAAATTTTGACTAGAAATGATGTTACATTGCATTTTCTGATAGAACGTATACTTTTGTGGCAGTGTATGACCAATTAGCAATTTTGTTGCAATAATAAATTAATTAAAATGTGATTTCAAGCATATTTTAATGATAATCGTACTTGATTGCACCTTTTAGATGTGAATCCAATTCTTTATGTTCAAAAAATAAACTAATTGAAAATGGGCAAAGCCTAAACTAGCTGAGGCAATAAAATTAGAACGGTAAATTTCGGCGCATGGAATCTAGGTTCCAATTCGCACGGATCGGGTAATCATTCAAAAATTAATCTCCTTCTTGCTATGTTTAATAAAAGAGAATCTCAGTTTTTGTGCAATAATAATTAAGGGACACAGAAATCATGTGCATCTTAACAACTCCATAGTTCACCCATGGTAGGAGCTTTGCTTCTTGTTTGGGATATGGTTGTGTTCCAACATTCTCCGAGTAGGTTGATGACCTGCGTTATATCCACTTATATTTTGGTGGTCGTTGTATTATCGGAAGATTCCTTAACTGTTCGATGGTCTTCCAGTGTTTACCTTTCTAGTTGTTGTTTCTGTCCGTTTAGTTCCTTGCGTTCTATGGGTTTAGTCCTTTGTATGTATTTCTAACTCTTTAGGGGTTTTTTTTAATAAATAAAATCTCTTTTCTAGTTGGAAAAAAAAAAAAAACTCCATAGTTCAAAATAGTTTTAGAAGCCTAGAAATAGAGCAAGTGGAGCTTCCATATTTTATCCATATAACATGATGGGTATTTAATGAAAGAGTTAAAAAATTAATTGACATAATTACGGATATAAAAAATTTCCACAACAAATAATTAAGGGACAATGGCATTGGAGGAACTTGATTCTCTCATTAATCATTGCCAACAAGTGAGGATTATGAAAAGAAAAATAAAAACTTTCTACAACAGTTTCAGCACAAATTATGGTAATACTTAAAACTTTTTTTTTTTTTTTTCCTGATTGACTTTATGGCAACCAAAGTGAGGACTAATTAAAGAACCAACTATGCAAAAGAGGGAATCAAATCTACATATACTTTTAAAGAGTCAACCTTTGAAGCTTACACTAACAGAAGGGGGCATTAAAAAAAAACCAAAAAAAAAAAAAAAAAAAGAAGAAGAAGAAGAAGCAATTTCCGCTTCAACAATGGTTTAGTCACCTAAAATTAGTCCACTTCAGCATCACACAAATGGGCTCTGTCTCTTTGTTATACATTTTGTCTTGCCCAAAATGTGAATCTGTTCACCTTGAGATGTCCAATTTTGGTGAGTATCCTAACTGCTCAATCTCCCAGCTTAGCTTCGAAGCAACTCTTTCATGTCGCGGAAAATACTCCTTAAAAAAAAAAAAAAAAATTATTATTATGAAGACGAAATCCACAAACAAAAAAAGAAAATTCATTGAAGAAACTCTTCCATGTCGCGGAAAATACTCCTAAACACCTATTCGAATGACCAATCCAAATGAAATATCCAAAATGTTTTTGACATGGTTGAAGCAGACGGAGAGTCTAGTGAATTACCTCCATCTTCTTGACTAGCTCCTTGGCAGAAGGAGAAGAGACAATGATATGGCGTGCACTTGGGCTAATGAAGCCTTCCTCAACAGCTTTGTCAATGAATGACAATAACGAGTTATAATATCCATCCACATTTAATAACCCCACCTGAAATATAATTATTTATAAAAAAAAAAAAAAAAAAAAAAGGAAACAAAATAATTTAGATTTGCTCTTTCAAATTAATTTCCTAAATGGATTAGAAACTTGCATATAATTACCGGTTTGTCATGGATGCCAAGTTGTGCCCAAGTTATCACTTCAAGAAGCTCCTCAAGTGTCCCATAACCACCTTCATACAAAAAACGTAGAACTTCAAATCTCCCAACATTTATGGCACACATAAGCATGTACATGCTAGTAAATAAAAATGTTTTTAACATCTTTTTATTTTTATTATTTTTACATGAGGCGGGATTAAACTAGTAACCTTCCCCACAAAGCCCCGACCCGACCCGACCCGACCCCTCAAGTCATGCCACTAGACCAAATGCTCTTGGGCAAATGTTCGTAACATCTTAAAGCACAGAGAATTGCCAATGAAAATTTGATGCAGAAATTCAATGGCCTTTCTGATGTACGTGTTGATTGGCATAAGGGGCTTGCAACTATTAGCCCAAGCCAAAAATATAGGGCAAAGCGTGCTCTAATCCATGCATTATCCAGGCCCATCACAGCCCAATTCAGATAACACTGGGCCAAGGCCTTTCACAAGCTTTAAAAAAAGGGGCCCAACTTGAAGCGAGGCCCAAAATGGGTCATGACCTCTTAAAGCTTATTGGGTTTTCTAGTGCTCTTTGCTTCTCCATCTATTTGGTAGAAAGAACCAGACTATACAAAATCAAACATTGATCAGATAACTGAGAAGGGAAATAACTAATTATATTTTTTTTAAAAAAATTCAGAAAATTTTAAAAACAACTGCTCAAATATACAATTTTATGTTTTTTTCCCTCTTATTTAAATTTTTAACCTATATACTTATCTAATTGGGGGTAAAACAAAAAAAAAAAAAAAAAAAAAAAAACTGAAGTTATTATAACTATAAAAATAAGCAAGAGATGTCCAGAGACAATCATATAAATTACCACATCAATTTCCAGTCTTGATTACTGATCGAAAAAGAAAGAGTTAAAGCTAAAAGAATTTTCATCTGCATATTGCAGCAGGCATAAGGACATGTTTATATATTTTTTCAATTTCGTAGAAAAAATATATAGTCGGACAATAATTATATACCAGACTTTACCGTTTTGGTCCCGAGATATATATATATATACACAGACACACACACACATAAAGAACGACAAATAATTTGCATTTCATTTCCCTAGAATAAGTGGATGGATTGAATGGCAGTGTGAGACCACAGCAGGGGTGAGGGGGAATAATCACACGCAGGAGAAAGTGCATGATAACCACACAAAGCTCAAGCAGGAGAACCCCAGAAGCCTAGTTGTCAGCATCAGTGGCTGAATCATGATAATTCAAGTCAGGGGAAATTTTTTTTTTTTTTTTTTAGTGGTTTCTCTCTTTATTTGTTATGGGCCTTAGCCTCTTTTTGGGGTCCATTTGAGGCCAAAAATATCAAACTTGTCATCCTCATGGTTTAAAGTCTAAAATACTATTTCTCACTAGTCTTTGCTTAAACTCCCTTTCATAGAACTTACTAATGTGAATTTCATGAAATTTTTGTCTTTGTCCTTGATTTTTCTTTTTACTTTTTTTGGTTTAGGTATAAGTTTCCTGCTAAACTTTTACTTTCTAAGGTATAAAACTAGACATCAAAGTTATCTGTATGAAAACAAGCTTAAAAAATTCCTTTTCAAAAGTTGACCCAAAAAAAAAAAAAGTTGTTCTAAGAGTAGTGCGAGAGAAAGCAAATTGGACCATTTAGATAAAGGGGGCCCTTTTAGAACAGGGATCTTGACAATATATATACACGTATTGGAGAATATTCTCCAAAGAGAATTTTTTCCTATGCACACAACACATATATATTTATATATAACAAAAACATATTTGTAAGGCACTCGTGTTCCTTTTTTTTTTTTTTTTTTTGTATAGCTTTTTAAGAGCACAACTTGGTTTGTCAACATACATAGTTGACTTTTCGAAGCCTGTACCCATTTGAAAACCTTAAACTAGTTTCTATCTACAAAGAAAGAATTTTCTTGAAAGATAGTAAAGAAGACCTTTTTATCGCAAAAGAGAGAGTTTAGCAACTTTCTTTAATTCCATATCCGGACCACCCACCCCTAACATTTGGGGGTGTATTCACACAATAAAATGTGCTATAATTCAAAAGGGTACCACTTAGAATTAATTCCAATCCTTGTTATCTTCTCAAATTGATGCTCATATAAAAGTATTTTGTATAAGAATATGGTGTGGTGGGGGTGATAAATTAAAATAATAACAAAGTATGGTCAAATTTCACAAACCAGGTAAGGCAATAAAAGCGTCAGACTGCCTAGCCATCTCTGCCTTCCTTTGGTGCATATCTGCTACTGCCTTCACCTCCCCCACTGTCTCTCCAGTTATCTTTAGACTCGTCAAAACCCCAATTCATCAGTCCAAAAATACAAACGGAAAAAAAAAAGAGAGCATATATACATATTTTTATATGCACATATAACAAACATGACGCATTCGTGTTAGGTAATACTTATTAGTAGTGTACGTTTCTAAACATTAGATCATGTTCAAAATCAAACCGTTTGTAAATCAGATACAAAATATTCACTAGTATTAGAATTTTTTTTTTAATGCATGATTGAGTTTATCCACATGGTGGAAAGAGAAAATTCAAGGGGAAAAAAAAGGAAAGAGAGAGAGAGAGAGAGGAGAGAAGAAATGATGAGTGGTTGAGAGGTGGTGGGCTCAATCATATGTGAAAATAAATTGGCAATAACTAGCCAGAGGATAAACACTTGCCACTTGAGAACATAAAGAAGAGGTAGAAAAAAAAAAATCTCAAATCACTAGAGATTAATCACCTACACTAAAAAGCTGATTTTTGAGAACCAACCAAAAAAATTCATGTTAGAAAATCATATGTAATCCTTAGTTTTAAGATAACAAAAGTGAGGTAGAATTAGAATTTCATGTATATACAGCAACCACAAGATGAAAATGAAACTTAAAAGGAGCAAAAAAAAAAAAAAAAAAGTAGATAATGTTCTTCTATTACCATCTCTCTAGGTGTCTAGTCATTTTCAAAATTTTGATGTGTTTTTACAGCAAAATGCTCTTAATACAACAGTAGAGAGAACATCAACATTAACAACATACATACCTCTCTAGGCATGAGTGTCTTGGGAATAACTCTACAGACAATAAAATGACAAAAAATTAGTTGACAAGAATTTATACCCATAATCACATTTACAAGTGGGGTAATTACTTACAAGCATTTATTTTTTTTTTCCTTGGAAAAAAAAAAAAAAATAAATTAAAGGCTGTAGCAAACTCACCCAATGACATGACGACCGCCATCATAAACAGCTTGTGAAATCAAACCCATCAATCCGACACTTCCTCCTCCATAAACCAGATCAATGTTTCTTGCAACCTTTTGAAAACCCACCAAAAATATAATTAATTACAAACAAAAAAAACCCAGAAAAAAAAAAACAGAAGATAAGAGTTAGAAAGTATTCAGGAAAAAACCCAATTGAGAGAGAAGCCCAACAAAGTGCATTTGATTAACTAATGAAAGAAAGAACAAAAATTGAATTAAAAATTTTCTTATTGAGAAAGGAAGAGGAAGCAGGGGATTCGAGTTGATCATCACCATAATCATAAAGCAGAAACCCAGAAAACCAATTGGGATATTAAAGAACGTTGCTTTTCAGCTTCTCTGAAAGCTAGAATTTGATTAAAAAAACTTTGGCATGCTTTGCATGATCCAAATTAAACTTCACAAGAGAGAACAAATTATTAAAAAAAAAAAAAAAAGCCAGTTTGGATTAATCATGAAGGTTCAAAAATAGGAAAATGGTAAACTTTAAAACAAAAGAACTAGAAAAAAGGGGAAAAAAAAAGGAAGGAACTTTAGAGAAAATAAGCCAAAAGAACAGGGTGATTGATTTATAACAGAAAGGCATTACCAATTCCTTGCCAAGCTCAAGAGCAGCCTCTTTATAACTGTTCTTCTTCCCGGGACTACTCCCACAAAACACACAGATTCTCTTGAATTTTGTTAGCTTCAATTCACTCTCAATCTCCATCTCTCTCTCTCTCTCCTCTCCTCTCCTTTTTTTTTTTTTTCGTAGCAGAGAAGTATGCAAATATCCCTCTGTCTGAGTGTCCCACACTTTTGACAATATGAGGAGGTTCAATGGGGGGAGGGGGTGTGGTTGCATATACACGTATATATAGTCACACACACATATATAAATATATATATATGTATATATATAAGGAGGGCTCACAGGGCGTACATATTAGCACGCGTAATAGTCGATGCCATACCTCTTCACGGGCAACCAATATTTACTCTCTCCCACCACACCCCCCAAATGTTTTACCAATTACCCTATTCCTAGAACTACATACATAGCCCACCACCAATGAAAATGATGCTCCTTTTTTTGTTTTTTGTTCAATAAAATAAGGAATCAATGGTAGAAGACCGGATTGAGTGCGGACAAAAATATATATATATATATATATATATATATATGAAACTTATGAGTAGTAACGGATGGAAGAAAGAGTCATAAAACAATCGTCATTCATTTACCTATATGTCATCATCACCATCGTTAATAATTTAATTAGTACAATGCTTAAAATTACCAATGGTAATCATCACCATTAGGCTTTACACAATTTTTCTTTTTTAAAAAAATACTTTTAAAAAAAAACTGTAGTTTATACGTGGAGTATTCTAGATGTCATATTATATAGAAATAATAGGATTTTAAGAAGTGTAACTATTAGGCAAAATTGTACGGTACTTTAAGATAGGCTCTACGTACAGGATACGGATAGGGTACTTTTTCAATACCCTGCCATAAGTTTGTTTCTTTTTTTTGTTCAATGTATGGTCAAACAATTCTACAATTTGTTTATATTAAAAATCTCAAGTTACTTTCCTCGAAAAAATAGAAACAAAAATAAAATTGAAAACCCACCCCAAGTCCTTATGAGGATGGAAAATATATGTATTACTTGTTAAAAGAAAAAAAATGTGTGTATATACCATATAAGATCTTTTTACAGAATAAAATACGTCATGATGCATCTTATATATTTTCAGAACTCAAATCACCTTATGTGATAATATAAAGTTGAGCATGTAAATTTTATGTATTCAGACAAAGATCTAACAGAATATAACTATACAATATCAAAAAAAATTGTGTATATACACATAATATCACAACTTGAACATCTATTTCTATTGATAAAAATGAAAACGAGTTTGTAGTAATTTGTCAGGCAACTAATGTTGTCCAAACTATCTATATGTCGCAATTTTGTGATCGTATTTCTATCTATCCATCTATATTTATTTATTAATATATTGTATCAAATATATATATATATATATGCTTCTTTTGAAAAAGTTTGAATTCGTATATAAGCTTTTTAATAAGTTCAGATAGGATGCAATTGGTAACACTTCATCTTGCAGCTATCATGACGCCATGACTATTAATTTTAGGTAAGGTTAAATTATTATACTTAAACGCTCTTCATGAGCTTCTTCTTCAATTTTGACTCCGGCCTTTTATTTCATCAAGTCTTATAAGCTAGTTCGCAACTATATCTCAATAGGAAAATTAGAAAATTTTACCGATGCATGAAATGAAAGAAAATATTTGAGCTTCTCTATAAATATATACCTTTCATATTATGCTATATATATGGAAAGTCAAGTTTTCATATTTTTCTTTAATTACCATATTCACTAGCTATGTTTCTCCTAATTTAAAGAAAAATATCCAACATCTTGAGTGCTTAATTACTTTAATCAATTTCATCAAATATTTGTCCTTAATCACATTCTAATTTTTTACTTTATATGAAATTATCGATAAACTATATCTATAATCTTCAATAAATCTTAAATATATAATATTAACGAGTTTACACAAATTTAAGGTGATATGAAAATGACATAACGTTTAGGTACACATATAAAAATATTAAAGTACAACATGCTTTTGGAGTGTGATATATAATGGGGTTGTTCATCACGATCACAAAATTCTTGACATCGGGGTTTTATTTTTTTTAGTGCGTTATCAGAAAGCAAAGCATATGGCAAGCTGAAGCTGGCTTAGTTAGACCCACCATTAAAAGACACATTAATATCGGTAGAGAAAACATAATTTGTGTCTTTATTTATTTATTCCCGATTTCCACAATTTTACTATTTTGGCAAATCACAAACATGAAAAACGCGTCCTAATTAGTCCTCTATATATATATATATATATATATATATATATATACACCTACATACAGAGGCACCACTTGTACTGTGTCGGGCTTTCTACTATTTGTTAGTATTTATCACTTTCTCAATTCAAAGAGCACTACTATTGTATAAGCGCCACAAAATACTTCAATCTCTCTCTCTCTCTCTCTCTCTATCAAGACTCCTTATAATTGATCCAAATTCTTTTTTATAGCTCCCTGAATAGAATATTCTAGACTTGTAGTTTTGGTGCGCCATTAAATGTAGGAATAATTGGCTTGATTTTTTTTTTTTCGTAATTAAAACTTTAAAATTTGCATGAAACTAAAGTTGTTTTGAGAATTGGGATCCCTCTGATAAATTTGTTTAAACCTTCAATTAAGTGTACCTTTTTCTACAGTGTTTTCCTCGCAAAAGTTTAAATTTTTGATCTATTATGAATGAAACGCCATCTTAATAACGTACCTTTGCAATGTTTTTTCTCCCTGTATATATAAATGATCCTTAATTTCTACTCGTGCATGCATGCAGTTGTGAAACATATACGTAAGTGTAAACGTACTTATAGGAAGCATATAATATGGCCGGAGTTTGTCCATGTCTAGGTTAGTATATTTATATATAGCAATTTGAGTTAGTTTATGTATATCTCTATAGGGGTTGCATATATATATATGTGTGTGTGTGTGTGTGTGTGTGGTGGTACTGCTAGACGAGCCCATCTTATGTGTACGCTCAACCACCTTCTCTGGCTAGACCAACTTGCTGTGTGCATAGGAAACATGTAATATTTTAATCACAAAAGGAACAAGATCCCTCCATTTCACCACACATTCTCACTCTCATCTGGACCAAACCACACTGTCCCTATCCCCTACCGCTTCTGCCCCACCCAACACTTTCTTGCTTCCTCTCTAAATCTCTTTGCACCAGGTAAAAAAAAAAAAAAAAAAGACTATTAAATATTTCCCTGATCTTATTACAATACATAGGAAAATACCACTGAGAGATTACGTAGAATGACAAGACTAGTTATTCACTTTGATAAGATACTGAATTCTAACCGATCACACCACGATATGCAGGGCATTTGAGCTTGCCCATATGCTATGCTAGGTCATGCTCTAGTCTCCGAATTTTCGGTTTACATAGTTCTTTAGGCTTGTAATTCATTTTTTTTTTAAATACAGGGAATTAATTATCATCTCGTTCAATTATAAATATGGGAAACTAGATCAGGAAGTTGTTATCGATTGAGGAATTTAAATTTGGCACTTTACAGAAGCTTCAAGAGAATTATTGGTTGAGGTGAACAAATTATTATCAATTTTCTCCTAATAGTTACACACAAAATTAAGGAAACAAAAAGAAAATGGTACTTATAACTTTTATCACTACCAAAACCTGGCTTCGCCACATTAATGTTATTTATAACTAGCTTTATAGGATCGTACGTATAATTAATGTGAGAATGTTGAAGCCAAAAAATTATGTCTGAAACGAAATAATGATCAGTACATGCTATCTATATCCTTGTCGAGATCATAAACATACCACTAACATACATATATATATATTTATTTATGATATTTTATCTGAGATAACATTTTCAATATTTATTTCTTGAGCAAGTACCATATTATGCATATGGACTCGATATGCACTTCCCACAACTAACTCTGTCACCATATTTATATATGTCGTTCAAAGCTACAGGTGTATTAGCATGGTGTGTCGTCAGATAAGCTCCGGTGCAGTGTACATACATAACTATAAATATATATGATGATTCCATAATGTACGACCGATTGGTTGCATGCATGCATGCATGTCGTTCCTGCAGCAAAATATCCAACATTGTATAAATTAATAAGCAAGAGATCACTTCTATATATAAAAACAAATATATAAATGCATTAATTATACATATTTCATAATATGTATTAATGTATTACATTTTGATACATATTACCTTTAATAAAAATTTCAAATATAACATATTACACTTAAAATTAAATATAACATTATATGTAGATCAATTAGTAATTACATAAATCAAAAAGAAAAAAAGCTATATTTATCGAATCAGTACAATTATGGACCGAAGACTCATCTTTTATTTATACAAATGGATAAGATAAACGGAGGTGCATGTGTGCATATATATATATATATAAATTTCTGATAATCAAACCACTTGTGTATGTACAACATATACAAATGATTAGTGTGTTATCATGATGATTTGTTTCTTCTATAAATTAATCATGAAAATTGCAATTTGTTCTGATCTGATCATCTGATGAGAAGTAAATTAAAGAGAGATATGGAGGGGGGTGATGAGAAAATATAAGGTGGGGGATAAATGTTGCATCTTTAGTGTGCAGTGTTGTCTCTGATTAGTTGGGATCCGAAGAGAGAAAAGATACTTCTAGTCCTACTAACACCCGACCCTCTTCCTTTATTATCCCGTCCTCTCTTCCCAATGCATTTTCCTCCCCCATAACTTTTTTCCCCCCCTACATTTTTAATTCATATTTGAGACATAGTGTAATAACTTTCCTTTTGACATCTACATAATTTTTTTCCCCTAAATATATAAACATATTATAAGCTTTTCTTGTTGTAAGGTAGCAAATGTGTAATTTGGCATATTCCAATAATAGTTTATGATTTGATGCTCTTTAGTCTTTATAAAGAAGCATTAGAAACAAATACATGTATGTGTATATATACACACAAACACAAATGTTCAAAGCCAACTGACCATCTTTGTGAATATGAATTATGGCATCTCCACGACTGAGACTACTTCGGTGAAGATGGTGTCCAGCGTGAGCCTTCAAGAAGAAAAGCTAATAATCACGAATCATCTGATAGAGATGTTAAGTTACATAATGTCCCGAGGTCTCAAAACATGTCTGCTTTACGAATGGGACTGATTAAACTAGCTCGCATCATTAGAGGGTAGAATTCAAAGCAGAATCATCTTATGTATAATCTCCATTTTTTGAATTTTAAGGGTTTTTTTCCCTCTCTTTTCTCGATCTAATTTTAGTGTGAGAGATAAGGTCCTTTGACTAATTCGTTATCATATCGGTTTGAAATTCTTTCCGGTATTCTCTTGGATTCGATGTTATGATTTCAAAATAGTTGAGGATTTCATTTTATTACATTTGTAATATCCAAATGTTTATATTTTATGATATGTTTAATGTGTGTTTGCATTAGTTGTTTTATTTGTTTAGTTTGTTCCTTTATTTTCGGTTCCAAATCTGATGGGATTGAGGAGGCTTGCTGTATTGGTGTACGTGGCGTTGAGGGTCTAGGATTTAGTAATGACTTAAAGTGTATTTGAGGCATTTCACGAGTAATTATACAAAACGGTGTCGATAAATTATTTTAACATTTTCGTGTCTTTAATAAAATTTTGATTCTCTCGAACAAACCATCAATGACTCACTCGAATGAGTCTACATCTATTCTTTATTTTTATTAATTATGAATTCGTATAATTTAAAAATCCAATTAGATTTCAAGTCCCCCATCGGCATCCACAGTATCTAGACTCGTGTTGCAGACTAAATACAAGATGAACACGACTTTGAATATAGGTAAAAAAAAAAAAAAAAATACTTGAAAGTGAAACAAATTTGTTATTCCAAAATATAAAAATAAAAAGAAAAGAAGGAAACAAGATTGCAGAGGATAAGCTTGGCATGCATACCTTGAATGACACGTGTACGCTCACCCCCGAAACATGAGTATGGACATTTATGAATGGATTGTATCCGTCATTATAAATTTATCAAGAAAATGATTTGAGTGTGGAATGTAGTATATAGCTCTGTTGGAGCTGTTCTTTTTATCTTTATTTAAAAAAAAAAAGAGATAATAATAATTTTCTCTTTGTATATCCAGATGACCAATGAGGAAGAGACACATTTTACATGCAAATTGTAGGTGGTCAAATTGGTTTTCGCATTTATGATATACGTGGTCCCAAATTTGCTTCTCCAAAACGTAGAAATATTAACGAAGTATACGTCTACCAACAAATATCCACTCTTAATTTGCTGAAGATTTGCACAAACTTTTGGTCCCAATACATTTTCAAACCCTTAATTAAGTGAGCACAACCAAAACTAATCATTATGAAAAAGCTGTTTCAAACATTTCATCATCTAGGTATACAAATGATTAAGAATTAATAAAGCCAATTAATTTTGTAAATCTATTAATTTGTTTTTGTTGCGATCCTGTGACAAAAGTAATAAGTTTGTTATTTATCTATTAGCGAGTGAAGTGCTTTGCCTTTGACCAATTGAAAATAAAAAAACTATTGTCCTATATGTGTGGATAGCGATATTTCAAATTTGAAAACAGTAAATATCATATTATTCGAAATTTTATTTATTTTTTTCAACTTAGAAATGGGGATTCATATTCTACACTTTTTAATAGAGTCGAGTATGATTTATGGCTAAATTAAAAATACTATCACTGTATTGGTCAATTTAATTGTCCAAAAAAGTTTAACTAGCAAAAGTATAAAAAATAAAAAAATAAAAAAAAGCCTACCAAATGATCATCCATTAATAATATATATGAGAGATAGCAAAATAGTCAAATATGGCTTGCTTATTATTGAATAAATTAATTGTTCTCTTATCATTGGGGAGTTGGGTGGGCGAGAGATAGTTTCACTTTTCTAGATTTCTTCAAAGAAGCCTGAATTGTCTTGTTTGTTGGAGTTCTCAATTATAAAAGAAATAATCATTCTTTGGGCATTTATTAACGTACAAGAGCTCCACTTTAAAATGGTGGGATTCCTACTCAGAGATAACTGATATTCACCACTAGCATCCATGTTTTTGTGTTATATGAATTATATGTGATGAAGACTTAAATATATATAAACTATGCTATACATATATATATATATAAATATAAATATATATAATATTATGGCCATTTTAAAGTTCCACTTAGAAGACAATACTAACTCTTAACATCACGTTTTGTCCCTATTATTAGGAACATCTCATCATTTATTCATTTCTTTCCTTTTGTTCTTTGGGTTTTTCTTAATTTATAGGGGATTTTTATAACTATGTATTCTTTAAGTTCAAATGCACTCCATCCGTTTGATTAGCTCAATCCATGCACTAGCTCATTCACGTAAATTGATCAATAACGCCCATTTTCTATTAGCTTTATAAACCTTTAGAACTAGCTAGTTAAGAAACTAGTTTAGTAAATTCTAATTTTGGATTAAGTTCTATCATCATCCCACGTTAGTCACAAAGCAATTATTAAAAGGATAAAACATGTGCCATATCTTTAAATAAGAAATAAAGTACAAGTGAAATCAAACCCACAGCCTTCACACGAAACCCTTTCCAACCTCCGTCTCCATATCATTAAGGATCTAATTTGGCCTTAATTTGATAGAATTGGTAACCTATATAACTCAATGATCTGAAACCTCAATTTTACCTCTCTCTTTAAACCTTAAGAAGCTCATCATGGGGTGACTTGAGAAGTATTATAAACAATAGTAACTTCCTTTTTTAGCAATAAAATGGGACATATAAAGCCAAAGGATATATATGTCCAAATAACACACAAAGGAAATAAACTAACGCTTAATTAGTTTATTTTTAGCATCAAATTAACGTAGAATTAACGACAAGTTTTACGAAGGATGTAAACTAAGTATGTTTTATTAGTTGATTTTCGGCGTCAAAAACTAGAATTGGACGGGCATCTATAATTAATATGTTATCTAGTATTAAATTGGAAGATTAATTTGGCTACTTATTATATAGAGGAAACCTCTAGGGAGCTCAAGTAGCTCCCCTTATGTAGATTCCAAGAGATTTAACAAATGATCATGTGGAGTTGAATATTAAACATTCCTTTTATAAATAATCAGGACATGAATAGTCAAGCATTGCGTACAGAGAATCAATTGTGGAAATAGAAATCTCTTGGGATAAGCGAGAGATATCCTTTTCAACTTCTTTTTTTTTTTTTTTAATTTTATAATATACTTGTAGTATATAAATTTAGGCCAACCTGCACATTCCAAATTCTTTGAAGGTACTGAATATGTGTGTGTGTATCATAGACGGACCACTTTTTGTAAATGGAAGAGAAAATTGAATTACTTACCAACCAAAAAGACTCTGATTTATTGATTATGTGCTAGAGAAGATAGTGACATGAAGGGAGATTGTCAAAACACAATGACATATTATTCCTTCGAAAACACCTTTAATTTGTACCTTTTTGAAGGGCTTTCAACCTAGCTTTATTTGAGTTTGATTATGAATTTACATGCTTTTTATTTATTTATTTGCTTTGAGACAAGTGTAAATAATGTATTTAAAGCTTAACAAGCCTCATTAGCAAGTCACCTAATATTTTACTTTATTCGTGATATTTATGCATAATGCTGGTTTGCCACTTGCTAGTTTCATTTGAATTCCATTTTTATATATGTCAAAAAGAAAAAAGAAAAACTCTTTTACTTTGTAGCAAAAGCTATCAACTTTTTCCAAAACTTCCACTTAAAAGATCTAGGAATGTTGAATACTTTCTTGACTAAATACATAACTAGCCAATGCTTTTTTTTTTTTTTTTTTTTTTTTAATGTTACCGGTTCAAAATGTTCACTTTGTATTGTTTCCAGTCATAAGAAACCATGTTCTCTCGGGGGAGGAAAAAAAAAAGTCATAAGAAACCATGTGATATCACCGCCTAGCTTTCAATTTTCCTCTAAACTAGGTTTTTCCTTAATTGACCAATAATATTTTTTTACATGATACTATAATTAAAAAAATGTATGGATTTATATATAATATATATTCAGAACACAACCTAAAAAGGAAACAACCCCCCCACCCCCCCAACCACCCTTTATAATTATCCTTTTAATGAAACTTAGTAATAAATAGCAATAGTCAGTCGAGATTATATCAAATCAGATTAATAATGTTTTTTAGTAAGGGGGTTTGAAGAATTAATTAAAAACAGCTAAGATTATCCTTTAAAAAAATAAGAATGGAAAAAATTAAAAGAATATGATGGATATATAGTGTCAAAAGCACATTAAATAAAAGTTCAAAAAATAGTCTGAGTTTCGAGTGCAAGGTCAAAATCCTTGTCGGTCGTCCTTCATTAGAGGAGGTAAGTAATCAACTCAAAACTTCTCTTCTTCTGTACTGGAGGTCGAAGACAAATATTCAAAGGCATTTGAAGATAATCTTATTGAAAGTTCTCGACGTGACTCTACCGCTTTTTGTTCAATATTATTACACAAATTTTCTCAAAGAAATCAACTCACAGCCCACCGATCGATAGTCAACAAGCACTACAAGAAAAGAAAATAAATATATATATGTACATATATACACACACGTATACATGAGCTGGAAGAGACCGCATAATATACGATATTTATAACTTTTTATTTAAAAAATATATTAACATCTTATCACATGATATTATTTAAATATTAATATAAAATATAAATATTGTTAAAAATTATATTTAAATCATCTAAGTGATATAATATAATATAAATCAGTTTATAATTAATTAATGTAAAGCAACCCTCTGTCTAAATGTAAGCGGTTTGTACGGCCTACTATAGAACAGTTTGACAATGGCTTTTTTTTTTTTGTTTGTTTAATATAATAAATTTTATCAATTTACTGCCTTTTGTTTTTCATTGTTATTCATTTTTTTAAAATATGGATGTTATTTTAATTTGTTATGTTTTTTTTTTTTTAGAATTGTTATATGAGTCTTTGCATCTATTTGCATAACTTTACTGAATTTTTTCCTGCAATTGGCAGATTACTTTCTGTTTAAATCGGCTTAATTCAAAGAAAATATGAAAGCCAAAAGATAAAAGTAATATGAAACAACAATCTAGAATATATATTAACCGTGTTGGATATAAGAAAAGCATAGTCATGAAATTATTAAATATGAAAGCCAAAAGATAAAAGTAATATGAAACAACAATCTAGAATGTACATTAACCGTATTGGAAATAAGAAAGCATAGTCATAAAATTATTAAATATGAAAGCCAAAAGATAAAAAACATGAAACAACAATCTAGAATGTACATAACCGCGTTGGAAATAAGAAAGTATAGTCATAAAATTATTAAATATGAAAGCCAAAAGATAAAAGAAACATGAAACAACAATCTAGAATATATATTAACCGCGTTGGAAATAAGAAAGCATAGTCATAAAATTATTAAATATGAAAGCCAAAAGATAAAAAAAACATGAAACAACAATCTAGAATATATATTAACCGTGTTGGAAATAAGAAAGCATAGTCATAAAATTATTAAATATGAAAGCCAAAAGATAAAAGAAATATGAAACAACAATCTAGAATATATATTAACCGCGTTGGAAATAAGAAAGCATAGTCATAAAATTATTACTTTGGGATCTCATAGATTCTCTTTTCCTGATCAAAAGAGAGAAACTGAGAAAGATCAAAAATAGAATTTTGGGAGTCGGTACTGAATATTTCTAGAAGTGTGATAATTTTATATAAAGTTAATTCAATATGCGAATTTATGTATTCTTATTCAATGAAAACATATATACTTAAGTTTCAAAATATATATATATATATATATATATTACTTTTATTTTGAAAATCTCTATGCATCTTTTATTTTTAAATATTTATAGGAAGGTTCTATTTTTATAGTTAGATTAATTTTTTACCAGCACAATTTATGACTAGGAATAATTTAATGTTGCTCATTACAATTTTTTGACATGACGATTCATAGATCAAACCATAAAAAATTTAATTTAATATTTAAAAATTAATATCTACCACAATAAAAAATAGAAGGTCATACCATAAAAATCCCTCATTTTTTATCACGTAAGATTTTGTCGTTTTAATAATTTGTGAGCTAGTTTCTTCTTCTTTTTTATTCTTTAGGCTGTTTGGCAGCTGATTACGTCTAAACCTTTTTAAAACTTTTTTCTTTTTTTTTTCTGAGAATTTTCTCTTATAAAAATTTAAAAATACTGTTGAAAAGTAAGTTTGAATCTGGATGCGAGACGAGAACCTTATTTTTTGGTTTTTGTTTTTAATTTCTTGAAATAGTTTTAAATGGAGAGGACAAACAGTTAGTTTGCTTTTGCAATTGTGGGGACTTATGAACTGAAAACACCTTGAAAACTTTTTAGAAAGTATAGCCGGTATATTCCATTGCCCCTTCCATACGTCTTCTTCAAATCCCTATTCCTTTGGAGCCCTAAATTTCAGTACCATTCCTTTTGTTCCTTTCAATAGTTTTCATTATTTTTTTTTTTTTGAGAAACAGAATTTCAATTACAAGAATTTATAGTAACAATAATAGAGATAATAGATGTATATAGTTTGTTAAATTATAAAATAATAAATTTAATAAAGTAATAAATAAATAAATAAATAATGGTTAAACTGTGTCAAAAGAATTGAAAAGAACCGTTCGTAATAAATAAGGATATGGGCAAAGAATGTAGAGTGGCTGTCAACTTTTTGACAAGCAAATTGCACCAAATGTGGACCAAAAGTGGCCACCGACTTCCCAAAGAGAATGCATGTCTCATTATTTTCTTCTTTGTTTCATGTCACTTTCTTTACATTTCCACATCCATCGGACCAAGCAATTACATTTAACCAATAACGAACACATCATTTTATATATATTCATATATGTAAAGAATAATAATCAAAAAGCCAAATTAAAAACAAGCACATCTAAAAAGAAAAACAATACAACCGATTAACATATCGTGCCTCATAATCCTCATGTGCGTTAAAAACCCTCTGACTTGAAACGGTTATATATATATATATATGTATATATGTATATATATAATGAATGCGTGTACATATATCCGTCTCTATTATCATAATCACTCGCACTTTTCCTTTTCGGTGGTGGCCAAAATGATTCCATGCATAGTTTTATTCGGCTTTTTAAAGCACTATCAATCTGATTTGCTTCATGTCGGACTTACTTATAATTTGCAAAAAATATATATGCATATATATTACATATATGTACAGTTAATTAACAGGTACATGCACGGGTATATATTCGGTCGGTTGCAATGCATTTGTTTGCAGATAGATATATTCTCGTTAGACGTCACAAGTAAAAGGCTTGGAAAATCATGAAGGTATAATTTTGAAATTTCAGCGTTTAGAATCTTATCAGTCTTTGAAACCCCACGTTGACAGCAACTGAATTTGAGTCATCCTTTTTTTTTTTCAAGGAATTTTTGAGCCAAACTTATTTATTATCTCAATTATTCCATGATTTTTTTTTTATTGTGTTAAACCCGGTCGAACTTGATTGACTATGTTTTTCTTTTCTAATTTGAACTCTTAATGTAACATTAACTGTAACATATTTTTTTCTATATAATTATAATACCTACGAGATAATTATTTTCCTTTATTTCCCATCCGGCTTCATTGCAATGAAGCGATATTTAATATCCAAGTCTCCAATGAAGCATTTGTTAGAGATTAAATACCTAAGCGCTTCACAAAACAAAAGCTAAAATAATGTAACTTGTGTGTGTGTGTGTGTGTGTGTGTGTTTTTTTTTTTTAATCTACCTTGTGTTATTATTTTAGCTAACAAATTAGGATATATGTACTTGGGTTAAATCCTTGGGAAAAGGCGGTTTTATGTATAGTTTAATGGTAATATACATCTAATTTTATCATAAGTAATAGAGTTTAAATCTTTTTATCAAATATCCACAAAAAAAAAAAAAACAAAAAAAAAAACTAGAGAAACTTAGGACTCCTTTTTTTCTCGTCTATCAGTTGTATCAAAGATTTTCTTTTCTTTTTTCTTACTTTTCCATAAAGTATCATAAAATAAACATTTATGGCAAGGTTAAACAAGATTCTGGACTTGTTTGACATTTACACTCAACTTAAACTAAATTGTATTTTTTTATCATATTTTTTGTCTTTTTCTGAAAAAATCTTTTGTCTTTTCTGAAAAAATCAACAAAAATTACTATTCAAATTTAAAAATCTCAAATCAACTCAAACTCAACTCATTCACCAAACACCCCAAATGAACGTATATATGGTTTAATCTCTTGAATGCATACATTCACACACGCATGCACATATAGGCACACACACATAATCCTTGATTAGTTGAATGTGAGAGAGAGAGAGAGAGAGAGAGAGAGAGAGAACTTCAGAATTCGTACGGACCATCATTTGGAAATAGAAATAATGTACCTCCCAAGCGCTCCACATATATTTAAAAGAAAAAAAGAAAAAAGAAAAAAGAGAAAGAGGAATGGGCGGAAAATGAGGCACCACCAACGACACAATAGAAGACAAAGGCACCTGCAGAGATGAACCCTTTCGAAGCGCTGCTGCATGTGCGGCTGTCTTTTAAATTCCTAATTGGTCACACATGACCTGATCTGAGTTTTTGTACTATGGATTGGTCAATTCTATCTTATAGCACTTTATATATATATATATATATATATATGTATGTGTCTGTTTGTGTGTGTGAATATATAATGTGGCTGTACGTACGTCATGCCAAAATCCATGTGTTTCATATGTATCAATTACTCTGCTAGCATCATCATATACATATACATGACGAATTGTGTATACATACATATATATATATATATATATATATGATCCTTTAATTTGTTCGTATTTTTTTTTCGTTAACGGTCCTAATTATATGTTATATAAGTTCACCAGCTCCACATGGATGAATTTTGAATAATGTGTCCATATCCATAAAATTTTCATGCATTGTACTACAAAGCGAGCATTCCACATGCATGTCATAATTACCCAAAATCTAGTTACCATTGACTATAATATATATTAGTCAACATTGCATGATTAATTAGGATGAGATCCTTTAATTTTAAAATTACAATCTTCTGACTTTAAGGTCAGAGATATAGGAGACAGATTATTTTAGAGGATCAAAGTTTTGAAGTAGACAATATAAAACTCAACAATCGTATACTTGCTCAGAGGAAAAAAAAGAATAGAAATTGTCGTTTCGAATTCTTAAAAGTAAATTAACAAAACTATATATAATAATAATAAAAACTGAAGAAAATAAAACCTTTTACAAGCTCATCGGACTCAAGGGTTTTAATTGAAAAAAAAAATCAATAATTTCTCTCTCTCTCTCTTTCTTTCTTTCTCAAGTTTTTGCTCTTTTTAGATTTGCAAGATCTTTTTCATTTTTACTAAAAATTTGCATATATTCTTAATGATTATATTTTTCACACGTAATGATTAGATATCATACGTACACGTCATTTATTTGTACGTAGACATTGTATATATGACTATATATTGTGTATATGTGTAGCAAGTAATTAACAACAAACACACGCACGCATTTATATATGTATACTCGCATACAAACATGCATGAGTTGTACTAATCATGGTGATGGTGAAAAACATATTATTGCATCTGATTTGATAAATGAATGCCTTGAGAATTCGAATCATGATGGTGCTAGTTATGACCAATATATTTGATCAAGTAGACACTATAATTAATTAAAGGTCATTAATGGAGTAGATTTGGTATTAGTCAAAACCACCTGCATGCACTTATAATTAAACTTATTTACAAAGTCAACTTTTCAAAGCTGAGTAGCGACTTGATCAAATTCCTTTTTCCTGTAGAGACTGAGTGAGAGAGAGAGAGAGAGAGAGAGAGAGAGAGAGAGAGAGAGAGAGAGAGAGAGAGAGAGAGAGAACCATTGATTTTTTTTTTTTTTTTCAAATTTTTGCTCCATGGGAATGATTGGACTTAGAAGATCAAAACCTAGCTTCAATTTTTTCGTTTTTTCTTTACATAATTTATTCTCTAACTTTAAATTTAATTTGTATTTACTCAAATATATATAGGCCGAGGTAGGGAATAATATATGGGTAAAGTGAGGGGTTTTGCCATAATTGAGAGAGCAACTTGTTTAGGGCTTTTTCATTAGTTCGTACCATAAGCAAATGCCTAATAATATTTTCCAAAAAGAACAACATATATATATCACTATTAAAACTACGGAGTAACTAGATGAGATAGTCAGGTAGTTCTTTTTTTTTTTTTTTGTCAGAGATTTTGAATTCATACCATCATATTGTATGTGGTGGACGGAGTACATACTATCACATAAAAGCAATGACGTATCCCGAAATTATCTGATCGAATATACCATTCTTTACCTTTGTATAATAAGTTCGTAACTTTTTTTTTTTTTAAACAAGGGAAAAAAAATGTCACAATGTAAAAGTAAGCCATGGACATAGAACTGGGGTCGGCTTTGTTAGTTGTTGCACGGCCTAATCATCATGAACAAAAAATCCAATTTGTATACTGAACAAACAGCGACCTATTACCCGATTCACTGTACACTAATTATATATTATCATCATATATATACACATTCCACTTTAATTCTTTCACATCTCTTCGATGTCAGAGTGTAACGTGATGGTATGTTTGGCAATCGATTGTGTTGTTGACCTTGTCCTAAAAGTAATTAATGTTATTCAATTTTGGGATCACATACAGTGTATATATACATACATACATATATATACACATATGTGTGTGGCTAGGGCTAGCAATATAGTGCTGTCCGATGTATTGAGCATATATAAACGTTACAATGTGGGCTGCTACGTGTGTTGGTTCTCAGTATTTGTGTAATGATCATGTAATGGCCGTCTGTCAGTCAGGAGTTGAGTCAGAATGCCATGAGGCCAAGAAAGTATTTATATACATATATGTATATACATATAAATTTTTTTTTAATGTAGACGTTAGATATATTTAGAAAGAGGACAAATATTGTGAGAGATGCAGAATCGCAACATATATGGGTTAAGCGCACTGGAAGTGGTTTGAGGTCACTTCGATCGACAAGAAATTAACTGTACACAGCTAGGGTTATTATCATGTCTTGTTTTGGTTGGTTGGTTGGTTGGTTGCTCCACCCAATTCTTTTTTTTTTTTTAAATTAAAAAAAAAAAGTAAAAGTAGAGGTTTCACACTCTACAAGTTACATTAGAAGTAGAAGTTTCAAACTCAGACACGTTACGATAAAATTAGGTATAAAAATTCCTGTTATAATTATATAGATATATATAACCACATTAAGAAATGCTGCTAGGCTTCACCCAATTCTTTTAACGTCTATTATTTTTAAAAGTTTAAACTTTTAGTTAAGAGGTAGATAGAATACACTTTTAAAATATTGTTATATCATTTCTAAATCATATTAGATTTTAGATTTTTTTTACACCGGTGTTCCTTAGACTTATCCCATGAGTATTTATAGTATTCTATTGAAACTTGGAAAAGAGGCAAATAGGTAAAAAGTTTAGAAAAAATAATAATAATAATAATAAATAACGGACAAGACAACACTATACTAAATAGTATGTTGAAAACACTTTCGGGCTTGAGCAAGCAAAATAGAAGGAGGGAAAAAGAGAAGAAAGTTCCAAAAGGAGTTCTGATTCATATATATGTGTAACAGAAATAAATTTATTTATTATCTTTTTATATATATATATAGAAAACTTATGATAAGAACTATACATTTGTTTTAATATTTCCTAAGAAGTGTATTAAAGATTGAGGACAAAAAAAACCGTGGAAAGAAGATAATTGTGTAGATAAATGCACCTTTTTTTTTTTTGGCTCAGAGTGTAGGTAAATGGACTTATATATGGCAATTTGTACACGAAGGTAATGAAACCGGGATTTTTGCCATTCTGGGGGCGGCAGTTTTAGCAAAAATATTCGTGAAATGTGGTATTTTTGGTCGTGATAAATATGTCAAAGCAAGCTAGTTCATAGCCTTTGAAGGAGAGCAAAAACTTACAAATGTAAAAATTGTCTTCATTAATCCGTGAATTCAATGATTGCTCCACTGCTTTCCAATAACGAGACGGCAAATGCATGGATGGAGTCACCGATAATTAAGGCCGGTAACTTCAGACACGACACGAGAATGACGTGAAATAAATATTAGACCGCACGTTTAATAATTGATTTGAAACTGGATCGATACATTTAACATGAAAATAATCAGACCAAAAACGGGCTAACATAGTTAAACCGTTTATTTAAATGAATATGATAATTATAGTTGTTAGTTTTATATTTTATATGAATATAATGAATTTCTTGTGTTAGTGAATTCAGAATTTTAAGTGATTTTTTATCCAAAATTTTCATATTAAATCGGTCAGAAACTAAGTTTTGTGTTAAATGGGCTGTAAACGGGTTTTTCATGTTAAATAGGTCATAAACGTGTTTGTTTTCATACCAACTCGTCGTAACTCATTTAATAATCATGTTCGCGTGTCGTGTCGTGTTATCCATTTATTAAACGATTCGTGTTCATGTTTAGATTCCTGACCCGTTTATTAATCATGTCATGTTCGTGCTCATTGTATCGTGTTATAATCAGGCTGGCCTGAACCTGGCCCGCAAACATGAATTATCAACCCTACCAATAATCGAGTGGAGGTCTTCGCCTTTAGTGAATTTAATTTTTTTCTCTCTATTTTATCTTAAAATTTTTTTTTTTTGTCATTTTTTTCATTATGTCCCAACTGAAAAATGATTATATATCCCTATATATAAAAACTTATCTTTTAGTGTATATTCTCACTTAAAAAATAGACCAACCCGCCGTTGGAGATGAGAGCTAGTAAATGTATATATGAACAAGATATGTATTTCAAAGGTAAGTTAATTTCGATTATTCCTAATGCTTCATAACAAGATCTCTGTGCATGACAGGTAGGTAAGCCGACCTTGTTTTCTTTTCAATTTATTTTGATCTTCCTTTAATTCCCTCCCCTACAAGGCAGGCAAGTTAATTAAACTTGGTCGAATGGGACAATTATAATATTAATTACAATGCCAGTAGAGATTTGCTGCAATGAATGTGGCTTCATTAACTCAATTCCATTGTCTTATCCAGTATTAATTATCAAGGGACATGAAATCTTGCCTTTTTTAAATTTAATCCCTAATTAATTAAATGTGGAAAACCAAAGTGAACCAGATGGTAAAATCATTAGAACTTTCTTTAAATGATTGTCCCTAATAAACTTTGACCTTATTGGAATTGCTAAAGCTTTCCAACACCCCCTTTTGAAAATTCAGTAAAAAAAAAGAAGGTAATTTTAGCTGGTACTTTACTTACTACTCTGGCTCCTCTTTTTTTTTTTTTTTTTTTTTCCTTTTTGGATGTGAAATTATACCTGTTTTGTTTTTATAAAATAGCTTATGGAAACTTTAAATAAATAAATAAATAAAAACTCCAATTAATTCTCAGCAAGGCCAGGCCGATTGTCAAAGTGGGGTCCAAGTGCTAATGACTATATTCACACCAAAAGAATTTGGCATGTACTACTCTCTCTGACTGGGACAATGGAATGGACCCCATGAGATGTCCCTTAAAAGTTGGCTATATGTGTTCTAAGGGACGTGGGGACAAATGTCCCTGGGACCCACTTTTGTTTCCTTTAACTGATTTGTCTCACTTTTGGTGGTAAATTGGATGAATATGCCCACCACCCTTACCTCATCTCAATCTCCCTCCGAATAAAAAATATAAATATAAATATAAATATAAATATAAGATAAACATATAGTTCTTGAACACTTATTTTATAATACAGCAGGTGATTATTAAAATATTTTTTGACCTACCCAGTCAATCACCGATAGACTAGACTGTTAAAAGCATATATTAAAGTTAGTCAATCAATAATTAATTATAATTTAACTCATTTTTACTAAAATGATTATTTTCCTAATATTTAAAAAACTTCAAACATTTTAAAAATTTGAAAACCGGCTATTTATATTATATATTTCACTTTTTTTTTTATTTACGATGTTGGGTTTATAGTTCTCATATTAATTAAAAAGAAAATGTTAATAGTTTTACACCTCCCACTAATTAGAGAAAAATTATGACAATTTAGATTTTGAACATGATAGCTCATATTAAAATAAGTTCCCTCCCTCTCATCTGATGAGCTAGCGCTCAACAAAATATCCCAGTCCCATTTATATCCTCTATTTAAATCTTTAATATGCTTCCCATACCATACATTAGATCAATGAAAACCTTGCGTCTTATGGTTCTGTTTGTAATTGCCTTAGTAACCGTATTCATATGTAATTACCTGTAAACTGTACCTATAACTAAATATTAAAAAAAAATAACTCTAAAGTATTAGTCGAGTTACTCTCGCAAATAATGAACCACATATAAAAGAATAGGGTCAAACAAGATCACTACTCTTGAATGTACTATACTTGTAACTAAAATAGGTGTAGTAGTATAGTACATTTCATTTCAAGTTTAGTACCATTACTAGAACAAAAATATACAACTAGTGCTATAGGTAATCTATGAATAAAAAAAAAAAAAAAAAAAGAAAAAAAAAAAAAGGTGATATATGTATTAAGATTCAAGCCCATGCCAAGAAAGTTAAAAAAGTGGAAATTGCAATATGGCCAAAATAAACCCAACAAAGGCCTCAGCAATCCCAAGATTTATGGGTCAAAAAGGGCCATAAACACCTTTTGAGAAAGCAAAGAAAAGTTTGGAACTTGGTTTTTGTCCCATCTGCTCGGAGAGCAAAATCTGCTGCCCTCTAAAGGTGCAAATGCGTTGAGTAAAAGCCAAGGCAAAGGAGGAATCTTGCTCTAAATTTTAACCAAAAAGCATATATCCATGATGTTCCTTGTAAACCCATTGATCAGAAAAAGAAGAAAACAAGAAGATGATTTTTTTACCATAACAATCAAGAGAAATCCTAAATTGAAACAAACATAAATAAATTCAAAGCCCGAGCCTATATATAGTTCTTGGCACCTTTGGGGCACATAATATTTGACTTGTCCGACATTTGTGGTCGTTAAGCTCAGTGATTAATTAACGTTCTACGTAGAGATAATATATAGATAAACTATAATAGGGGGACACTGTTAAAGTTTATTATAAGAGAGAATAGAGAAAAACACATAAAATTAGAGAGCGTGTAAATTTCTCTTACAAACTTTTTAATCATCACAGTGAATTACTACAGTTATTGAACATGAAACAATCTCACATTAAAATGAGCATATGTTCGTACTTTTTTATTTTGTAATATAAAATTAGAGTGTTTAATTCTTAACGTGAGTTTTTGAAATTTGTATGTACATGAAGCATCATGGTACTCTTTATTATAAGTTAATTATTTTCTCTTTCTTGGTCAATAAACATAGTTATATCTATGTTAAATTTTTGTGTTCACTTCTTTGTCTACTTTTCTTATTTGATTCTTTTAGAAGCAAAAGTAAAACATGTTCTAACTTTCTGTCCCTTTCTTTTTCCTTTTCGGGACAGTGGAAAACATGCTCTAAAATTGAAATAAGGCATCTTCTTTTCTTTTCGGCGGTGCTAATTTTGAAGAAGTGGATTATTTAAGGAGCGCTTTTTTTTTTTTTTTTTTTTTTTTTGGGATCATTTTTCTTCCCAAACTTTTTGTTGAAGTAATAAATTACCATATGAATTTTTTTTTTTTGATAAGTAACCATTGAAGTTTACAACACCTTCTTACAGTATGAGCTCGTATGGAGGACAAAGATTGGAGTTTCTTATAACAATGAAGCAAAGACGTTTCTATCCAAATTTTAGCGGCCGTCATCAACTTTGAGGACACTATGCAGCACCTTTACAAAGTTATTGGGTGTTTTTTTTTTAAATAATAAAAAGTTTTAAGTGATATAGTTCATAAATTCATTGGACGTTTAGAGAGCAAAAGCGTCAAAAACCTTTATTTTTTACTGACATCAATAGGAAAAAAGAAAAACAAAGCCAAGGGCAGAATTTGCTTCCCTTTAGCTTGCATTATTCCTTCATTTATTTTCTTTAGTTTGCTCAGCTACAATATTCCTAATAAAGATTTTTCAACTATATCTTAACAAATATCACAAACAATTAAACAAATCATGAGGAGAGCACCTATTTTTATCCCAAAAGAAAGAACAAGATTTACATAAAAACCTCCTCAAGCTTATAATTTACAATATTAATATTAATAGCTCCTGACTAAGTAAACTACATCCCACCAAGTTCTCAAACATATATTTAACTCCCGGATTGTATACAAACTAGGTTTTTATTTTTTATTTTTTATTTTATTTTTATAAGTTTCCCGGTTATTGGGCCTAGAAGGACTCAATGGATGTCCAAACTGGCCCACCCCAAAATATAGGTTTGGGCCTCCACAAATTATTCTTCACAAACCGAAAAATCAGGCTCTGTGGGCTTCTGCAAAGAGCTCTTGACCCCGGAGTCCGGCCCAGAATGCTTAATGGCGGGCTTCCTCGTGCTCGTCGCGAGCCTTGTCGCGTACCTGGCAAAGCTCGAACAGTTTTGGGCCTCGGGCTTGGGCTCTGGCTCAGGAACTGTTGGGCTTTCCTTTGCCCTAAGCTCAGCCAGTTCCCGGCGCTTCTTGTAGCGTCGCCAAGCGGCCTGTATGAAGCCAGCGGCCCATAATCTCCACTGATGGGAATAGAACCGAAACTTGTGCCTAAGTTGCTTGCTGTGGAGCCTCCTAAATTGTGAGGCCACAAATTTCAAGTCCTCTGCCACTAGAGCAAATGCCTCAACTTCCGAAATGGCCTTGACCGTGCGCGTTGAGGATGGTAGGATGACGCTTGGCCGCGGGTCTAGCGCCCACGTTAGCAACTCCTCACCGCAGAAGTCACCAGGGCCGATGCGGCATGAGTTGAAGAAGCCGGTCCGGCCGCCATTTGTGGTGTAGGAATCAAGGTGGCCCCGGATTATGAAGAGCATTTCGTTGACCGGATCAGCTTCGCGCACTAGAAATGTGCCTTCCGTGCACAATGACGGCTTAAGCCTCTCGCATATCGCATCAAGCATTCTCTCATCCATTTGATCAAACAAAGGCACCTGATCATATACATTAAAGAATCATATATTTTTCTGACAATCATACGTCTCTCTATGAGCAGTACTATTGATATCAACTCTAATATTATCTTTTCTTTTCATATAAACTTTTATAATGACATGGATCAAGGAACTTACTCGTCTAACAAGATCAAGACAAAGATGACGCTTGATATCTCGACGGAGATCCATAGGTAGACCTTCGAGAAGATTCTCTTCATCAACTCCTCTTGTAGCCACCCACTTATACTGATCATACTTGCGCACCGACTGTCTTAGTTCTGGAGGTAGTTGCCTATGATGCATCCATTGTTCGGTATCGGTTCTTCTGATCCGCCATTCTTCTAGTCGAACGGTTGTTGATTGAAGATACGTCTGCCATTGAAAGTTACTATTAGAGTTCAGACATTACACCATGATTTCATGGAATCTTCATGTATTTGCAAAGGACTTACTTGCATATTTCCAATGAGCAATGCAAAGAGGACTAGCCCAACAGTTGCTATGATTATAGCAAAAGTGATTTCTCCAACAAAAGTGCTTGTTGAAAGATTTTGTCCCAAGGAACTGCACAAAATTATTATTCATGAGCAATGACATATTATTCAAGATTGTTCTAATAAAATTTTGGATACCAGTGATATTGAATGCCATAACTAATAGAAAACGAGTCTTATATGTGAGTCAACTTTTTATTAGTGTGTGGTAAAAAATATACCTAAGATTTCTGAGGCCCCACCAAAGACAGTAGAAGTACTTGTCGAAGAAAGTTGCGTTTGTTACATCATAAGTCACAGCATCACCATAAATGCCGAATTGGTAGAAGCCATTATCCGGATTGCATAGGGTTGTGGCATTGCTTGATCGGAACCAAGCCTGCCTATTAGTGCCTTTGGCCTTGTGGCAGTCAAAATATCCATATTCACAAAATGGCTTCTCCAAGTCACAAGCACTTCTCCAACATGCCTCTTGTCTTTCAATAGACAGAAGGTACCAGCAAGCTCCTAAAACCTTTTTTCAATTAAAAGGAGAAAAGAAAAATCAAATAAGTCGAATTTCATAGTTTATCTTTCATATATTTTCCACTTTTGGCATAGGTTTCGAGTCTATAAACTTTTTTTTGGTAAATATAAAGTGTAGGGAGGGATGATCAGTCATAACTATTATACTGATGCGATAAAAAAAATCCGTTATGAAGATTATTACAATAATTATAGATGAAAAAAAAAAGTTTTTTTTTTTTTTTTTTTTTAATTTTCTTTCAATAAAAAGAGGTGAAAAGGGAGGGTAGTTTGACTAACATGGCTTGCCAACATGTAGAGGATGAGATTATAGGCAGCCCCAGCCCATGCTGTTTCTGTGACAACACCATTGGCTTTGACAATTTGTGATGACAGAGGAAATATAAGAAACAGCCTCGGAAGGTACTGGAAGATCAAGATGAACCGGAGAACGTTCTTCGTGTTCGTCATCGTCGAGCCACCAAGATTCGGGATAACGATCCAAATCAGCACCTAAAAAGAAAGAGCGGAATTCGTATTTTAGTACAATACATGAAGACTAAAGAAGAAAATTTCAGAAGACAAGTACAAACCTGAGGAAGAGGCAGAGCAGCAAGAAGGTCAATCCAGAAGTTTTGGCGCAAATATCGATTCGCAATCTTCTTAGTGTCGATAACAAGCTCTCCTCGGCCAAACACACGAGACGACGGAGCGATATAAGCTGTACGGAACCTAATGAAAATGTGAATCACGTAAAAGATATCTGCTACTGATCTAACAATTGTGAGGGCTACTTCAAGCCGAATTCCGATATCAATGCACACTTCCTTGCGGATCACCGGCAAGTAAAAGAAGAGAGGGTCCACAAACAGGGAAATCAAGCATGTTACTAAGAAAATCTTGTTCCACCGGCGAATGGTCGGGCCTCGGGGATCGAGTATCTTCCTCTTCACCCTCTCGTAGTCCTCGGAGAACACTCTGGACAGCACTTTAGCCTTTAAGGATGTCTTTCTCCTAACAAACACTTTCTTCTTTTGTTCATTATCATCCTTGTCCTTCTTTGCGGCGCTTTGTTCGGGTGTTTGCGTCCCGTCAACCATGTACTTGAGTTTAACACGATCTTCTTCTCCGTTGGCTTTATGATTCTTTGCCAATTCAAGGTCATCTTGAAATCTGAAACGTCACAAGAAATGTTTTCAAAAAAAATGGTGCAAATTGATGGCAAAAATAATTAATGGTGAGTTAAGGAAGGAGATGTACCTCACAGATCTTGAATTACCATAACCCATTTGGGAAATCTTCGCGGAGAATTCCCTATTTCTTCAGAATTTGACAGAACTGATCTGGGTTTGAAGCATCAGAAGGTGCGTAAAGTAAATTTAAATTCGTTACGCCACGGGACGATGACCGACTAATATTTACTGTTAAAAAAATAAATAAATAAATAAAAAAGTAGTAGCTGTGCTTGAATCAACTTGACAATGACCTAGTATGAATTCAAAGCCACAAGAACATAGGGGAAATCTTGCTTTGCCTATTTGTTTCAGGACTCATGTGAAAAAGATGAAAACTGGAGGGACTTTCTTCAACCTTTTTTTAGGCCCAAAAGTAAAACTGCAACATGTGACCCCTTCCTTTAAATATTTAATTTCAACTGTTAAAGATCTGTTTTCCTGGTTTGCATATTTAGAAAAATATCACAACCTTAAAAATGTGTATGTGTGTGTGTGTGTGTATATCTGATTCAAGTCGAAGTGAACGGTTTTAAAGCCAATAAGTTTACCTTTTTATAATATTGAACTAGTAAAAAAAAAAAAAAATACAAGCCCAGGTCTCAGTGCCTGAAATTATTAGTTTTAAGACCACATAACGCGTGACTGATTAGAGAACTTCTTAAGCAGCCATTGACTCTGACAATTGAGTAACATACCAAAACACTAGAAAATAAACATATATATATTGGTATACACACCCATATTTCTTTAAAAAAAAAAAATTAAGTCTTTTGTTAGGAAAAAATGACTTTGAATCTTGACTAAGCTGGAAAAACATAAGAAATAGTCTCCTCTAGTGATTTCAACGGAGGAAGAAAAAGAGAAACGACAGTTAAATTAGTTTCAGATAGAGGACTTACAAACATATTTCTCCGCCAAAAAAAAAAAAGAAGCCAAGCTTTTATTGAACCATCAAAATGATTATTTTCTCCGTCTTTGTCGGGTTCTTACCGGATTGATTTGTTAGTACATATAGAACTTGGAAGAAGCAAAAAATATCCAAGACCCAATAAATATTTTGGAGAAAGGAAATAAATGCCGACCAAAAAATGAGCCTCAAAATGGAAAGAAATATGTTATGGATTAGAGAGAAAATTTTCCCATAACATAGAAGAGACTCTTCATTGTTCTTCTCGCTTGAAAAGCAATTTACAACTTAGAAATAGGAATGTAAAGAAAATGACAGAAGATAATATAAAAGGAAATTTAAATAAATTTCCACTTATAAAATTCGAGAAAATTTTATTGTATTAAAGAAAATATATTGATATATCTGCTCCATTGACAGGCTTCCTATAAAGACAGAGAGACAGAGCAATAGGAATCTTCTAAAGAAAGAGGTAAAGAAGTTTACCAAAGAAGAAGAAGATGCTTCTTTTCCATTATTTATTTATTTATTTTGTTTATTTGTTTATGATTGGAGGGTTCTAATTAACCAATTTCTTCACATTAACAATAATTTTCTTGCTTTTGTTTTATTTATTTATTAATTTATTCTTTTCTTCTTTTATAAAGATCCGAGAAAGGAGTTGACTAAGTTAGATACTTGATGCAAAATGAAAACCTGACACTAAATACTTTTTTAATTTTTTTGCTGTCGTGTACGATGGGTTTACTAGGAGTGAATCCTAAGCTCATAACTGCTTCGGCACATGCCACATGCTAACGTTTTTACGCGGAAAACTCATCATTTACGCCACACCAAAACCAATAATAAAAAAAAAGGAAAATAAAATATATTTACCCCTTTCTTTTTTTGGGTTTTTATTTTTATTTTTCTTTTTTTTTCTTTTTCTTTTTGCGGGATGGAAAATGTGAATTCCTATTTCCTTTGTTTTTGTTTATTTCATATTTTTAGATAAAGGAATTTTAAAGTGTACGGAATACAAAATGTATGGAAGAAAGGGACAAATAAATTAAATTAAAAAAAAAAAAGAGTAACACTGTGGGTGACCCATATTCAAGCATTCCAAAAACAAATAAAATCCATATAAATAAGTGTTTTTTTTTTTTGTCCAATGTGACACTGTAATTTAATTTCCATGATCCACTTTATTGACTTTGTGTTGCTCTTTAGACTAATCAGAGGGGTCGGACGGCTCTCTTTTAGTTCCTTAACCAACAAGAACATTTTTTTTTTTCGTGACTTAGACAAGATAAACCAACAAGAACTTGCTTACTCAATAATATTTATATTAGAATTATATATACTTTTTTCTGCGTCTGCATTGGCCTTTAGCTGGACGGCAGAGCCAAAAAGTTGATTCTGTCCTTCGTAAAGTTCACCTATGGCATTTTCATGACAATATTGCCAAACAAGAACTGCCTTTGCTTTTTTTTTTTTTTTTTTTTTTTTTTTGCCCCCTTGCAAATTGTTGGATTTCTTCACGATTACACTTTTTCTTTTTCAGTAGGGTACACCCAAAAAAATAAAAATAAAAATAAAAATAAAAATAGGGTTGAGGGGGGCACTAAATCAGGTGAAAAACTTAAATAAGACCACGTAGTAAAGTTTTGCTTTATGTTACTTTAAAGACAGTATCCATGTGAATTCGTGTAGTACTATACATGTAATTGTCAAATGATCTTTGTAGTTGCTAGTTGCTATTTGCTAGTTAGAATTCACTAAAAAAAGTCGCGAGTTCTGGTTAGGACATTTGTGCAGATTGTGATTGTCTGTTCTTGGTTGTTGATTTTAATGATCAAGATTTTGCTTGACATCTAACTTGAAGTCACGAAAATTTTTTTTTGCTATACATTCTGAAAAAGAACAACGCTAAAGAGTTTTATTGGTGTATAACATCATACATTAATAAATAGTGGTTCTCATAATATATAACTACGTATTACTTGTGAACCATATTTTCTATTAATACCGTTGATGTCCCAAATGATTTTTATACTTAAAAATGAATTATTTTTTATTAGGACTAGCTTAACAGGTAGAAAGTAGGTTCAAGTTTTGATATTCCAAATTCGAGGTATGAGGTGTTTGGTTTTATTTATTTATTTATTATAATTAATAAAGTGAGTACTAACGGTTTAAGATTGAAGTTGAGACAAGATAAATAGACTAATTGAGTTGTGAAGTGAATATAATCTATTAGATTCCGAGACATTTTCATCACTCGTTGAAATGCAATATGATATCCTCTTCATTAAGACTAAATTCAAGATGATATATACTTGGGAATATTTCACTCATGAAGTCTCTAAACTTAATGAATAATTCATGTTCCTCCGAGACGGCATAATTTCGTTATGCGTTGAGAATGAGTCGGATAAGGTACTGAATTCTCCATTGGCTTTGTTCGAGAATATTATTTAAATACTAAAGTAATGAATCATCATCCGACGTTATGATACACATGATATTTTCAATAATAATATAGTTTTTTTTTTCCCTGTCTTCTTTTGTAACCTATAGTTTTATTTTATATGCGGTTATCCAAAAACAGGTCAACCTACTAGTTTTTTTTTTAAATATATTTCTATTACAACAATGTGAGTGAACTGTTTAAAAAAAAAAAAAAAATTGGATTGGTCTCTTTAAATCTCATGTTTTCATATTCTTCTTATCCTTCCCAATAAACATTAATAAAATTCATGCCTAATTAATATCTCTATTACGTGAGAAAGAAATGAACTATTAAGATATTTGGCAAAAGAAAAAGTAAAGTCTTGTTAAAAAATTTTATTCTTTTCTTCTTAGCTCTTTTTGACACATAGTTTATCAAAAAAAAAAAAAAAAAAAAAAAAAAAAAAAAAAAAGAACACTCTTCTAATCTACTCTCTCTCTCTCTCTCTACTCACACACACACACACACAAATATATATAACCAAAATTGTTCTCTAAACTTCCATTTTCAATTATACCCCAACCCCGCAACAGTTTTATCCGAGCCATTCAATTCCATTTACTAAAAAGATTTTAAAAAGAGGAAGAAATAGTTGAGAAAAAAAAAGGAACAGGTCGCCTTTGAAGTCACAGAAAGGTCCAAAGTGTCAAAAGAAATAGTTCTATGTCCAGATAACTTGACCATGTCTTAGCTGTCTGGCTGTTCCCAGCTATTTATGTGAATTGTGAATGACGGTGGGACATTTTCGTAAATTCAAACAACTCAAGTGGGGCTAATTCATAATTTCCTAAACATATGTCCGTAGTTTTTTTTTTTTTTTTAAATCACAAAAGATTTAGTGAAAAAAAAAATAAGATTATTCAAGATTAATAATCCGATCCGACAAGCCCGCGAGATCTCGGCCCCTTACCAACTTCAATACATACAATCAAAGGCTTTGCACCTCTCCACCGGAAATTATGGAATCGACTCTCGTATGTGTTATTAGTTTCCTACATTCGCATATATATATATATATATATATATACACACACATAATACACCCCCACAATTATGTGTTATTCATAACAACTAACATTAATGTAAGATGAAAGTACGCATTAAAAAAATACTTTATTAAAATGTCCCCGTGTTTATTGTAACTTTAATAAAAATATACTTTATTAAAATGTCCCCATATTTATTATAACTTTGTTTCTTTGTCCTCTTGAGGGTTTTTTTTTTTTTTTTTTTTTTTTTTGTGTGGGAATCATTATGAGATTGGTCGCCTGTTTCTTTTGTTCATTTAAGCTAATGTTGAAAAGATTCAAAGAAAAAGATAATCATATTAATACGGATGTACTTGCTTTATGGCAATTTCATCATAGAATTAATGAACCAAGCCTATTATTAACTCCTTTTTATTCAAAAACATGTGTGTGTGTATAATTATATATGTATATTGGGCATCAGGTAAGGAATGTTAATGCCAATGTGTGCCTTTAAAAACTCATGGGTGGTGATGGGTCACGAAGTTATATGACTATCGTATATGATTATTAGAGATACATATACCACTTTTTGTTGATTTTTTTTTTCTTTTTATATACTAATTTCGTAGGTGAATAATTCTATAGTGACCCCCCTGGCCCCCCATCGTATAGGACTATCATATATGATTATTAGAGATACATGTACCACTGTACGTTGATTTTTTTCTTTTTATGCACTAATTTTGTAGGTGAATAATTCGATAGTGCCCTAGCCCAATCGTATGTGACTATTAGAGATACATGTACCAATTTTCATTGATTTTTTTTTTCTTTTTGTGCACTAATTTCATAGGTGAATAATTTTATGGGGATCCTCTGCCTCCTTCCCCCAATCGTATATGATTATTACAGATACATGCATCATTTTCTGTTGATTTTTTCTTTTCTTTTTGTGCACCAATTTCGTAGGTGAATAATTCTATAGTGATCCCCCGTCACCTTAAACTCGTATAAAATTAGGGAGGGTAAATGATAGTTTACCATATTTATTACGAAATTTGATAATTCCTATTTTTACCCCTACTAATAGGGTTTTTTAATACCATACCTAAAAAAAAATTTCCCTAGAAAATAGAAAACATGGAAATTGTGGTTTTTTTTTTGGTTAATAAGTATGACTCAATTATGATGATAGAAAATAGAAATGTATATGGAATTATGAGAAGAGACTAGAGACAAACCTTGTGATAGCGTTAATCAAATTGCATGCCCACCAAATGCCAAAGCTTGTCATTACCAGACTGTGACTGTCCCCACATATTCGGGTGGTGCCCCTCAGAAGTATCCATTGAGATTCCTACACGTGTTTTATGACCCACACGCTCTCAACAGTCTCCAAACTTTCCTAGTTTCAGCCCTAACTTCTCTCTCTCTCTCTCTCTCTCTCTCTCTCTCTCTCTTTATTTTAAATTTTATTCAACTATTTCATTTTCTATAAGCTTTTTTCCTCGTGTGTCAGAGACCACAATTTTTAGTATCAACTATAGTAATTGCACCATTTTCTTTGTCAATTAATTATGTTTTAATCAGCTTTTAGGGAATCAAAGACTTCGGATTATTGCCAATTCTTTAATCTGCATGTGTGTATCAGATGTGTGTTTGTATAGAAAACTCTAACACCGATGCTAAACACCATCACTGTGAATCTCATCTACCGATGCTATATTATGGGACCTACCTTATATATAATTAGTTACGACTAGTTCAACCATGGATCAGCTTTTTAGGGAATCAACGACTTTGGATTATTGCCAATACTTTAAGAATAATAATGTGTGTGTGAACAGTTTACAGATGTCATTTTATTTAAAAATAAATAAATAAATAAAAGTCTACAGATGTTTGATTCAGCTTTTAATTTTGAGAGAGGCCCAAACATTAGAAAATTAAAAGCCCAGGAAAATAGTAGAGCAGCCCATCCAAGATAACAGACTCCGGGCCTGGAATTGTCGAACCAAAGGAAACCAGAGTGTTGTGTTGGCATTAGTTGGTGTAAGTGAAAAAAAAAAAAAAAAAAGGAATTACAGTGTCTGTTTGCAGTTCATAATTCCGAAAGTCAAAAGGGAAAGACCAAAAAAAAAAAAAAAAAAAAAAAAAGACAAAACTAAAATCCTCTTCATTTATAAAAAAAAAAAAGGTGGGGGGGGGGGGGGAAGAAAGTGTTCAGTTGCTGCAAAAATCCTGTACACAAAGGAAAATTTCACCTGGCAATTTCTTACTAAAACTCCACCTTAAAATGAAAAAACCTGGCTCAGTGTTACACCAAAAAGGTCTGCGATCTTCGAAGTTGATTGTTTTCAAGGGAGCAAGTTGAGCCAAAAAAAAAAAAAACGAAAAAAAAAAAGAACAAAAGCTGATAAATAACGGTTCGATCTAAAATGTAATGAAATTTCGATCCTACTCTTCTGAACCGGAAGCAGCTTCTTTCAAACATGATCTCATGATGTTTGCGAGCTTTGAGCAAGCATCTAGACATAGCTGCATTCCCTGTTTGCAGAAGCATTATCACGAGTGTTATCACAAGGGGACTTCAAACACAACGGTTAACTAAAACAAATAACTTATTTTTCAACGGAAACATTTCGCATGCATTTCCAACTCTATTTTAATAATTTTCAACTAGTTATAATTCATTTATTAAGAAGTAAGTGAATAAGACGAAGAAGCAAGTAATATTAAGACCGATCGGAGGATAGAAGTGTTGGCAGGGGAGGCTACGGCTTCGTTGGGAGTTGTTTCTTTAGCCAAGGACCGATTCAGAGATGGTATGACTTGTGAAAGTGACTTTTAGGCCGCGGTCAATGCTCTGAGTAGGGAGTTTGATCCGGAGATTATTGTAAGTGTCTGTGATGAGACTCAGCTTTCCTCTAAGGAGCTTAACGTAGTTACTTTCAGATGGATCTCCCGTGAAGCTAATGCTATTGTGGCTAGGTCAGGGAGTTTCCCACTGATGGGAAGGAGTTGCCACAGAGTCTTTTCTACATTTTTAGCTCTGCCTAGTTGTGTTGTGGATATTTTTTGTTTTGGACTTGCGTGGTTAGGTGTCGGTTCCTTTTGTTTTCTCAATAAGCTTAATAATGAGAAAGAAAAAAAAAAAAAAGTAATATTAATCAAGGCGTACAATTGTAAAATGTCATACCTCGTTAATTTTTGCAGCTGACCATTCCCCCGTGATAGTTAGCTGAGTGACCTCATATTTAGAAGGCATACATGTAAGCATCAAGCTTCCATCTTGGTAGCTTTCCTCTTCCAACATCGGATCAATTACAAGGTTTTTCCCCAGACAAGACTATGCTCCACAAAAGCAAAATCACCAGTGTGATAGATCAATAATCGCAATGAATAAATGTTAGCAAAAGTTCACAACGGAAGAATTAGCGAAAGAAAGCATGAGGTACAAAATTAGCATTTTTCCACAAATTTGAGTTTAAATGATCACCAATTATATAGCATTGACTTTCGTTTCTAAATTTTAATTTCTTTTGCAGGTTATGCATGCTTGCACGCCACCCTTTAGAAAGACAGTAAAATGCTGAACTTGAACAAAGAGAAAGGAAATAGAAAGCTTTAGAACACTTAAAGGAAATAATCTAAATATTTTATTCACACTTGACAGCCTACAGAAAGTAGGGAATCAAAAATCTGAGCCAGGTGCATACCACAGAAACCGAAGTAACAAGGTCATACATCATTATTCCTGCATCTGCGAGGGCAACACTAGCACATGAAATTACTACAGGAAGGTCACCTGCAACCACAAATGGATAAATCCAATGAACATACTGATTAGCAACACTACTTCCGTGCACGTGTTGAGACTCTATGAAAAACTATCTTCTGCACCTAAAAAAGTCAAATACTACAAGTACATATGAAAATAAATTATCATTATCTCATTTCTTCTGTAATTTAAGTATCAGAAATTAGATGACTTAAATCGACCAATAAGCTGTTTCTTATTTATTCATTGGTTTATCTTTCAATTGGGAATCAAATTTACACATTTTCAAACAATAAGCAAGTTCTCTGTCTAACAGGCATCAGAGTGTAGTTGACCGGTTACTTTACTATCTGCTAAGCTCCGATATTTCAACATTTTTCCAAGAAATAATCAAACCAAGTGTGAAGGAAGTATCCTCCAAAATGCTGGGCCAAGATGCGGACCCAGCAGCTTTGTAAAAGTGACAGTGCTAGTCAATAGTAAAGAAACTAACTCAAACAACACCATCTCCAGTCCCTTCTACAAAAGGCAGAGTGTACCTCATAAATGAAAAGTTAAGTCAGAGATCAATAGAACATGCTGAATGCCCAATTATTGACAGTCGAGTAATTGTAATCAATCGAAAATAATACGCAAGCGAGGACTTTTGGCTTTTTTGGTTTCTAAGTGAGCATAAAAGGGAGAAACTTTCCAAGAAACTCCATGGAAAGTAAGTGATGGAAGCTATAAGACTGAAAAAGCGTATCAAATTCCAGCCAACAATAACATGTTTTCGAAGTCATCGGGGATAGTTAAGGACTTACTGCCACCAGACTCCAAAACCAACGCGAAAACATCAACAGTTGTCTTGGGGAAAGTTTCCAAGATGATTGCACCTTCCAAAGCTTTATGAAGCATTGAAGAGAAGTCTTTGTTGTCTGATCCCTAACAAAAGGAAGTTCAAATCTTGACACACAATTACTAATTAAGCATGGTAAGGAAAGATTAAAAACAAGTTTTTTTGTAATTTACAAAACGTGTTATAAAGTTAATACCTGTCCGCGGACTGGCGTAGCAAAAGTTGCGTAGCTGACATTACAATTCAAACGTCCGATATCACTGTACATCATCGCCTTCTTACTCTCTCTTGGCCCAAATCTGAAATCACGAGTTAAATAAGATGGTAAAACAATCATCCAATCCATTTTTACACTTTAGTAAATAAACAAATATCTATATGTATATGTATATATTTGTATATAAATGTATGTGTGGAGGTATATAGGGACAACTCACACGGACACAATGACCTTTGTATTTCCAAACTCTGCATAAGCAGATCCCGCGGCAGCATTTACAGCACCAGTCCTGAAAACTGAAAGTTCCCAAAAATTATAATTTAAAAGAAAAAAAAAAGAGAGAGGTTTCTTTTGTGTTGGAACATGTCTTAACCGTGCAGTTCAATTCAGAAAAGAGCAAATCATAGTGGGAATACTTGGGGGAAAAAAAAAAAAAAACACAGAGAGCTTTGAAAATGTATCGTATATAAGGTAATCAAAATCAATTAAAAAAATAAAAATGAGAGAGAGAGAGAGAAAACGGCTTACAGGCAGGTCTACACTGGTGAAAACCGCGACCATCGGGTCGAACCCAGTCGGCGTCGTGGTTTTTGAAGAAAGAGGGTTTAGTTTTTTGGGTCGTCGGAGACGGAGAGTATGTCGTCGGAGTTGGTGCTGCTTCCCCGGCCATTCGCTCAGCGGCGACTCTCTCTGCCTCTGTCTTGCGACTCTTGTCTTCGTGTTGAGTGTCAGTTACTCTCTCTCTCTTCTAGCCTTGCCCTGCATGAAACGGTGCGTTTTAGGCTTTATATCTTTGTTACATTATTTTGAAATTTTTATTCACCAAATAAAATTTTTTTTTGCACCCCCGGTTAATCACCACAAGAGTGATACAACAAACAGCCACAAACAATAAAAAAAATAAAAATAAAAACTCGTAAGGTGGACATAGAGAGGTGGATGATGACAAATCTATTGTCGTTCTTCCATAAAACGACATGTCATTAAAATGGTGTACATGCTCAGGTCGCTTTTACTTGACGAGAAAGAAGAAAATAGGCAGTTTTCATAAATAATTGAAATTAAAAAATAAAATAAAATTAGATTGGGTGATTTTTTTTAATCACTTAATTTAATAGATGATTTAATCTTTTTTTTATTTAAAAAAATTGACCATTTGTTATATCATGTTTAATGTACAAATTTATAAAATTGCTCGATAAATAATTAATTTTGACCTTAAAATACCCAAATTATCCTAACAAAAAAAAACTAAAACTGAAACTAAGTATTATTTACATTTCCATACCCTACATTTTGTTTTTATTCAAAAAATATACTATATATTTTAAAGTTCTATTTTTTTTATTAGATTATATTTACTATATATATCTATATATTTTCTTGATCAATAATTAAGTTAACATTTAAAATACCCAAAATATCCTTAAAATTATTGAAGAACTTGTGATTTAAATTAAAAGCTAAATAAAGGGATGAATGCAGGGGTCGGAAGGAGTGCGTGGCGGCGGGGTAGGAAAGGGATTATGATGGTTGGGTTGAGAAGTCTAAATATTTTGTTGTGAGAATTAAAGGGTTTGTTGTTTTGCAATATATTTTTTTAAAAGATATTTTTAGGTCAAAATAAAACATTGATTGATAAAAAGATATTGATTAATTTATTAAATGTGATATCATGCTATATAATGCATGAATTTGAATGCAAGGTGTACTTTTTAACTAAAAGCAAAATATTAGGTATAAAAAGATAAATAATAGAAATTGTAGTTTTCTTTTGAAGGGTATTTTTTTTTGTATTTTTAGGTCAAAATTATGTGTTGACCAATAAAAGATATAGATTGGTGTTTTAAATGTAATCTGATAATATAAAAACATAAAATATCAAAATACAAGATATATTTTCTAAATAAAAGTAAAAACATGGTAAATGTAAATAGCCCTAAAAAAATAAAGATATTATTGAAATTTTGTACTTAAGTTTTATAGTTATCTTTTAAGAATAATATGTTATACTTTTATACTAAATTCGTGACAGAAAACTCAAAAATAAAGAAAAACACAAGTTTTTTATTTTTATTTTTATTTTTAATGTTACGCATTAAACAAAGGAGCAACTGCGATTTGTTGACCAAAAAAAAAAAAAAACAAAAACAAAAACAAAACAAAACAATGTCGTTAAACGAGTTGGTCACTTAGAGCAGATATACAATATCATCTTACAACGAAATATCAATCAAGCAGATTATACAGATTATAGGACATGAGTTGTTTTAATCAAATCTTTTCAGTACATGTAGTTTCTTTCCTCCTAGTTTTATTTTGTTAGACAGCAGGCGATTTAATCTAGTTTAGTTTTTCTTCCAACCAAACTCCGTTCTTTATTCTTGGAATTTGGAGAATGTTGTGCGCAATTTGCGTTATGCATGCTTTTCCTTCAAAAAAGAAAAAAAAAAATCAATTTGATTCATTCGTTAAAAAAAACTACGCGTCGCGTATTTTAATTTATATTTATACTCACTTAATTTTTTTCGCTATACATGCCTTAAAAACCCACATGTGTAATTACAAGTATAGCCTAACAGTAATTGTATATTTGACTCCCCCATAATATTTAGAATTTGAATCTCCTCATTCTTAAATAAAAAAAAAAAAAATTAATGTCATTTTCTTTTTTTAATCAATTTGATTTCTTCTTTTAGCAAATAATAATAATATTAAACTCACAAATTCTTTATTATTTCTTGTTCTGATAAACTAAGGTTTTGTGTTATGTTTATAATTCTTATTATTAGTATAGTAAACTCAATAAAAATTGAGGTTTCAATTGAACCAAAAAAAAAAAAGATGAAAACGTCATAATATAATAATTAGGGACCAGTGTAGCAAATAAGTTTATCCATTAACGGCAGTTAACAGATTCAAGTGCAAAAGTGTCTTTTGTTTCTGTTTTTAAGAGTTTATGATCATTTTAACTGAAAAAAAAAAAAAAAAAAGGAACAAAACAGCACAAACTAGTTTAAGAATAAACCTTTCATAATACGTCTTGTACTATCGTTTTTAGTTCAAGCCATAACAGAAATGCCGTTTTTCTAAATTCTAAGCTACATGTCGTTTTAGACACGCTATCTCCCGTTAATGTGATGCCAAGCCGAAATGGCAGGGAAATTGTAAGAGTGTTTTAGCGAACACACGAAAGGAAAGGACATGCATGATATACAAATAGAAAAATACTCACATAATTTAATCATGAATTCTTTTAACGGTGTCGGAAGAAGAATTCCCGTCATTAACGACGGGAAAAATATTAGTACTTGCAAATTTAATATCATTACTTGCCTTTGATAAATACACAGAGAATTAAACTAGGATCATTATATGTTGTTGCCAACATATATACGTTCACGATACAAAGAGTTTCCATTAAGGAAAGTACAAAGGTTAAACTCTCTAAGGAAAACATGGTACGTACCAAGTCAAGAATATACCCACAAAGATGTCCCCATTAAAATGCTAATATAAGTTGGAAGATTTTGTCACATAAATGATTCCCATGTCCAATATTACGGAGGAGGAGGTCCAGGCTCAAAGAGTGGTTGACAGCAGCTTGTAAATAGACCACAGCAGCATAGAAACCACAAACTGCAAAATATCGACTTTAGATTCGGCTTAACCAGTTCTTTAAGAAAATTAAGAACCAATAACCAGTTCTTTAAAAAAATTAAAGGGGAGGGGGGGATCTCTACCATGAATTCAAGAATTCTCCATCTGGGGCAGTCGGAGTTGGAGGCGGAGGGGGAAGGGAAGGCAGCAATGGCTCGCTTGGTGGTGGCGGTGGAGGTGGTTCCATTTCTCGCACCAGCACTTACAAGGCAGGTAATGGGAGTTGACTAAATGTAGATGGTTTTATATCTGAAATAGGACATATTGCACCATCCGGTCCTCAAGTCATGCCTCCATCTACCATTCAAATGAAAGGCAGGCTCAAGAGTACTACGAAAAAGGGTACTCATCTAACGAATTTACATCATTGGTTGACCAATATATTTGTGTGTGTGTGTGTGTGTGTATAAATGCACCTAATGGGATCATGTGCAGGCATATGGACAACCAATACCAATGAGCAACTTTGTCTTTTCCTTTTTCTCCTCCCATTCATTTCCAAAATAACAACCTTTTGAACTTCTATAAGTTGTTTTTTATTTTTTTTTTTTTGTACATAAACAATTAAACGAAATAATTAAGATAATCATGTGATCATCTACCATGTCGGATACAAATTTACCCTTTCCTCTTCAAAGGGGGGGGGAAAAAATCTAGTAACAAGTCCTCACGTGACCCGCATGCTTGCTTCTCGTACTCATCGTAAAAAAAAAAAAAAATTTCTGCATCTCCAACATAGTACAACAAAAAGTCTAAGTTACGAGGACAATGCTAAGCCCTTTTATCCATTTCTGCTAGAACGTTACATTCCCCATGCAGAATGATTCGAAACGAGGTTCAGTCAAGTCTACCATCTCATCATCTGAGGCACGCCCACTCCAAGCTTTTGATGCCAAGAGTACCAATCTCTCCATATACTCGACTGACGTTCTACTTTCTTCCTTGTCTACAACACAAATAGCTGTATGGTTGACATCCAGTGGCAGTGACTGCCGGCCCGAGAGATTACAGGACACAACTCGCTTTAGCTCCTCTGCATCTTCAGAACTCTGTGTGTGCATGTGTTGTTTGGAAATGTGGCTGCAGTCGGGGATGTCTATGTATTCTTCACCGTGTGCGCCATAAGTGGATGACCTCTACATGGCAAATAAATTTGTCAGGCAATACACAAAACTTGTTGAATGTCATAAGAAATGTAACGAGAACGAACTTCATATAGTTTGCCAATAGTAAAGCAAGAAAGGGACGACTATCAATAAATGAATTGGGGTAATGATAAATCAGAAGTACTACAATGCAGTTGGTGAAAAATAGGTACCTGAGAAAAATTCACATAGATGTTTGTCCTTCTAGATCTTTCGGGTGCAATAGTTGAAAGGATTTGAACAACCTCACCCATGGTTGGTCTAGCCTCGGGATCCAACAGCAGACATTCCTTTGCCAAGTAAGCCATTACCTGCAACTCTTCTTCTGGGAATTTACCATCTAAATTCGGGTCAGGCAACTCCGTGATTATTCGCCTACTGTCCTGTAAACGAGGAGTAGCCTGAAATATGGAAAACATACACATTCCCGATCTACATTAGTAAATGAATTGAGCATCCCATAAGGATGAAAATGGAAATGGAAACCAGGTAAATCCACAACATGAAACTGCGTCGTGATTATAAGAGTAAAAGTTCATGTTAGGGTAAGTCCACGACAAATAAACGATGATTAATGTTGTCAAGGACATAGTAATGGAATTTCATACCCATATGACAAGGCTTTCTTCTCCCTTGCCACTTTGTTTATAAATAGGCAGCCGACCAGTGATAAGCTCTAGAAGAACTACCCCAAAACTAAAAACATCGGACTTAAGAGAGGATCGTCCCACAATCGCATACTCTGGTGCAAAATAGCCAAAAGTCCCTTCCACTCTTGCTGGAGAATTCGAACAGCTGGAGAGACCATCAGCTCTCAAGTGTTTTGCCATACCAAGATCAGTTATCTGCAGAGCAATGCCACACTTTTTTTTATCAAGCTAAGAAACAAGAACAAATCTATACCTCGCACAAAAGCACATGACTAGTGAAGATGGCAGTTAGCAGAAAACGAAGTTGACAGTCAAACTAAACTTATAAAACAAATCGAACATTTCTCCAGTTTCCATATCCCAATCAAAACCACATTTTCCCATCTCAATTCGTGTCAACATAAATTGAAGTTTTCTTAGTTTTCTTCCCAGATTTCAAGATTTCTGTAGATAATTCAAAAGATCAAACTTCGTACCTTTGCTCGCCATTTGTCATCCAAAAGAATGTTTGTTGATTTGACATCTCGATGCAGAATTCTTGGTGCAGCTGCTTCGTGGAGATACTCCAATCCTCTTGCAGCTCCAATAGCAATTACAACACGAGTAGCCCAATCTATCTTTTTCCCTGAGGCACCATCTAAACAATCTCGCAGATTACCATTAGGGATGTACTCGAACACCAACAGCCTCTCAGCATGTTTTCCACGGGATTCGGTGCAGTAACCAACAAGAGGCACCACGTGACAATGATTCAGTCTGGATAACACCTCAATCTGAGAAAAAAATTTACACTCACATAAATGAAGAAAGAGAAGTTATTTCTCGAAATGCTCAAACGTGATAAGGTTGATGCACTCAAGATGAAGCAATTATTACCTCTGTCAAGAACACAAATTCTGCATCAGGCCCTTTCTGAGTTTTCAGTCGCTTAATTGCCACAATTTTGCCATCCTTGAGCTTACCACGATAAACATAACTACTTCCCCCAACTCCTATAAGATTAGAGTTTGAAAAATTTTCAGTGGCATCATGCAATTCAGAGTACGAAAATTGAACAATCACTCCACGTATTGTTTCTGCTCTATTCCCCAGTAAGCAAGAACTCCTGTGAAAGCACCCTGTGAACAAATGAAAGGGGGTTGCAGAAGTTTTGGAACATATTACTTAGAAACACGTAAGATGTTCGTCATGGCTACAAAACCACAGTAAACTCGGACTCACCTGTGATATGTTTAATAGGAGAATTTACACCGTTTTTGGTTTCAGGGAGCGAATAGCTCTTGTAGCTAATTAAATTGGTAGCACTATTGAAACTAGTTTCTCTGTCTGATGTGAACCCTGGTGGTTGAATAGCAGACTTGTCTTTTCGATAGAAGTAGCATGCAACCGAGGATAGAAATGCTAGAGTTGTAAGTATGACACACAGTAATAAGACGAAGACAACTACTTTGTTCGAAACATGCTTTTTTGAAGATTGTGCATCACTGAGAGATCCTGTCAAAAAGAGGTCAAAACACATGCCAAGTAGGCTTCTTAGTTTTTTGATATAAAAGTTGTTGAATGAAATTGAATATGAAAAGGAATAGCAAAGAGAAAAAAGAAAAATCGCACAACACTAGATTGTCATTGTGAACATAAGTCAAGGTAATGAGCAAGATATTACTATTTTTAACTCATCCGATGCTTAAACACTTGGAGCAAAACTTTACAAAGAGAGAATGATAAAGTAAATACCAAAGGTGCAGTTGCAAGCTGCAAAACAGTTAGTATACTGGCCATCAGCTGCAACTTTAGGAAGTCCGTCGGCAGGACATTTGCACGTCCATAAACTTCCACCATCTACAAAAAAAAGTATGCAGTTAGCATATCCACACATCTCAACTTTGATCGTTATGTGACAAATCAATAATCAAGAAAACAAATATGAAGGGCATACATTGCACATGTACATTTACGTTCCAAAAACTCATGTATCTACACAGCATACTCAAACATAGCCTACAAAAATGCACAGACGTATAGGAACACTTGAAAAGGTGAACAGCAAAATAGAGTACTGAAAATCAACTTAGCCGAATATGTTCAATTGAAAGCAGTCCTTTTAATATGTGCAATCATTAAAGCACAGGATCAAGACAAAAGAATACCAAAGTCCACCAATTACCATCAGAGATTCTGAAGCAAAAACTAACATTACTAGAGTAGCAAGAATACGCAAAGAGGAAAACACTAAAACCTGAAGAAAGTATACAAGTTATCGATCCAGTATACTTAACATTGCATTTATGTGCATCCTTATGGACCATAGGACATGCCTAATAACAAATCAACCAAAAATGCTTACAGGAGTAGCTCGATAACAATTTTATATCGTGAGTATAATAAATCTTCCCATGATTATACCACAAAAATCAGCAGCATACCTTGACTGCAGTCGCAGGATGTTGAACAGTTAGAAACAATGGCATAACTCTGATTAGAGAAGCATTCACATGTCCAGTCCTTTATCGCAGAGGTGTTAGGAATTTCATCTGCCCAAGAAACCTATAGAAATAAGCTACATATCCACTATCTAGATGTTACATATAACCAAAACACAGTACAACAGGCCTAAAAATTGGGGAAAAACTTCAGATACTGTATTAAAAAACTGTTACTGCTGATTATTTAGAAAAATGTCTTTGCTTTGCCTAGCAGCAAAATTACGGAGTCGGAATTAAGCAAAAACATGTAGTAGGCTTTGAGACAAACAATCAAAGATTTCTTTTTTAGATACTGCATCACTTGATACTAACCACAAAGACTTTGATGAATACAAATGAAGCTGAAAACACAAGCAAGGACAACTTCCACGTGGAATTTCATCTGATCCAACCTGAACAGCATTACGAATTTCGGGATGAGAATTCTATACTTAAAAATTCTGCACCAACAAAAAACCACAATACAAAAGAAAGAAAGTTCATCTAAATATCTTCACAGAATGACCGTGAACTCCCTTTTGTATAAGAAAATTACTGTCCTAGGCATATTTCCCACTTATCTAGAACTGGATAAATTATGATAAGCAAAATTGTTCAGAATTCCTCATTGGAAGCTTCCACTAATTGTCTGCAACTTCAAGTAATTTTTATCTTGAAATGAAATGTTAGCTTATCAGTATTGAAAAATCGGAAAAAACTAAGAGAGGGGGGAAACTACTTCAATTCGAAGTTACTATAAAAGGTGCGGAAAATGAACGAACAGCAAGAATGGTAAATTTCTAAAGCTCGTTCTGATTACTCTGTGTCAACTAAAAAGAAGCAATTCAATGTCCATATAGTAAGTCGAAACATTGTTAGAATAAAGTGTCAAGACTATTGAATGAAAAGAGATTACCTTCATTAGGGAGTCAGGGACTAAACGTTTATTCTTCGAACTTCCTTAATTCAACCCCTCCAAATCCAATCCAATCTGTGTACACAAATGAAAAATTGCAGTCTCAATTAATGCAGTAGCTGTAGCGCAGATATTTAACATAAATTTTATAAAGCTTTGTACTTTATTTCTATAAAAAGAAAAAAAAAAGAGAGAAAAAAAAAGACTCTCATAGTGAGACCACTAGATCATATATGTCCTACAGTTAAATGGTATGGACAAATAGAGCTCTGAAAGCATCCATGGTCTGACTATATCTGGTTCAAACACTTAATTTTTGCAGAAAATAGAACAAAAAACAAGCCAAATTATAAATACAGTAAAATAGGTAGGAAAAGCCAATAATAGTTTGGCCAACAAACTTTTAGAAAACTTTCGACGCAACCCAATACGCAAACAGAAAAATACTTCTCCTACAAGCTCCAAACGTTATCAACACAAAATTTCGACGTAGACATGGTTCGTAATCTACGGGCATGAATTATCATACCACATGAAATAATGATACACAACTAAATACATAAATGAACAGTCTAGCAGTCATTAAAAGCCATTAAAGCAGCGTAGTTGCGCTTGCACCGAAAACAATTAACCACGATTTGAAGCATGAGACTGTTTAAGGGCGCAATTGGGCGACAAGCAGGGCCAACCACTGCATACATTGTACATCACATTAAGTGGCTCACAATAAAGTTAGAGATATACATATACACTGTATATTACTATACCCAATAGCTTTGAAGGAAGTAAATTGACTGGTACCAAATTCAAGTTTGTCTATAAGCACAAGGAAAACAATAATAATCATACCTAAATAGCAGATTAGTGTGCTTTGTTCAAAGAAACAACACATACCCAGAAGACTAAAGACAAAGGAAATTGCATAACAGATATGTGAAAGCGAGTGTAGAGGACAAAAGAGCTGATGGGGTTCTTCTTGGGAACGTTTAAAAAAGTGGGGAAAGAAAAATGGTGCCAAATCACGCCCATCAACCACCTCTTTGAAAATAAACATTTGGCCAATCCGAAAGAGACTTCTCACCACTCACCCATATCTAATCCTTTCCCCCAAAAAAATGCTTTTTTATGTTGTTTACATAAGCTAATCATGATTGAAGACTAAACCCACTTTTTTTATTGTGTGGGTCCAAACTCCAAAGTTGTTTTCAATCGCATAATCCTCTAATTTAACTAGTTTTTACTTTATATCAACTTTTTTAAATTTATTTATTATTAGTTTTTTTTTTTTTTTTTGGGGGAAAGGATAACGGCTACTATAGAGCTTCCACACAGACTTGGCTTCAAAGGCAGACATACACGTTGGAACTCCGTAAAGCGACCAAATAAAGTACTGCGTTCGGACACTGGGACCCACCAGCTTCGGCGTCGGCTGTGGCCCGCATGCAGGATTACATCACGGTGGGCCCAATCCCAGGCCCAGCCTTAGGGCCCACAGTCCAATTAATTCTCCGTCGGCAATCCTTCACCAGACGATCGCAACCGTCGGATTTTAACATCAGAACAATCTTTTAGTGATAAAAAGATCAAATTACGGAGTAGGGAAAAAAAAAAAAAAAAAGGAATCTACTTTTGAACTCCATGACGTGGCATTCCCCCTCCTCACGAACAAATCTCACACCCCAAAAAATAAAAATAAAAACTTTTATTTTTCAAACATTATTAATTAAATTCACCGGAATTTCAGTCGCGTTAAACGCCGATCACAGTGAAACGGAAGAGGAAGAAGAAGAGGTGAAATGGAGGTCAGAAAAAAAAAAGTGAAGTTCTGGAAATTTACCTTGAAGAAGAGACTTGTATTCTGTTCTTCGACTGAACTGAACAGCAACTCAGAAAAGCACCGGAAAGAAGCTCCTTTCGAGCTCAGTCATAGCCAGATCAAATCACACCTTGCGGATCTAGCTGAATTGGTGACGCCGGGTGAAAAAGCACCGAACTGAGTTTCTGGACTGAGGATTTTTTTTTATTTTTTTTATTTTTTTGGTTGCGAATGTAAAGATTCCAGTCTTCGGAAAAGCCCGATGTTCGAGAGAGAGAGAAGCAGAGAGGCAAGAAAATGAAGAGGACGATGAGAAAGTTGGTTTAAAGCGCTAAAGCAGAGGACTGGGGAAGAGAAGAGACCGACTGAACTCTTCGGTCTCCCAACGGTGTGGTCTCTTTTCTGTCTTGTCTTGTGTGGGGCCCACTTATTTATTCTCTTATTTTCAGATTTTTCGTGTTCAAAAATGGTAACGTGGCGGTTGGCACGTGCGACTGGAGGGGGAGGAAGGGCTCCTTGAAGAGTGTGACGTGGGATTTTGCATCGTGCCCGAAATCTTCTTGGGCACTGTCTTTTTTCTTTTTCTTTTTTATTTTTTATTTATTTTTTATTTTTTTATTTGATAATTGCAGTCTGTCTGATTAAGGTGGTTTAGGGGCGCTGTGATTATCCTAAAATCGAGGTTAGTTATGGGGATCAGGCGTTTTATGACTTTGACATTTCATGGATTCTCATTCAATTTCAAGGTGATCATGCTTCCCATTTGTGTTAATCACTAATGATTTAACCTTTTACTTTCATTTTTTTTTAATCTCTCTCTCTCTCTTTTGATGGTCAAGGGATGTGGGTGGGAATATCCATGAAATTGCAGTTTTTTTTTTTGGGCAGAAAATAAAAAAGAAAATTCCGGAATAAGATACTTCAAAAAAAAAAACTCATTTTTGGGATACAGTTTACATCCCAAATTGAATGAAATTAAGGAGGAAAAAAAAACAAATTAGTAAAGATAAAATAATTTGAACTTTCTTTTTTAATTTGAGGTGAGAGAATTTAAGTTTTACAATTTTTAATCAAATTTAGATGTAAAATTAACACTAAATTATACATTACAATCCCAATTTGAGAGGCTCTATCTTAATAATCTCTATTTAAAAAATATGAAAGGAAGAAAAAGAAAAAGTCTTGTGGGGGTGGCTATCTTTTCAACACAATTAATGGCTTTTTGATTGCCACTTTAGTTTGGAGTCTATCCAATACTAATGCAAAATGCAAAGAGGTGAAAACAGCTAAAATCAAATGTTTCCATTTGCTGTTGTTCCATTTAATATAAGAAAAAATAAATAAATAAATAATAGAAAATAAAAGAGAAGAAAGAAAATCAGGAGTCCCGTGACTCTTCTTGTTCTGTTTCCCTCCATAAATATCATATTTTCTGGTCTAGTTCTGCACTTTACTTGTCTTAACCGTGCATGATCTGTCAATAATATCTTTATTATTTTTTTTTTTTTTGGTCTGGCTCGGCACTTTCTTTGAGACGAGACCTTGGTATGTGCTAAATGCTAATGCTTTTTTTTTTTTAACCTCAAGTTTAAATGGGATAGTTTTATGTAGGGCTACTAGTGACAACAATTTACAAGTGAGAAATTACTGTTTTATTTAATATTTGAATTCATCTCAAATTAAATTATATTTTTTTTATTTTATTTTTTTTTAAATTTAACAATATTTATAATTAATTTTTGAATTCAGAAGTGAGAAATTATTGTTTTATTTAACATTTGAATTCATCTCAAATTAAACTGTATTTTTTTTATCTTAATTTTTGTTTTTTGTTTTTAAATTCAACAACATTTATAATTAATTTTTGAAAAGTCAACCAACTCCAACTTAAAATTTCATCTCCAACTAACTTATTAAATGGAGACGTTTCTTTGAAATAGAAAATAATAAAAATTGTTGAAAGCAACGTAAATTCTTGAGTTCAAAATAATAACAATTAGGGAAAAGAATCAGGAGTATATATGTCATACATATACCAAAGTGAAAAAATTCACCTCAAGTATCCCCACAATTACAATGCTATACCCCCTCTTCTCAGAGAAAAAAAAAATCAAAAATCAAAACCAGAAAGGAAAAAAAAAAAAAAAAGAATTCTAAAACAGTGCTTTATGTACATCATCCAAAATAACACTTATCAGTAGCCCCCAGCTCCCACCTCTTCCATTTGCACAATTGTTAACCCAAGGCTCCAATTATCTCACTTTGTTACCCCCCACCACAAATTGCTTATTCATATACATTACCAAAACAAGGAAATATACCCCCACCTTGTGAAGACACCAAAACTCCCTCTCCTCTCTCTCTTGTTATCCCCCATTTGCCCAAAAACCACAATAAGCAAAATTTTAACAAGGAAACAAAATGGTCCATCTATATATATCTCTATATATGGATATATATATATATATATATATAGAAGATATAAGGGTGAGGAGACTCTTCCCAAGAAACACTTTTGATGATTTACCTTGGCCTTGATCGGGCTGGAAATGACTGAGCAGGCTGGAGACTTCTCTGAGGAGGGGTCCCGAAAACCATGGTCTGCGACCGGGTTACCATGTCAACCATGGATGGGGTTTGGTAACTCCGCAGAAGGCTTGTGCTGTCTGTGGAATCACCTCTTGCGGTTGCCCTCTGCCATGAGTGTGAGCTCAGTCCTGATAGAACGTAGGCTCTTCCTGATTCCTCGTACACGCGACGGTTTGCCATCCTTTCCTGCATCTCCTTGAGCTCGGCGCAGAGTGCAGTGCATAACTGGTCTCCAGTTTGTGCAGAGGTGGTTTCGGATAACGACCTACGACAGCTCTCGAGGATAGAGACTGCGCCAGCCAAATCACCATTCTCGGCTGCAGCTCTGGCTTCAGCCATTGCATCTGCCGCACGGTGCCTGTTTCTTTGCCTGTCTACTTCAATCGACACTAGCTGTTGTCTGGCTACTTCAGGCCTTTGGATCTTTACTTCATTGGGTTCTTGCGAAACCATTTCTTTGGTGATTGGGTCTCGGAAAACACATCTCACGGACAACAGTGAAGTCTCGGCACTAGACCCATCAACTGGAACATTGACTGTCACCAAAAAGTCTCTTTCTTCTTCAGCATACAAGTCTCCAACTCTGATTGATCCCATTCTCGCATCAGCCATCATCGTTGTTGGATAACTTCCTGCCTTTATCGAACATAGTTGCAAATTTGGCTCAACACATTCAACTTCAACCTGTAGCTCTTGTACTACCACGCTCAGCAGGCCCCCGATGCATTGCGCAAATGCATCCTGGATCACACTCTCAGTTTCTATGAAAGAAAATGTCCCACCGGAATTCTCAGAGATGGAGTGCATAGAGGAAGCATCATGGTCTGTGCCAAATCCAAACGCATGTACTGGAATCTGCAAGCCTGCACCATTGTTTCTATGAATCGAGATGGGAAGAAGTGACTGGTGATTTGCTCGGGTATTTGTCCCGTTAGAAGAATTGACGGTATATGTGTCCTGCCCATCAGAAAGAAGAATGATACTGCCAACTGGGTTCTTTGACTTGCGATCCACTAGCACTTTGGCACCTTTTCTGAGGCCTTCAGCGATGTTTGTTCCGCCATTTGAGATCAAGGAATTAACAGCCTGTAGTGCCTGCTGCCTTCCACTCTCGGTCATACGACGCAGAGGGAAGACACGGCGAGCTGTGGAGGAGAAGGCAATGACCGAAAGCCTGTCAGAAGGACCAAGGTTCTGTACCACAAAACCCATAGCTCGTTTTAGCAAAGCTAGCTTTGTGCCTGCCATGCTCCCACTAACATCAAGCACCGTGACAAGGTCAACCGGGGCACGAGGATTTTGAGATGTTGGATTATCACTGTTCTCTCTAGAGATTAATGGAGCCTTTAGGTGGATCAACACAGTGAAGTTATTGTGAGAGCTTAACCTTGAAACTGCTGAAACTTCGGGATATGTTTTGACGTCCACCATTTGAACACGATTGTAATTGGCAAGATCTACAGTTAATGTGCTTCCATCACTGATCTCAGGTTGTTGATCCAATACTTCATCGTCGTCAAAGACACCTGGCTCGGAGGCATGAAACAGTGAGGCAATCTGCCGGCCTGCATCCATCCGGGGAGAAGGAAGCCGTCGTAAAACAGACATCCATGCATCATCCTGGGGCCAGCCAACTGGGTTGATTCTTGCCTGGCCATTGGCAAGATTAGAAGCAGGGCTCTGAAAGGGTATTTCTTTCCATTTCGCCCTGCAAACCGGGCAAATTTGGTTCCCATGTTTTACATTAGAGGTGATACAGTGGAAGTGGAATGAATGAGAGCATTCTGCAGTGAAAATGGCATGACCCTGCCCCGGTTTCATGGTGGCCAGGCATATTGCGCAAGTCCTCTGCAAATAGTAAAAGTCAAGCTGGTAAGGCTATGAGAATAATATTATATTGTTACTAATTCCCAGAATTAAAAGGGAATTAAGCAATTTATTTCAACTTAATTGATCCAACGAGTCATCGAATTCATGAGACACCGAAAAATTTCCAGTTTTTTAGCACAACCACACAAACAAGCAAGAGACTTTTATGTCCATCAAAACACAATGCTAGTCACGGGTTAAGAACATCAGTTTCTCACGGGTATCAAAAGCTACCTACAGCCTATAATGACAAGCCACAGATTATCAATGCTTCCACGCTTATACTGTATTTTTATCAGGCATTTTCATTATCTTTTCTAAAGAAGTATTTAATTAAATAACAGGTCCAGCTTTTTAAATTCAAATTTCTAAACTTGTGACTGAGACCAAGCTGGCAAAGACCAACTTCACCAGATTTGAGAAGTGTATGCGTATCTCTCCAAAGTCTTGCCAAATCATGGAATGCCATCTCAATTCAACCTTTCTTTAGAAAAGGGCAACGTGGGCACCTGCTAAAAAACAATATTTTAAGGTTCTTGGATGTGTAGAAGAAGAACTAGAACATTGTAGCATCTATGCTGACACTACTGTGTCCCTTGGAGCCCCACTGGAGGGACTCATAATAATGCCTAAAAAGATGAACTGGAATGCAACATGTCTGCACCATAATTTGCCAATCTCGAGACCCTTTTTTTACATTTTTATTGATCCACAACCAAAGCATAATAGTATGATTAACAACTATTGTTGATAAAAATAAAAATAAAACTAAAACAGCTTTGCTAGCCCACCCAAAAAAGAAAAAGAAAGTCAGAGCTTGAGCGGTCAAACCATAATGGGAGGAGGGTCATTATGGGAAATTAACAGCAATCAAAGGGATGACTTTTTGGGGGAAAAAAAAAAAGTTATAGAATAATCATCAATCAACAAGCAACCTAAGCTTATTAATGATGTAACTTTCAAGACAAAACTAATAATAAGAATGATAACGAAAGAAAAGAAATTGGGGATTGTGTAAAAACCAAAGCTCATAAAAAGATGGGGAAGATGATGAATAATTTGCTCCATGTCTACTACTTCCCACTTATTATTTTCCCTTCGTCTCCCAAATTTCCCTCCTTTTTATTAATTTATTTTCCTTTCTTTGAAGCTGATAATCAGAGGTCCACAGGCTTTTGTAAAATTTACCATCAAAAGGAGAGAGAGAGAGAGAGAGAGAGAGAGGGAGATTGGAAGAGTGGCAATGGTGCTGACCAGACATTACAAAACACTTTTCGTTGAAGGGAAGATGAAAAGGAAAGGGTACAGTAACCATTAGGTAATGTGAATTTACTTTTCTAACAAGGAGCCAAAGGACAATGGTCCCCCTCCCCCCGGCGAAGAGCCAAGGGGGACTAAACTAGTCCCCACTCTTTATCTCTCTCTCTCTCCCCCACATAACTCTCTGTCTCTCTCTTTCAGCTGAAATCTCCATCACAAAGCAATACCATTCACTACTCCTCTCTCTCTTTCTCTCTCTCTGTCCCTCTCTCTAAGTAACCCCACATGAACACAAACCAATAGGCGAAAGTAAAAACTAATAAAACAACATTAGTCAGAGGTTTTTATTAGAGAGCCGTATTATCTTAAACTAACATTAAAGATCTGCTTTTTTTTTTCCCTCTCTCTTTTTTATTTTTTATATATTAGCTAAAAATCCATTAACGAGAATCTACCATGGATATTCAACAAAGAGAAACCATGTCTCAATTCCAAACAACAAAGGAAAATAAAAAGATATATACAAAAAAAGAAAAAAAAACAGTAAAAGTTGAAGAGAATAAAAAATCGCACAAAAAGATTAACATAGCAAAAAAGAAAGAATTGGATTCCAAAGGGGAAAACTGAAAAGCAAACAAGCGAACCTGGGAGGACTTGGTTCCGCTTCTGGGCAAGAGGAGTCCAGACGACGAGGGGGTCGGCGTCGTTGGGCGGCAATCGGAGGCAGGGCCGGTGGGGGAAAGCGAGGAGGGGTTGGCAACGACGTCGGAGAGCCTAGATGAAGCGACGCCGTTTGAGGGCGAAGAGTCGTCGGAAGTTTCGGGAACGTAGAGGCAGCTGTTCAGCCCAAGAGCCAGCTTAGCTTTCCTCCATTTGCTTCCCATTTTTCTTCTTTTTCTTCTTCTTCTTCTTCTTCTTCTTCTTCTTCTCTCCAAAAGATCTAACGAACAAGAGAGAGGAGAGGAGAGAAAGGGACACAGATGAAAAGGAAAAAAAAAAATCAGATCTTTAACCTGTTGCCCATCAAGCTAATGATATGGGAAGTCTCAAAAGTGGGCATGAAAGTAAATGGGCTGAGTTTCATCCCACAAATGCTACCAAATGACCCTTAAAGGCTCTAGAGAGAGAGATGAAGAGAGAGAAGAGAGATTTGAGTGGCGGGTTTTTTACCTTTTATGAGTGACAGAAAGATGAGAGGATTTTAGAGAGAGAGAGATGAGACTTGAATGGAAGAGTATGTTGTGTATGATTATGGGTGGAGTTGGTGGTGTTCATTGTAGGTAGCAACGTATTGTATTCAATTTGATTATTGACAACCAAAAAAAAAAAAAAAAAACTGTTGAAATAGGAAAAGTATGGGCCTAATACACTTTCCCAAAATGCCCTTGACTTTTCATTTATTTCTTTATTGCCATTCACCATAACTCTTTTTTTTTTTTTTTTTTTTTTTTTTTTTTTTTAAACCTTTGACCCCCTTCCTTTTTTGAAAGTGTGGGAGGAAAAAGGGGGGTTTCTTACTTCTGCTCCTTAACGAGTCAAGAGCCGCATTTGGCTGCGTTTTGGTTGATGAGTTATTAAGCGGTGGCCAAGAAAAAAAGATAAGTATTGTTTGGTTTATGGCAAAAGAACAAGCTTTTTTGGAATCAAAATTTCCAACCTAATATATGATGCATTTGGGACAAATTAAGCTTCTTGTCTTGTTTAGTTTTCTAAAGTTGAAATAATTGACGCATTTCTCTACATGAAATGCAAATGGTGGCTTGTATTAAATTTCAAGGAACAAATATGTAATTTGGTAAACCTAAACCACCTTCCCTTCTATGCTTTTTTTTTTTTTTTTTTTGGGGGAACCTTCTTTACTTGAATTTCCTCTATTAAGAAGTATTATCTTTTGTTGCTACTTGTACGGTAGATGGACAAATTCTTGGTTGGCCACTTTGATTATTACACCAAACAAAATAAACAATAAGATCTTGTTGCACCCTTCGTGTTATGCCAAAAGCTAACGATATTCAAAAAGAAAATTATACTTGTAACATTTTGTAAAATAATTGAAATATATTCTTTTTCCATAATTGTTTATTTTTTTTATTTTTATTTTTATTTTTTTACTATGGTGATAGCAATAATCGCTTGATTGTTTACCCTTGAGAAATATAACCACTTGATTAATGGTACACAATTGTCAGTCACCATAGTCAAAATAAATTCATTTCTATCATAATTTGAACACAATACTCATTTTTAGCTCTTTTTTTTTTTTTTTTTCTTTTTAATATGTTGCCCTCGCTTCACCAACAATCAATTAGCACCAACATCATGATGAGTTTTGATTAGAAAAGATGAAATTATGCAAAGCTTATTGATTCGTATTTAGTAAATTTGAGTTGTCACAAAGCATTTATTTATTGGTTCGAAAGCCATTTTTCCAAGTTGAAAAGTAATTTATTAGGTGATTTCGTGGTTATTCTTTTTTGCTTGAAGCTGCCATTTTTGGCAAAGTGCATTTTACTTCAAAATTATCATCATTTACCAACCAACAAACCATACTTAATTCCCTCAAAAAACAAAACGTTAAAAAAAAAAAAAAAAACCGTACTTATTATGTTGAGCACTAATTACGGTTTAGTTCTAAACAAATAAAAAAGGATAAATACATGTATTTTGACCCAGAAAAAATCACAACATTGTTCAAACAATTATGTTGAGCACTAATTACGGTTTCGTAAAATCACAAGATTGTCTATTGTCCATCTCCTTTTATTGTCTCCAATTAATTTGGATGTAAATTACAAACCAATTAAGTTATTTAATCCATCTTAGACTTATTAATTTATTAGTTACGACAACTTACTCTTGCCCATTGACTTTTCCCTTGGTTTCTGCAACTAATTATCAAAGTCGTTTAAATTTCTTTGTCATTTTATTTTTAACTAGTTTGATTATTTCTACACTTTGTTTCGCAAATAACCGGCCTGCTTAAACGGCTTAAATGCAAAATGCCAAATCCACTTTGAACTATTTATTTATTTTTTTTAAATCTATAGAAATAGCACTTTGAACTAGTTTTAGGCTTCGTCAAACAGAGATTATTTCCTTCAAAAAATCAGAATCTTTTCTGGACAAATTCTCCTATTATTTTTCTTGTTATCGCATTTATTCTTTTTCATTGACAAGTGTTGTTACCATATATCGGGGTTCAATCCGTTTTCTTCTTTCCTTTTTTTTAATCTCTTAAAAGTTTAACCTAATTAAGGTTTAAATCCATTAAAAAAAATCAAGGTTTAAATGTACTTATCTGAAAGTTGACAATTTTAACGCTGACTTTTTTTTTTGGGGCAACGAGCGCTGACTATTTGCTTGGACGGCAATTTACTTGTAAGAATTATTAGAATGGAAAAAAAAAAAAGAAAAAAAAATCCTCACTCGGGAAAATAATAATAACGTAATATAAACCCAAAAAAAAAAAAAATCTTCTTAGAGGAATGTCGTGACAACACTATTATAATCTAGAAGGAATTTAAAGGTAAACAAAACTTGGATACATGGTTAACAATATTAATAATATATAGGAAGACAGGCCCCGTCAAAAATGAATAATTCAGCACAATTTTTGTTATAATTACTAAGAAAGTCCATCACATTAATATTGAAAGCAAAATGACACATTAGTCAAGGCTTTATTCATTATTTAGCAAAAAAATAAAATAAAATATTAACATATAAATATAAATATATGTAAGGAATATTACCATTCAACACCACTAACGAGCGGACCACGTTATATCATTATATTTGTAGTGTTATTATATGCTTAATTATTGTACAACCTAAGTAAATTGAAGATTTTTCTCAGCAACAAGTAAAAAAATGTATATATAATTATTAAAAATTTGTGTATTTTGGTACATGATATAGGATCCGTCTAACTATAGTTACCACAACAAATATCATTTAGTTTATTATATAAAATTGATAATTTATTATATGTAATTAATATTGATAATAACATCAGATTGCAGTTATTGTGATATGTAGCTTGATTGTTAATTACGACTTATTTGTGTTTAACGTGATGATTATATTTTTTTAAAAAAATGAGGACAAAAAATTTAAAACATAAGAATTGATATTAAAGACATATGAAAATTTAATTTTCAATACAACTTTGATAACATACCAGATTATGATAATTTGTATTCAATTTATTGATTTCGCATTTGATTTAAGAATATTTTATGGTATGATTGCGGATTTGCGGTTACAATAAAGGAGTTTTCCCTCGTAATTTTTTTATTATTATTATTCTTTAATGCATATCCGCCCAACCACTATGTATATATATATATCTCAATTTTGGACCTCTCATTATTACATTAATTGCCAGGACTCCCAAAAATCCAAACTTACTCGTTGAATACTGCGTTGTCTTTATTATTGTTTTACTTGAACGAAATATTATTATTATTGTTGCATGTGCGTGCCCTTGTTGGTCAGAACACATCTTTATCTATATATCAAGGCCTTTCTCTTTGATTTTGCTTTTGCTTTGACTCTTTCTGATTCGTCCAATTCCTCAATCTAATCATGTTTACTGCTCTTTCATTTTTGCCACCAGAACAAAGAAAAACTGTTGGCTGTCGAGAAAAATAATGTTCTCTTTTTTTGTTTTTTTGGGACCAAAAAAAAATTAAAAACTGTTTTTAGAACTTTTTACGTCGTGTTACCGGTGTGCTGGTCAAATTAATCACCTCTCAACTTTTCGTAGAAAAAATATGGGAACTTATTATTGTTATTTTTTTAAGAAAAAAAAAATGACGGGAAATTATTTAATACACGAGATAAATTATATTTCGCAAATAAAATGTGGCACCTTGTAGAATATTCAAATTCTGATTTATTTTCGATCTGACTTTGTTTTTCTTTTTTTCCTAAATCTGTTTTACTCAAAGGATCTCACCTTCTCCCAACCCCGGCCGCAAAATTCAGAGAAAGCAATTTACAATGGATCATATCTATATGTGTCGGTGAAGGATTCATAAATTTTTTTCAGTGGGGTTCATAAATGATATAATTTTTATATTTGAAAAAACAACGACTTATATGTTTTCCTCTGTACATATACGAGGAAATAATTTTTTTTGTTTAAAAAACAATGATTTTATATGAATAAAGAGCTTAATAGTTTTATTTAATTTTGATCAACATATTATAATTTTTAGGTACAACTCTTATTTTTTGAAAGCATTTCAAAATTGATTCTTGAACTTTACCTTAAATGTCAAAATTATGATGAAAAATGAGAATTTTTAGCTTGGAATGTGTTATAAATTATTTTCATGCTTTTACTAAAATTAAGTTTCACTTTTATTTTTTTCACATCAATATTTTTTCCTTTTAAGATGAATACTCTTTACAATAAATAAAAATTATATGCATCGTAAAAGATAATATAAGTTTAGTTATGGTATTAAAACATAAAATTTAATCTAATATTAAGTTTGGTATATTTTAAAAAAAAAACTTTTGAGTGGGGACACATTAAAACTATTAAAAAAATAATGGGGGCCTTTTTAAAATTTAAAAATCTTGAGGGGGGCACGTGGTCCCCTTAAATCCGTGCCTGCTTGAAATAATGCTCCCAAACCATATATTTGTGAAATAATTTTGTTCAGCGCAAAAAAAAAAAAAAAAAAAAAAAAAAAAAAAAAAAAAAAAAAAAAACTAAACTAAACTAAACTAAACTAAACTGACGTCCAAAGGGCTAACTTACAGAAAATTATATCATACTATTGATCCAAAAAGTAAATCTAGATAATATCTTCGTGACAGAAATATTTACAAGTATAACATTTAAAACTTTGCCAACTATATATATATATATATTAATATGTACATACAAATGTAATATTCTATAAACTATTGTCAGGATAGTTTGCATACGTACGTGCTACACTTTTAATAGCATTATTCAACAGTCTACTTTTTCTCGCGATTCAAGCGGAGCATTATTCAAATCCAAATTAAGCAAAGCCCGCATACATATACATATATATATATATATGTACATATTTATATATATTTTTTACACACACCTATATACACTGCACCAAATGCTTGTGTCAAAGATTGAGTTCTCAATTACCTCTCTAGGCTGTTTGTATTAGATTTTAAAATAATGACATTAACAATATCACGTCATGATAACATGCAAATTAACTTAGGTCTACCTCCAACAACTTTCTTATTTTATTTTTATTTTCCATTTTCTATTTTCCAATTTTCGTAATTTTTTTTTTATTTTTAAAGTATGCATTTTCTGTCCGTGGACATGAATGGGACACAAGAATTAAATCCATGATGTGATCACCATGAGGTAGTAATTATTGGTTTGCCTGCTCAAATGCCGGATTTTCTCAGCTGCCCGCCAATTGGCAGGCCGGCCGGAATTAATATTAATATTTATTTTTCAGTTAAAAAACAGGCCAAAAAGTTAATTAGTCAACAGTTCAACTCTTGTTTTGGAAGAAAGAAAATTGGATGCAGAATAATGTGATAGCTGTCTTGTATTTTTTCAATAATATAAGGTTCGTTAAAGTTAAAAAAATACATATAAAATTGATGGAAAATGAAAGTAGAATATATTCTTCCGTTTACATATACTTAATAGTTTTAAACTATTTACTACACTATTTACACAATGTTGATATGAATATCTGACTTGTATATATTATATAACATATATCTGTATATACATATATATAAGAAATATGTAATGGCAGAAAATTGCCCTTATCTGCTTTTGAAAAATGTGATCATTACGACTGGAGATGGTGCTTTTCTGAGACAAAAGCCACTCAGAAAAACTATGCAATGGACCAGGGGCTGTCGCTTTATTTGTTGCATCTATATATATATATATATATATATATATATATTGTTAAAAGTCCTTACGCCCTATGTATTAGTACCAACGTTAGGCCAATTGGTCGAGTTTCACATATGGACCCCAATCTCAACAGTGCAGATTCCTCCTGTTTCTATTTGTTTTTTTTTTTTTTTTTTTTGGGGGGGGTGGGGGGGGTCGAATTTCGATTATATAAAATAATAATAAAAAAAAGGATGAGTACGTCGCAACTTGCAGCACTTGTAACATGGGCTTAAGAAACAACCCCCTGTTCTGTTCTCGTGTCAAATCCATATAAAAAATCTGTAGCTATATCTTATATATTGGTCCCACTTAATAATATCGAATATCATCTTGAGACTCCATGATCGTAAGGTCGTAGATTTGCTGTTGCCTTACAGACTTTTAAGGTTCTGTCTTGTTGGAGAGATGAAAAATGTAAAAGATGCAGCTATAATATTATAATAATTCAAGTTATTTGATAGGAGTGAGAATTTCAAGGATGAATCATGTATTATATTTTTATGTATTATATTTTTTGCTGAATAAAAAAAAAAATTAATGATATTATATTCATGATTCACGTTTATTTGAAAATCTAGTAGAGATATATGGGCAAGTATGGTACTCGAATTCTTACTTACTCTCTCACCAGCTGAGCTTACCGACCAATCCACCGCAAAAAAGGCCATAGGTGTTGAGACTGAAGGAGACCTAGGCTTCAATTTAGCTGGAGGGATGGATCCAAAGGATAGAGAGGATTATATCAATCCTTATGTTGTTTTAGTAAAACAAAGACGAGTTAAAAATATAAATAATAGTATTTATTAATATTTTCTTTTGTAGGCTAAAATGATATTTTATCATGATTTTAACGGATTTGTTGAATCATTCCAGTACTAATGAAGTGGTAGGATGTTTGTTATTTATTTCTAATTATTATAATATCAATCTTATTAATTATTTGTAATTCTTAAATTTTAAATATGATACAACTTTCAGATCCTTTGATTATTGAAAGGAGTAGTTTTCGTTGAGCCAAATTAAAGGAGAGACCATTCCTTTATCTCTACTCTCCCTCCTCTCTTCTCTCCAAACAAGCGATTAGAAATCTTCTTCCATCCTTTTCTTCCGTTCATTTTCCCTCCAATCAAACACACTCTACAACAAAATTTTCATATTTGATCGGAAGGAGTTTCAACTCCATTTAGTAATGTCAAAATTTTCTAAGTCAAAATATCTTTTTTTAACTGCTTTAGGAAAAAAAAAAAAAAAGAAAAAAAAAGGGGGGGGCTCAAATGCACCTTTTAAATTTAAAAGAGTAAATTTAAGTAGAAATTGGGTACTTGACAACTATTTTTTAATTAAACATAATTCTTAAGTGAAAATTTGTTGGGAAACAAAAGCTATTGTTGGTGGAGCATGATCAGGAGACGTGAATTATCTCACTCGTGGGCAATAGAAACAGAATTTTTAGGTGATAAATTGGTAGAAGCAGAATCATGTGCGGTGACAAATGGTGTTTTTTTCTTGCTGCTGACAAACTTTTAAAAGGTCGGTTTGATTTTTCAGACGATTTTTAATAATTTTTGGAGCAACTGCATGCATTTTCCCTTGTTTAACTTATAAATACATTCTCTTCGGCCAGCTGTCAAAAGAAAAAAAAAATGTAATTCTCTGCCACATTAGCATTTAAACACAACTTCAGTCAAAATGGATCTTTTTTTTATTTTTATTTTTATTTTTTTTATAATGGAATATCAAAAATGGACCATTTTGTTGCATGCTTTTCTATGGTTAATGAAGTTAATTATTTTTTACTTTGATTATGGAAGAAGGAAGAAAAAGGAAAAAGAAGAGAAAAAGAAAAAGGAAAAGAGAGAAACCAGTTATCTGGTCAAAATTGTGAAGTGATCTAGTGGACCCGTATTGACTTCTGATTAATTGGTGCCGGTTAGATGCATGGATTAGTTCTAGTGTTTCTTTTTTATGTTTAATAATTTTTTTAATCCATTTTATTAATTTAAAAAAAACCTCACGTTTTGGAACTGGACCTAAAACTCTAAACTTCATTCTCATTTGTTGAGCTAACTACAACAGATCAGTTTTGACATGTATAATTAGTTGATCTCCACCATTGAATGTAGTGTTTTAACGATAATAGATTACCGTAATGGGTCTATGGTTAAAAGTTTGAGTATTTAGTGGCCTTCTTGGGAGTCTTGAATGTATAGACTTATTTCATACCATACTAGTACTCGATGGAGAGTATTTGAAATCACAATCTCACGGATCCTTATGATAAAGTATATTCAGTGGGGCTTAAATGACACACTCCTTATCAAGTGGTAGGACCTGTTCGTAAGACCTTTAGCGATTAATATCGTTCATTAACATCAAGGGATATATACTAACACTGACGGCCCCTTCTCGAAAAAACGCTAATGATCTGCGTCGTAAGTCATTATCATGCACACGTTACTTCCTATAGAACCTATTTTAAGTCTGCAAGTGTGCACAAATATTTTCTTTACTAAAGTAAAGGTTTGGCCAATGGAAGGTGGCCAAAAAGTTGACTTCTAGGTTTGAACTTGGTTCTTTGTTCTTTTGCAAATTGGTGTACATGCAATGAATATATAACAAAACTCACGGAGACACATCACAAGTTAACAAAAGTGATTAAATTAACAAACTATTTAATTCGTTACCGTGTTCTTTGGATCAGGTTTAGACACACTAGGGGCAACCCCAGCCTCTAGATACATAAGTATATTTATGTGTAAGTTCTACTATTTTGCGCTATATTTATTTATATTTTGATATATATATATATATATATATATATCTATTTGTGTGTGAGTGTGTGTGTGGAGATCAATTATCGTGCGATAGCTTTTCTAGCATCTTGTGAAAGCATTATGTGTGCAGCAGTACTGGCTTTTTAAAGTACGAGCCTTTCATTTTCCATCGGCTTACGTTTGTGTACATATAAAAATATATATTCATGCTTTAATAGCTTTTTTGGATTTGGCTCTGACTCATTTATTGGAGAAAATGCACGAAAATGTTCAGTTTTGAAGCTAAAAAGAAATTAAAATCTTCCACAACTATGAAGACTAAGGAGCGAATAAGTAAAAATAAGACGAATTTTCATCAATAAAAGTGGGCATTCTAGTTTATATTCGAAATTTTAGGTCTGTGTAATTAGGCATTTAATTTTAAATTTTTTTTTATCGTGATTAAAGAATTTCCTTTAGTCGCATCTGTGGTTTGATTAAAAAGAAAGTTTTTGGTTAGTAGCCACCCAAACCTCACTGTACTCACATCACCCCTATTCATTAAATAAGTGTTAAAACACAGGTTTATATATATATATATATATATATATATATATATTGTATGCTAGCTACTATTTAAATAGGTTGAGATAATCCGAAAATTGTCCCTAATCGCTAACTTATTTAGAGACAAGGTGAGTTGGATGTTCCCTTTGAAAATGCTTTTCCACCTTTTTTGTTGACTTGCTCCGAAAAGTATGGCAAATTTAAGGGTAAGAAAGAGAGGGAAACAAAAAAGTTGGGGGGGGGGGGGGGAGAAGAGAGAAGAATCACGCCCCCACATTAGTTATGAGGAGCTAGCCCTGGGATTCTTTAACCTTTTATCTAATGGTTTATCCAATTACAGTGGTTGAAACTCTCTCTCTCTCTCTCTTTCTCTCTCTCTCTCTCTTTTCGTAAAGGGAATCAACATTATTCATTGAGGGGTGAATAGGAATAAGGGAAATTTTTATGGTCTCAAAAGGAGTTCAAAGAGCCCCCACTATGTTGGGTCCCTTTCTTCATGTTCTCTTGTGAGAAAGAAGAGCTTTAATTTGCATCTAAAAAGATAGAGCCCCCCCTTCTCTTTTGTGAGGGCCCTCTCTATAGGAAATCATGAAGTGTATATATATGTATACATATATATATATAGAGAGAGAGGGGGGGGGGGGGGGGGGGGGGATATCATGACTATATAGCTTGTCTTTACTATGTTCAATGTGCATGTGATATTGGGATATTGTTCATATTCAATTTGATAAGTTGCAACAATTAGATTTCTTTTGCAAGCAAGGAAGCCAAAAACGAATTTAATATTACATAATCTTAATTGAGAAGGGTGGTTCATGGAAAATTCGGTGATATTTGTCAACATTAATTTTTCATAAATGTAGATGCATGAGAGAGGCATAAAGAGATATATATCGCTCGCAAATTTTGAATTTCTCAATATGTGTCCGTATATATATATATATATATATATATATATATGCATATGCATGTGCTTGGTCCCAAGGTCATGACAGGGTGTCATGCATAAACAAAGTTTTTGCCAAAATAAAAATAAAAAGAAGAGTGGCTACCTTTGGGGTATGCTAGCTAGTTGTCAAAATTGATTGCTTCACTACATGTCCAAAAGACAGGAAATAGGGAAGTCAAAGGCATTACCAAAGATTGCCGGAAAGAAATAAAGGCAATATTTCATTTGGTGAGAAGTGGCAAAAGGGAAAATCTAAAAAATATGGGGACTTGAGAAGAGGGGACACAACACAAGGTTGTGTGTTCTCGTGAGCTCGTCATTTCTGCGAAGCCACTAGCTACCACTTATCTAGAAATTGGCCACAACAAGTCGACTTAGCTACAGAACACAATTATGACGTTAAAACACTACTTAGGCTGTCCATTAGTTATTAGTTATAATTAGTTCATGTATGTACTTTATAAGAATTAATTTCGAACTTTATTCTAAACCGTCAAATTTATATGTTAATTTTTAATTTTATTTTCATATGATTTTAATCAAATATAATAAGATGCATGTGTAATTCATATAATAATCACAAAAGTGTCGTCAAGAAACTTTCACATCATATATGTGTTATGTACTATGTGTAACCAGATAAATTTTGATCAATATTTGTTGGTTTGCACCTCTTTTATAAGAAAAATTCAAATTAAGTACATAGTTTTTTTTTTTTTTTTAAGACGCCCTTAATGCAAAAGACAAACTTAAACTGTTACTGTCTACAAAAGGGGGGAAAAAATCAATTTTAGTTCAACTTCTAGATTTTTTTAACTCGGCCTGCATTCAAGGACCGTTAATTTATTTATTTTTTTAAGATGAAAGAAAAGTATTATTAGTAGACTTTGTTTAGGCATGATATTGTTATCTCAATTAATAATATACTTAAATAATTACTGCAAGATAACAACTTGTTCAACAAACGGAACTTTAAAATTAAGTAATGCAGCCTGCGGCCTGCCACCTCCAACATTTATTTATTTAATAATGGAAAAATATAAATTTGCTTCATACCTGTGCCTTTGACTGACGACTGTCGATCGTTAGTCTCTTTCTTTGAATCGCATTGGTGACGAGGGAGTGCAATTTTCGAAAGATATGATGTTGACTTATAAAAAAAAAAAAAAAAAAAAAAACTGGTATAATTTCGATGTTGGAATAGTACCTCTTTTTTCATTGGAAGATATTATAAGAATTATGATTTATTTGATGAAACGATTTAATTCAAGTTAAATTTTATTTTTTTATATCATTTTTATTTTTTAAAAAAAAATTAATAAAAATTATAATTAATTTTTAAAAATTAATCAATTTAAATTTAAAATTTTAACTCAAATTGTTTAACCAAACGGATTCTTAGAAATTAGTTTTACCATTCTAATTGGTTCCACTATAGCTAATATCGAATATTGAAACAAATTTGATTTTTTCGTTATAATTAGTAATTGCAGTTCATTTTTTTAAAATAATTTTTAGAACAAATGATTATTGTATAATAGAGAACTGGTTTTGAGGTATTTTAAATTAAAATTAAAATAGGAGTGGGCCTATAATTATGAGATAAAAATAAAATATAGTTAATCTATATATCCTATAGCGAAGGAAATGTATATATTTATTTAGGGATGGTGATCATGACAACGACCCTAATTAATTCTTTATTAGTTTGTCAAAATATTTGACTAGTCTACAGTTTCGAAAGTCTTTTTTTTTTTTTTTCTTTTAATTTGAAGGTAATATAAAAAGCTAGCTATTACACAAGCAAAGAGAGTTCGGCTTTATCAAATATTATAGACTTGTCATCGGAGATCATGACAGAACAAATGAAAGTGGATTAGAACAATAGCAAAATATCACTATTCAAATATGGTGGAAACTTCGAAAACGACTTATAACTTTGAAAGTAATAGAGATGACATAAGAATCTCCCTCTTTTTTATTCTCTTTTCAATTTTTTGTTTTTTTTTTTTTTAATTTCTATGTTTGCGAATTGCTTGTCAAAACTTCCAATTTAACGATATTGGAACTGGTACGCGTAAAGCTTGTAGATAGAGATAGGCAGATACAACAAATATATACACATGATCCACACGATTTGCAATTACATTATTATATTTTCTTTTTTAATTTACTACCAGTTTAAGGTTGAGTATGTGATAAGTATAACATAATAATAAGCAAAATATCTATCAATAATACTTGAGACATTAACTCTAATTTTAAACTTTTTTTTTTTTTTTGGAAATTTTAAGTACCTTTTTATACAATTAACATGGTACGTAAACTGTAAAATTTTTTTTTTTATGTAATAATAATAGATTGCAACTCTTAATAATAGGATTAGATGTGTGTTCCTATCAGTATTCTAGTGCATATATATATATATATATGTGTGTGTGTGTGTGTGTGTGTACACACATATATATATAATGTGTCAATGCAATCTACCCCTTCAATTTTTAAACTTTTGTATCATTATCCCGTTAGCCATAATTGGTCAAACAGAAGAACAAAGGAAAACGACAACAGGATCTGTTAGTGGAAAGAGATTAATTTGTTTGTAGTCCCGTAGATTTGGGCAAATATAGGCTCCTAGTTCTCCATGCGGACCATGCCCAGTCCATCAAACTAAAGCATCCAAAAAACGACAAAGAAACCATGATTGTCCATTTCAACGGGGGGGAAAAAAAAAGTGAAAATTCATTTTTAACGAACCAAACAAATAAAAACGAGCCAGCAAATCCACCTCTCTTGAAACCTCAAGATCACAAAGCACCACTAGTGTTTTTCTACGAATCCCATTTTTAAATTGAAGTCGATGGAACTTGATGAAAAAACGACATCAAATCGGCAAACGACAATTGCAATATCCTAAGAAAACAACATTGGCGGGAAAACGACAAAGACTATTTTCTTAAAAATGACATGAAGCTGAGAAACGACGGAGATTAAGGAAACGATAATGGTAATAGCCTAAGAAAACGAGGTTATCCTTGGAAAAATAAACATTAGTTAGAAAACGACATCAAATTAAGAAACGACATTGACTGAAAATTCGACATTATGATGCGAAAGGATGGCAATCAGCCAATCACAAACGAAAATAATAATGGAATAAGAAATCTATACCGCCATAAAAAGGAAACGACATCAAATCTAAAAAAGATACTAACTAAAAAACAACTGAAACAACGGGATTATCCACGTACTTTGAAACCTCAAGTTCTCCGACGGAAGGCTTATCGTTTTCCTCTGCATTTGGAAGACAAAGGAACCAGCAGGAGAAGAATGAAACGAAAACGACAAAAAAAAAAAAAAAAAAAAAAAAACCCGAATCTGATGAACGACAATACCTCAAAAAACGATGTTCACTAAATTAACCGTAAAAGGGTAGAAAAAGACAAAATTAAGGAAACGACAGCAATAATATGCCAAGAACCCTTAAAAAAAAAAAAAAAGAGAGAGAGAGAGAAAACGACAATGACTGTAAAGGACAACGACATTTACGTAAAAAGTACATGAAGTGGAGAAACGACAAAAAAAAAAATGAAAAGAATGGTAATAAGAAAGATCTAGAAAAACGATATTTTGGAGAAAATCGACAAGTGCAAAAACGAGAGCAAATTAACGCAATTAGACTAAAAAAAGAAAACGATAACAAGTGTAGAAATGATAGCTAAAGAAAGTAACAATAACAATTATAGAAGAAAACGACATAGTAGAAAGACGACAATAGCTTCAGTAAAACAATTTAAAGAAATTTACTTTAGAAATGACAATAAAACAAATAATCGAGATTGCACAAAAATTGAGAAATGAGAGAAACGAACGGCAAAAGAAGATTTTATCTGGAAATAAGACTAGCTTCGGTAGACAAAAAAAAAAATAATAATAATAATAAACTAAAACAACGACAATGACTATAAAACAACACCGAGTTGAAAAACGACACTAACCAATCCCGACAATAACAACTGCATTCCAGAAAAGAAGGAAAAACAAAAAAACAAAAAAGAAAGATAAACAACAATTACCTAACAATAGATAACAACCCATGGCTTTAAAGAGTTTATATACACACACACACATATAATTTTAAGTCGGTGGCAGAAAAATGACATCACTGTAGAAACGACAGCAGCAAACAGCGGGGGGGAAAAAACGAAGACAAGAACAACACGAGGAAAGAACATTTTTGTTGAAAATGGATGACGCCAGCAATAAAATAAAATTACAGGAAAAACATCAACGAGACAAACGAAATAAAGTCGATAAACGACAGGAAAAGTGTTAGGTTTTTGTATGTTGGCATTTATGGCAATTTTTATTAGACAAACCAAAAACAATATTTTGTTAGCTACTTTTAGGTGTTGATTCGTATATGAAGATATGGCTAGTTTCTGAATGGGAAGGTTACTCTTTTTGGAAGTTGACTTGGCGTATTTGATTTGCAAGTTTCTGTTTGGTTCAAGTCAAGGAAATTGCATGCATGTTAAGCGAAGGTATTCTTGGGATTTCGTTTAAGAAGCAATTTCTAATTTGGATATGTTTTCGTATCCTGTTTAAATTCAAAATTCAAACTTTCCCAAAAGACAAGATTTGTGTTTGAGGAATCAAGTAAGTTGGAAGATTTTTATTCTTTGGGGGTTCTTAAAGGTTTTCATTTTTCATCAGCAGCTAGAATAAAGGAATGTCAATTTGGATTATTGACGCAAGTTTCCATATTTGAATTTTAAAGTATTTCCGGAAGTGTTCCAACAGATTAGGAGACTTTTTGAAATTTAAATTACTTTCTAATCCGAGATTCTTTGGAGATTGTTGCGAGGCTGCTTATTTATTTGTCTCAAAAACATATTGTAGGTAATGAGCTTGGTGAGATATCAGAATACTTTGAGACTTTGTTCGAGCTATTGCATTCATGCATCTTTCAGGAGAAAGATTTGAAGTCTTTGAGAGAAGGCATTAGCAGTTGAAGGCAGTTCAATGTAGCTAGCGAGGAGAGCTCGTAAAATAAGTTCACTAACTTAATTCAAGACAACTGGCGGTAACAAGAATAGGGAGTATTCAGTTTGTATAAGTCCATTAGTGTTTATAATCATTTCAGAGTTAGTGGATTCTTCAGCGTCTGGACGTGACCTCAAAATGTAGGATAATCAAACCGCGTAAAATTGCATGGGTTCATCTATTTATTTTACTTTTGGTAATTGAATTAATTTGGATAAATTAATTAAACTTGGTAAATAGGTTAAAATAGATCTTTCAAAAAGGAACAAGGATAAAAGCAGCCTAAGAAAACGACAAGAAACAGCAATAGCTATGGGAACGACATTTGACTAGAGAAACGTCAACAAATCGAGAAACGGCGGCAACCAAAAATGGCATTAACAATAATAGCCTAAGAAAACAACACTAAATGGAAAAGACAAGAGCCTCGGTAATAAGAAATTTATACGGAAAACGACATCAACTGGACAAACAACTATAACCTATGAAAACAAAATTAGCATCAGGTAAGATTTGCAAGAATCCTACAAACGACATGTGTGGGAATTACAACATCAAGAAAATTGATAGTAACTTAAAACTGCCTAAACCAGAGACATGACTACTACATTGTCCGAAAAGAACAATAGCAATTCGGTAAAAAGAAATTCAGTGGGAAAAACGACATCAACTGGATAAATGAACAAACTATGAAAGGGCATACTAAAACGACATACCAAGAAAGAGAGGAGGCGCAATTGAAGATGGAATTAACATGAAAAAAGATAAAATGGCAAATGAAGATGGAATTAACATGAAAAAAAAAAAGATAAAATGGCATACTTGGAACAGTGGAATTTTCATGGAAATTAAAAATTATGATTTAGGAAATGTCATCTAGTCTTTTACTTATTTTGCTTTTGCTTTTTGTAAGATCCTTTTATATTTGTAATGTAATAACCCAATTGAAGATGCTCCTCATATCTTAAAAAAAAAAAAAAAAAAAAACGCACACAGCCCTTGAAGCTGGGAAGAATTTAAGTTTAACTATTCCGTGTGACACTCAGAGATTTTTATTTTTTATTTTTGCTAGAGATTTTTATTTAGTACTGAGTATATATACTAACTAAGATATAAAGTTAGTTGAAAAAAAAGTATAAATGCTCTTAGCTAGTTCCATGATTAGACACAAAATTGTGGCACATTGATTTTCATGCATTTGAGATCCGACATATTAATATAACGAGAATTAACAAACTTGTGACTTGTTTTATGAATATAATTGAATATACATTACTTTTATCCAAATTTTCGAAAGTTTATTTTAAAAAAACTAATTCATTACCGACGGTCATAATTAGATATATTTTACGTTTTTAGATAAGGAGAAATGAGATATTTGTACGTGTTTACTGACTTAAAAACTAAAAAAACTATTTTCTCCGAGTTATTTTTTTATAAAATTATTAAGTCTAACTAAACGAAGTATTCTGTTGTTGTCATTTGATAATTTTTTTTTTCCTTGACACAAACATATTTGCTTATTAGCGAATGTTACAAGTGATACAAAACGGAATATAATGACAAGAACATTAAAAGCTGCAATGGGCAGCAATAGTGTGAAAACCAGAAAAGCAAATCGATAAAGAGTAAATTGGAGGTAAAAGAGGTCACGTTTATTTAAAAAAAAAAAAAAAGGGGGGGGGGGGGGGGGGGGGGGAGTGGGGAGGGGAAGAGACATTTGTACGTTTTTACTGACTCGAAAATTAACAGCAATTTTTTCTGAGTTTTTGTTTTTCTCCCCTTAATTATTAAGTTCAATTAAACGAAGTATTCTGTCATTTGTCGTTTGGTAATTTTTTATACACAAAACACTATATTTGTTTAATAGCGAATGTTACAAGTGATGCAAAATGGAATATAATGACAAGAACCCTGAAAACTACAATTATCTTCATGAGCAGCAGTAGTGTGAAAACCAGAGAAGCAAATTGGTAAAGAGCAAATTGGAGGGATTTATAGTGCAGATGGGATATGATAAACAAATAACAATATTTTTCTCTGAGTCGTTTTTTAAGATTATTAAGTCTAATTAAACGAAGTATTTTGTTGTTTGTGATTTGGTTTTTTTTTTTTTTTTTGACACAAACACTATATTCGTTTAATAGCGAATGGTACAAGTGATGCAAAATGGAATAAAATGACAAGAACATCGAAAGCTACAATTATCTCCATGGGCAAAAGTAGTGTGAAAACCAGAAAAGCAAATGGAAAAAGAGAAAATTTCGAGGGATTTATAGTACGAATAACAACTTTCTCTGAGTTAATAACAGATTGAGCCTTTTTTTTTTTTTTTCCAACCAAAAAAATTAAACAAAAACTTTCTCTGAGTTTTATTTTTTATTTTTAAAATTAATTAAGTCTAATTAAATGAAGTATTTTGCTGTTCGTCATTTGGCACATATTTTTTTAACACAAAGACTGTATTCATCTAATATATAGCGAATGTTACAAGTGATGCAAAATGGAATATATAAAGTGACAAGAATATTGAAAGCTACAACAGTAGTCTGAAAACCAGAAAAGCAAATTTGGGGGATTTATAGCACAGAGGAGATACGTTAAACAATAGTCATAATGGGGGGGCATATATAATGGCTCAGCCTAAGAAGATTAATGGTCGGACGTAAAAGAGGTCCCATCAGATAAAAAAAATTGTCAAACCAAAAAAGGGAATTTTATTCAGTAATGCGAGTGATTTCTGTAAAAATCAATATCTTGTCAATTATATTCTTTGTTCGCCTCAAGGTCTATATCTAAAGATACTTCCTAACTAATTGGTAAATCCCACGAACTTAAAGCTGGAATTTCTGCCATGTATATGTGGTAAGTACCATGATGACACATACAGTTGCTTAAATAAATAAGAAAACTGTCTTTGGTACAACTACACCAGCATTTAAGAGAAGGATATGTACACAATATATATATATACACACACATATATATATACATACATATATATATATGACGATAAGCAATGATAAAATATATAAGGAGGTCTTGGATGCATAGCTTGGTAAGTACAGAGAACGGACGACTGAGAGAAACTGGTATAAGAATCTAATTAACGTCATATTTAGTAGGGAATCCTTATTTGTGGGGCTGAAAATCTGGAGACTTGGGCCTTTTTTTAATTAAAAAAAAAGATAAAATATGTAAAACTTTGCTGTCATTTTTTTTTAATTTTAAAAAGTGAAGAACGGTGGAAATAATATGAGTAACCTTTTGGGGAGATTTGCATTCTTCTTCTTCTTCTTCACTTTTAAACACCTAAAAAAACAGAAAAGGAATCACTGTTTTACCAAGCAAAGGTTTTATAATTTTCTTGGTATGTATTTGATACTAAAAAAAAAAAAAAAAAAACCAATTAGTGGGATCAAACCCCAACCCTCACCCGAGGACTTCCCAACCCCCTTTTCCGTGCCATGCCATTAGATCTAAAAGACCTAAGACATGCTATCATGCATATATAAATTAGCTGTATTATATGATTTTTTTCATTCATTAAAGAAATATGAAAACATTTATAAATTTCAAGTATGATGAGAACTCCTAGTTAAATCCTCCTCTTCCTACCCGTTGAATTAATCTAGCAGAGTCGTATGAATTCGATACTTAATTAGGTTCAAAGTCCATACTCTTTTGTTCATAAGAGGTTTCAAAGTCCTTGTACTAAAAGAAATGATCTTCACCGGTCCCCAAGAACATTGAGGTGCTTTTGGAAATTGTAGAGAAAGAAAAGGCTTATGCTTGCCCTACAAGTTAATTATTTCCGTAGATTCTCCACAAACAATGAATTCTATTGATCTATGAGTATTCAACAGTATTGCTTTCTACTAATCATGTCGTTTAATGGAATATATACGACCATAAATAAGAATAAAAGGTTCATTCTTGATTCGACGGGAACGCGATGCTTTGTCCTTTGTTTTGCATGAACCGTTGGAGTTCGAAAAAGGAAGATTTTAACCAACATTTTAATGATTCCATTTATTACAAGCACTCTTGCTATTGGCATTTGGCAACAACCGTTTTATGAGACCACCTTAGCTCACAGTTTTGTGAGAGCTTTTGCGGAAAAACAATTCTGTGTGTCGCATTATAAGTTTTAAACGTATATATTCATTTATCATATCGTTAAATAATTAATTTAACAATTGAAAATAACAGTGCTTATAGATAAGATAAAAATGTAGTTTTTATTATAAATTTTGTATGAAAAATGACGTATTAATTAATTCTTTTGGATGAGCTAATTATTAACAAGGAGGGTGGTTAGATCAAGTGTTAATTAGAGTAGATGGCTAATATTAAGAGTTGAGCTTAATTAGAAACGGTCGAGATATGAAGTTCACGACAATTTTTTTTTTCTTTTTTTTTTTTTTCAATGTTTCCCGAGACGTACGTACGTGAAGTGAGAGCCGTAGAGAGAAAATGGACAACATTAAGTTATACTCTAAACTCTGAAAAATTAAAAATACACGTAACCAAAAACCATCTAAAATCACGTGTGCATAAAAGGCATGACACATATTATAAGCATACAGGGAGCCATACGAGGCCTGGTGGGAGCTTAAGCCCCCATTCAATTAATGTTTGTTTAAAAATATTATATAGTTATATGAATATATATAGCCACCACTATTTACCAATATATATAGTCCTAATTACACATAAAAATTTTGATCATATAATCCTATTCAAATTTATTCTAATTACAAGGCCCAACTGATAATAATTCTTGCTTCTGTCACAATTTATAGGAGACAAATCATGATCGGCTAGCACATGTATATATTACATGTTGACGTCAATATCAAGTATTCCTATTATAAAAACATTATAATGAAAGAAATTTCTACACTCACTCATATATGTAACAACTAATAACACGCCCCACCCGCTTTGGTAGCTTACCATTATAGGTTGCTTGGTCCTCCATCTCCAACCTACAAATCTACATTTATTTTTCTCCTTTTCTATTTTCATGAAATTTAAATTTCAAAAATTTATAACTTTATTATTTTAAGTCGAAATAAATACGATTTTTTTTGTTAAACTCTCACAACAACAAGGAGAACAAAACAAATGTTATATTGCCCATCAAAATCTGAATACGTTACTAAAAAATCACAACTTATTTTCAATTCACATTTTAATCGATTAAAAAAAAAGAGAACAAAAAGTGCACGTGAACTAGTATATACACATGTTGAAGGAGATGACGTCAATGGCATGAGTAACCGACGTGTCACCTATACCGTCCTTAGATATCATGAAGATCCAACGGCCACAAGGGGCATAAATACTGTCTCTCTCTCTAATTAACATCTCCAGCTTATGATAATCTTACTTTTTCACACGTCCAATGTTAAAAGCCTTCTCTATATAAGGACCTAGTCACTCTGTAGTTGAACCAAACCAACCTTCAGCAAAAAATATTTAGTGTCAAAAACCCATAAATATATATTTTCACATATATAAAACTTCCCTTATAAATCCCCTTCCAAGTTCAAATTATGGCAGTTTCGGGAGAGAATACTACTGGAAACATTGGAGAACATGTTGTGTCGGAAAAGTTGTGCACTACTAATAACGACCCACTGAACTGGTCCTTTGTGGCCGAATCTTTAAAAGGAAGCCATTTTGAGGAAGTGAAGCGCATGGTGAGGGAGTACCGTAAGCCAGTGGTCCAGCTGGGTGGGCAGATGCTGACCATAGCCCAGGTGGCGTCGGTGGCCTGTGCTGGTGCGACGGTGGAGCTGGCGGAGTCGGAAAGGGCCGCCGTGAAGGCCAGCAGTGATTGGGTCATGGAGAGCATGGATAGGGGTGCAGATACTTATGGGATCACAACGGGGTTCGGCGCAACCTCACACAGGAGAACCAACCAAGGTGCTGCCTTGCAAAAGGAGCTCATTAGGTGATCATCACTAACTTATATATATATATATATATATGTATATATATAATTCACTTCTTAATTCAGGACAAAGATTTATATATTGTCACTACTAATGACCTGCACGATGATCGATATCACAACTAATAAGTTATAAGTTTCGTATGTTTGGGTTTTATGGTGATGATCATTAGTGATGAAATCAGTATTCCAATTCGGTTGTAACGTGTATTAAAATTTGTAATGGTTATTTGTCCTTTTACTTATAACTAATGAGCTTAGGAGAATGACTAAAATTTTCAGTGGGAATTTACATGAAATAATTGATTTTCAGTATGAGCAAAATAAATAAGAGAATGACTAAAATTTTCAGTGGAAATTTACATGAAATAATTGATTTTCAGTATGAGCAAAATAAAATAAAAAATTTTAATTTCAAAGATATTAAAAAAAAAAAAGGTCAGTGGAAGGCAGATTCCTCCGCCATTGATTATCATTATTAATCATGATAATTAATAAGCTCAATTTCGAATCGGTACATATATATATATATATGTTTGCGACGTTTAGCCACTATTATTAGAGCTAATAAAGTATCAACTTGTTGCTATATCAACTGATAAAAGTGAGTTAGCTTGATACCTTAATAATATATACAATAATACTTTATGTTCATTTGTTGACTATATCGTATAGTTAACAAGTCACCTTAGTTCAAGGTATAACTCCTAAATTTCTTAAACGTTTACACATTGTTTCTTGCTAAGTTCAACTTGATTGGACATACCATTGAAACTCATCATGTGCTTAATTAGATCGACTGTGAATTTTGAGGATTGTTTTAGGATGGCATTTTCTGTCCTTGATTTGATTGGTTTGTTTTTATGCGTCAATTATTAGCGTTTGAAAGTTGATAAAGTGGTTGGAAATGACTAGGCCGCACTTATGTGATGATATGTGCATGGCTTGGAGTGGTAATGGTCCGAAAAATGCCGTAAAAAGGCAGAAATATCCCTCGTGCAATCCAAAAGAAATTAGATGCAGTGTTGTAAAATAATAGAAGGGAAAACATAGTATTTTGTGGAAACATTTTTTAATACATATTTCATGTTTCATTAATTTAAAAAAATGATAGTTTTTTTTTTAAATAATCAATCAATATTTGATAAGAATATCGGTCAATCATTTATAATTTAGTGATTAATCAGTAATTGATCAATATTAATTGATGTTTAACAAACATTAATCAATGATTTATTTATCAATTAATGACCGACTAAATTTGATTGACGAGTGTAACAATCTACTTAATAGTCACGATCATTTTTCACAAAAAAAAAAAAGAATAAATAAAATAGTGAAGTAATGACATTTATAAAAAGAAGTGATCAAAACCGACCACCCTGCTAGGTTCGTTTTCTTTGTACCAAAATCTAATTTTATATATAAACACACACCACACACACGAAGAAACACAGATTTACATAATCTAAGCAGATTAAGTAACATCTTTGGAAGAAACAGAAAAAGAAAAAGAGATTAATTAATGGTTAATTTGAGTTTGATGACAGATTCTTGAACGCTGGAATAATAGGCAACGAAAGAAGAGGAACAACAGACCAGAACACAACAATGCCACGTACGGCAACAAGAGCTGCAATGGTGGTGAGGATCAACACCCTTCTTCAAGGCTACTCAGGCATCAGGTTTGAGATTCTCGAGGCTCTCACTTCCCTCCTCAACCGCCACGTCACTCCTCTCTTGCCCCTCCGCGGCTCCATCACTGCCTCCGGAGATCTCCTCCCCTTTGCTTACATTGCGGGCCTCTTGACCGGCAGGCCCAATTCCCAGGCCCACGGGCCCAATGGCGAGCCCATGAACGCCTCTCAGGCCTTCCAATTCGCAGGCCTCAATTCTGGTGGGCCCTTCTTTGAGTTGGGCCCCAAGGAAGGCCTGGCTTTGGTCAATGGCACAGGGGCCGCTTCTGGTTTTGGCGCCATTGTTCTCTTTGAAGCCAATCTCTTGACTTATATGTCACTAGTTTTTAGTGCAATTTTTGCTGAAGTTATGCAAGGGAAAATAGAGTTTACTGACCATTTGACACATAGATTGAAGCACCACCCGGGCCAGATTGAGGCTGCAGCTATAATGGAACACATTTTGGATGGAAGTTCTTATCTAAAAGAAGCCAAGAATGTTCATCACTTGGACAATGTACACAAGCCTAAGCAAGATCGATACGCTCTTCGTACTTCGCCGCAGTGGTTGGGGCCTCAGATCGAAGTCATTCGATTCTCGACTAGATGCGTCGAGCGCGAGATCAACTCGGTGAACGACAACCCTTTGATCGACGTCTCGAGAAGCAAGGCCTTGCACGGAGGGAACTTCCAAGGGACGCCTATTGGTGTCTCCATGGACAACACAAGATTAGCCTTGGCCTCCATTGGGAAACTCATGTTTGCTCAGTTGACTGAGCTTGTCAATGATGTGTACAATAACGGGTTGCCTTCGAATTTATCCGGGGGGCGGAACCCGAGCTTGGATTATGGATTTAAAGGCGCGGAGATAGCAATGGCGGCTTATTGTTCCGAGCTTCAGTTTCTTGCCAACCCTGTTACCAATCATGTGCAGAGTACTGAGCAACACAACCAAGATGTGAACTCATTAGGACTGATATCTTCGAGAAAAACGGCTGAAGCAGTTGAAATCTTGAAGCTCATGTTCTCGACGTACTTAATCGCTCTGTGCCAAGCAATAGACTTGAGGCATTTGGAGGAGAACTTGAAGAGCACAGTCAAGAACACAGTTAGCGTAGTGGCTAAGAAAGTCCTAACCACGGGAGCCAATTTGGAGCTACACCCTTCAAGGTTTTGTGAAAAGGAGTTGCTTAAAGTGGTCGACCGCGAGCACGTTTTCGCCTACATTGAGGATCCTTGCAGCGCAAGTTACCCTCTGATGCTAAAGCTAAGGCAAGTCCTAGTTGATCATGCATTGGAAAACAACGATGAGTTGAACGAAAACGCTTCGATCTTTCTAAAGATAGGCAGTTTTGAGGAGGAACTGAAGACCCTTTTGCCCAAAGAAGTTGAGTCTGCGAGAACCGCCTTTGAGAGCGGACGTCCCGCCATTCCGAACAGGATCAAAGAGTGCAGGTCGTATCCGTTGTATAGGTTTGTGAGGGAGGAGTTGGGAACTGAATTCTTGACTGGAGAGAAGGAGAGGTCTCCAGGAGAAGAATTTGACAAGGTGTTCTCTGCCATTAGTGAGGGAAAAATTATAGATCCGTTGTTTGAGTGTCTTAAGGAATGGGACGGCACTCCTCTTCCCATTTGCCAAGAGTAAAGTGCACTAGGCCATCTTGGTCTAGGTTGTCTTTTTTTTTTTTTTTTTTTAATAAATGGTTATATATATGGGGTGAAATATGGTTTTAAATAACTGATATCTAGTTTGAAAATGTTATGTAACTCATTCCTACTAAAAGAATATTACTTTTTCTTTAATACTAATCTGAGTGTCTCTGTTTTTTTTTTAACTCATCGGACCAATAAAAGTACACTATCGGGATTGCTTTATAAATTCGAACACATTGTTTGGCTCTCTTTTCTAATATTCTACTGACATAAAAGTCAGTAGTTCAATCGTCACAAAAACGGTCTACAGACTCTACACCCTCAGTTTAATATACGAATGTAATATTTTATTGAGAATCCTCGCAATTTTCCCTCAGTTTAATATATGAATGTAATATTTTATTGAGAATCCTCGCAATTTTTTAAAGGTTTTTTTTTTCTTCATCAGTGCACCTTGTATTTGTGACATAGTTATAATTTACACTTATGAACTTTTAATTTTGATTGTTCGTACAATGAACCTACAAATATGTGCAATTTACCCTCATTGATTACAATGTTAGTCTTTTCAAGAAAATTGATGTGATTTTTTACATGATGTCTGCTAATGACATGAATGATCATTTTATATATTTTAATCCAAAATTATTATGATTAAGATCTTTAATTAAGTATTATCAAAATAGAAAAAAATACAAATTAACTTTATTTTAAATATAAATTTGAGTTAACACTGATTAGAAAAGACTTTTTATCCTCTTAATTAACAGACTGTGCTTCTCAAGTGTCAATTTTCATAAATCAATAGCATGGTAGACAGCCATATTTTTGTAAATTCAAGATAAAAATTGCCAAAAATTAAAAGTTTAAGAATGTGGGATGTCTTCAAGCAGGAAGCATATTCCCATTGCAATCCACTTGAATTCAGACTCAAACTACAATCAACTCACAAATAGTAGAATGCAAGGAATAGTAAGCCAACTATTAATAAACCTCTATTATGAGTGAGAGAGAGAGAGAGAGAGAGAGAGAGAGAGATATCTAATGAACTTCTATGTACACGGAAGACAACAATTTGCTAAGGTTAAGCTACGAAGGGCTTGGGAAGGGAGGCGTTAGCTATTTCTTGCCTTATACCTAGGTCATGTACAAAAAATTTTCCCACAACCCCAAAGACCAAAAACCATGTCGGGTCAGTGTTAATTTAACCAGTTAGACATCACGGTGATTCGTCGTCTGAAAAATATACAACGTCAGTCGGTCCACTTGTAGAGACAGGGTTAACAGGTACACTACTTGTGCCAAATTCAGAGGTATTTAACTGGGCAGTGTTTGGAACACAATCTGCTAACGAGGACAAAGCTGCGTGTGGACGGTCAACATTCCTAAGTAACTCCTGAATGGAAATAATGTTGGGATGAGCAGGCAAACCTCTGGAAGTTTTGGGATGAAGGGCCCCAACACAAGGAAAAGACTGATATGTGGAAGACGGAAAGCGAGGTGGTGAACATGGAAGTGTGTTTGACTGTGGGGCAGGGGCATTCGTTGGCAGAGGCGACATTCTATGTGGGTGAGGAGAAAGGTTGGTTGTGGATGAACTACGGAGATGTGGGGGCCGGGCACGAATTTGAGCACTAGCTTGAATGTTTCCAATGGAATAGGAGACGGAACCAATCAGAGGGGGTCTTGCAAAAGCACTCGTAAACAGTGCAGACGAAGGACTAACACCATGCACCAGGGGAGGTGTTGTGCGTGGGCTGATAATTGGTGCAGGTGCAGTTGTCTGCAGATTATGCTCAGGTGCTAGAGTTTGCAGGCTAGCAGCAGCAGGACTAACACCACGCACCAGGGGAGTTGGTGTTGTGTGTGGCCTGATAATCGGTGCAGGTGCAGTTGTCTGCCGATTAGGCTCGGGTGCTGAAGTCCTCAGCCTAGCAGCAGGACTAACACCATACACAACAGGAGGTGTTGTGTGTGGGATGCTTATTGGCACAGGTATGTATTTGATACTAAAAAAAAAAAAAAAAAACCAATTAGTGGGATCAAACCCCAACCCTCACCCGAGGACTTCCCAACCCCCTTTTCCGTGCCATGCCATTAGATCTAAAAGACCTAAGACATGCTATCATGCATATATAAATTAGATGTATTATATGATTTTTTTCATTCATTAAAGAAATATGAAAACATTTATAAATTTCAAGTATGATGAGAACTCCTACTTAAATCCTCATCTTCCCACCCGTTGAATTAATCTAGCAGAGTTGTATGTGTTTGATACTTAATTAGGTTCAAAGTCCATTCTCTTTTGATCATCAGAGGTTTCAATTCCACAAAAAAATCGGTATCCACGTCTCTCCCACACTCACCCGACACAATGTCGGTCCCGCAACGAAGAATGAATTCCAAGCTCCCAACCAGATATCTCAAATTCCTAAATTCTACCTAAGCCACTTTTTCTCATTCACAACCCCAAGATCAATAAACCCGAAATGGGTTTCCATGAATCCAAAGATTAGCTTCAAATACAAAATCTGAAACAGAAATACGACAATAAATTAGCAAAATCCCATTAACGAGCTTTCTTACAAAAGCAAATATCACAAAATGAAACCACCAAACAAAAAAGAAAAAGAAGCTTGAAACATGAAACAGACATTAATTAAGATCCAATGCAAACAAGCTCTTGAACTCTAAGCAAAGCATTAAATTGACAACCCAACAAGAGAATTTCGTTTTTGGAGACAGCCAAAAAATGACCCAAATGGCGAAAGCGAAATCACAACAAGAAGAACAACTACAACAAACCAACCAAACCAAACAAAACAACCCAAATGGGTGTCTTCGAAAATGGGCCTCAAAGAGAAATGATCTTCACCGGTCCCCAACAACATTGAGTGCTTTTGGAAATTGTAGAGAAAGAAAAGGCTTATGCTTGCCCTACAAGTTAATTATTTCTGTAGATTCTCCACAAACAATGAATTCTATTGATCTATGAGTATTCAACAGTATTGCTTTCTACTAATCATGTCGTTTAACGGAATATATACGACCATAAATAAGAATAAAAGGTTCATTCATGATTCGACGGGAACGCGATGCTTTGTCCTTTGTTTTCCATGAACCGTTGGAGTTCGAAAAAGGAAGATTTTAGCCAACATTTTAATGATTCCATTTATTACAAGCACTCTTGCTATTGGCATTTGGCAACAACCGTTTTATGAGACCACCTTAGCTCACAGTTTTGTGAGAGCTTTTGCGGAAAAACAGTTCTGTGTGTCGCATTATAAATTTTAAACGTATATATTCATTTATCATATCGTTAAATAATTGTTATTTCTAACAATTGAAAATAACAGTGCTTATAGATAAGATAAAAATGTAGTTTTTATTATAAATTTTGTATGAAAAATGACGTATTAATTAATTCTTTTGGATGAGCTAATTATTAACAAGGAGGGTGGTTATATCAAGTGTTAATTAGAGTAGATGGCTAATATTAAGAGTTGAGCTTAATTAGAAACGGTCGAGATATGAAGTTCACGACAATTTTTTTTTTCTTTTTTTTTTTTCAATGTTTCCCGAGACGTACGTACGTGAAGTGAGAGCCGTAGAGAGAAAATGGACAACATTAAGTTATACTCTAAACTCTGAAAAATTAAAAATACACGTAACCGAAAACCATCTAAAATCACGTGTGCATAAAAGGCATGACACATATTATACGAGGCCTGGTGGGAGCTTAAGCCCCATTCAATTAATGTTTGTTTAAAAAAATTATATAGTTATATGAATATATATAGCCACCACTATTTACCAATATATATAGTCCTAATTACACATAAAAATTTTGATCTTATAATCCTATTCAAATTTATTCTAATTACAAGGCCCCACTGATAATAATTCTTGCTTCTGTCACAATTTATAGGAGACAAATCATGATCGGCTAGCACATGTATATATTACATGTTGACGTCAATATCAAGTATTCCTATTATAAAAACATTATAATGAAAGAAATTTCTACACTCACTCATATATGTAACAACTAATAACACGCCCCACCCGCTTTGGTAGCTTACCATTATAGGTTGCTTGGTCCTCCATCTCCAACCTACAAATCTACATTTATTTTTCTCCTTTTCTATTTTCATGAAATTTAAATTTCAAAAGTTTATAACTTTGTTATTTTAAGTCGAAATAAATATGATTTTTTTTTGTTAAACTCTCACAACAACAAGGAAAACAAAATAAATGTTATATTGCCCATCAAAATCTGAATACATTACTAAAAAATCACAACTTATTTTCAATTCACATTTTGATCGGTTTAAAAAAAAAAAAAAAAGAGAAAACAAAAAGTGCACGTGAACTAGTATATACACATGTTGAAGGAGATGACGTCAATGGCATGAGTAACCGACGTGTCACCTATACCGTCCTTAGATATCATGAAGATCCAACGGCCACAAGGGGCATAAATACTGTCTCTCTCTCTAATTAACATCTCCAGCTTATGATAATCTTACTTTTTCACACGTCCAATGTTACAAGCCTTCTCTATATAAGGACCTAGTCACTCTGTAGTTGAACCAAACCAACCTTCAGCAAAAAATATTTAGTGTCAAAAACCCATAAATATATATTTTCACATATATAAAACTTCCCTTATAAATCCCCTTCCAAGTTCAAATTATGGCAGTTTTGGGAGAGAATACTACTGGAAACATTGGAGAACATGTTGTGTCGGAAAAGTTGTGCACTACTAATAACGACCCACTGAACTGGTCCTTTGTGGCCGAATCTTTAAAAGGAAGCCATTTTGAGGAAGTGAAGCGTATGGTGAGGGAGTACCGTAAGCCAGTGGTCCAGCTGGGTGGGCAGATGCTGACCATAGCCCAGGTGGCGGCGGTGGCCTGTGCTGGTGCGACGGTGGAGCTGGCGGAGTCGGAAAGGGCCGCCGTGAAGGCCAGCAGTGATTGGGTCATGGAGAGCATGGATAGGGGTGTAGATACTTATGGGATCACAACGGGGTTCGGCGCAACCTCACACAGGAGAACCAACCAAGGTGCTGCCTTGCAAAAGGAGCTCATTAGGTGATCATCACTAACTTATATATATATATGTATATATATAATTCACTTCTTAATTCAGGACAAAGATTTATATATTGTCACTATTAATGACCTGCATGATGATCGATATCACAACTAATAAGTTATAAGTTTCGTATGTTTGGGTTTTATGGTGATGATCATTAGTGATGAAATCAGCATTCCTATTCGGTTGTAACGTGTATTAAAATTTGTAATGGTTATTTGTCCTTTTACTTATAACTAATGAGCTTTTAGGAGAATGACTAAAATTTTTAGTGGGGATTTATATGAAATAATTGATTTTCAGTATGAGCAAAATAAAATAAAAAATTTTAATGTCGATATTAAAAAAAAAAAAGGTCAGTGGAAGGCAGATCCCTCCACCATTGATTATCATTATTAATCATGATAATTAACAAGCTCAATTTCGAATCGGTACATACATATATATATATGTTTGCGGCGTTTAGCCACTATTATTAGAGCTAATAAAGTATCAACTTGTTGCTATATCAACTGATAAAAGTGAGTTAGCTTGATACCTTAATAATATATACAATAATACTTTATGTTCATTTGTTGACTATATCGTATAGTTAACAAGTCACCTTAGTTCAAGGTATAACTCCTAAATTTCTTAAACGTTTACACATTGTTTCTTGCTAAGTTCAACTTGATTGGACATACCACTGAAACTCATCATGTGCTTAATTAGATCGACTGTGAATTTTGAGGATTGTTTTAGGATGGCATTTTCTGTCCTTGATTTGATTGGTTTGTTTTTATGCGTCAATTATTAGCGTTTGAAAGTTGATAAAGTGGTTGGAAATGACTAGGCCGCACTTATGTGATGATATGTGCATGGCTTGGAGTGGTAATGGTCCGAAAAATGCCGTAAAAAGGCAGAAATATCCCTCGTGCAATCCAAAAGAAATTAGATGCAGTGTTGTAAAATAATAGAAGGGAAAACATAGTATTTTGTGGAAACATTTTTTAATACATATTTCATGTTTCATTAATTTAAAAAAATGATAGTTTTTTTTAAATAATCAATCAATATTTGATAAGAATATCGGTCAATCATTTATAATTTAGTGATTAATCAGTAATTGATCAATATTAATTGGTGTTTAACTAACATTAATCAATGATTTATTTATCAATTAATGACTGACTAAATTTGATTGACGAGTGTAACAATCTACTTAATAGTCACGATCATTTTTCACAAAAAAAAAAAAAAAAAAAAAAAGAATAAATAAAATAGTGAAGTAATGACATTTATAAAAAGAAGTGATCAAAACCGACCACCCTGCTAGGTTCGTTTTCTTTGTACCAAAATCTAATTATATATATAAACACACACCACACACACGAAGAAACACAGATTTACATAATCTAAGCAGATTAAGTAACATCTTTGGAAGAAACAGAAAAAGAAAAAGAGATTAATTAATGGTTAATTTGAGTTTGATGACAGATTCTTGAACGCTGGAATAATAGGCAACGAAAGAAGAGGAACAACAGACCAGAACACAACAATGCCACGTACGGCAACAAGAGCTGCAATGGTGGTGAGGATCAACACCCTTCTTCAAGGCTACTCAGGCATCAGGTTTGAGATTCTCGAGGCTCTCACTTCCCTCCTCAACCGCCACGTCACTCCTCTCTTGCCCCTTCGCGGCTCCATCACTGCCTCCGGAGATATCCTCCCTTTTGCTTACATTGCGGGCCTCTTGACCGGCAGGCCCAATTCCCAGGCCCACGGGCCCAATGGCGAGCCCATGAACGCCTCTCAGGCCTTCCAATTCGCAGGCCTCAATTCTGGTGGGCCCTTCTTTGAGTTGGGCCCCAAGGAAGGCCTGGCTTTGGTCAATGGCACAGGGGCCGCTTCTGGTTTTGGCGCCATTGTTCTCTTTGAAGCCAATCTCTTGACTTATATGTCACTAGTTTTTAGTGCAATTTTTGCTGAAGTTATGCAAGGGAAAATAGAGTTTACTGACCATTTGACACATAGATTGAAGCACCACCCGGGCCAGATTGAGGCTGCAGCTATAATGGAACACATTTTGGATGGAAGTTCTTATCTAAAAGAAGCCAAGAATGTTCATCACTTGGACAATCTACACAAGCTTAAGCAAGATCGGTACGCTCTTCGTACTTCGCCGCAGTGGTTGGGGCCTCAGATCGAAGTCATTCGATTCTCGACTAGATGCGTCGAGCGCGAGATCAACTCGGTGAACGACAACCCTTTGATTGACGTCTCGAGAAGCAAGGCCTTGCACGGAGGGAACTTCCAAGGGACGCCTATTGGTGTCTCCATGGACAACACAAGATTAGCCTTGGCCTCCATTGGGAGACTCATGTTTGCTCAGTTGACTGAGCTTGTCAATGATGTGTACAATAACGGGTTGCCTTCGAATTTATCCGGGGGGCGGAACCCGAGCTTGGATTATGGATTTAAAGGCGCGGAGATAGCAATGGCGGCTTATTGTTCCGAGCTTCAGTTTCTTGCCAACCCTGTTACCAATCACGTGCAGAGTACTGAGCAACACAACCAAGATGTGAACTCATTAGGACTGATATCTTCGAGAAAAACGGCTGAAGCAGTTGAAATCTTGAAGCTCATGTTCTCGACGTACTTAATCGCTCTGTGCCAAGCAATAGACTTGAGGCATTTGGAGGAGAACTTGAAGAGCACAGTCAAGAACACAGTTAGCGTAGTGGCTAAGAAAGTCCTAACCACGGGAGCCAATTTGGAGCTACACCCTTCAAGGTTTTGTGAAAAGGAGTTGCTTAAAGTGGTCGACCGCGAGCACGTTTTCGCCTACATTGAGGATCCTTGCAGCGCAAGTTACCCTCTGATGCTAAAGCTAAGGCAAGTCCTAGTTGATCATGCATTGGAAAACAACGATGAGTTGAACGAAAACGCTTCGATCTTTCTAAAGATAGGCAGTTTTGAGGAGGAACTGAAGACCCTTTTGCCCAAAGAAGTTGAGTCTGCGAGAACCGCCTTTGAGAGCGGACGTCCCGCCATTCCGAACAGGATCAAAGAGTGCAGGTCGTATCCGTTGTATAGGTTTGTGAGGGAGGAGTTGGGAACTGAATTCTTGACTGGAGAGAAGGAGAGGTCTCCAGGAGAAGAATTTGACAAGGTGTTCTCTGCCATTAGTGAGGGAAAAATTATAGATCCGTTGTTTGAGTGTCTTAAGGAATGGGACGGCACTCCTCTTCCCATTTGCCAAGAGTAAAGTGCACTAGGCCATCTTGGTCTAGGTTGTCTTTTTTTTTTTTTTTTTAATAAATGGTTATATATATGGGGTGAAATATGGTTTTAAATAACTGATATCTAGTTTGAAAATGTTATGTAACTCATTCCTACTAAAAGAATATTACTTTTTCTTTAATACTCATCTGAGTGTCTCTGTTTTTTTTTTTAACTCATCGGACTAATAGAAGTACACTATCGGGATTGCTTTATAAATTCGAACACATTGTTTGGCTCTCTTTTCTAATATTCTACTGACATAAAAGTCAGTAGTTCAATCGTCACAAAAACGGTCTACAGACTCTACACCCTCAGTTTAATATACGAATGTAATATTTTATTGAGAATCCTCGCAATTTTCCCTCAGTTTAATATACGAATGTAATATTTTATTGAGAATCCTCGCAATTTTTTAAAGGTTTTTTTTTTTCTTCATCAGTGCACCTTGTATTTGTGACATAGTTATAATTTACACTTATGAACTTTTAATTTTGATTGTTCGTACAATGAACTTACAAATATGTGCAATTTACCCTCATTGATTACAATGTTAGTCTTTTCAAGAAAATTGACGTGATTTTTTACATGACGTCTCCTAATGACATGAATGATCATTTTATCTATTTTAATCCAAAATTATTATGATTAAGATCTTTAATTAAGTATTATCAAAATAGAAAAAAATACAAATTAACTTTATTTTAAATATAAATTTGAGTTAACACTGATTAGAAAAGACTTTTTATCCTCTTAATTAACAGACTGTGCTTCTCAAGTGTCAATTTTCATAAATCAATAGCATGGTAGACAGCCATATTTTTGTAAATTCAAGATAAAAATTGCCAAAAATTAAAAGTTTAAGAATGTGGGATGTCTTCAAGCAGGAAGCATATTCCCATTGCAATCCACTTGAATTCAGACTCAAACTACAATCAACTCACAAATAGTAGAATGCAAGGAATAGTAAGACAACTATTAATAAACCTCTATTATGAGAGAGAGAGAGAGAGAGAGAGAGAGAGAGATCTAATAAACTTCTATGTACACGGAAGACAACAATTTGCTAAGGTTAAGCTACGAAGGGCTTGGGAAGGGAGGCGTTAGCTATTTCTTGCCTTATACCTAGGTCATGTACAAAAAATTTTCCCACAACCCCAAAGACCAAAAACCATGTCGGGTCAGTGTTAATTTAACCAGTTAGACATCACGGTGATTCGTCGTCTGACAAATATACAACGTCAGTCGGTCCACTTGTAGAGACAGGGTTAACAGGTACACTACTTGTGCCAAATTCAGAGGTATTTAACTGGCCAGTGTTTGGAACACAATCTGCTAACGAGGACAAAGCTGCGTGTGGACGGTCAACATTCCTAAGTAACTCCTGAATGGAAATAATGTTGGGATGAGCAGGCAAACCTCTGGAAGTTTTGGGATGAAGGGCCCCAACACAAGGAAAAGACTGATATGTGGAAGACGGAAAGCGAGGTGGTGAACATGGAAGTGTGTTTGACTGTGGGGCAGGGGCATTCGTTGGCAGAGGCGACATTCTATGTGGGTGAGGAGAAAGGTTGGTTGTGGATGAACTACGGAGATGTGGGGGCCGGGCACGAATTTGAGCACTAGCTTGAATGTTTCCAATGGAATAGGAGACGGAACCAATCAGAGGGGGTCTTGCAAAAGCACTCGTAAACAGTGCAGACGAAGGACTAACACCATGCACCAGGGGAGGTGTTGTGCGTGGGCTGATAATTGGTGCAGGTGCAGTTGTCTGCAGATTATGCTCAGGTGCTAGAGTTTGCAGGCTAGCAGCAGCAGGACTAACACCACGCACCAGGGGAGTTGGTGTAGTGTGTGGCCTGATAATCGGTGCAGGTGCAGTTGTCTGCCGATTAGGCTCGGGTGCTGAAGTCCACAGCCTAGCAGCAGGACTAACACCATACACAAGAGGAGGTGTAGTGTGTGGGATGCTTATTGGCACAGGTGCGGTTATCTGCAGATTAGGCTCAGGTGCTAAAGTCTGCGGGGTAGCAGCAGGAGAGCAGGCCGAAGGTGTACTGGCAACTGGGGAAGGGCTTTGTGCATTTTGTTGAATCGATGGCTGATTCAGGTGCTGCATAAAAGCAGCATTTAAATCTGCCAAAGAGCATATTAATTAGCAGCATATACAGTTGAAGACACATATAATACAGACAAATCCAAAATGTAGGCAAACAAAAAAATGGGAAATTTGTATGTTCATGAGAAACTGCCAATAACTATATTTGACAAATTTTATTGGCACAAAGATAAAAGCAAACTTAAATAATAACCATCTTCAATATAAACATAAGATCTTTTTTCCCCTTCTCCCCCATGAAGATTAGATTTAAAACACAGTTAACACTCGGCTGCCATTCAAAAGTTTTAAAGAAAATATCTACCTTGCTGCGATCCGGATCTACCAGCTGGAATAAGCTCCATGTATGTAGACATGAACGCATCAGCCAAGATCACATTCATACAAACTTTCTTTTGATTGTCATCAAACTCCTCCTTTTTGGTTGAAGATTCAGCATCAACCTCCTGTTGCTTAATTTCATACTTTAGACGAATTTGAGCAATCTCCTTGTCGCACTCATATTGTAGATGCGTCCTCTGTTCAAGAAAAGGATAAATGTCAACATAAAGGTAACAATTAATAAAAGTGATAACTTTCATACTTCAAAACCAACCTTATCTTCAAAACCTTTACGGGTTTGGTCAAATTCTTTACATAACCGATCCAACTCCTTCTGAAGTATATCAGGATCAGGGTACAGAGATGGTGGCACCAGTGACACTGAAGGTACAGTTTGTGCAGGACGGTTATTAAACTCAGAAGCAACAGAAGTCCTCAATTCAGGAAAATGCATTCCTAATGCACCAATGATAACGTCGACAGTTAGATCTAGGGAAGAAATTGAAAGTTGCAAAACAGATTGATTAAACATGAGAGAAGAGTTGGCAACAAGTTCCGTGACTGGATTCAAGGTACAACCTTCACTCCTAGGCAAAGTTGCAACTTCCCCAACTAAAGGTACGCCAATTGCATTATAGCTAGATGGTGAATCAGAGGTCAGCAACGGGTGCACTTGCGCTGCAGGCTCGGAGACAATTTCTTCGTGGTCAGATTGATTGGACAGTGTAGTTTCAACTGGTTGGGATACTAAATGTTCAACTTCTTCACTCACATTCTGCTCATCAGAACGTGGAACATCTCCGAGTCGCATTCCACAAGATAAAGATGGTCGAGTACATTCATCTTCACGTGCCTGTAAAATTAAGAACCATTACCCAGTTGCTAAATCACTTCTCCGCTTAAAATTCTTCAGTTCGTTCACACAAGAACCATCTTGTATGATATAGAGAAACATGTTGACAAAATAATACCACAGGCAGATGAAATATTTACTGAATAGAGGAGAATGTTGCCAATTAAGCGTCTTTTACATACGTTGATATTATTTGAACAGAAATAGTACCTGATTAGCAGAAATTGGATCACCATTTGTCGCGGCTATTGCAGGCTGCAAACTAGATGCATTTACCTGAGATAACTCCTGAAGCGGAGAGTTTTCATTGACAGCATTATCCACTCTATCCTGTTGGTTCATGACAGTAGTACCTTTTGACGTCGCAATTCGTGTTTCATCATTCTCTTCACTGGTTTGAGTAACCTCCACATCATCACAAAAATTTTCAGGCACAGATAACACGTCTTCTCCACCAGCCACAGTTAATGTAGCTGTGTCTTGAACTTTTGCTACAAGTGATGTTTGAGTGACCGAGCCATTAGCATCACCATTACCGGAGCTTACATTCTCGGGTACTGTCAGCTGCATCTCATTATTTGGGACACTTACTGTGGTTGTCTCAGGGATTTCCTCTTCCAACAAAGGTCCATTTCCTGAGACAAGGTTTTCTAGACCATCACTCGAACCTCTTGTCTCTGGTCCTCCCAATTGAACCTCTCCTGAGACGATTGGTGCAGTTGTATCAGGGATTTGCTCTTCCAACAAAGGTCCATCTCCTGAAACAAGCTTCTGTAGACCATCATTAGAACCTATTGTCTCTGGTCCTCCCAATTGAACCTTCCCTGAGACACTTGGCGCAATTGTATCAGGGATTTGCTCTTCCAACAAAGGTCCATCTCCTGAGACAAGTTTTTCTAGACCATTACTAGAACCTTCAGACACATTCAAAGTTAACCCATCACAGGTTTCCTCTTCAGATGAAGGTCGATCCACATCTACAGGAACAATGACACATTTGTTAGAACTATTGGTCTGAGGAGATGTCAACGTAACCTCCACCGTACAATCATCAGATGAAGGTGGATTCGCATTTGCAGGAGCAATAACACCATCATTAGAACTATTGACTTGAGGAGATCTAAATGTAACCTCCCCCACATAATCATCAGGTTCACTTGAAGCTCTCTTGCCTAACAATTCATCACGAGCACGCCAGGACTTCACTGCATCTACCCAGTGAGCTTCCCTGTCCTGAATGCTTCTCCTTGCAGCCAGTTGTTCCACCTCAAGCTTCTTTAAGCGTGTGTCCATCTGCTTTTCGAGTTCTTCAAGTTCTTTAGAGAAAGAAATATCCACCGACTTAAGTTTATTTACTCTCATTGAACTATTATTCTCCAAACATGAACGGATAACAGCAATTTCCATTATCTTTCTTTCCTCTATATGCGCTTTATCTTCCTCAAAACTGCGCACTATTCCATCTTTTTCCTTTTGTTGCTTTTGAATTAGTTTGTTTAACTTTTTTTGGAATTTCTTCTGGATTTCCTTGACACTTTTAGATTCACCGTCCTGCACCAATTTAAGAGCCAGTTCCGACTGGGAAATAAGTCTTTGCTCATCAGAAGACAGAGAGTCTGCAACCTTGAGTTTCCCAGTCCGATATGAAAACAGTCCCTTTAGACACCTCAGCACTGAGTGTACAAAATCTGCCTCGTCTTTACTGCATTTGAAATTGAGTTGCTGTTTTGCAAGTGCAACTGATTCCTTGTGATTAATCTTCTGTTTCACCATAGAAGCTACTGTCCAACACTGAAATTCACAGAAAACATACCGAAATTATTCCCAAAAGTTCAGTTACCATCGTGTACAAATAAGCAGAAATAAATCCACCGACTGACATTGTGAAGGCAGTTTCTTCAGACAACATGACTCGATGAAACCGTGTACATGTAATGTACAAGTATACATAGGTAAAAGTATCTAATCTACCGGCAGTTTTTTGTTTCCTTTTTTTTTTTTTTTTTTTTTTTTTGGGTGCTAAAAACTGAAACGGAAACGGCATTTATAATATAGGAAGAAGTTTCTAACCAGAGATATCTGAAAAGCCTCTACTATTGTTTTTGATTCGGTCCCAACATGATGGTTATTCAACACATAATCAAGAAACTCTTCAACCACAACTTCCGCATCTTCCTGCACACATTAGGATTTAATAAAATTAAAACTGAAGACTGCTTCTTTGCTTTGTTTTGTTTTTTGTTTTTTGTTTTTTTTTTTTTTTTGTTTTTTTGTTTTTTATAATTTTCACAGGCGTAGTATGTTTATCTTATCCAAATTAGAAGCAAAATATGAGAAAATAGTTGTACCGAGAATTTCAGAATCTTGCAGAGTTTTAATATCTGTGGCTTCAAAGAAAGCTGAAAACTCTTTTGGGGATCAGGAAATTTCCTTGGAGCCTCCGATTCAAATGCTCCTAAAAATAAAAAATAAAAAAAAATAAGAGAGAGAGAGAACAAAAACTTTCAGAAAGTAGCCAAAAAATAAAAATAAAATAAAAAGGAGTAAAAAGTAAAAAAAAAGGGCCATTGAAATGACCTTGTTTGTAGGTGGAAATTGATTTTCCAACTGACCCAAGTTCTGGAGATGGCACAACCTTCCTGCGTTTCCTAACGCCGTCGTCGGTCACATCTTCTACTTCACAATGTTGAACCTTTAGGCCCATTCTCTCAAACTAACGCACCAGAAAAACGAATGGGAAGCCATGGTTAGTTCAAGCAACAAAGATTGAGTTCCAAGAAAGGAGGGGGGGAAAAAAAAAAAAATATATATATATATATATATATATATATAAGTGGACAAAAAGGAGAAAACTCATTTTCTTGGCAACCAAACAGAAGATTAACCCTTAAAAAAAACAATAACCGAATCAGCATGTCCACTTACTTTGAAACCTCAAGATCGTAAGAGTTTTCAGTAGGCATTGTCCATGGAAATCCCCGTAGTCAGCCAAAGGTCAAAGCACTGGGATTTTTGAGTTTTCGACAAGGTCGAAGGAGGAGAACATGGATATGCGGGAAAATGATATCGCCGGAAAATTACTTTTCTTAAATCCGACTTGTTTTTTTTTTTTTTTTTTGGTCTGAAATGCTTAAATACACAAAGAATTCCATTACACTGTCTAAAAATTATATCTTGAGTTCAAAAACAACCCTTTCGCATTCACGGGTAAAAGTTCCAAAAATTTCCAGTAACGTCTGCATTAATTAATATGTAGACATTATTGGATTATTAATTATTAAAAAAAAAAAAAAAGCATCAGGGTTATTTTCAGAGTCCTCAATTATACACCTAATCCGCTGTGGTCTTTTTTTTTTTTTTCTTTCTTTTTTAAGTGTTTTACCTCTTAATTTTTCACTTCACACTAACTCAAACTATTCTAACTGTACACAAGTTATCTTTATATAGGTATTCTATCAAAAAAACTGAATGAAAATTGAATATATATATGATGTGAGCTTTAATTAAAGCTAAAACTACAATCAAATGTTTTTTAGAGAGAAAATGTACCTCTAAGCATACTGTCACTCTATTATTCTCTCTCTCTCTCCTTTTCTCTTTTGTGTATCAGCGTTTACGCTATTTATATTTCTCCGGTATTGTCTCTTGATTGGTCACCGGATTACCGACTCTATGGAAGATGCTTTGGACTCCATAATGATGATTTTGGTGGGAAAGATGGCTTCATAGTTGGATGAGATGCGTTTTGATCTATTTAGTTGTGTTTGTTGGCTTGTCACCAGAGGTATTATCCATAGTATCTAGGGTTTTTCTCATTTTTGTTATAATTATTTGTTTAAAATAAAGACAATGGTATTTACGCCTTGTGTTTTGTTGGTATTTTTTTATGCTTATTTTGTAATAACGGAAGTAGTCTCCCTACGCTCTCGTATTGTTTGGATATCCAATCCGCTAGAATTACTTCTATGCAATATTAGGGGTGACCTTTTTGCTATAAGTCTCTTATTCTCAATCAATCGGAGTTTTCCATTAATTGTAACGGTATTGTTGAAAGAGCCATCTATGTGCTTGATGATTGATATGCTTTTGTCGATTTCCTATTGTTGGATTTCGGTGCACGTTTTACTCCCTTGTGCGTTTCATTAGAATTTACTAGTGAAACAAGTTTGTAATTAGGGTTGAGTTTTCTTGTGTTATGAGCTTATTCAAAGTATTAATGTTTGTATTTTATTGATTTGAAATAAAATTATCCTTTAAAAAGTAAAAAAAGAAAATGTACCTCTTAAAAAATAACTCTATTGACATTACATCTTTAATGAAAATACAATTTAGTTCTTAAATATCTATGAGAAATGAACTACTTTCCCTTCAAAAAATGTAATGTTTAATTACGACTTTACTTATGAATAAAACTCATTTGATCAAAACATATTCAGTTTATTTCTAATTTTATTTTCAACAGAATTTTAACAGAGCACTGCTAGCATAACACTAGAATAGTTAAGGAGAATGTGACGTGTTAAATAAAAAATCAAGTATAAAATTTAAAAACAAAAACGAAAAGCCCTATGTCTCATTCATAGGTCAATCCGTCGCGTGAGACCGTTGTGGATAGAGCGAGCCCAGACATGCAGGCGTAATAGCTTAAAACTCGAGCCTTAAGGTATTTATTGTTGCTGTTATTATTATTATTATTATTCAGATTTTCTCTACTTAAGATACATGAAGTAGAAGCACGACAGCGACTAGAGAAAAGGAAAGGAACTACATCTATTAGCAAAACGACAATAGCCTGCAATTCGTTTAAAACGACATCATATGCAGAAACCATAGCAAGAACAAACGACAATCGAGGCAACAATAAAAAGCCACGTCAAGTGTTAAAAAGGACAGCAACAGTGCAAGACACTAACAATTACGAAAGAAAACTCTCGCAGAAAAACGGGTAAACGACATCATCCGAAGAAACGACAACAACACATAATCGAGATTGCAAGAAAATTGACGTCAAGACGTGAAACAAGAGAGAGTGAAACCAAAAAATTCACCAGAAATGACTTGTGTAAGATGAAATATTATCGGAAAACAAGACGACATTGACGACAGACCAACTTCAATTGTCAAACTTAAGCCTTCAAAAGAGTCCAGTAGGTTGATCTTCCACTGGGTCCTATCTTCAAGCAGCAAGGATTAAGCAAAATCTTACGAAAAGAAAAAGAACACGAAATAACAACCATAGTCGTCAATACATCGGATGAACGTTCAGTGGTTGATATTATATATCCCTCTTGGACTAGAACTTCTTGTTTCAGAAGGTGAATCCATCAAATTGGATCAACCATTAACGAACGTGGGTGGATTTGGTCAGAGGGATGCGGAAATGGTACACTGCAATCCGCTTCAATTTAGGCTCAAATTAACTCACTCATGAATAGAAAAAGGCCATTTCTGAAAACTTGGCTTAAATAGACTGACAATTCTAGTGAAGGAAAGACATGGTAAAACATAACTCTGGTAAAGCTAATCATCTTCTATACACACAAGACAACAGTTGGATAAGCTAAAAGATACAAAGGGCCGGAGGAAGTGAAGTGCATCCTATTTCTTGCCTTCACCTCGGTCATGTACAAGAAAAAATTCTCACAACCCAGAGTACCGAAAATCCTGTTGGGTCAGTGTTAATTTAATCGGTTCGACATCATGGTTATTCGTCGTCTGACAAGCATACAATGTCATTCGATACGCTAGTACAGACTGGGTTAACAGGTACACTACTTGTACCAAATTCAGAGATATTTAACTGGCCAGTGTTTGGAACGCAATCTGCTAGCGAGAGCAAAGCTGCAGGTGGACGGTCAACATTCCTAAGTACCTCCATAGCAGATATTAAGTTGGGAAGAGGAGGCAAACCTCTGGAAGTTTCGAGACGAAGGGCCCCGTCACAAGGACCAGACTGATATGTGGAAGACGGCAAGCGAGGAGGTAAAAGAGGAAGCATGTTTGACTGTGGGGCAGGGGGATTTGTTGGCGGAGTTGACATTGCATCTGCGCGAGGAGGAAGACTGGTAGCAGGTGCTGAACTTCGGAGATGTGGGGGTCGGACTCGGATCTGAGTATTACCTAGTAGATTTCCACTGCTATAGGAGAGGGAATTGATCTGAGGGGGTCTTGCAATAGCACTTGGAAAGAGGGAAGACGGAGGAATAGCACCTTGTGACTGGGGAGGTGTCGTGCCTGAGTTGATTATCGGTGCAGGCAAGGTTGTCTGTGGATTCGTCTCAGGTGCCAAAGTCTGCAGGCTAGCTGCCGCAGAGCTAGTCGAAGGCGTAACGGCAACTGAGGAAGGCCTTCGTGCATTTTGTTGCATTGATAGCTGAATCAGTTGCTGCATCAAACTAACATTAACATCTGCCAAAGAAAACATCAATTAGCAGCATATTGTCAAGGACCGATAGAATACAAGCAAATCCAAAAATGTAGTCTTGCACAAACAAAAATATATTCCATGCCAGCATGAAATTGTATTCATGAGAAACTGCAAATAACTATATTTGCCAAATTATATAGGCATTATGAATGAAGGTATTTTCTACGTATATGATATATCTATCTTCACAATAATCGTAAGATTCCCTTCCCCCCACCACCCCCCCACCATTTCCCGCAAGGAGATCATTGGTTCAAAATGCCTAATTAACACTCTGTTGCAATTCAAATGTTATCAAAGCATATGTACCTGGCTGCACGCCTGATCTACCAGATGACCTCAATTCCATGCATTTAAACCGGAATGCCTCGGCCAAGATTTTATTCATCCATACTTTGTTATGATTATCATCAAACTCCTTCTTTTTGGCTAATTGTTCAGCATCAACCTCCTGTTGTTTAATTTCATACTTGAGACGGATTTGAGCAATCTCCTTGTCGCACTCAGACTGTAGATGCAGCTTCTGCTCAAGAAAAGGATAATTTCAACAGAAAGGTAACAACTAATAAAAGTGATAACTAGAAAAAAAGAAATTCATCTTTGAAACCAACCTTGTCTGCAAAAGCTTTACAGGTTTGGTCATATTCTTTAGACAACCGTTCCAATTCCTTCTGAAGTAAATCAGGGTAAAGAGGTGGCGGCATCGACAGCACTGCAGGTACAGTTTGTGCAGGACGATTATTCAATTCAGAAGCAACAGATGTCCTCAAGTCAGTAAAATGCATTCCTACTGCACCAATAGGCACGTCAATGGTTTGATTTGGGGAAGAAGTTGAAGGTTGCATAACAGCTTGATTAAGCGTAAGAGGAGAGTTCGCAACAAGTTCCGTGGCGGGATTCAAGGTACAACCTTCACTACTAGGCAAATTTGCAACTTCCCCAACTAAAGGTACATCAAATGCATTATTGCTAGAAGGTACAGTAGAGGACCGCGACAGGTGCACTTGTGCTGGAGGCTCAGAGACCATTGCTTCGCAGTTGGATTGACTAGACGGCGCAGTTTCAATTGGTTGGGACAATAAATGTTCAGCTTCTTCAGTCACATTCTGCTCATCACAAGTTTGAACATCTCCAAGTTGCACTCCACAGGATATAGATGGTAGAGTACGTTCCTCTTCGTGTGCCTGTAAAATTAAGATGAGAACTGACTGTTAAATCGCTTCTCCACATGCAAATCTTCAGTGTGTTTCATTCACGGGAGAATCATCTTGTAACGTAGAGAATATAATAATACAACAGGCAGATACAACCTAAAGTAGGGAATAGAAGGTCCTCACAGCACAATAACATATTTAACGAAAATAGGGGAATGTTATCGATGAAGTGTCTTTAACATGCATCAACCATATATGAAGAAAAATAGTACCTGATTAGTAGACACTGGATCACCATTATTAATGGCTATTGTGGGATGCACACTAGACCCATTAAGCTGAGACATCTCCGGAAGCGGAGAGTTTCCAACGACAGCATTATCCACTGTGTCCTGCTGGTTCATGCCAGTAGTACCATTTAATGTTGCAATTCGTGTTTCATCATTCTCCTCACTGGCTATACTAACCTCCACTTCATCACAAGAAGTTACAGGCACTGATAATCCGTCTTCTACACCTGGAACAGTTAATGTGTCTGCCTCTTGAATTTGTTCTGCAACTGCCGTTAGAGTGATGGAGCCAATAGCATCACCACAACCGGAACTTACATTCTCAGGTACTCTCAGCTGCATCTCATTAAGTGGGACACTTGCTTCAGTTGCATCGGGAATTTGCTCTTCCAACAAAGGTTCATCTCCAGAGACAAGGTTTTCTTGACCTAACGTCCCTGGCACTCCAAATTGAACATCCTTTTCTGACACATTCACAGATAACACATTACGGATTTGCCCTTCAGATGAAGGTGGATTCACATTTACAGAAGCAATACTATTAGCACCATCAATGACACCATTGGTTTGAGGAGATCTCAACGTAACCTCCCCAGCATAATCATCGGGTTCCATTGAACGTCTCTCGCCTAACAATTCATCAAGATTCCCAGACTTCAACGCATCTACCAAGAGAGCTTCCCTTTCCTGAATCTTTTTTCTTGCAGTCAGATGTTCGGCCTTGAGCTTCTTTAAGCGCATGTCCCTCTGATTTTCAAGTTCTTCAAATTCCTTAGACTTAGAAATATCCACAAACTTAAGTTTATCCACTCTCATAGAAGCATTATTCTCAAAACATGAACGGATAACAGCAATTTCCATTCTCTTTCTTTCCTCTATAAGCGCCTTATCTTCCTCAAAACTACGCACTATTCTATCTTTTTCTTCCTGTTGCTTATGAATGAGTTTATCCAACTTCTTCTGGAATTTCTTTTGGATTTCATCGATGCTCTTAGAAACACCATCCTGGACCAATTTAATTTCTAGTGGCAGTTCCAACGGGGAAAGAAGTCTTTGCTCATTAGAAGATGGAGAGTCTGCAACCTTGAGTTTCCCAGTCCGATATGAAAACATTCCCTTTAGACACCTCAGCATTGAGTATACAAAATCTGCTTCATCTTTACTGCATTTGAAATTGAGATGCTGCTTCGCAAGTGCAACTGATTCTTTGTGATCAATCTTCTGTTTTAGCATAGAAGCTACCGTCCAACACTGAAATTCACATATAACATCCCGAAAGTTGATCAGAAATGTTCAATTACCATTGTACAAATAGGCACAAATAAAGAAACCAAGCGCCATAATTAGAAGATGCTTTAGACAACATAAATCAATGAACTGTGTATATGTATTTATTTGTAAGTAGGCGTAGCTTCTGACCAGAGATATCTGAAAAGCCTGTAATATTGTTTCTGATTCTGTACTGACATGATGGTTATTCAACACATATTCAAGAAACTCTTCAACCACACCTTCCGCATTAGCCTGCGTACAGAAGGATATAATAAAATCAAAGAGAGGTTATGACATTGTGTGGTAATGAAAAATGACAAGACCCCAATTTAAAGACATTGGTTAATCGAAAAAACGATCTGCTGGCTCTTGGTCAACATCAGAAGGTTGATTCTCCAGCGAATAAAACTGAAGACTACTCGTTTCTTTTAGAGGCATGATATAATCTCATTCAAATTAGCTAAAAGTACGGGAAACAATAGGCCCTATGCATATCAAACTTGTTATTTTATGCAATAATGGAAACGTCATTTTTTAGTGACCCTCAAGAACACTAGTACACAGTGAAAACGTTATGATATAGTAATACCGGAAATTTTAGGATCTTGCAGAGTTTCAATATCACTGGCTTCAAAGAAAGATAAAGACTCTTTTGGTCACCACGCAATTCTCTTCGCGCCTCCGATTCAAAACTACAGTTCTGAGAAGTAGAGGTACAATTTGCACGAGTTCTCTCATTGTTGCAAGTAGGAGACATGGACAAAGAACGAGGCAGCTTATCTGCAGGAGATCCACGTGCTACACAAGCAAGAAACACTTTTCAGAAAAAAAAAAAAAAAAAAAAATTTCAGGAAGCAAAAAAGGCATCTTAATTATATCGGGGGAGGCACTAGACCAAGAATAAGTTGCCAATTAATTTCATGAAAAAGTAAAATCAAATGCAATATCAGCTGTTTACCTTCTTTGTGCCTGGAAATTGTTTTTCCAACTGATCCAAGATCTAGGGAGGGTACAACCTTCCTGCGCTTCCTAACAGCTTCCTCACTCGTACATTCTATTTCAAAATGTTGTACTTTTTTCCTATTTCTCTGAGATGATTCGGGAATATAATTCCACCTAGGATGTTTTCCTTCCAAAAGTTTTGTCCAAAAGATAGAGGGCTGCCCCTCATCAGCTTCACTTTGTAGCTCACCAGGTAATGAAGATTCTGTGCGGTAAGCTCCTCCAATTTGTTGAACATTTAAAATGGTTGAGGAGCTCCTCAGTTTAGTGTCTTTGCCATTGGAAGAAATTATCTGCAACATGTCTGGGATAACTTCTTCCAAAGATGGACTTTTGAACAAGATATCTGCATGGGAGGCCGTGACACAGTCACCATGGAACTTATCCAAAGTCCGAAATTGATGACATGCACCGCACATTAGCAGTAGATGACTACTAACCCAACCGATGTTTAGTAAATTGCAATCAAGATTTTTCTCTTGCTTTGCAAGTAGTAGAACCTTTTCCTCCAGCGTATAAGGTGAGTACAAACGGAAAACTGTTATCTGCTCAGCCTGCGAATCAAGAGTCATTCTTTGCAGGGCTCTCAAATCATTAGCGGGGTTCCAGTCACTACCATATATGATGACAGTATCGACAGATGACAATTTGATGCTGCTAAGACAAGCACGGGTTTCTATTAATAACACAAATCTGCCGGACTCCTTTTTGTTGAATTCTTCCAGAACACCTTGTCTCTTAGTAGGATGGAGACCCCACACAATACGCTCAAAAGATTCAGGTCCAAATCTTTGTCCCAGGAAGTCATCCAAAATATTTCCTATAGAATCCCCGCCAAAATCCTTTTCAATTTCAGTAACAAAATGCCCACATGAGAACACCACAATAAACGGAGCCAGAATCAGAACTAATCATGAACATACATACAGAACAATTCCATTCACCTCTCTAGAACTTTGTGTAAAAGCCAAAAGCACATCTCTACAATCAATCCCAAAAGGAGCCTTAACCAGAACTAGTTTTGAACAGTAACAGAATTTATCCATGATGCTCTGAGAACTTATTAGCTTTATTTTTATCTAAACAAAAGCTTTATATGAGATCAAAAAAGGAAAAACTTGTATCATTACTTAAGAGCAAACATACAAAAGAATCAATTCACTGAAAATAAAAGGCCAATTTTAATGCACAAAAATACGTAGGAAAGAAGAAGATTGATCCAACAAAAGACACAAGGCATTTGGCAAAATCACACGCCCAACTTATATCACATCAGCGGCTAAGACTCTGTACCTCCATTCAAAAAAGACATCGTGGGGTAAAATATGTATTATTAGTTATTAACTATCTTTATCAAGGAAAGAGGCAACACGTCACTTTGGTAAAGGGAAAGAGAGAATTGTGTACAGCCAATTTCTTGATTGGTTTTTCAGTAAGTTGCCAAACAAACATAAATCTAAGTTTTTCACTTTCTATGCAAAATACCCTAAAGTTCCATTGCATAATGCATTCTCATTGCTTCTAAGTGATATTTAATTTCAGTCTCATAGTTGTTAACAAAATCTTTACGCAACTCAGTGAGTTCACATATATCTTTAGACTTGTGCCGTTAATTCTTGCTGCCAAGGAACGTAGGCATATAGCCAACTCAATGAAATTTCCAAAGACTTGTATTACTGATGGTATAATTTCTCTCAAATTAATCTGTTATTGTTATAGTGGCAAAGCAGCAGGAAAAATGTCATCTGGAACCAGCACGTCATATAACAAGGAGCTAAATAGTCACAACAATATTACCCAAATGACAGCGTACCTGAAAAAGTATAAGCACTCTTAAACCTCGTTTTTTTATCTCCAAGAGCATCATGTCAAGAAGATGAAGCTTGCCGCTTGCTTTTATGTCAACGCCTAAATGCTCAGCGGGTTCAAGGCCCTTATAAAGCCATGCTGGAATTTTCCTATCGACAAGGTATGGATGATCACAACACTGCAAGGGATTACCATCGAAGTACCTTATTTTATTACTCAGACACCAAGTAAATCCAAGCAGTGTGATAAGCTAAAACATTCAAGGTCTAAAGGACGTCAAGTCGAAAGAGCAAATAAATGCAAGGTAGTCTTAAAAAAAATAAAAAAAATGTATGACTGCAGAAGAAGACCATCGTGAAATTACATACTACATCTTGTCCTACACTGGATTAATCTGTTACTAACCTTTAAAAGGATGGAATGCACTGTAGACTTTTAAAAGGACGAATGCACTTTCTAATAGTGCACTCGTCCAGTCACCCACCACCTTTTTTTTTTTTTTTTGTTTGCTAGTCTAGTCTGTGCTCATCAACAAATATATTCGAAAATCTCTTTTATTTGTACCAGCAAAAAACACATACATAGAAGCACATATATACACATAGAGCACATACAACTACATATAAATAGGTGGTCAAAACAGTTAATTAGAAATGAGAAGCATGTAGATCACGGGAAAGCATTTCATTAACACAAAAGTCAACCAACCTTTCGACTAGATTTTAGCAAATCTTGGAGGACTCCAGCAAGATCTTGCTTCTGTGGTGAGCAAAGCAATGCAGAGTTTGAAATCAGAGCAGCACAGTACTGCTCAAGCTGCACATTTGACATCCGTGCAGGAACCCAATACTCTCTATATCTTGAAAAGTCCGACTTGCACCGATCTACGACATACTTTGACAATTTTTCCTTCAGTTTACCGATATTATCAGTTGAGCTGGTTACCAAGGACTCACTATTAGGTGAATCACTATGAGATTCCAGCAAAGCTAGCAAGTTAAAGTATTCAGAAGTGATCTCCTGACATGTCCAGTAAAATTGCTCAAGTCAAAAACTTGAAATAAATGAAACATATCCGGAAGTAAAAGGCACAATAAAATGAGAACCTTTAGTTGACCGGTGACAAGAAGAAGCCTCCTTTCAGTAGCTAAAAGTTTAATTTGTGCACTATGTGACGAAATCCTAGCGCGCTGGGGCTCATCAATTATGAGTAATTCCCATTCTATGCTTTTTAAAACATCCAGGTCCTGGAGAATTGAAAAAATTAATAAATTCTTGAACCTTGTTAAGAAATGAACTGTTTAACTCTTGAGAGAACAGTAAGAATTTTCTTAAGGTACCTCGATGACAATTTCCAATGTCGTTATAAGTACTTCAAGTATCAGGCAACCTCCCTCCCTATAAAACTCCACTTTCCTAATACATCTACGCAAATCTTTATTCCCACTGTAAACCACAACATTGACTTCCGGTGCCAACCGAAGGAATTCCTCATCCCACGAATAAAGTGCAGCTGAAGTTGAGATGATTAGAAAAGGTCGACAAGCATTAGGCTGAAATGATTGGATCAGAAAAATTGCCTTCATAAATCGTTCCTGCAAAATAGAATGCTCTTACTACATGCATTAAGAAAACAAACAAACAGAACAAAACATAAGCAAACATCCCTTTAAGTCGGGTTGTCATAAGCCTCCGGTTGCCTATTTCTTTGCTAGTGTTTATCAGATTGTGATTAGAATAATATATAGAACCAGTAACATTGATAAAGATTGAAAGGAAAAGAAACTAGTATCGAGGACACTTGAAACGAAAAAACAAAGTAAAACATTGAGCCAACTCAACCTTAAGATTATGGGAGAAACCAAACAAGTCATGAGAGAATTAGCATAAGCAAACATCCCTTTAAGTAGGGTTGAGATTAGAATAAACAGAACCCATAACATTGATAAAGATTGAGACAAAAAGAAATTAGTGACGAGGACACTTGAAAGGAAAAGAAACTAGTGCCCCAGGACCAAGAACTACTACTACTACTACTATTATTATTATTATTATTTACTAAGAATATCTACATTTATTATTAGGATATCTTTGATTCTACTACTGCTGCTGCTGCTGCTGCTGCTGATACTGCTACTACTATTATTACTATTTACTAAGAATAATTTTGAATAACTTCGGTGATGTTTCCCGATTGTTTTAGTTTCCCTTTTTTGTTAGTTTACTTTCCTGTTTGTGTTGGTCCACATTTTTTTTTTTTTGGGTAGACTTTTGAATAAGAATTTTCAGAATTCTTCCTCTTTCTCTTCTCTTTTCTCTCTCTAGTTCTACATTATAAGCCTCAAAGTAAATGAGAGGCTTACGCCTGTCCAAATTGAGACACATACTAACGCTTAGCTGCAGTACTTTTTGAGCCTTTAGTTTGGCTTTGGGCTAGTGAAACTGTTAAAACATTGAAACTAAAGTTAGCCCGCCTCCTAATGGCTCAAGCTTTTGGAAGAAGTAGTAAATTAACAAAAACAAAGGCCAAGCTCGCTTTTTTTATACATGCTGTGTTACTATGGATGTTTGACAGCTTGATTTACTAGTTATTTTTCCTCTATCAATGCGGCCGTTGGATAGTTATTTTTACTCGACAATTTTTCCCTCCTTCTTCTTCTAATTTCGTCTTTCATTTTTAGACAAATAGTTCGCACAAGCAGCCTTCTCTTCTTTATTAAGGTACGATATTGCTGACCACTAACAAATATTGAAAATTCTTTGACCAAGCGTTGATCAATATTTAATACAGCTTTTCGAAACAACTGCTAATTCTTCCTATGGGCCAACCATGTTTGATATCTTATCCCGATCCCTGTGAAACTGTTAGATACCAATTGTCCTACATAGAAAGATTATAAGATAAATAGTGGGTTTCTAAGCCCTTGGGTCCCCTCCCTTTGCAAGCTGGTTTTGCAAGGGTGAGTTCTACCTAATGGGTTCCTAACAAGTGGTATCAGAACCAGTCCACCACGTCATGGGTTCAAGTCCAAGCAGTTGCGTTATAGGTTGGATTAAGATGCGTTGGTGGAATCGTCAATGCATTGAATACTGATAGCCGAGTGAAGCCGCCAAAGGGAGCAAAGGGCTTCCGCTAGGTCAGTGTCGATAATGTGGACCACTGATTTGGGCCCAAGCGTGGAGGATTGTTACAAACCACTATGTCAAGTATGGGATCGAACATAGTATGGGCTACGGTTCTATGGTCATCGTTGCGGATGGGGCGACCTGGGGAAGGCTGCTAAATGAGAAAAGGCGAGATCCATGAAGTCACCTAGCTAGGAAAATGGGCTGCCGTGGATGGCTGTTGTGGAGTGTGGTGGAATGTTAGATACCAATTATCCCACATGGAAAGATTATAAGATAAATAGTGGGTTTATAAGCCCTTGGGTCCCCTCCTTTTGCAAGGGTGAATTCTACCTAATGGGTTCCTAATAGAAACATCCGAACAGAAGAACTGGAGGAAGATTCTAGGATATGGAAGTTTCCAAACCATCAGGATTTCATCAAATTCAATTTTAAACCTTCAGAAATGTAGACTTTTAAATCAGATGGATTCTAATCTAACGTTTTGAAACATTCACTACAAGAATTTCCTACGACTAGAGCTCTCCAAATAAAAATCATACCATCACGAAGTTACTGAGATATACATCTAAGCTGCCTAAATGACGATATGATTCACTGAAATCAAAACAAAAAATATGATTCACTTACACTGACCTGTTCATCAATCACTACAGCATTCTTGCCCATAAGCCAAAAATCTTGTAGCTTGCTAATGAAATCTGAATAATTATTATCCGGCGGTGATGAAATTCCCGATCGCACTTGTGGTAATTTAACTGATGAACCGTTTTTACTCTCAAGAATCTGAAGGAAAAAAAAAAAAAGAATAATAATAATTATAATAAAGAATGAAACAAGATAAATACGAACAAACATCATGCTATTTCAAAAATGGTCAAAACGTGAAATTGACATAAGGAGAGTAGTGTTAAACAATTGCATAAGAATCTAGATATGATAATGGAAGAGCTGTTACTAGCAGGGCTACTTCGTTCAACTTTTATATTTATAGATTGGAAAATAACTGTCACGACATTTTTCCATAGATGGCTAGATGTATTTCACTTTATTGTGAAGGCTCACTTCCCAAGCATTATAGCACAATAAATTGGAAGAACGAGGGTCAAACAGAGAACTGTTGAAATGTCATCATGTAAGCAATCATAGAGGTAAGTTATATCAAGCCACAGAAGAAGTGAAACCAGATGCTGAGACTTGATTTGAAGCAACTCATCTAGAAAACTGAAAACGGGACATGGAACCAGAGAGAAAAAGATCAATTCATTGCTAGATACCAAATTTTCCACATGAATAGATTATAAGTAGCGGGATTGTAAGTCCATGGGTCCCCTCCATTTGCAAGCCGGTTTTGCAAGGGTGATTTCTGCCTAATGGGTTCCTAACAGTCAAACTTTGCAAAAAGGAGTCTGCATAAGTTCCTTAAACAAACTAAGAAGGAAAAAAATTCAGTAAAATGCCTTGTTTCTTCCACGCCTTTATGCTGTAAGCTATACCTAAAATCCTAAAAAGAATATGGCCGACAAATCTTTTGCCATGAATGGACTATCATATAAACTAGTTTAACTAAATCTTAATCTTACTAATTAAAACACCAAATAAGCTTCCATAAAGTTTTAGATATTTGTTATCAAGAAAAAAACATGGCATGGAGTCAATAATAGGAAGAAAATTTCTAACTTAATCATCTATGATAATGTCATAGCCACACACGAGCTGAAGAACTCTCACTTAATAATCAAAGAAAACATATATTTAATGTCTTTTTATTTGCAGATAAGATCCTAGGGTACCTCAATATATAATGCTTTGTTTTTCAGTATAACATCCTAGGATACCTTATCTGCTTTAGATGAAGAAGCAACACCATTCGCCCTGCTGTGTCGATTTTCATAATATTTTATAAGGCCTTGACCATCAGGTGAAGTAAATAACGAAGCATTATCCAACTCCCACGTAACATGCTCATAATCAAGACCACGCCATTTCACAAGCCACTCATAATGGGTATCTAATTTTTCACCAGCATGCTCATTAAGATACTGGTGACGCTGCTTAGGGGACATCAACAACCTTCTCTGTAGTAAGCGGCGTGGAAGAGTCCACTCTTCCTTCCACCTTGTAACCTGAAGAACGAAAAAGGAAACTTAAGAAATTAATTATCCACCTGTTACAAGCAACCCAAACTCAAAAAAAATATTAATAAAAACATAAATATAAATATAACTTTCCTAAGAAAAGCCAAAACAGGAAACAGAGATATATCAATATACAAAAGAGTTACTGGACCCCTAAAGGCAGAAAAATGTATAGATAGGATGAAATTTCCTCAACAAGAAGGCCACAAAAGCATATTGTGTCCATGCGTCTCATAGGATTGTTTGGTAAGTCCAGACTGTTTACTTGTTCAGTTGGTCAACAACTGGCACAATTGGACAGTGGAAAATGTTGAGGTTTTTTCATCATCTACGAGCGACCTCTAACACCTAATGAGTTAAAAAAACTTTCGAGTAGCTCAAGGGGAAGAAAAGAGCCATTTCAAGTTAGGAGTTAAGACAAAGCATAAGTGATGTAGGACTAAGATAGAAGAGACAGAAATAGATAAAAATGACAAAATCAAGAAAAGAAATAAAACAACTAGAGAGAAATTAAAGGATTGAAGAGATTAACAAGAACTCAAGAGGAAATAAAAACCAGAAATCACAAAATTAGTAATCAACTCTCTCAGTTGAAATTATAATTATTAATCTATTTATAGAGAAATCAAGATAACAAGAAAAACTCAACTAGATTCTAAATAATCCTAAGGGACATAAACCTAAATTCAGAATTAAATTCTTAAGATAAAAATCTATCTTAAGAGATAACCAAACAAATTTAAATTCACATATCCAAATCCAGTTCTTCTTCAACGAGGTTCAGAAGAATGCATCTGGGCTTTGCCAAGATAATCACTGTACATCCTGAGGTGAACTGCCAACCATGGAATGGATACTCACACTAAATTCCTTAGTCGACTGCTGTTATATATGTAACAAAGATGAAGAATCTCATAGCATCTTCTCATTCAATGTAGAATCTTCTTAGTAAATTGCCATTGCTTCTTACAATGATTCCAGGTTGTGTCAACCAGCAAGTAGTGCAACTGGATAGAAACTAATAGGCAAAGTCCTGATGGTTCTCACTCAAAGGCCTAGAAAATGCTTAGTCGCCAGATTTTTTCTTCAAAAAAGAAATTTACTTATACATACATACGTATAAATACAAATGACAGCCACTAAAAGTAGAAATCGCATAAAGAGATGTACAAGAAATGCTTCAAAGCAAAATAACAAACATCAAAGGAAAACATATTACTTTTCTCTGAGACATTATCTAACCCACTAAAAGGAGTGGTGGGACACTCTGCTACCCCTGTCCCTGAATGATCGTACTATCCAGCCCAACCTAAATACTGAGAAAAGAAAAACCACTGGAACAAAAGAACTTGTCGTGAAAAGAAAGGGATAATGTACCTGTGTTTTTCGGTTGAATTTTGCAACAAGTGACGGAGCTTCAAGAAGTAGATTGCTCTCTAAAACCCAACAATTGTGAATATGAGCAAGACCTTTGTATTTAACTAAAAACTCCCTTTCTTTTCGCAATCCTAAAACCACACATATTAAATCAAGAAGCGCATATCAGAACCCATGGAATTGCTAACATAACTAAATTCCAAATTACCGAAACAAAAATAAAGTATATGCAGTCTAAGTTGCGTACCATCAACATCTAATACATCCACTTCCTTGACATCGCAGATGGACTCTGCTCCCTTTGACACTGAACACACACCAGATTCTAACTTCTTCTTGACACACCTGAGACAATACCAAGCTCCAAGAGGAAGATCATCCATAGGCGGTTCTAGACAAGAGAGATGATAGCTTCTTTTACATCCCCTTCCTTCACAGCATCTGATATTGAGTAAAGATTTTATGATTGCAGAACAAATCAAAGAAGCAATGAAACTCGAGGGTCAAAAACATGTTATGCTTTGCACTTCTATTAGCATGGCTGTTTACTTGGGCACAATGTCAAAGTTCTATGTGCTTTTACATGTAAAAAATATGGAAACATGGAATTTTAATCTTCAGTCGCACATCAAATAGCACCCTCCATTTTTTATAAAAGATTGAGAACCTTAATGGAAGGACAGAAATATTATTCTCCATATTTTAGTAATTTCCCTCTGGGTTGAAAATCCAAATCAAATGAATTAAAACTTCCCATCTTTTGCTTTTTAAAAAACAGTCCCCGTAAGTGAACAGAAAAGGGCTACTCACAGCAGCTTCCCCCCAAGCTTGCATGTGAAACATATATAATAGTCACCATCTGCTTCAAGATCTCTAGGAGATTCCTTTTGCTGCAGATGGCTGTCAGACTTCTCAGCAAGTTCCATGGTTGTGCTGACTTCATGTTCACCTCTATCCTACAACATCCAGTAAAAGTGTGAGACTATGACAGCATTAAATAGATTAATATTAGATGTTGCATAGATGTAAAATAATTACCCCTGAACTCAATTAAATAGGTAAGTATTTATGTCCATGGACCTTAAATTTGTTTCTTATAACAGAAAATTCTCCATTTACAAATCAGATCAAAAATTTTATTACTGGCTTGTTAAAAAATAAATAAATAAACAAATGAAGAATAAAAACTACCAATAGAATGAAAACCCTCAAAGATCACTTCAATCTTTTTCGAGCTACGAGGTATGATACATTTCATATCCAATCCATTTTTTAGCAAAAAGATTAAACTTCCTCCCCACAATATGGAACGACTTAAAGCCCAATTACCGGAAGAAGAGGCCAAAACGACATGAAAGCAGATATATTCTGATGGATAAGAATTAGAAATTCTCATCTTAATTGGGTTTGTACTTGAAAATCATACATGATATAACAACTAAAGTCACTAACAGAAATTCTATACAAATCCAATCTTTTGATGGAACCAAGCTCACATTCGTGGGAAACAGGCTCAAATACATAACCGGTAAAGAAAGAGAAACCAACCTTGGTTAACGAGGTGGTATCAGCAATTGAGGTGTGAACTTTTTTACTTGTACTGGTTACCAAACCATCACACTCCCCATCCAGCCTAATCCTTTTTCTGCTTGAAGGTTCAACATCCTGACCACTTTTAACACCTCTATGGTCCTCGGTTGTCATTCCACTGCATTGAGAATTTACCAACTCCGACTCTTTCACTTTCTCCACTTCAGCGAAACTCTCTGCTATTATTTCCAGTTCATCATCAGCATTTTCTTTTGTCTCGTCATCATCAACATTTTCTTTTGTCTCGTCATCATCAACATTTTTGCTTGTCTCGTCATCATCAACCAATTTCACCACCCTCCCTTCACTGCCCTCATCGATCTCATCACCATCACCTCGGCAATTGTTGCTATCTCCCTCGGAGGACTTATCCTCTCTTTCTTGCTTCTCTCTATGATCTAAGCCTCCAATAAATAAAGGAAAAACGGGTACAACAGCACATTCACCGTGGGTTTTGAAATATGAAGAAAATAAAGAACAAAAGAACAGCAACAGACCGTCTAAAACTTACTAATGCCAAACATCAATAACTACAAAAAGGATTAACATTCATGGATGTATTGAAACAAAAAACACAAATGTGGGAAATAGAATATTCCATTACCTGATGCTTTAACCTTGTTCCGATGTTTCTTGAAGATTTTCCTGTAGGATCGACTATCCAGTCTCTTCTTTTTCAGTTTCGATCCGGCGGACTTTTCACTTCTAACAACTTCCTCAGTCTCCATTGTCAGCTCTTTCACACTCTTCTCCTTTTTGCATTTCCTCTGCTTTATAGAAGACGAGATTGGGTTTTGATTGGACTTCTTAGTCGCGGCTGGAGTAGAGAGTGTCGCCTTTCCCTTATCAGACTTCTGTAGAGGACTCGGGGAGCATTTTTTCTCCACTCTCTCCGACTTCCTCAGAGCCAGTGGTGGGGTTTTCGGCGATTTCTTCTCGAGCCGCTCTGATTTCCTAACAGAAACGCTCGGCGAGGATGGAGCCATGGCTTTCTTCGCCGCTGTTCCTCTCGAAGACCTTCTCAATCCAGACGTTTCCGACACCGCCGCAGAGCTTGAAGCACTGAGCTGTTTCCCCTTCGAATTGCTGCTCTCATCGTCCTTAACTCTCCGACTAGGGCGAGTATCGTTTCCCATCCTTCCAAAACCAACAAAACCCCAAAATGATTCAGATTACAAGGTCCAAACATGGAAATTTAGAAACCCTAACCACAAATATCACCACATGCATTCCGAATTCAACCTAGAATCTCGACTGGCGCTTGGTTTAGGTTACAAAACCGACATTATCGTTCTCGAAATCAGCGGAAAACACAAAAACAAAGATAAAATCACCATTTATTGGAAAAAATGCTACATCAAAATCATCGTCGTCTCTTACTCCAACACACCGGATTTTCCGCCGGAAATCGCGTCCGGTCATCGGAGAAATGAGCGCGATTTAGGTTTTGCAGGGTTTTAGAGAGATTACAGAAGTTAAAAAAAATGGCCAACAAAAATAAGAAACAAGAATCGAGAAAATAGTGAACTAACCTGAACGGATTTGAGTTTGCCGGCAAATTTTGGACCGGAGAGTGAACAGAAGGGTGTTAGGTTTTTGTCTTATTCTGCTGGATTTCCATGGAGAATTCACCAGGAACGTGGATTTAAAAATAAAAAATAAAAAAAAAATAAGACACGGGGAAAAAGAAAAAAAGAAAGAAAAAACGAGGGAAAACTGTTTAAGCGTGCCGTTTGATGCTTTTGCGTGCTCGATATAATAAACGGGAGAAGAGCAAAGGTAAAAGAGTTTTTTTTTTTTTAGGTTCCTTCTCAAGGTTTAAAAAAAAAGACATGACTCTGGTAGGGATCCTTAGAAGGTCTCTACCGATAAAATTTTTTTTAGACCGATTTAATCGAACGGTTCAAATATTGATGGTGTACGATATTTATCATATACTTAATCTCACATAATCATTCCACCTAAAGTCTTCTCCGTCACCGGCGATCTTCCCATCTCCAGCGAAGGACGCCGGCGACTCATCCCCGATGCCGGCGACCCAACTCCGGTCACCTCCGACCCCCAGCCCCTGACGCCGGCCGTCGGCTGCCGGCGACCCCATTTTCTCTCTCTTCCCCTTTCTCTCTCTTCCCCTCCCTCCCGCCAGCCCCCACCCCCAGCCGCCACCCTCCCCAGCACCCCCCCTGACAACCCCCCCTCTCTCTTCCCCTTTCTCTCTCTTCTCTTCTCTCTCTCTCTTCCCCTCCCTCCCGCCGCCCCCACCCCCGGCCGCCACCCTCCCCCGGCCTCCCCCCACCCCCGATGACCCCCTCCCCCCGGCCGCCACCCTCACCGGCCCCCTTCTATCTCTTTCTCACGATTTTGCGATCTCGCGATTCTCACAAAATCGCGAGAAAGAGAAAGAAGGGGGGGCCGGGGAGGGTGGCGGCTGGGGGAGTGGGGTCGTCGGGGGTGGGGGAGGGGGCGAGGCCAGGGGGCTGCCTGGGGGCCGGCGGGAGGGAGGGGAAGAGAGAGAGAAGAGAAGAGAGAGAAAGGGGAAAAGAGATAAAATGGGGTCGCCAGTGGCCGACGGTCGCGTACGGCTGGGGGCCAGAGTTGGGTCGCCGATGTCGGGGATGAGTCGCCGGCGTCTGTCACCTACGGCGGGAAGATCGCTGGCGACGGAGAAGACTTTAGGTGGGAATGATTATGTGAGGTTAGCTGTATGATAAATATCGTATATCATCAACGTTTGAACCGTTCGATTAAATCTTAACGGTCTAAAAAATGACTTTACCGGTAGAGACCATCTGCCACAGCCATGCCCTAAAAAAAAAAAAGAGCTTTTCATTTTTTTTTTTTAAGCTTTTATACACTGGAGAGAAAACAAAGGAAAACAAAGGAAATTCATCTTTTAAATTTTGAGTTTAAAGATTCACGAATTGAAAATATTTATCGATAAAAAAGGAGATATGATTTTGATCCAGCCATTATAATAGGTCAATGTTCATTTTGATTAAAAAGAACGGGACAATACACTTTGATAATCCATTCTAAAAATCAAAACATGTGTTTTTTTTTTTAATTTGGGATGAGCAATTTGAAATCTACAACTTGTGATGAATCAAGTCAAGTGTGAAATTAAATGAAATTAAAACAAAGGTAAAAGATTTTCTTTTTTTTTTTTTAGGAAATTTACGTTTCTTTTGAAATGCAAATATATATATATATAGGGGGAGTTTGGCAAACCATCCAAACTCCCCAACTCAAACTTTTTTTTGTCTTTTTTTCAAAAAGTTTTTGTCTTTTTCCTAAAAAGTTTTTTGTCTTTTCTGAAAATTCAAAAAAAATCAAAAAAATTTACTATTTAAATTTAAAAATCTCAACTCAAACTATTACACCAAACACCCCCGTAGCTTTTCTAGACCAAGAAAAGAAAGCGAATAAAGATAATTACTCTTTTAAAATTTGAGTTTTGAGATTCATGAATTGAAATATTTATAGAAGAAAAAGATATGATTTTAATTCAGCTGATTTGATTAAAAAGATAAAGGGCCATTGCACTTTGATAATCCATCAAGAAAATCAAAACATGCGTTCTTTATGTATGTATATATATATATATATGTATGTATCTATATGTATGTATGTATAATTTGACGTGAGGGATCTTGAAAAAAAAATTAGGTTGATTAGTTTTTTTTAATCACCTAATTTAATAGATTGACTAATTTTTTATTTAAAAAAATAGTCATTTTTTATTTTTTAGATTTGATCAATCAGTGATTGACTATTAAAATTGGTGATTTACGTTATGGTTAACTGTGTGTCAATTACTGATTGACTATTATGTGATCAATCACTAATTGATCATTTAAGAAAATTGATTAATCATTTAAAAAAATTAGCCTTTTAATTAATTTTTAAAAACGTTGGTCATTTATTAAAAAACTTCTTAAAAAAATGCTATTTAGCATAAATCTCAGTTGCAATCTACAATTTATGAGGAATAAAATCAAGTATGATATTATCATTCTTTTGTGAAATATCACATATTGAGATGAATTAGCGGACTTTGATTTCACGTTTCATAAATATTATGTTCCTAGACAATACATACAATCACTTAAAATATGTGTTTATGGAAAAACTCTTAAATCATAAATATAAGATATAAAAAAAACTTTAAATATATTTGAGAAAATTTATGTTAATAGGATAAATTGATTAAAAAATATATTCTTAAATATATTATTAGAGAAAATAATATTTTTAAAGACAGGGTGAGAAAAATATTTAAATAAATTCATATTTATAAAGGGGTGATAAAAGAAAGACTTTTTTATATTAGTGTATTTTAAACTTATTATAGAATTATAAGTAACACTTTTAATTTTTAATTTTGATAATTTACATTATAAACTTATAAATTTATAGTAATTTACATCCCATTGATAAATAATATTGATTTTTTAATTAAAATTGATACTTCACTTGTATGACAATCGTTAATTAACAAAAATTAAAATAATTATTTATATCATAAATTAACAATTCATATATAAATTATGTATTAATTTCTTTTAAAAAATTAATAATATTGTTAATGTAGTGTAAATTGTTATATATTTATAAATTAATAATACAAATTATTATAATTAAAATTTTACAGTGTAAATTATAACTCTAAAATAAATTTAAAGTGTATCAATAAAAAAAAAACCTAAAAAAAATCCGTTTATAAATTACAAAATTTCTAAGGAGGATGTTACAGCGATGCAACGTTTTTTACCTCAACAATGAGTTAAAATTTTTACCGATAGATTACTTTACGGTTGAGATGTTATATGCACACAAAATTTATTGTACAACCCCCTACATCTGATTATGCCCATGAACAATTATATTAAAAAAAAAAAAAGAGAGAGAGAGGAAGAGAATGGCGGAACAATCCATCTCCGTCCGCCGTCCGAGGTTGCTCCAGCGCCGTGCACGCGGCGACCCACATGACCCCCACGCCGACCTCCTCTCCCTCGCGATCTCTTCGGTGCCAGCGCAACTGCGACTTCTGCGATCTATCCTGCGCCACTCGACTCGCCGGCGGATCTGCGATCCAAACCGATCGAAGACGAGGAAGAACAGGGCAAGCCCGAGCCAGCGCTTCCCCCAAGCTCGCCGACTTCGATCACTTCGCAAGAACCGCCACGGTGGGTAGCACAGATCCGACGAGGCTGACTTTCAGATCTGACGCATATCCGTCGCCGCCCTTCGCCCACCCACTCTCCGTCGAGAACTGGCGTACAAACTAGGAGCCCCTCCTCCTCCCCTCCTTCGCGAGCCTTCGCCAGAGAGCCACCACGTAGCCGGAATTTTGGAAGATGGCTGGTGATTTTTATTTATTTCTTTTTGTTTTTTTTTTCATTAACAATCACATGTAAAAGGTTTCACAATATATTTGATGTATCTTTCGATCTTGACCATTAAATTGATCTATTGGTTAAAAATATTTTAACCTATCAATAGAATTCCCGATTTTTAAAGGAAAATAATAGACTGGCATGACAGCATGTATGTCGAAATATAAAACTTACAAAACACACCTTAAAAATTAAAGTCAAAGGGGGTGTTTGGTGAATGAGTTGAGTTTGAATTGAGTTGAGATTTTTAATTTGAATAGTAATTTTTATTCACTTTTTTTAGAAAAGACAAAAATTTTTTTAGAAAAATTTTTTCAGAAAAAGACAAAAAACATTATGAAAAAAGTACAGTTTAGTTTAAAATGAGTGTAAATACCAAACAAATCCAAAATTAAAATGGCACAGGATTATGAATTGAATATTGAAATGAAGAATATTATTAAGGACATAACTCTTATTTTAAATTATCAATTTATATAATAGTGAGTTATCATCTATTTAATCTCATATGTTTTAATTGATATGACAATAAATGAATGACAACTCGCACATCAGATAAGTGATATTCAAAAATTGATATTAAAGTTTGTGTCATAATTTTTTTTTCCTCAATAAAAGCTAAAACTATATACAAGTATAAAAGTATTTTCTGAATTTAATAAAAAAAAATTAAGGATTTAAACTCTACGTCATCTTGTGATGAGGTCAGTTAAGATTATACAAATTACAAAAAAAAAAAAAAAAAAAAAAAAAAAAAAAAGAAGAAGAAGAAGAAGGATGTTGCATATATAACAACTTTATGAACGCATATAACAAAATCAAATATTTTAACATGTAATCGGAATTACACATGACTACAAAAATTTAGCTATGGCATTCCGAATATATTATTTTTTTGAAAGAACAAAGTCTCAAAGGCCAAAAGCAAAGAGACAAATAATTACAGTACATCTTTAAAACGAAAAACAACGACAAAGCAAGAAAGCAATGTCCAAAGCAATACATATTTATTACTGGATAATGGGAAAAAAAAAACATATGCAAAATTAAATAAATAAACAAATAAGTACATTTATTTATTAGGCTACTTCTCTTGAACGACACAACAATGTGTTTTTCTTTCATGATCTAGTTGCGGGGTGAACGGGCATTAGTTTCCTCTTCATTTACTTGGTCGTTGCATAGTTGTACTCGGCGCCCATTTGTTCGCTGCAACGGTCTTGTATTAGTTGCTGAACCCTGCCACATACAATTAAACTCCACAGTAAAATTTATGCTTTAGGATTAGATTTTTTATTTTTATTTTTCGCTACTTTTGCAAATTAAGGACTCAAAAACTGGGCATAATTAACATGTTTAAATTCGTCTGATTGGTCCTGCGTTGTCTTGTAATAGCACTGTGATTTTAGGAATAAGAATAACACTACTTTATTAACCGATAACAAAAACTTTATGATATAAAGTTTATATTCAATAAATCCCCGCAATAATTAAGAGAAAGGATGGGTTTTAAGAAAAATGATGTTTAATTAGTCAATCATCGATTGATTACAATCAATTATATTACTAATAAGTCAATCAAATATTTCAATAACGACCAGTCATTTTGTTAAATAAAAAGGGTTTGATTATTATTTTTTTCAATAAGTATCCAGAGAAACTGTCTATTTATCCAATTTTTTCTTATATAGAATAATTTAAACTTACATCACGAACAGCCATACGAAGCAATCTCACTTGTTCTCTTGCAACTGGCCTCATCTGGAAGAAAGAAAAATAAAATTAAATAAGATGTTAAAGAAGAGATTTTTTTTTTAAGTATTATATGATGATGATGACATTTTGAGTAAGAAAAAAGTAAAGCTCGAAGGAATAATACCTGTTGAAGAACGATCCAAACAACATTTTGAGTACAAGGAGGAACTGTGAGAGAGCCAATGTATCTGTAGTACCTGGGGCTGCGGATGCTCAATCTCCCTGGATCAACTAAACCTACCACTTTTTGTGGTTGGCTAGCATAGCTCATGTTGGCTATGTCTTGTAAATGAGTCCCCATCTAAAGATACATAAGAAATAAGTACATAAAAAGATTAGAAAGAAATGAAATAAATTGAGATAAATCGAGAATCAAAAGAGAGTAGTTGATCTTCTTCGAATTTAGTTACCGATGTCAAGAACAGATCAGGCGTTATTCCAATACGGTATGCGATTCCAATTACGACGATCTGTCCTGTTCGGCTTTGGTGAACCATGTGCAACTCTAGATCAAGCCTCCTGCCGTTGACCGTATGCTCCGAGGGCGAGTGCCAATGGCATTGTTGGAGTAGATATTGAGTTCCGTTAATGTCAATGTATCCAGCTTCACCGGATGTCCATTTTATCTGCACCCCAAGCAAAATAGAGAGCATATATGTGATAATTTAATTAGAACAAATATATAAAATCGCAGTTTTTATTTGTTATTAAATTTTTATTTTTTTTTTCCTCCCTTCCTTACCATCATGTCATGACCCCTATTCAAAAGAGTGGCATTGGCAGGCTTGTAAAATCTCTTAAGTCTCTGCAATGTTGAGATAATTTGAACGCTCTGGTCTAACAAATCGATCGGAGACTGCATTGTTCCGTTGTTGCACATGTGCCATTCGGGGCGAATCCGTCCCCATCGAGCTGGTCCCCTGGTGCTCCATGCTTCATAATCAAACGCTCTCTCATCCTCTGTAACAACAGTACATATTAAAAATGTCATCAATTTTATACAACAAATTATTAACAATATGTGGGCGACCAATAAACTCTCAAAATGTACAAATTTCAGAAAAATACAGATAAACGTAATATCATGCATGCATGCGTATATCAACTAACGTAAAATTGTAAATATTCGAGACATTCTCATGATTTTTTTTTCTTGGTAATTTATTCCCACACAAAGACTAATATCAAAACAAAAAAGCAACTAGAAATACCAATATTTTTTAAGGCATTATTACTTACCAACTTCCTGAGAGGATACAGGGCAGAAATGCAGAACAAGAAAGATGAAGAAACTGCAAAACAATATGTGGTTAATTATCACAAGTTTCTCCATCTCACTCTTCTTCTTTTTTTTTCACCTTCTGATGATTTGAGCTTTGAGACTCGAGGTGAAAAGGCAAGGAGATCAGTAAGCTTTTTCTCTATATTATGCATCTAAGATGAATCCATAACAGTACTATATATACATAATAACAGGACAACATAAAATTAATGACCGTTTGACGCTAAAGAGAGCTTGCATTTAACGACGACAGCTGGCCGTAATCTGTTGGTTGGTTTCCATTAAATAATTAGCATGACTATATCATGAGCCACTAAGATTATCATATCACAGAAACGTATGGAGTACGATAATATCAAAATGTTATCGAAATAGGATGTCCTGATTTTGAATCCATAAAATTACAATTTTATAACTTTTTACGTGTGAGTTGATGATCGCATTTGATTGGTCCATATTGGATTTTTTTCATATTTTTTCTCTTCTTTTATCGACTCATGTTGGAAATATTTACATATATCTAGACCCGCTAACAAAATGAAAGTATATAGCATTGAACCGCCTCTTAATGGTGAATTAATTGATAAAATGTTTCAAATAATAGATATAATGTGTTTCAAGTGACGTGTGCTGTACTCCATCTTTTGATTTCTATTGTTTCACATCAGTGAATGAAATTGGGAAGGAATTTTGCAATTAGTCCATAAATGTCATTCTTTAATGTTTTTTGTGATTGTACACAAGTATTGTGCCTTTTGGTCGTACGTGGTCCAAACGCGGAAATTAGAATTAAGATGAGAAGTCTTAATCGGGAATATTATAATTCGTGGTGTGTGTAAATATATATATATATGCACACACAAAAAATATTAAAAATATCAATTATAATTCTAATATTTGATTATTAACTTATGTGATATAAGAATTATCATATTTTTATTTATAAGTATTTAATATATTATCATATCAGTTGATTGTATCTTTAATGAAAAGATGATATATGAGTTGATATTTATAAAATTGGGATCAAAGTTACTGATACAGCGGCTTCTTCACTGGAATAAATTGGAGAATTCAATTTCATAAAAGAAATTAAGTAGATCAATCAATTGATAAAGTGCATCAAGACTAATCAACATGTACTTTTCAGTATGTTGCGGTATTGCATGGTCGTTGAGTTTTTTTGCTCTCTCTCTCTCTCTACCTGGCCTGAGTCTCTTTCACTTTCTTTATTATTGCCATTAAGTTTCTCTCTCCTAGTCAAGAATTTATATTCCAAATGAGAAGCCATTAATGAGAGATCGGTTTGAGATCATACAATCTGTTTTTCTAGAAACTTTCTAACATTTTAATTATTCCCCAAAGACGTCAATCCTATATAGACCATCATATATATATATATATACACACACCTACGAAAATTTTTTCACCACTATATATCATCACAAAAAAATGTAGACATTATGTATGAATAGAGTGCAAATGCATAGTTAAAAAAAAGTTAAAAAAATAGGAAGAAAGAGCTAAAAATAATATTTATTTATTTATTTATTTAAATACTGTATATAAATAAATTATTTACTAGGTATTTAATTTATATGCTAATTAATTAACTCCTCACGAATAAATTATTTAAAAGATATATAGTTTATCATTACTATAGTAAAATATTTATTTATTCCTACCAAATGAATTATTTATTTCAAACATTTAAAAACCTGTTATTTAGCATATATTAAAATTTCAGAAAAGAAAATATAATAATAATAATAATAATAATAATAATAATAATAATAATAATAATAATAAAGATTCCTGCTATTTTCATTATTCTGTTATTGGTTATGCATAATATGAAATAAATGCATAAAGCTTTGAAATAACATAATACAGTATTCTTTTGCTGAAAATACGTATACATGTGTATTATAATAATAATATATATTCGTTTATAAGGAAATTTGTCGTTTGTCACTTATCTGGTCGTTTCTCTACACTACTGTGGTTCTAAAAAGACTTGTCGTTTCTAAGTAGCATTACCGTTTTTAATTTATGTTATGCCTAAGTTACATTGTTATTCATAAGTTATATAGTCGCCTCTGATTAAATTTTTCTTATTTATTTATTTATTTTTTCGTTTTCAAAGATTTTTAATTTTTTTTCCCGGTATGAAAGGTGTCGTTCTCCTTAACATCGTCGTTTATGAAAATTTTGTCGTTTCGTCTGTGGTCTTTCAAACATTTGCCTTCTGTCCCCTATAAGAGAAGTCTTGGTCCTGTTCGGTTCCATTTTCAAAGCTTTCAAAATAATGTTTGTTTTCCATTTATATTTTTATTTTTCTAAAGTTTATACATAACAAATATTTTAAAAAATATAACTATATACAATTTTATTTTTTTACACTCAATGGCGTAACATATCGAGATGGCATTGCACCAGCTCCCTTTTTTTTTTTTAATAATAAAAATTGCCTATATAAAAAGTTTAATAATTACTTAAAAAAAGTTTAATAACTCAAAAATTTACCCCAATTGTATATTTTCCAACTAAATTACTTTCTTTTTATATTTTGTCTAATTTTCTTATTTATGTTAAGATCTAATGTCATGTTTAAACGTAAAACAAAATTTTATTTTTGTAAGTTTTTTTTTTTATAAATAAAATAGTTGTAACTATAACAAAAAGGAATATACAGGTTCTATTTAGAATAAAACATGAAGTAGATGGTTTGAGATAAACGTTAGATTTGAAGTTAAAATTGAACTATTTTGATGGTGCAAAAAATGTGCTCAAATAGAGTTATGAGTTGAAGATAACCTAAGAGTTATCAATTTTCATGATTGTATTTATGAGTTTTTTTTTTTAATTAGTAGGTGTGGAATCTCTAAACTTTTAAATGTGTGATATTTTGTTTTGAGATCCGCTCGAATTCATTTTTTAGTGGCAACAAAGCTAAACTTCAAAGGGAACCAAAACAAAAAGATTAGGTGTAATTCATGTTATCTAATTCTTTAATGTAAAATTGAAATATCAACATCAAAAACAAAACAAGATCTAAATCAGTGGGATGCAATAGTGGCCCAAGGTTCTGACCTTCTTGGGGAAGGAAATCACGCCAGAGGAGGAGTGAGCAATTCAATGGACCAAAATTGCCATTAGAATATAAATTCAGAAAGATTTTTGCTCATTAAATTAGTTTATTGAACAAAATTTTGCATGCTTAAAAGTTTAGGGACCTCAGGTAATTGCTTTTTTTTTTTTTTTTTTTTTTTTTTTTTGCGGCTGGAAAAGTGATTGTCGTTTCTTTTTTTTTTTTTTGCTTTCTAATTTTGTTTACTTATTTATGTTCTGAAGGCTGAACAAAGATTACAGCCTGTTTTGATCGTGTGTCCAATTTGGAAATGGCTGGAAATGAGCTGGAAAACTGTTTGGCTATCATTATATCTTGTTCTACCTTCTTAAAACAAGAAAGCCTTCGCTCAAATTGGAAATGAGAAAAACTGAGCACTCAAGAGTGTTTTTGGGCATCATTTCTACTCTCAAACGTGGTTGTAAAATGTCTCTCTCAGAAATGGCAAAGCTCTTGCCATTCACGCTATCCAAACATTTTCTATTTTGTTAACCAAACACTTTTTCATCTCTTTTTAGAAATGAGGTTTGTTATCCAAATATCATTTTAAAATCTTTTTTAGTTATAAAAGTTAAATTTTTACACAACCAAACGCTATATCATTCTCAAATGAACTGACTTTTTAATTTCAAATAAGAAAATTTTACATTTTAGAAACGAGAACGCATTCCAAATGGATATTAAAGTATCTTCTAAACTTTTGCCAGTTGCACGCCTTCATTTTTTTTTAATGCGGCATTTTCCAAATCCTGGTGGTTCTTTTCATTAATTAATTATTGCTTATGTGATACTCTTATCATATCTTAATATATTTAAAAGCGTCAAAAACTACTCCATCTTTTCACCATGTATCACTCCCTCTCTTTTTTTTTTTCCTTTCCTTTTCAATTTTTCCTTTTTTTTTTTCACCTTGGCTTTCTTTCATTTCCCCTTTCCTTTCCTTCCTCTTTTTTCTTTTTGCTAATTTTTTTCTTTTTATTTATCATATTCAAGAAATTCCCTATCTAAAAAATTATCTCAAATATATGATACTTAATTTTTGTTTTATGACTCTCAATTCATAAATACTTTTCTTTTCATGGTATTTGTCTTAAAAAAAAAAAAAAATTAATGACCCCATCTTTTGTCATACTCACTCCCGCATTTTTCCCCCTTTTTTCTTTTTAAATTTGACTTTTTAATTTTGCTTTCTTCATATTGTTTTAAAAAATTTGTTTTTATCCCTTTAAAATGATATTGTTCTTCACTTATGTCCGACGTGTCAGTATTTTTTTGTTTGCTTTCTTTCATTATTTTTTAATTTTATTTTTCATTCTTCTTTTGCCCCAACTAAAATAATTTATTTTAAATGTGCCCTTATTCAAACTTTTTTTTGTGATATTCTCAACTATTATTTTTTCATAACACCACATAGTTAATTTTTTATGCAATTTACTAACTTCTTCACAATTTTTTACTTCTTAAATATTTTTTTTTAAATTTTATTCTCTAACATAAAATTATTCTTAAAATTTAGTCATATATTTTCCCACTTAATGTTCTCTCAACAGTTAATTTTTCATAATATCTCTTAATTAAAATTTTAATTTGACAAATTGATAGAACACGTGCCATGCACGTGTCTTTAACTTGTTGTTGTTTAAATAAGAGGTTTTTTTTTTTTTTTTAACTTTCTTTTCCCGGGGGGGGGGGGGGGGGGGGGGGGGTCGGGCGGGGGGCGCGCGCCGCCGCGGGGGTACTGGAGAGGTTGTTGTTTGTTGCCAGATACCATGTTTTGCAGTCTTTGAAAAATGCTGCCGTTTTTAAAGAATTGTTGGTTTGTCGTTATTAAGGTTTTCTGTATTTTTTAAGTTGTCCTTTTTTTTTTTTAGCCAGATACCATATTTTGCCGTGTTTGATCAGAAATGCTGTCGTTTTAAAAATTGTTGGTTTGTCGTTATTAAGGTTTTCTGTCGTTATTAACTTTCCTTTCTTGTATGTGCTGTCGTATACGAGAGATGTCGTTGTGGAAAATTGCCGTTCTTTTGTTTGAAGAGACGTCGTCGTTTCTTATTGTTATTATTATTATTATTATTATTTTGGAAACGAGACGCATTGTCATGTTGTGAAATCATTGTTATTTGCACTTCACAGGAGATGTCGTCGTTTTTCCAAAATCGTAATTAAGAGCATACAATCTTCAAAAGAGCATTTTCATGTACACTAAAAAATGATTCAAACTTTTTTTTTTTTTTAATAATGTTTTCTCTTGTTAACATTTTAATTTTATGTTCAAACTTATTACGGACATGAAGTTAATTATTTGAGGTATTGATGACAATTTCTTAAGAATATAAAAAGCAAAAGAAATAATAGTTGTATTGTCTTCCTGGTTCATTCAACAGGGCACTTTCATGCTGATTGTAGTTTTGTCCATTTGTCGGAATTGTTATAACTAAACAGGCATCATGTCCTGTCCAATGTTAGATATAAAATTTTCATTACATCGTATATAATATATATATAGTTTCAAAATATATAAATTAATTAAATAATTAATTGCATTGCGTATATATGCCAGGTTTTGTCTAGAGTTTTATATGGTCTTAAAAGATTCAGCATTTTCTTCTGCCTAGTTCTAGACCGAACGTAGCTAAATGGAACGGTGGGTTTGAGAACAGACAGAATTCTTAAACAAAAAGAAGAATATGATAATTCTATATATATATATATATACATATATATATATATATATATTGACCCAAGTTCCTGATTGAAAAGAAACATGTAAGAACAAGTCACTGATTTTTCCTTATTTTTATATTCCATTTCCGACTTGCCATTTAACATTTCAGCCGGCTCTTACTTTGTTGTTTTCTGGTTCTGTTATTTCGAAAACTTTGACCATTTGATTTATTTGTTGGCCGAACTTGAGAAACATTAAAAAAGAAAGAAAAAAAAAAAAAAAGAAGAAAGAAATGGGGCTTGTTCAAAATTGAATATTACTAATTACATCTGGATTATTGCTAATCAAGTTCTTTCACTTCCCATATCCTTGCCTTAATTCCTCTCTTTTTTTGTTTGATAATCAGAAACCATGAAGAACTTGGTCTGGTTTCTCATTCTGGTCTGCACTATCATTATGGCGAGTTCAAGTCATGCTCAGCAGTATTATGATCCGTCAGATTGTCCTTCAGACGAAATCATCCCGGGTTCAAGATACACTTGCAATTCATTCCAAGAATCTTCCTCATGCGAAACGTTCTTAGTCTACCGAGCGAATCACCGTTTTCAGACCGTCTCGAGAATCTCGGAGCTGCTAAATGTCAGCTCTGATGTGCTGCTTACCTTGAATAACCTCACATCTCCTTCCGAGCCACTCCAACTAAGTAGAGAAGTCCTTGTCCCCATCGTCTGCTCTTGCTCGGGCCGATTTTTCCACGCGAATTTCAGCTACACCGTCTCCGAAGCCACGTCGATGTCGGAGATTGCTTGTGGGTTTTTCGAAGGGCTAGTGAAGCTGGCGATTCTGAACGAGGAAAATCCGTCTGGAGATCAAAGCAATGGGTATGCCAAAGTTGGTTCCAAGCTTCACGTGCCTCTGAAATGTGCTTGTCCTGATAATTCCACTTCCAATGTCGGAATTAAGTATCTTGTGACGTACCCTTTTGTGGAAAATGATGCAACTATTCCTCTGAGCAAGAAATTTGGCATTTCTCCTGAAGATTTGTGGTCAGTTAATCATTTGGAGAGAAATCCAACTGTTTTTCCAAACACAACTGTTTTAGTTCCCTTGAGAGCTGAACCAATCATGAACATAAACATCATTCCTGTTTCTTCACCTCCACCTGCTGCTTTTCTTCCCACAGTCACTGTGAAAAAGCCGATGAAAACCCGAAAACTTAGGATTTTATTTATAGCAGGTTCTGTGATAGCATTTTCTCTTGTTTTTGCAGCAATTATAGCATGTGTAGTTTATATAAGAGCCTTGAAGAAATGGAAGGCCAAAACGTACCAATCCTTCAATGGTAGAAGCTCTCCGATCTCTTCAACCGCTAGAAATTCTCCGAAGTCGCTTGCAATGGCTAGAAGCTCGATATGTTTGTCCCCAGATCTGCTTGTCGGGATAAAGTTCTCTTTGTTCAACTATTGTGTGGAAGAGATAAAGAGAGCAACAAAGGATTTCTCCGAGGAGAACAAAATGGGTTCTCAAGTCTACAAGGGGGTGATTGACAATGTCAAGGTGATGATCAAGCAGATGAGGCTCGAAGACACTCGCCGGGTCATCGACGTGCACTCGAGAATCAACCACATCAATATGGTCAAGTTGCTTGGGGTATGTTATGGGGAAAATGACTTATCCTGGTCTTACTTGGTGTTTGAGTACCCTGGAAATGGCTGCCTGAGAGATTGCTTATCCAATTCCACCACTCCTCTTAAGTGGTATCAGCGGGCACAGATCGCTTTCGACATCGCCACGGGCCTTCACTACTTGAATTGCTGCACTTTCCCTTCCTACGCCCACACAAACATGCACAGCAGAAACATCTTTGTGACGTCAAATTTCAGGGCAAAACTCGGAGAAATCGGAGCCTGCCCTCCTGATCAAAGTCAGAATGCCGTGACAGGCTCGTTGGCCGAGAAGGTCGACGTTTTCGCATTCGGGATTGTCTTGCTCGAGCTCATATCAGCTAGAGAGGACATCATTGAGGGAAAATCATTCAAAGAATCCATAAAATTCTTGAGTGGGGAAGCTAGTACTGAAGGAGGATGTTTTGAGCAGCTGAGGAGTTTCATGGATCCGAATTTGAAGGAATATTCTCTGGCCGGGGCTTTGTGTTTGGCTGTCCTGGCCAAGGCTTGCTTGGAAGATGACCCTCTGCCTAGGCCATCTATGGATGATATCATCAAAGTCCTCGCCAAAGTGGTATGAATTTTATTGTCAGCTGTAGATAATATAGATATAGTTGTTTATTATCAATATTTTCATGGCCAATTTGGTAAGACATTTTTTTTGGGTTACCCTAGTACCGATAAATGCTAAGATTAGGCTTGGTTTTTTCACATGATATGTATATCACTCGTGTTCGTTTAAGTATTCTAAATAGATTGATACCTACCGGAACTCTAATTCCAATCTCGTTAAGAACCCTACTTGGATTCTCGTGTTTAGTGTTGTATTAAGTTTAGTACCAATATTGGAGAGATAAAATGTTTTGTTTCTTACTTGAGTACTAGTGCTTGGATAGAAGCTTTAATTTAGCACAAAAAAGCACTAGTGGTTCTTTTTGGAACAATTTTAGTGCTTCTTGTTCTTGGTGAAGAATTATGTGTAAAGGAACACTTTTTGACACTTAAAATCTTATTGCATTATGTACACGTCGCTTTCAAAATACATCTAAAAATGGTTTTTGTAAAATGACTTCTCCTAACTAAATTTCTCAATGTATGTATACATATATGGCCTGCTCTAATTTCTATATGTATGTATATAAATATATATATATTTGTGCATATGTATACATGGCATGCTATAACCAAACAATATGGCTTGGGTCACTGCTTACATCTGATGTTTGTCTTAATATTGTTAAGAAACTTTGCCTTTTGGCAGTTGGTGCTATGGTTAATTATTAGCTCCCTCTATAACTTGTTGCTTTTGTCTTGTACTAGTACAGAGGAAGTTCTTTAAAAACCCTCACTTCTTCTTCTGGGCCCACCAGAAGAATATTCTTGAACTCAAATAATCAAATTTTGTTACATTGTGAATATATATATATATATATATATGTTATTTGGGACCATGTTTTACTAGCTTGATCTTGGTAGAAACCAGAAATCAAGGAGGTCAATTGGACATTCGGCTTTTTAGATATTATAACACACTCTGATAGTGTAAGTTATTCGAATTTTTATCTTGAGATCAGTTATCTTTTCTTATCATTCAAAAATAAAACGACTGTAAGCATCATGTATACGTGAGAATACAATTTATTATAAAGTCATGAGAAAAACTATAATCATACAATATGGTAAAGATAACATAAACATGCTGGATAAAAAAGATTCCCCACTAAGTACAAGCACATGAGTACTGCACTTTATATTATTCTTCACTTTATTAACATATGTAACACCCTTCTAACTCAACTATACTAATTAAACTATGACATAACAACTAACACCCGCCTAATTCAACTACACTAAACTATGACATCACAACTATGCGTTATTATTGACTAAACTCGTATCTGACAATCTCGGACATCACAATATGTATGACTCTCACACTGGGTCTGTATCATCATCATGATCTAATAAATATAGAATGATCGATGCAGCGGAGACATTATTTTTGGTCTAATACTTGAGCCGTATGTTAAAAAATAAATAAATAAATAATAATAATAATAATAAAACTATATTCTCAATCTTCTTCATCTATTTCCTCATCTCTAATTAGTTCCACGGAGCGCCAGTTTGTCTTCTGAATTGGTCTTGCATTAGTGTCCGAATCCTGCCAAAATTTAATTAAATTAGTTCAATTTCATAAAATTTATATTAATTTAAAAAAACAAAAGTACTGCTAATTTGTTTACTAAAAATACATTATAAATTAATTAATAAGAGAAAATTTGAACTTACATCATGGACAGCTACACGAAGCAAGTTTATTTGTTCTCTGGTGACAGTCCTTATCTAGAGTAAAATAATTAATCAAAAATTAACATTTAGTTACAAAGAGAAACTTTAGGACAATATCATTTTAAGTCATGTTAGGTCTGGTATAACTTAAAAAGATTATATATATATGTGTGTGTGTGTGTAAATTTACCTCTTTAACAACGATCCATAGGACATCTTGAGTACAAGGCGGAATGGTAAGAGAGCCAATATATTTGTAGTGCCTCCGACTTCCTATTTTTATTCGCATTGGATCAACCATACCAACAATTGTCTGTTCTTCAGTATCAGAAATTTCGTCTAAATGATCCTCCACCTAAAGAATATTTAGAAACAGATTATTAATATTTAAGCGTGAGAGAGTAATATATATATATATATATATAAAATATGTATGTATATATAGACGTACTGATGACAAGAATGGATCAGGCTCTCCAATTTGATACAAGATTCCGACAACGATGGTCTGTCCTGATGGGGTTTGGTGAACGGCGTGTAACTCTAGATCAAAACTCTTGCCGTTGATAGTGTGTTCAGAAGGCGAGTGCCAATGGCATTGTTGGAGTAAATATTGAGTCCCATTTATTTCAATATTACCAGCATCACCAGATTCCCATTTCAACTGCACGTACCCAACGAAATTATAATAATTTTATTTTTAGAATCAATGAAGACAATAGTTGCTCATAAATATATATATATATATATAGTAATTTATGGTGATGTAAGTTTGTTAAATATTTTGGGGAATATTAATTATCAGTTTATTAATTACTAACTGCTAAATTCGCTTTCTTTTTTTCCCTAAAAAAAATTAGTATAACATATAACATAAGAGAATTCAGTGCCATAAAAAGATCCTACTTTTTTGTTTCTAACTCAGATTTTGGAACTTAAAATTTATGCTGTATAAATGGACTTGATTAACGTGACAGAACTATACAAGTCTCCAATAAATTTTGTCATGAATTTTGAAAAAAAACAAAACAAAAATTACGTCATACCACCTAATTTTCTCATAAACACACACACATATATATAAAGTTTATTATGGTTTTCTATACATTTACGTGTTGAAACCATCCTTTATTATGCTGAAACAACTGTTGGTCATGTGGAAACTTTATCCTGACTTCCAAAATGATAACTTATCAGACGTCAATAGTTTGAAAAATTCAATGTTAAAAATGTTGTTAAGAGTCGAAATTTAGCAACCGATGAGAGGTAGATGCTTGTTGATTAACATTAAAAACGTATTATACCATCATATCATGACCCCTATTCTTAAGAGTAGCATTGGAAGGCTTGTAGTTTCTCTTAATTCTCTCCAACTGCGAGACAACTTCAACTCTCTGGTCTAACAAATCGATCGGAGACTGCAGTGTTCCGTTGCTGCACATGCTCCATTCCGGCCGAATCTCTCCCCATCGTTCCGGTCCCCTCTCGCTCCCATGTTCATAATTAAACTCCGTCTCATCTTCTGCAATATTCATGAATAAAAATACACATATAGAGAACAAGGGCTCAATTAAACAGCTTAAGCAAAATTAAAAACAGCACTGTTTGATCAACCACGAAATTATGAAATGACGAATTATTAAGAAAAATAATTATAAAATTACAGAATCATACAGTACTTATATCATATCAGTTTAAGAGATGAGTCAATAATAGTAATATTTTAAACGTTCTCCATATGAGATAGAAGGAATGCATGCACGATCATGAAGACTTACCAACTTCGTCAGATGAAACGGGGCAAAAGTTCAAGACAAGAAAAATGAAGAAACAGCAAAGCGAGATTTGGGTTACTAGCTTCTCCATCTTATAAACGTTATAATCTTTTCAGAACGTTGAGATATAAATGAGGAGGCCGTAAGCTTAAGCTGCTTTTTATAGCATACGATTCCATAATATGAATGCAAAAAAGGAACGTTTGACTATAAACCGATTTAACTTAATTATAGTTTTCCTGTTTGGACTAGATCCGTACTTTCAAGCTTCAAAAATTGAATAAACGGCTAAAATAATGGGAATAATTATTTCAAACGGGTCAAGTATTATATCTCCCCAAGTTTCTAATCAACCACATCATAAATTCATTATAAACATGAAAAAGAAAAAAGAAAATCCGAGGTGTACTTTCTTTTTGTTTGAACAAGAATATACAAGGCTATATAATAATATTAAGATTAAATTTAGGTCTAAGAGTCCATCTGATACACGTCTCTGGTGACGAATGTTGGCTTGAAAATATAGTTTGTTTTTATTAATTAGATCATATGTTGTGTGAAAAACGGTTTGCGTTTGAACAACGCCTTGCAACTCGTGGGGTTTCCAAGATTTGGTTTACGTGTCATATATATATATATATATGTATGGTTTTTTATTCTATCAGTCATCGTGGTGATTGAGTGCCTTCATAGATAATCGTATCGTTCTACAGTTTATCGTAACATTGATAATTTCTAAGGTTTAAAGTTCGCATGTATATTATTCAACTCCAATGTTCAAAATTGTTACAATTTAAAAGTTCCCGTGCATCCGTACCATAATGGCGCGTGAGTTCCATAGTTCGTTTTAAACGTGTAAATAAAGAAATCAAAGACATTTATAATCTTAAGCTTTTAAAAAAAAAAAAAATAAAATAAAATACAGAGGTGTTCTATCAGATAGATATCTTTCCAAACAATTGCAGACTTATACCAGCTTAAACTAAATAATTTCAAGAAGTTTGATTTGACTTGTATATAAATTTTGAACATTCTTAAAAAATAAAAAAAATTTATGACTAGTTTGCAAAATCACTCGTAAATTGTGCACGCACCATAGCTGTTTTGTACACTTCCATACGAAAATTTTGATAATATAATATAAAAATTGTTCTCTGAAAAATAATGTAAAAAAATCTTTTTACATATAATTGTTTGCTTCAATTTACCAAGTTCTCGGGTCTCATCGAGAGGCTCCAAGAATTTGGATGACAGAGCCTAATATGACCGAGTTGTCCAAATTAAACGGTTAAATTATGTGGGTCGAGGAATCGCCGACGCAGCCAAATTGGTCAAAGAGAAAATTGAAAACAAAGACTACTCTCAGAAAATCACAAAAAAGTCCAAGGACACCTTTTTTTTTTTAAAGAAAGTCCAAGATACTTGATGCATCATAGGGCACACATGTCGTCACCTCCTACGAATATAAGATATCTTCGTTTTCATTGTTAGAAAACTTCTTGGTTGAAACAAGCTTCCCAAAGAGGAAGATGATATTCCTAACACCGCTAATATATATATATATATATATATATATTTTTTTTTTTTTTTTTGAAAATGGAATATCATGCAAAACATATGTCATTTCATTTGTTTACATTTCTATATGATAACAAGTTCAATATTTTTCAAGATATTAAATTCACATTTTTCCGGATTAATTACATCAGAATCTTCTCAGCACGATATTCAACTTGTACCTACTCTTGACTGCTTTCACACATTTATTTTAATAGGATGGAGGTTTATGTGGTAGGAAGAAACTACTGACCGTTGTAAATGTAACACATGTTCACAAACGTTATATCTAATTAAAATTACTTTAAAATGAGGAAACATATATAAATCTGAAGATTCAGAATATAATTCTACCGGTAGTTTTTTTTTTTTTTTTTTTCCATATCTTATAATAGAATTACTATCACATACATTATTCATGGGACGTGCGCCAAAAAAAAAAAAGAGGGATACCTAGAGATGTCAAAATGGGCTGGGTTTAGTGAGCCAGTACGAGTACGGCATGCTAAAAAATGGGCACGGCACGATTATTACATGGGGTCAACCTGTCATGTTTGCTTAAGTGGATGTGATTTTTAGCCTCGAAGCACAATAAGGGTACGGCACGAGCACGAACACGGGCACGATAAGGGGTACGAAAATAACACCACAACATTACTCTTTTTAATGATATTTTTAAAATTTTCATATAAGACTTATAGTGTTTTTTATCTTATTAGGAAGATTTCATCTCTTTTAAGTTTTTACTTGATAATATTTTTAAAATTGTAGTTTATTTTTTTAATATTATGCTTTGTTTTGATTAAAAATCAATTTTTTCTATGGTATTCGATACTTACTTTTCTTATTTATCTAAAATTTTTGTTGTTGGTATGGGTACGATTAAATTATGAGGCACATTAAGAGTACGACATGTTTATTAATGGGCCGTGCCCCGGGCTTGATATTATAAATTTTTTATGAGTACGACACGTTTATTAAATAAACCGGGCACAAACACAGTACGAAGCATCAATTAGCTCAAAATAAATAGAACAGGCGTCGGCCCATTTAACATCTCTAACTATATGAAATATTTCAAACCAAAATCCGTGTCACCTCAAGAACATGCCACATTCAAATAATGTCGTACGACCTACCCATATTTAATTCTTGGTGCGTATAGACTGTAAAATTTTGTACATATACAGTCGTCAAAGTTATTTGCACATGCGTTTATATAAATTAGAGACAATTCAAAGTCCTTTAGTAGTAATCATAAGACAGAATAACTTGTTACCAGTACCTAATTATAAGTATTCGACATATTGGTTTGTATATATTCAATTTTGGCGATTCACGTCAACTGATTGAAATTAACATGTAAACACTTAGAAAAAAAAAACATGAATATATATATATATATATATTTTTTTTTCAAAGGAAAAGCAAGAAGAAATTAGGACGTATAATTGTTTGACAAAGCTAGCTACTTTGATGAGTAATTTATTTCTAAGCCTATTAAAGGATCGTCATTTTTAAGAATTTCCCTTCTTTGCTAATTATTTCTATATTTAAGTTCATCAACGTTTTAGGTGTGTATGTAATATTCTTATCGTATAGTCAGTGACGGATCTAGGATTTGAATCCAGTGGGGGCACAAATAAAAACTGAATTTACAAACAATAGTAATTGAAAAAAAAAAACTTCTAACATTTTTCAAGTAATTTTTTTTCTCTAGGGTTGCACAAAAATAATTCAAACCACCCATATCGCACTGCCCAGCTCGCACATGACAGGTTTACATCAAGACCTCACTTCAAATGGACAACACGGTTTGAACCTGTCATGATAAGCAGACAGTTGCAGTTTGATATATGAAACTGCGGTTTCAAACCATCCCGGTCACTTAGTATTTTTAATTATTCTTTTATTCTTGTGATGGATTTTGGAGTTTAATTTTGAATGTGTGTAATATAATGGACCCTAAAACTTATTAACTAGTTTAACATGCAAACTTAATAAGCCAATTTATTTAGTTATCATTCTTGTTTGCGTTGTTGAACTATTATTAACATGTTAATATATAGTCCCTTTTTCCTATTTTTTTTAATCTCTCAAAAAGAGTTGGTATATTTTCTTGAATACTTTTATCCTTTCAGTATAATCCTCTCTCTCTCTCTTTTCGTTTTTTATTCTTTCGTGACATGTATTTTGAATCTTAAGATCTGATTATAGAAGTATTCTTTAGCGATTAGCATTTGTAACTTAATTTCGTAGTTTGACGGAAATAAACAAAAAAGAAAATCTTGTTTTATAAATAAAGATGTTTCAAAATTTTTTTTCTACTAATTTTTCTATGTTGACTCTCTCATTTGGTAATGGGTAAAAGATTGGCTAGGAACAATATTACTTTAGGCAAGATGTAAAATACTCTGAGAATTTAGTTATGATATATTAAAAATATTGATGTAAAACTCAGGTCACCGGCCAAACTGCGCAACCGTCTGCTTAAAAAACCACACAAACCACCTAAACTTTGGGTAGTTACAGTTTGTAAATTTTACTAACCATCATAAAACAAATCTGCTTAAATTGCCTGATAACCGCCCGCCGTGCAACCCTATTTTTCTCGAATATCATGCATATTTAAAAATAATACTATGTATATAAAATAAATACAGATAGAAGCATTCCCTAACAAAATACAGACATCAAAACTAATCTCCTGTTAAGTTTTGATATCTTAATATGTTAATTGTGGCTTTACATATCCTAATATGTGAATTGTGGCTATTGTAGCTTATATTTTTGGGAGCAGCTTTCATCTAAAATAATGAGGAAAAAAAAAAAAATAGAAGAAGGGAAGTAGCAAGAAAAGAAGATAAGATAGAATAGAGCAAAATAGTGGTGGTGGGTCTTGGAATCTGGAGAGAAATAAAACAGTAGAGGATGGATTATAAAAAAGGGAAAAAGATGAAATTAAAAGAGAGAAAATGAAGACAAACAAATCAAAAGAAAGAGAAATTATGGGGTTTTTTTTTGGGGGGGGGGGGGGGATGGAATGAGACTAAAAAGAGGAGGAGAGTGCTTACCATAAAAAGTGAGAGAGTCAAAAATCATTTGCTATGAATAAATTAATTATGAAAAAAAAAGATAAAAAGACAAAAAAAAAAAAAAAGAAAATGAGGGAATTTAATTAGTAAACTTACAAAAGCAAGCATAACCATTGGGGGAAGGGGAACATATTGAAATTTTTTAAAAAATCCAATTAAGCCCAACCCAAGCAAAAGCCTAAGGGTCTTAATATGCCCATTGCCCACCATTTAGAGGGGGCCATTTAGAGGGGGCACAAACTGAATTCCCTCGGTTTATATACATATGACTAAGGACGCCCACCATTTAGAGGGGGTATAAACTGAATTCCCTCAGTTTATATACGTATGACTAAGGAGTTACATAAACATTAATTGTCACTTCTTCAGTGGGGCACGTGCCCTTACTGATTTCAAGACAGATACATCGTTACGTATAGTGGTTATATATATAATTTAACGGTAATCCACACTTGTTTTCACCATGTGTGGTGTTGAGTTCGGATCCTCAATTTCTAAATTTTTTTTATTTGTTGCTATTTATTTAATTTTTTAAAATTGTCCTACATAAGATCCTAACCACAAATACTCCTATATATATATATCATGCATTTCGCAAGTTTTTTTTTTTTATTTTATTTAAGTTTGAGAACATATTGTGGGGGAAGTTGGATACACGTAAATGCTGATGTACTTAACCTAAACATGAATTCCAATAACCCGCAGAATAGAAAGGTGATTAGGTGCGTTAGTTGATGATTTAATACATAACTTAAAACTTTCAACAAAAAAAATACATGACTTAAAAGCATTATTAAGTATAATTACAGCTCAACGAATTCTTCTTGGCGTCTTTTATCAAGTCATTGCCTAATAGAACGATGCCATATTGCTAATGATTCATGAAAATCGCCGAGTACTCAAAACTCTGGGCTCGGGGATCGGTAACTTTTGAAAATACAAACTTTACTTTAAAAAATTACGATAAGAACTGTATTTTTTTTTATCTTATTAACTGATATTTTATAGATTAAATTTTTAATGATTTGATTTGAGTGAGAATGTTGATTTAAAAAAAAAAAAAAGAAAAAGAAAAAGACAAGCTACATTGTTCTTAAGATTTTTTTAGCAAAAACATCAGTTAAGGCTTCCGATGTAGAAGGCAAAGCAAAATGAGTTGCCTTCACCTTCAAGGCCAGAGTTGGAAGAGTTGGTTGACTAAAAGGAACCGTCGGGGCGGAGAGAGTCGGAGGTACCGATAGGACTGGCATATCCAGAGGTGTCTGTAGGGCTGGTCGATCCATAGGTCCCGAAGGGCAGGCGGAGTTGGACGGACCAACAAAACTAGTGAAATAGAAAGGGGTAAATTTCTAAAATTAGAAATTTGTGTGTAAGTTGTCAAAAACAGACAACTTTAATAGGCACTAGTGCTAAGAATCCTAAAAAATAGCATGTTTTTCTTATCAATGAATAATATTTCTATGTAAAGATTTTGCGATAACAAAAAAAAAAAAAAAAAAAAAAAAGAAGAATATCTTGCAATTACATATTTCGAATATGATGGCGTTTCGAAGTTACACGGTACAATAGAAGGGGCCCCTCCATCATAATCAAATATTTTCAAGTGGGTATAATAGATATGTGTACAAATTAAAACCATCCCACACACCCCCCAAACACACACACACCAAAAAAAAAAATGTAACAATTTACTTTTCCAACATGTCTTGATTGCAATATGATCTTGCAAATTTTTAATTTCAAATATTTTGATTTCTAAATTTTTAATTTTATTTTCCAAACTTAATTTAATTAATTTTTATACAAATCAAATTTTATTGCACAACTAACACAATTATCTTTATTAATTTAAAAAAATCTTTCGTCAGCTCAATGTCAAGAATCAAATTAACAGTCAAATAAAACAAAAGTCAAGAAGTAACTTTTCAAATTTATAACTTTAGAAACCAAAGTTGAAAATTAGTAATCCATATGTTAACATAATTCGTGCATGACTTCATCACATGACAGAATTTAAACCCCCTCATCTTGAATTAAAAAACAAAGTACTGTGATACATTTGGAATATATATATATTTATATATCTTACGTCATGATTGAGTCAGCATGCGTTTGGTATTAAGGTTTGGATTGTAGTTTTGGGTTTGAATTAAATTATATATTTAGTGAGGCGTTTGAATTGTTGGAGTTAAAAAATGAAAAAACTTAAAATGTGTATGAAAAAAAATATTAATATGGAGCTTGTTTTGTCTGTCTCGAAATTTTATGTAATTTTTTAAAAACAAATATTCTCATTTGGATTTATATGCGCAGAATTATATACTTTTAAGTTTGAGTTACAAAACTGTGTAAATAGTAAAACTGAAGTTGACTTTTTAGAAAAAGATAAAAATTTAATTGTAAATTGTGAACCAAACTGGATCACCAAACACCCCTAAATATTAATTTTGATCTACAAAACCCTAACAAATCTAAATTTCAAATTTGGTTAAAAAGTTGAGTTAGGTAAATTAATCTCTTGCGATTTAATCTGCAGATTTGAGATTGAGTCCTCCACCAGGATCGGGTTTGGTTAAGGAGGGTTAAGTAAGTTAACAATTAACATTTAATATATTAATATTATTGCTAGTCCATTATATAATAATTCAAAGTCATGATAACTCTTCCAACACATCTACCACATGCGTCCTGATCTAAGATGGCAAGTGGATAAAATTACTTTGCATTATGCCACCCAACAAATACAAATTTGTTTTGGCGATGTGAACGAGCGAACTAAACTAATAATAGATTCACAACTATAATTACGAGAGTGAATTTAACTTACCAAAGTAACGGCAACCAATAATTAACTATAGAGGTGTAAAGGCAACGAGATAAGAACCAAATTTTTGTTAGACTCTAATTTTAGGTTTTTGCTATTGTTTCCATTAGCCAGAGATAAAGTGGAAGCGTGTTCTCAAAGAAAAAACATGCATCATGGAATATGGTCCCACATTGCTGGTGTGGAAGAAAGTACCAGAAAGTATTAGGTGTTGTATTGTAAGATGATTTAGTGGAGAATCTTCATCCTTGCTATATTTGAATCTGTCGTGTGTATATATGAAATATTTTATCAAATATGTCTACCAAATTTTAAAAATGAAAAAGAGATAATATTTTAGGTGATATATGAATAATATATAGAGTAATTGACCAAAATAATCCCTTTAACTCTTTTGAAAGTGACGGTTTGGTCCTTATTTTTTTAATTTTGACCGAAAAGACTCTAAACTTTCTAAATGTTAACAATCTTGATCATTTCCGTTCAAATCTTTTAAGTTTTTTAAAGAATCGTTCATATGCACAGTCACATGACAAATTTTTCAATGAAAAGACCAACACACCCCTTGAATTTTAAATTTAGGTCCTAGAAAGTGAAGCAATTTGCTTGGCTGGCATTTTTCTCAAGTATTTTTTTTTTCCTCCCTCAAACCACAAACCACCCAAAACCATAAAATCGCTTTCTGTAATTTCTCACAAATTTTTAACCAGAAAATTTTTTTTCCAGCAACCAAATAAAAACCCACCCAAGATCACAACTTATAAAGTTACGAAGTAGACTCTGATCTTGATCCCTTCTGACGAGCCCAACCCACTTGATCCCAGGAATAACACCTTTAAACCCCTATATATAGGCACTAAAACAAGCGAGAAATTCCAAATTATGGCAAGCTTCATCTCTCTCAATGCCAAAACAGTCATGGGCCCTATGTTTTGCCATTTGATTTAGAGAGCGAAAGTGAGATAAATTTTGAAGTTATTTATATACTCATGACTACTAGCATGTTCAATCTCAGCATATGGAAGTTCATGTTCCTTTCCGAAGAAATGTGAGATTTTGATGAATTCAACTTTAAACCCATTTAAAAAAAAAAAAACAGAAAAATGCAAATACCCACCGCCTCAACTAGTTGTAACTTCTCAATGTTGAATTCCTTAACAATAAAAAGCCAAAATCAACATCAAAATACACAATTCCACAAAAAATTCCAAAAAAAAAAATTTGACAAATCAGAAATTTGAAACTTTGAGTCTAAAACATGTAACCGATCCAAATTTTTCAAAAAAAAAAAAAAAAAAAAAATTGGGGGGAAAAAACCTAGAATGAAAAATTAGAAATCTAGATCTGTTCTCTTCTCTAGCAATCAAGAGTCATGTGATCTCTTCTTCTGCAATGCAAGATATTCGTCACATTTTCTTCTTTGACCAGAGTCGAGATTCACAATGGATTCCTAGCGGATTTGCGGTGGAGACCAATCAAGTGGCGTGATTCTTGTTGGGACTATGCTACTCGTCGTTGTTCTAAGAGGAGTCCTCGAGGAGGATGTCGTCGTCCTGAGGGGGTCCTCCAGGAGGACATCATAGAGCTCGTCTATCCAGTTGTTGATAGCCTCATCATCGGGGGAGTCGTTGAAGATGAGGGGGTCGGCGAGGGAAACGGCGATGTTGTGGTGGCAGTGGAAGGCGAGCGAGGTGGCTAGGATTGACGATATGTCGAGTGGAGGATTCTATATTCTAATCCAGCGAGGGAGGAAGCCTGAGTTAGAGAGAGAGAATTGAAATTCTAAAATTTTTTTTATTAGTTTTTTTTTTGTTAAATTAAATTTATTATTAGATAACTAAAATACTCTCTCAAATAATATTACATGCATTGCATATGACTCATTCTGTTAGAAACTTAATGGAACAGAATGGAAAGATCTAAGATTGTCAACATTTAGAGAGTTTAAGTTCTTCTCGGTCAAAATTAAAAAAACAGAAACCAAACCGTCACATTCAGAAGAGTTAAGGGACTATTTAGCCTAATTACTCTAATATATATACTATAGGTTATAGATTGCATCAATTTAAAAACGTATATCTTTCTAGATGTGGCAAGTAAATCATATCAAAACGTATAACCAACAAATTTCATTTTCTAATTAAGTTATTAAACACCATCATGTATCTTAAGAAATTATAATGGCATGTGGTTTCATAAATCAATTGGCGGCATAGACGTAATGGGGTTGGAATGATAAGTGTCACATTTGTTTTGCAAATTGATTTCCAAGTGCTGGGAAACAAAATCATGAATGCCTTAGATATCAAGTAATCATTAAAGTTTCAAGCCCCAAAAAGCATTAACAAAATCAAATATGTGTCTCACCAAAAATCAAGCCACTTCACAGATCACATGTGTTTGTGCATAAACTTTTAGACACAATTTGCTCATTATATATATATATATATATATATATATATATTATATTTGTATTTGACAAATTACAATGCAAATGCAACAGGGGACAGGGGCTGCATTTGTGCTCGTTGACTTTCGTCAACTGTAACTGTTTGATTTGGTGGAGTTTTCCTATTAATTATTCAAGCACCGAATAAGACAAAAGGTTCATAATTAATTATAACAACTTTATAATAAAGTTGCATTTAAAAAGTAATTAAAATGTAATGATATGGGAATACCACTTATTATTGCCACATTCAGTGGAGAACCCATAAACAAAATTTATAATGATGCCTCTCTACTCAATGGGGAAAACCCTAGCTATAGCTTGCCTTCTGTATAAATGGCTCAACCTTCTTCCTGTTTTCCTCCATATTCATGAATTGTCTTTCAAATAATATTGATCAGCAAGGTATATATCTATATAAATTTTTGTATTGATTTTCTGCATGGCTCTTGTATACTAGCACACACACACACACACACACACACACACACACACACACACACACACACACACACATGTATATAATATCTATACTAGTTTCAATTCGCTAATAATAACTTCGATCTCTTTGGCTTTTGAAATCAGCTGGTGATTGAAGAAAAAAAAATGAGACTCTTTGTGGTTGCCCTAGTGGTGATGATGATCGTGACGAGCTCGAGCTCGAGCTCGGCCGTAAACGTGAAGACTTCGGCGTTTCCGGTGGTCGAAATGCTAAAGCAAGATCGCCGGCAGCTGGGAGGACTGCCGGATGATGGTGACAAAGTTGAAGTTGGGTACCCAGGAAACAGTGTGAATAACCATCACTATATTCCCCGGCAAGACTTCAATAACCACGATGGTGATGGTAATGGAGGCAATGGATGAATGCAGTCGTACATATAGCTCATTATATATATATATATATACATACATATATATATTATATGTTATTTTATATTTGCAATATTTATGGGGGATATTGTTAGTGGTGTGTATTGTATTATAATAACCATGGTATGGCTGTTGCTCTCTCCCTCTCTCTCTCTCTCTATATATATATATAGAGAGAGAGTAATATTAGCTAGTCATAGAGAGTTTGTGGCTGCCTTGCCAATGTAAAGAGAGATCGAGCTATTAGTTTGTATATATAGGGATAATGAATGGGTTGCATGGTTATATATCTGGTTATGTACACCATCGTTATATCAAGCTCCTAATTAATACAATAAAGTTGATAATATATTAAATTCCGAATGTGTTTAAATTTATATATATGTATATATCTTTCATGTGCTTTTATTATATACATGCACACATATTCACGTAATTATATAACAAGACTGGCTAGCTATATATATGCATCTGATGATCCCTTCATTTTGTAGAAAATACATTATTAATTTACTAAATTTTCTGTTAAGCGTGTGAAAGTTTACTTACCTTTTCAACTATAATCTAGCTTTCTACTCATGAGTTTAGTTCTTGTACAAGATAACTGTATTTCATTATTTTTAAAGTTTAATAATTCCTTAAAAAATTAAAATCTTAAACTTAATAATTTACATTTGAGATATATGTGTAAGATGAGCTGAAATATAAGCTTAATTATGATGTCCTAATTAGGCCAATCTACTACAATTGTTGGGCGTATAGTCCAAAAGTAATTAGGCTCAAAATAGTTGCCACAGTATTGATCCATTTTCTCATATGAACTTAAGAAGGGTATAATTCTTAGAAAAGAACAAAATATTTAGTGTGTTTAACGGGGGTAGATTCTTTAAATTGTTCCTTTTTTTTCCCCCTCGTTTCTCAATTAGTTTCAGGAGATTCTCTCCATCTCAACAGACTAATTCTCAATCATCTTTCTTGTACAAAGGGATTTCACAAAAATGCCACAACCAAGGGCCTTGTGCTGATTTTTGCAACGAAAAGGAAAATTCTTGCGGAAAATTCACGCTGAAATTGGAATACAAAAAAGCCTCTTTGATATCATACTAGCTGCAGTAGGCCCACCTATGACGGTAGTCTGTTATGTTGCTGACAGTATCCTGTCATGATACTAAACTTCATCCCCCAGTATTAAGGAAAGTCTCCACCATATCCCACCATGATACTGAACATTCCAACGACTACGCGTATTGCTGGTAGTTGCTACACTACCAATAGTAGCCTACTGTGCTATGTGGGAATCTCGCTTAATTCGCATGGGCTCATGGAGGCGTATTGAAGACTTGTGTCCATTCTGCAAGCTCACAGCGCCGTGAAGGCCACAGATCTCGTTGTGGCAACTTGTTTTAGGATTGCGGCTAGAGATCCGAACGGCGGCGGGTGCTGGTGCAGAAGACGAAGGAAGAGGAAGGTGGAGAAGAGAGATAAAGGATGGTTAAAAACCCTAGTGCTATAATTGTTTGTACACTTCATACTATATTCATGTGGATAAAAGTTGCATTTATTACAATAATTTTTTTTAGGGTAACAAATTAACAATACTTAGTCCAATGGTTAGATAGACGACATATTACCCAAGAATCTCACCACAAGTCATTTGTGTTAAGGGCAAACACATATTCGGAAGAAGTAAGGTACAAATTTTCCTTCACTTCGCCCCCGAAAATTTTCAACTAATAGTTCCTATGTAGAATTTTTTAAGGGTTTATGATTGCTCAAATTCAAATTTTAATTTTTGAGTATACTCATATTTCGTAATTCTTTTTAAATATATTTCGATTACACACTATATTTTGACTTTTTAACTTTTAATACCCACATTTCAAATTTAAAATCTCATATATATATATAAAGCAAAAATCAACCACACTTTATCATTTTAGTTCATACATTTATAAACTTATAAACTTTAAAAGGTGAACTGAACTTGTTAACAAGCTTGGCTCATTTGTAAGAAGAAAAGAAAGATACATATATTATATAGAAAAAAGATTAAAGAGAAGTTAAAAGAAAAAATAATTAAGGCGCAATATTAATTTACTTCAAAATTTGACTTAATTCATGCCCCCCTACACCAACACAACCCCACCCCCCCCCCCCCCCCCCCCACACACACACACACACGCAAATAAAAAGAACAAAAAAAAAAAAAAAAAGCTTCGCCGGAGGGCATATCAATAGACGTCATTATTGGCTAAAAACGAGCTATCGGATAGCAAAGAATGGGATCAAGAAAATTAACCAAACGATTCACGATTGGTCAAGTTGATCAATTAATGAATCCACAAGGATATATTTTCATTAAATAATCTTTCGCCTAAAATTATCCCCCACCCCACTTGGACAATTAACCTCAAGATCATAAATTTTACTAATTTACTTTTAACGTGATTCACAAAGCAATTAGAAATTAACATTATTTATACATTAGATGTATTGTTTAATAGAAAAACAATTTAAAAAAAAGAGAAAAGAAATTATTTGTTTTTCTGTGTGTATCGCGTATTCCACTTCCCTATCGGTTGACTTACTATCCTTGAAGCTCTCTCAATCCGCTAAAAAAAATTCAGTGCGGTTTCCCTATCATTGAGATAATTAGGAGAGGGGGGAAAAAATATGTATATATATATATATATATATATATATATATTCAAGCACTCTCATCATTTTGATTGCAATAATTCGTCACTGCCATTTATATGTTATGGGCAGCCCACTTAGAATTGCCTCCTTTAGGTGGAAAACCCAATCACCACTGTTCTAAAGCCCTTCTATAAATAGCTAGCTTCCACTTCCCTTTTTCTACCATAAAGTGCATATTATTTTTATTTCCCCTCTTTTTTTCCTCTCTATCGGTAAGCTTGTATTTTAATATATTCATATGTTGGTTTCATTACTTTTTTAGCTTCGAATTCTTGTGTTTTATGTTCTAGCTAGTTAGTTTCCCGACATCTAGTTAGATGAAAAATGATGAGGGTGCTAAGAAGGTATTGACTTAATTGGGATATCTGTGTGAACCTATTAATTTTTGTCATCACTATTTATTTATTTATTTATTTTTTTAAGTTAGTTTCTCGGACATGGAATTTATGATTTTTTTTTTTTTTTGGTTAGGACAGAGTTTCATCAGCTTGTTCAAGATGAGGTTTCTATTAGTACTTGCTTTGGTGTCAATGATGGCATTTTCGAGTCTCGCCGTGACAAGGAAGGCGATGGTGGCCGAAATGCCGCATGATGGGCAGAAGCGGCAGCTAGGTGGTGATGATCAAGAGCAGAATGACAACGCAAACGGCACCTTCAAGAACACAGATGAAAATCACCACACAATCCCTAGGAAGGACTTTGACAAATATATGGGCAACAATAACAACAATGGAAACGGAAGTGGGTAATATCTATTTAATTGGGGCTTTAATTTTACACCACTAGTATTAGTGATGCTTGTTAGCTTGGTTGTGAATGCTTTTATGAAGTCATGTTCCATGGTCTTAATATATGTTTTGAGTTTATGTATGGATTTGGATGTGTTGTAATGACCTGTACTGGGTATATTTGCATGGGAAATATGTACGTGTGATGTTATATATTAAGATATATGATATTTTCTGTTAGTTAATTAAGCTAGAAGAGCCCTTCCTTTATTTTATGCTAATTTTGGTGGAAAAGTTATATATTTTGCACTTACGTGTAATCATATACTTTTTTTCTTAATGGTTGGTGCCTGTCATATTTGTGGAGGAGTCACTTTAATCTTTTTTGTATCGTGTTGTTCCTTAAGGGGGAAAAAAAAGTCTCTAGGACTTAAATTCAATTGATACAACAATATTCATGAATTAGCTAAAACGACTGCAGGAAACCAACCTAGGTTTGTCATCTCTTTTGCATAGTTGACTGTTAATAAAAGAGATATTAGATGGTAAGTGCTGAAGAAAAAAAAAAATAGTAGGATTTATTATGTAAATAAATTTCATCACTACATCGAAGGCGACGCTGCTCGTGATAGGCTTAGCTTTAAGCCGCTATCTGGCATTTTTGGGGGGAAGAAAGCAGCCCCATTTTCCTTTTGCGACAGACCGTTAAATCATTAATTGATATTTGATTAATCACCATTTAATATTGAACCATGGTCAATCAATTATCTTTTTTATTATTATTATTTTAAATGAATCGATCCTTTTACTAACTTAATAAAATTTGTGTCCGTTAACAAACATAAAAAGTGAAAACAAAAAAGCTAGTACACTTTTTTTCCCCACCCCCAAGGAGTTTGAAATAAAAAGGCAGTTGGCCGTGTATTTGCAATTCTCGTTAAAAGATGCTGATCCTTGGCCCAAAAAATAAAACAAAAAAACAAAACTTCTCCCAACGCGTTGAATCTTTCGCACACTATAATTGTGGTATGATGTCAAATGCAAATTCACTTGTTTGAGAAATTGGATTCTAAAGCCATTACACACCAAATTTCGATGAATTGCAAGATAAATAAAATAATAAAATCGAATATGCACGTTCACTACATATATCAACCCCATTTTAGAAATCAACATTGGTGACACATTTTACTCCTCTCTAGTCATATTTTCGGATATATATATATATATATATATATCGTTTTATAAACCAACATACATGCATTTCCACAATCTGTTGATATGACTACTTTTAACCTCAAATGAAAACACTGATCATCTGCACATTCTTCTCATGACCAAAAGTTCACTTCAAAGTGCTAAAATCAATCACTTCATAACCCTTACCACCGGATTTAGTCCTTCTTTTTTCTCAAACGAAAAAAAAAAAAAAAAAAAAACCAAAAACCAAATTAAAGGCAATTCAAGCATGCGACAAGACATTCGTAATAGGCATATTGAAAATGTAGTTATAGTACTACGATGGAGGTTGTTTTACTCCCTTTTCATTTTCTTTCCAAGTCATCAAAGGAAGTTGTGTTCAATTATCCCCCGTGATTTCATAATCGAAGTATCAAATATGACCTCTAAAGCTGTCGCCCAAGGCGATCACATCTTTGTTGCAACATTTTTTACAAGTACTTTCTGTAACCTAATCAATTTGTCATTGATTAGTGCGGCTCCAAACCTCAAGCCCGCTTCGTTGGTATGGAATGAAGCCCATCAGCGTTCCACTCATGCTCGTTGGGACTTGACATTCCAACCTCAACCGCTTTTCCTGACTCTGCTGCTGCTGCTGCTGATCGGCACCGAGTTTTTGGTTTCCCGTGGAGTAACCTGGGCCAGGGCATTCCAACGGCTTGCCGGTCATTACATGACTTGTGCCAAGCTTGGTTGAGGCTTGATGGTCAATACTTGTAGGATTGGCCTCATGCTTGCCAGAACTCTTATCAACTTGATCTGCCAAGCCTTTGGTTTCGAGCGTGTGTATTTCCTCAACCATAGGCTTCCAAACTCGCACTCGGGCATTTATGAACCAGTTTGATACCTGCAATAGTGTCAATCATCAACAAAGTTACAATTATCGTAGTTTCATATCATCATGTATTTATGCTATTATCCATAAACTCAAACCAAACAGTACTCCTAAGATCACGTAACATTATAGTTTCATATCTAATTCTAGCTCAAGAAATCAGTCTGAATCCATAGAATAACTACTAATTTAGTCGCAATTAAATTTACAGTACACAAATGAATAGGCTTCGTGGATGAACATATAAAGGAGGGAGGTACAGAACTACAAATTTGGTCACCTAATCTTGAAACTAAATGCAGATTACATAGGCTACCTTTCAAATCAAGGTGACCAAAGAAAAAGCAAATGTAATAAAAATGAAAGCTAAAAACAAATCATGGAGCCCACCTGGTTTCGAGTTAGACCTGTTTGAGTGGCTAACATGTGCTTGTCTGTGTCTGTAGGGTACCTAGAAGAGGAGGGAAAAAAATAAAAATTGACACAGCAAAACACATCAAAATTACTATTTGGCATGGCCCAAGTGAGGATTATAATAATGGAGATCATTAGAGACATACGGATGAAGAAAATGCTCAAACAGCCAAGCTCTAAGTATGGCCACAGAGCGCTCGGGTAGGCCTCTCTGGGGCCTCCAGATGTGTTGTTGGGGCTCAGGGAAGGCCATGTTAGCCCCACCAGATTTATGCTTTTGGAAGCTTTGTTCCATGTACCTTAGCCTGACCGTGCTAACAGCATGATCACCGCCTTTGCTACTGCTCCCAGTTGTTGGAGACGGCAAGTCCTCTCCCAAGGCTTTCCTCGTGTGGATTAGCTGGTCGGCGATTGCGCTCTTCAGACAACGGAAGTGTCTTGCAACCGCCTTGAGCGCCACGGAGATGTAAGGAGTGGCGGAGCTAAGGCCCGCTACTGATTCAAAAGATGATACCACCATCTGCATTTGCTGACGGTATTGCCTGTACTTTCTGCTAACCTTTCCAAATTGCACAATACACATGGAGTCACCGAAAATGTTATTCGAAAGCTATATGCAAAGATATTGTCAATGGTACTCAAAACACAAAGGTCTGATTAAAGTAAATTCAGTACAAGTTTGTGCTCGGCGTGTGCACTGTCATTAACAAACGCAAAGGTAAAAGAAGGCAAGTTCACCATAAGAACATTATGCAGATTGTTACATTTAAATATACATATCTGTATATATATCTATATATAAATAATTATATTGAACTGCAACAACTGATTTTGGTTAAATTAGGAAATAAATTACAGTGAAGACACCCCTTTGGTCATTCCAAGAGTAACAACTACTTGGTTTTGGACTTTAATAAAGTGACAGATCACAAACAAGTGGTGTACACTGTTAATTAAAAGCTAATTTAACGTATATGGTCCTACAATAGGTAAGGGCTTTTTGCTGTTTATCAGTTAATTAACATTTGGTTGGACTTAAAAATAATAAGAGATTACAAATATATAAATAAATATATATATAATATGAGTTTAGTGGATGTCAAGAAAAAAAGTGGTCCATGCATACAGATATTTCTGTTGGCAGGTTCACCAGGGAATGATTGTTCTATCTTTCTCAACGAATCAAATATTATGTCATTGCAGTTCTTAATGAGCTAATTAAGTAACTTTTCTTAATCAAAATATTATGATATTCCATTTTCAATGAAAAAGAGAGACGATCGTAACAATCAAAATATATTGGTCGGCAGTACATTGTCGACTGCAAAAAGTTCACAAACATAATAATATTTTCACATCAGTTCTCAAATTCTTGTAGATGTGTGTTATTTTTACCATTTTAATTATGGTAATTTATTTATTTAATCCAATTAGAACGATTTTAATAGATATATTTATTTCAGAACATATAATATGAAAGAAATCAAAGTTATTTAAACGTGAATAAAGGTATTTCAAAACGTTTGAAGGGATTTGAATAATTATTATTTTTTGGACATAAAGTAGTAAAGGGAAGAAATGAACACTACACAAGTACACATTTTTATTGGCAGCATATATATGGCATTCATAATAGACAGGAAAACACACATATATAAGAATATTTGAAAACTAGGCCCCAAGACCCCACCTATTAGCAGGAAAAAAAAATTTCATTAGATCCCTGCCGTTGAATTAGTAAATTAAAAGAACTAGGTCACGGACAATCGATATATCAGTGCATGATCATTTGACATGGACTAACCCTAAGTAGGACATGACGAAATTTCCAAATACATGCAATATGAAGAGATCACCATGTAAAACACTGAAAAAAGTTCACACACAATAAAACTAAATCTGAGAGAAGATTACCAAACATTAATATCAGAAAATACAAGAAAAAAGAAAAAAGAGGAATAATTAAGATACGTCTGGTACGAGTACTGAACTTCAATATAGAGATTTTAAAGTAGTAGTAGGAGAATAGGATATATGGGAAATTGGTAATTTAAAAAAAAAGAAGAAGATATAGGGGAAATTTGTATGTTTATAGCCATTACACGTATCCCAATGTTAAATTTTTGCCATTAACAACACATCATCCCAATGTAGAAATGGCTAGAGTCGCTTCAGGCTTAGAACTAATAAGGTAGGGTAAATTTCTGGTCACCAAGAATAATCTCGCAACATTCCATGGAAATAAAATTTTAATCCTGGTTATTTCTTAACAAGGTAGAAAAATTAATTATCCATCAATTAATTATTTACATCGATTTGACCAAAAACAAGAGTAGTTTTGTCTATGACAAACTAAAGTGTAGCACTTCATTCCCATAATTTTCAAAGGAATGCATATCCAGTACATCAAAGCAAGTTTTCTCTCACCTTCCAAACTTACGAGATTTAAAGACTCGTTTGGGAAAAACATTTGGATGGAAACATTTGATATAAAATCACCAAAAATTTAACGCCCCGGTCCATATAGAATTTTGCCTAAAACATCCAACTAGCAAAAATTTGCAACATGTCAAAGTATTTGAACCATTTGCAGCCAAACGCTCATTTAAAATGTTTAACGTTTCCAAATGTTCTTCCCCAACACAACCCTTATTAGACTTCCACTTTCAAATGTTTTCGAATCAAGCTTGGTATACTGTTAAGTGATAAAGTCAAGTTCATAGAAACTAAAAGATCGGAAAACATTATACAGTATAATAAAAATATCTTAACCATATTTCAAACAACGAAAATGAAGAGAGAGAGAGATGAAATGAACCAACCTCTTCTTGCATGTAAAGAAGCTTTGCCTTCTTCTGTTGCGCCTGCTCCGGCCGAGAAGACCCAAAAGAGACATTGCTCCCAACTCCTCCAAGTTCTTCACTCATCTCATTCGAACCATAAAGCGTAGAAGATGAAGCACACGAATTGTTATTATTACTTGCCCTCTTCGCCACAGCCTCACTGATTTCATTCGCATTAACACCCTCACCGGAATTAGCCGAACCACTAACTTCACCCGAAAGCCTCTCGGAATTATTATGATCATCAACATCACACGTAGCACCTTCCATATTCATCATCACTTTCGAGCCACAGAAATCGTCCAGCAACTGCTGAGCAGGCTTCAGGAATCTCGAGCTCTTCAAGATCGTGGCGTATCCGGTGAACGGCCCCAGAGGGCCTGCGGTGCTCCGGTACCCACCGGATGAGACCCCGACGATGTCCTGAAGTGATTTCCCACACGCTTTGCTGATTATAGACGGCTTTGGTATCGAACACAGCTGGCCAATATGACCGGAAGATTTAGTACTCACCGCCTTGTTTATCGGTAAATCCAGTTCTGATCCAGAAGATCCCTGCAGCTGGGGATTGATCGAAGAGAGCGAAAGGGATAGTCCTTGTAAATTGGAATCGCTCACAACACGAGTACTTGTACCAGTACTCGTGTTACTCCAGTTCTGATGGTGATCGTTTTGGTGGTTCTCCGCGGTGTCGAAACGCAATGCCGTCGACCGGTTCACGTAGCTCAAGGGAAGAAAAGCGAGTTCGTTTTGATGATCTCTGACGACATTCGACATCTCCAAATCCTGTTGGTCTCTTGGTCCCGTGGCCGCCACCGTCACAATGTTATGATCTTCTAGAATGTTGTGATTGTTGTGGTGGTGGTAAAGTGGACTAGTATTAACTTGGCCAGAAATCGGATGATCAGACGTCGGCGGATTCATCAAATTGCTCGCAAAATTCGTCGACGGGGACCAATCGAAGCATTGGTATTGTACTGGATTGAGCTGGCTTGATCTCCACTCCGAATTATGATGATCTTGACACCCTGCGGAGTTCCTAACAAGAACATTATTGACATTACTATTATTACTCGCGTTCCTTGAGAAATCGAGCATTTCCGAGGCAATGTTTATACTACTCGGGACGTCGTAGAGGATACCGGCGTGCCTGGCGGCGTTGCGGACATGAACAACACTATGATCTGGGTGGTGCAGGAGAGTGAATTGGTCCAAATTGTTGGGGAAGTTATGGTGGTCCAACTCCAAATTAAGGTGGGAATTCTGCACTACTGATGATGAAACTTGTTGTATTCTCAACTTGTCGCGTCGGCTTTGCTGTGGGACATGAGATTGATCAGGCCTAAAGCCAGTACTCGTCTCCATTCAATGATATATATATATATATATATATATATATCTATGTACACCCCGGAGTATTGTGGTTTTACTCTTGTATTTAATGACAAGAAGCTGCTTACTTATGAGCACAGTCCTTGGTAGCCCAGCAACCACGTGACTTACCCACTAGAGCTTTTAGTACAAACTCCATCAAAATGAGAAATTTGACATTAATTTTCCAGATCTTAATTCCTGCAACACCAAACCGATTGTTTAACAATAAATCGCAACGAATGATAATAAATCGGAATATTTTCATATTCTCTACTATCAAAGACACAACTTTGGAGAAAAAACCATGATCAAGAAAGGACGAAGCCAATTGAAGAACATTTCTCAAATTATTTTTCAAGTTCTTTCTTTTTTTAGTTTTTTTTTTCTTTGCTTTCTTTTTAGCCCATCGCATCCATAAAAAGAAAAGAATAAAAAATTAAACCCCACAGCTTTTTTCAATAAACAGTGATTTTATTCACCGTTTCCTGTTACTGTCGGCAATCCCCTTCCAAAAATATGATTATTTTTGTGAGCCAAGCTCTTACCACTGATAATAACCTAAAGACAAATTAAAAAAATAAAAAAATAAAATCTTTTTCAAAATAAAAAAACCACACGTAAACTCGATATCACCAAACTAAACCAACCGCTTTCTCACCACCGAAACTAAAAGAACTCGACTTTCTGAAAAAACCCTAATTAGACAACAAGGTACTGTAATCCCAGAAAATATATATGTGTGGATGTATATATATATATATATATATATGTATATAGTTACCAACAAACAATTTATGTGTGTGTAGATCGGCCAGCTGTGGAAATTTCCCTGTAGTACCGACTCTATAGAAATGGTCTAATATAGTTCACACATGTCGTTTCATAAACAGTTAAACCCAGATAAGAAAACACTTGATCAGTTCTCTCTGTAGATTCTCATCCAGAAAAGCCAAAAATTCACTAGAAAATCAAGAAGAATTATCATTGTAAATGAAGAAGAAAAAGAAAATTCGGTGAAAAACTCATGCAATACTACACAAATTTAAAACGCCAAGTACGTACTTACACCATATATCGAAGGCCGCTAGCTGAACAAGAGCAAACAAAAACTTCTCATAATTATATATTTGTGTATGTATATATATTTGCATTCCGTTACCTCCAAAAGAGAATGATTAGTAGACCACCGATCTCAGTCCCGAGACCGTACAAAACCTTAGTCTCTGGGAATCGGATTCCCTTTCCTCGGAGAGATTTCACTGAAAGAACTGGAGAGAAGAAAAAAGAATGACGAGTTTTTCTTTGAGAAAATAAATAAATAAATATAAAGAAGTGCAGAAACTATTTGATGAGAAAGCTCCCACAAGCACAATTATTGCGAGCGAATAAGCAAAATTAATGGTCGCCGTTAAAACTTCAACGTCAAGTCTCGAGAGCCAAAGGTTGGTTTGCTTTTTAGCATCTCTTTTCATTCAGGCCCGTTTGGGAGCTATGATATTCCCGTTTTTTTTTTTTTTCTTTTTATCATTTTCCTTAATTCAAAATTATTTTTTTTTTCATTTATATTTTTAAATTAAAATTGCACACTTTCTGTTTTTTACTTCAAATCAAACAATTTTTCTCCTAAAAGTACATTTCGGATACACATCTGATTTACAAATCAAAACACATTTCAACATCTCTCCAAACGGACCTTTATTTATTTATTATATTGATATCAAGATAAAAAAAATGAGGGGTTTTTTCTTTTATTTTTCGACCCTAGGATTTAACGGTGAAGAAACGTCGAGTCCCCATGTGGGCGTCCACAAAGAAATAAATACGGTGGGGGAGATTTTTTCCCTTTTTTTTTTTTTTTTCTTTTTCTCCTGATAACCGAAATTTTTCATGACGTCTTTTCTCCAGAGACATAATAAAAGGCACATGCGATGGTTCGAAGAAACACCCTTGGTAATCGGATTTTATTACGGAAGTGCCATTTGCCTTTAAGAACGAATCAGAAAGATGTATCCCGTCATAACCTAATAATGGAATGCCACTTTAATTTCTGTGGACGAAAGTACCCTTTACTCTCCATCATCCCAACTCCAAACTAGTGGCCCGTTTGCATGCTATTATTGTATGAGAACTTTTATGCGTGTGATATTTTAGTTTGACTCAAATGTACTTTTTTATTTTTTTAAATTAATAAAATTTATAACTAATTTTTATAAAATTAATTAATTTTTATTTAAAATTTTTTATTCTTAATTGATGAATCAAATACAAACGTAAAAATAGTAATTTTACAAAATTAATTGAAATATATAACATGTTTTTAAAATATTTGTAGGAAATAACATGCTTATCAGGTATATAAAAAATTTACCAAATAAGTGGTTCATTTACTTCTCATAAATAAATCACTTACTTGATAAATTTATTACTTACTACAAATATTTTAGAAACCTGGGATGTATTTCAATTATTTCTGAAAACTGTTATTTATTTATTTCTCTTTTCATTATATTTAAATGTAATACATATTTGGTTGTGCTATTACTAATTAAAATGAAACTATTTTAAAGATTTTTACTATTTTTATAACAATTCAACTCAAATAAAATCTAAACTTTTACTTTTTAAAAATTTATATAATATTCATTTATTACTTCCAACGAAAATTATCTAAACACATATTTAATTTGGAAAATAACTCAAATTCTACATTTAAACGAAAATTTTAGTTTAAGGAATATTCAGGTGTAATATTTAATCCAAATGTGTCTACAGATATGTAATAATTTTGTGTGATGAAATAATAATATATACTCAGACCTCTTGTTTTCATTTAAAGAAGTATTTTATGTGATTGTTATCTTTTGGATTCTTATCAGCAATTTAATTGTATTATCTGAAAAATGTAGTAATTCCAAAATGCATTCTTTCGTAAATTACTTAGAGAGACAACTTTCAAGTTTCAAAGGACCCAATCCATTAAATTTAGAGAGACAACTTTCAAGTTTCAAAGAACTTTAATTTGAAAGTCACCAATCACACACACACACACACAACACACACACTTATATATATATATATATATATATATATCCGTGATGAATCGTTTTTAATTCATAAATACTTCTCGATCCAACGTCCCTCCTCATAAAAATCCGCAGCCGCAATCAATATTATCAAAAAGAGGAGACAGAGAGATATCTCTTTAATACATATATATGTACACGTTATATTGATAACTGACATGCTTGGGAGCGACAAGTAAACCCTCCAATATGTGAAAGTACACGCAAACTGATTATGAGTAGTGTGTTGGCCACAACCGTCTAATAGCATACCCTTTTTTTTTTTTTTTTTGGTTCTAATTGATAAGAAACAATTACAAACCGAAAGGATCTATCAAAAAAAAAAAAAAAATACAAACTGGGAGGAATTTTTTAGAGTTTGTTTAATATTTACACTTATTTTAAATTATATTATATTTTTTATTATATTTTTATTTTTTTTTTTAAATCGATAAAAATTATTATTTAAATTTAAAGATCTCAATTTAATTTAAACTCAACTCATTCACCAAATATTTCTTAAATGACTTATCTTCTTTTAAAAATATATAATAATCTTATAATTTTTTGGTAAATATATACAAAATCTTATTACATGCATCATAGTAGTTATCTTTTATAGGGATCGTGCTTTTTTAGGCAAACAAAATAAGAATCAGAATTAACATGTTAAATTGTGAAGTTTAACTAATGTTTTGATACAAATACAACACTCAAAGAGCAGTAACAAGAGATCATGCTTTCTTGTATGTTTATAATCTAATTATCATTATATATCTAATTTTATGTATGTAGACTTTCAAGAGTCCAAAAAATAAATAATTAAGACGCATTCTCTGCGCAAACCATCTTCATCACTGAAATTAAATTAGCTAGACGAAAGATTAGCATAATCTAATAAAGTGAATTTGTTTACATTTCTAGAAAAAGAAGCCCTACAACGTGTAAGCTTTTAATTGGAGGTCATAGTCATCATTGGAAAGAGAGCGCAACACACGGAGACACAGTACTATGGAGCATAACTGGAGATTGAGTCACCTTCGGACAGTACTCCAAATTGGAGAGCCTTTGAAAGGACCCATCTATAGTATAAAAGGTTTGTGTGTGTATACATATATCTATATATATGTGTGTATGTGTGTGTGTGTGTGTCCGAAGAGGAAATGTCCGTTATGCATGTTATGGTATTAAAAAAAAAAAAGAGGAATTGTCCCGTTATGTATATCATACGCCATTTATATCTTATTATTTAAAAATTTATAATAATTAATTAATTTATATATATAATTTTTTATTTAAAATCCGTATTATTTTACTTTTGTCGAAAGGAAAGTAATATTTAATTAAAATAAGATATAAATATTAATATTAAAGATAAAACAATCATTATTACAAGAGATATGATTTTTAATTAAAATTGATTTTCTCAGTAAAACCGAATGAAACATAGTAAGTGACTCAATGATAGGAAAATTTATTGAATTTCTCGACAATCCTATAATCGAACATATATAACGCTTTTTTAAAAAAAATATAATCGAAAGAATATTCTGATCAATCGAAAGACAGTCACTCGTAACACAGAGACTGTAACAAACTCTGCCTAGTTATATTACTAGCAAAACTAATAGACATATACTGTTAGAAAACAATTCAAACAGAATACATAATTATAAAATTATAACTAAAATACAAAAACAAAAGTAAGAATATAAAATAACATCAACCGCAAGAACATAAAGGAAATCAATTGACTTAATTGGTGATAAGAGATCATTGCACCAATCATCGGATCACTAAGGACTCACTAGATCCAAAATCGTCAGAAGTTCACTGGGTTAGATTTAGTTGAGAAACTCCTAACTAAGTCCTTTCGACTCCATCCCAGCCGAATCACCAAACCACCAATTACCCTCATTAATCACAACGACGGTGGTAGCAAAAGTCTCACATAAAAAAAATTATAATATACAAGAATTTAGATAAAAAAAAGGAAAGAGAGAAAAATTTTATTATTTATCATTTTTATTATAATTTTGTAATTCAAATTCTCATAATATTATACATATAAAATTAAAATTATATATAGTTTTAAAACGAACTAATCAAATTTATATTAATATTTTTAATCTAAATATATTTTAAATTTTTAAATTTTTTAATTTTAATAATTCAAATCTTTCATTAAATATTCAACTTAATTCAATATAAATCTAATCTGCAAAACTCAATTTCAATCCATATATCAAATAAATGCATAAACAAATATATATTTCTCTTTCTAGCAAAAAAATATTTGTTTCTGTTTTTGAACATGGAGCTCGATGGACGATGGTCAATATCGCCAGACGAGAAAAATCTTTCAGTGGAGGTCGTTCTTACCTTTCACCGATTACCGATAAAAATAAAAGTCGGTCATATTTCCTCACGTACGTACGGAAAAACCTGCTATAATTTTCTCCCTTGGAAACTCTCACTCTCTGTCGGTCTCTGCAATATACATATACATATGTATGTATAGATGCCAAACTCATTATTGTCACAGTTACTTTCCCACCGTCCGATGGCCTTACCACGAACCAATCCCAAACGGCCACACTAACGGAAGACAAAAGGTCATTACATACGTGGACTTGGGAAATTGGTGTGCAAAGATTAGTACTCCTCGGTGGCACCAAAATCCTGAGCCGTTCAATTGAGATCGGACGGATGCTAAGAGGGTTTTAGAGGTGAGGAGGGGGTTCTGCCAGTCATGAATATTGGTGCCCAATACTGGTGACAGTCCAATCAAAGTAAAGATGAGGAGGTGTTTCGGGGGGGCTTGGGGGGTCTGTTACAGTCTGTCACGGTTCTGTTTTGTAGCTGGTGACCCACGTGGGCCCACTTCCCGGAGGAGTGTTTCTGTCAGAAGACATAAGGAGCAGTAGTTCCACATGGCGCATTCTTGGAGCTTGATCGGCTTGGCCCTACGGTGCTACCTTCTGATGTGAGTACTTATTTTCATGTTGCTACTTAAGGTAAAGTAAAAGAGCTCCACAAGAGTCTAATTTTGGGGTTTAATCAATTTTGAAATGTGAGGTTTTGATTAGACAAGTTTTTCCCTTTTTTTGTTTAAAAAAATAAAAAATAAAAAATAAAAAAAATAAATTGATGGGACAACGGCACCATATTATGAACTTGTCATTTCATTTAGCCCAATGATGACGTATGATATTCAAAGAGATGGGACCCATTCTTCTTCTTCTTCTCCCTTTTTTTTCTTTTTTTTTTTTGCATGGGGCTCACCCCCGTCGCATATATTTAATTTAAGTCTTTTCAATCTTTTTCCTTCCGACGGTTTAATATATACACTTAATTTAAATTAAATTATATTTTTTTAATATATTTTTTATTTTTTAAATTTTTTTTATTTTTTTTTAAAATCAATAAAAATTATTATTTAAATTTAAAAATCTCAATTCAATTCAAATTTAACTTATTTATCAAATATCTCCGTCCAGTTAATATTTTCTAACTCTCTTTTTCATTACAGTATAGTTGATAATGACTTATTTATTAATTCTTTTTTTCTAACAGAAAAAAAAGGGCTATGACATCTACCAAAACAAAAAGTCATGAGTATCATTATTAGATAACTAATTATAGTAATATTATGGAAAGAAAATTTTTTTTCTTTCGTTCAGCATTGCGCATCAAAATTAATTGTTGCATTTATGTAATTATTAAAGAGCACACCGATATATTCTTGAACTTTTAACGATCATACCCAGGATATAGCATTCGTTTAGATAATATTTATATTTTAATATGTGTTTGATTGCATAGTTATTGAAATATAAGAAATAAAAATTTAATTTTCATTTTTACATTATTCAAATAATATTCTTAACAAAAATGACCTAAATATATATTTAATTTAAATACACAATTTAAATTTTTATATATGAAAGTAAACATATATAAGATGAATAAATATTTCAATATAATAAGTGGTTGGAAAACGAATGCTTAAATTCGTAAACCTTATAGAGTAAAAAAGAAGATCCAAAAAAATTCGAAGGAATTTTATATTAGAGAGTGATCTTCTAAGATGAGAGCTGCAAAAAACCAAACAAATAAATAAATAACTGTAAGACACCAATATTATCCTCCTGTTTTTTTGCTCTAACCTTGTAAGTGGCTAATTAAAAACTAAATATAAATCACCTTGTTAGGGGTTAATTAAAAGGAACGGCAAAAGAACAAAAGAAAAGAGAAACTAGCTTCTTTTTTTTTTTTTTTTTTTTTTGGGCTCAAACCTAGCTTTGGGGGTGGTGGGTTGAGAGATGGGGTAGCAGAGTCAATGAACTGGCCAGGGATGTGACTAAATGTCAAGTTGCTGTATAGAAAAATATATTTGAATCAGTCTAAATAGATTTGTTTTTGTAGTTAGTATCCAATCGAATATCTGGTAATTTTATGTCCAGTCTTGTTGGAAAAGACTTTGAGTGTGTGTATGCTACGCACGACAGTGATGCAATAACCACATCCAGCTACCCCAATAGTATATCTGCAGATATTATTGTACAACTTAAATTTATACATTTCTTCTTCTTTTCGATCTGGCGTTTTTTTTTTTTTTTTTTTTCCCCCCAAAGAAAATTGTATCTAAAAACTCCTAAAAAGATTGGACAAAAAAAGTCTACTACAACTAGCGCCAAGTAGCATCAAATTTTAACTCATAAGAGCCCTAGTTAGACAGCTTCCCCTAAAAAGATACAAAAAAAAAAAAAAAAAAAAAAGTCTACTACTATACTGTCCACTAGTGTCCGGTAACAAGTAGAACCAAAAAATTGCCGCAAAAAAAAAAAAAAAAGTAGTATCAAAAATTAATTGACCCAAAAAAGGCATCAAATTACATCTTTTTGTTTTGGAAAATAACCAATTACAACTTATGAAAGCATATACTATATTTAACACTCTAAAAATAAAGCATATACATTTATGCATATACATGCCGGGCTTTTCTCGTTTCTCTAATTTTCTACTTAAGCAAAAATATTAACTTAAACAGAAAAAGAAAAAACTTATAATAGAAATTGTATAACTAAATAATTAGTGTTTCAGTTGTTGTATAATTTAATTTTTTATGATTTGATTTATGAGTTTTTAAATTAAAGATTTATCATCCATGACATAAAATTACTCATAATCACAAATTAAACAGTTGAGAAATTAATCGTTACTTAAAAAAAAAAAACACCAATGCCGTAAAACAAAATTATATAGGTCATATCATTTTTTTTAAGAGAGAATATAAAAGTGAGAAATGCCTGTGGAAAAACCTCATTGAGAAACACTACCGTAGTTATCTTTTTATAAACCGTTAAAATAAAATCTAATTATAAAAAGATAGAGAAACATACAACTTTTAATACATATTTGTATACTAGATAAAATTTTTTATATACAAAACTTTTTTCTAAAATGAAAAAAAAAAACCTAAAAATTCAACAAAAATCCAGAAAATACCCCTAACCGTCACCCACACTCGGCCGTCAGAGAAGCCTCCGAAGAAAGCTCGACATGCAGACATGCAAAATCTTGCCCCCAAGAAAGACCGCCGCCAGCTCAGGAGGGAGGAAAGAGGGTTTTGGGGGAGGGGGGCGCTCACTTGTTCTGTCAAACTAAGATCGGGGGTGGGGGGGCTCGCCTATCGAACCAAGATTAGGGGGGCTTCACCGGAGGTCGCGCAGGGACGGCTTCATAACATATTGAAACAGAGTTTTTTTTTTTCAGATCAAATTTTTTATTTTCAAGGATAAGATCAAAAATTTAAGGAAGGAAAAAAAAAATTTTAATCTGAAATAATATAAAAAAATTATATGTATCAAATTATATTAACATTAAATATATCTTAAACCATAATTATTTTATTTACTCACATTAATTAATTTTAAAAATTAGATGAACCGGTAGTGTTTTTTACTTGTGCTCTATCACAGTCTTCTCTATAAAGGTGAGATAAAAATGTGAAAATGATAATTTTATTAAAAACGCTGCAAAAGGAACAATCTGAGGTGACGACAGCCCTCAGTTGAATGATGTCATCCTATCATGTCACCACTGAAACCCTATCACGTACTACTACTTCTCGCGCCTTCTCTTTAACAGTGAAATTAACTTTCCCCACTTGTTTTTCCACAATACTACGAAACTGCCATTGCATGCTTTAGTTCGACTAAATGACTGGATTACCCTCCACATGAAAAGTACGACTAAATTTCTTTTGTGGCCAATTCCTTTCGTTTTTTGCTTGAAATATGTTTCAACGTTAATTGAATATTATTTATTTTCAGACGGATGAAATATTAGATAAGCCGGGGCTTATTGTAATTAGCTATATATCATGATTCATGGCAAAATTAAATTAATAAAGTGAGTTTATTCAAGAGACAATAATGGCTAGTTTGTTACTTATCGTGATCATTTGTCAATTGCTTTTTTGAAGTCATGGTACTCTTTCCTTTTTCTTTTCCTTTTCGGCTGACTTTCAAAAATATTCCCTGCTCTACGGGATTAACGTATATGATTTATATATATACATATAGAGTGTGCGTATATATACATATACATCACATGTATTTTGAGTGTAGCGTTAAAGATGTGTTTATATATACTTGAGATCCGGAATTCGATATAACTTCAGGCTCTTAAGTTGAAATAGATAAAAATTACTATTCCTACTATTAATTAATAGCTCATATGCAAGTGATCAAGGATATGTTTATATATATATATATTTTTTGAATTTGAAATATAGAGATTCAAACTCTATATTTTTAAATAAAATTAAATATAATAAATTATTATTAGATTATATCGACAATCACTTGATATAAATTTAAAAATTCAAAAGATAGATAATCAATATTACAAATTAAGATGATAAATTATTTCTGTATGACAAATGTATTTTAGTTGGTATATTTCAATCTTGTTATAAACCTGCATGTCATGGATATATAACCCCTGCTTAGTTTGTTTATGATTTGTTTTGTGTTTTAATTAAAAATTTTATATTTAAAAAAATTAATAAAAATTATAATTAATTTTTAAAAATTTAATTAATTATAATTTAAAAAATTCATCTCCAATTAATAAAAGAATTAGTTTAGTTTTATCATCAATCCTCGTTGTCATTATCATCTCATGGGGCCAGGCTAGCTACTTCAAGGGTAAGAGACGCGTGATTCGACATGCAACCTTGACCATTTATATTTATAACCCTTCTGAAACCATTTATTTACGTTTTTATTTTTTGTTTTTGTTTTTGTTTTTGTTTTTTGTATGGCTAAAAAGCCATTTCTATATTTTATTTTATGCACATGCATGCATGGCTGTGTAATAATATTGTGCCGAAAGCATAAGGGGTGAGTCCAATTAATCCCGAATGTATGGCCTAATAATAAAATATTATGGTAATTAGATCTCAAATTCAAGTGTTGAATGATCATTAAGGATTTCTAAGTTTAGAAGTTAGGTACACCGGACAACCACCAATATCCATGTTACAGTATATATATGTAGCTTAAATATTAGATTTCTATCTAAGAGCTTATAAGATATATATATCTCCACCTGCTACAAATTAGAAATCACATCATCATTAAAATCTGCTTCTAATCATTTGAAGAAAAATAAAATAAATAATCTGATTGAGGTTATGTCATGTACAACCTCTACAAAGATGTACATATGAAAACGAAGTGAAAAGACAACAAGTTTTTTCTTATTCCTTATTTTAAACATATAGAAATTTCCTTTCACCAAATTAAAAAAATATTTTTTTTTTCAAATTCATTTACATTAATAATTGGATTTTTTTTTTCATTCCCTTTGGATGCCCAAACATTTCCAATCGTATATGTTGCTAGTTGCTAGGGATTAAGTTTTAGGTTAGGTGAGGAAAAAAAGACACCCCAAATGTAATCAAGGATAAAAATGTAACTAGCATTAATCAACGGTCAGAATTCTATTAAATTACATCACATGCATGTTCTTTTATAAATCTCTATTCTACTATAATGTCTTGACGTTAATGCATATGCAATTCCTGGGGAGTAGAAATAATAGGAAAACCAATATATAGATATATATGTATAAATATAGTAATAATTTAACTTCATCATTCGAGCACTTGCTTTCTTCAATGTCTTCAACCACTTCAAGTAGTAGCTGTTCATAGACACATCAACTTATCAAGCGATCTTTAAAAAAAATAATAAATAAATTTGGGTGGAATTTTGTCTATGGAAGTTTTTTTAAGAACTTTTAAATATAAAAAATATGGAAGGAGAAAAGGACCTTAAGGACTTGAACAACACATTGTGATTACAACGACATGTAGTTTCTTACTGGAACCACCCAAAAAAAAAAAAAAAATTCTTGCATTTGTTCACAACGACACACACACACACACACGTATATATATATATATATATATGGATATTTTGGTGTGTGTGTGGATACACCTGGACCTCTTGAATTTTAACAATTTCCTGAACTTACAATTAATCTTAACGCCGTTGGTCATTTTTCTCACGTTCATTAATTAATTTTGAGTGGTTTTTTTACACGTCATTTGCCTCTGATAGCTTAAAAAGATAATATTCGTCATTTTTAATTAATTTCAATACAAATTTATTTTATTGTATAGGTTCAAGTTTGAATTATTATTAGATTCAAGTTTTAAAATAAATTTGTATTGAAATTAAATTAAGATGACCGGCCATTATTTTTTTTTAGACAATCATGTGCAAATTACATATATAAAATTGTCCAAAATTTTACGGAAACAAGCAAAATGACGGATGATATCAAAAATTGTAAATCAGACAGTCGATTGTCAATTAAAAAAGTTTAGATATCAAATTGTCAAATTCAAGAAGTTAAAAGGATGTCAAATATATATATATATATATATATGACGTGTTATCTCATTGAAAAATTACCATCGTCGTTTATTTCGTTGTCGTTTCTATCATGCATGAAGGGGGACATGCATGTTGAGTTGATTAATTCTTAAAAACTTTCTAGTCGTGTTGTTAATTTCTTGTTCGAACGACAACCGAAATCGTTTGCTTAAAGCATATACATAATTAAAGTGGACGAGAGAGAGAGATTTGTGGACGAAAGTCGAGCAATTTCATAAACCACGCTGGTGATTCCATTTAATACAAAGTACTTGTTTTGTTCGCGATCGAGGACCTAATATAACTGATCAAGAAGTTTACATTTTTTTTTATTTAAATTTTTTTGAAAACAGGAAGTTTTACATTTGGGCTTTGCTTGTATGAACTAGGATGAGAAGAACAGCTGGCGGATGTAGGTGGGAAGCAAGCCCCCACTGCAATTTTTCTTTTTAATTTTACCCTAAAAATTTTATTAATTTTCTATTTTATCACATTAAAAATGAAAAAAATCTAACCCACAATTAAAAATTAAAGATCTTCATATAGCTTTTACTAAAATTTTACCATTTAATTTTTATATATATATTGATGTTATTTACTTTACACTCTTACTAAAATTTGTGTCTGACTCCACCACTCATATGAAAAGATACATGCATACTATATTTTTATACTGCATGATTTTAAATAGTAATCACATCTCATCATAATCATTCAAAATACATACACACACATATGTGCATAAATTTTTGGACATTAATTTGAAGCTACAAATATTAATTGCGGTATTATGGTGAAAGGTCAATGAAGTAGACAACCAATTGATTAACAGTTAGATTTGGGTTCAGTCATTGGGTCGATCGGGAGTGATAACGGGAGGAGGAGTGGGTTGATTCATACACAGTAAGCCCATGAAATGAAAAGGGCAGCGTCAAATTAATTCATCTCCAAACCTTTCTTCAAGATTTGGGCGATATCTATAAAATTTTCACTAATTCATGTGTTAAATTTTAGCTAATCTGAGACCACCTCCTCTATAAATTTAGATTAGATAATCTCATTTTAAATCTTCTGTGTTATATGCAAAATCTTATTTTGATTTTTGACTTTTCAAATGTTTTAAAACGGGTTCAATTAACCTTCTATTATTCATTCCATCCATACATTAATTGTTAAAATCTAAATAGAAAAAGGCATATGCTAGGGCCGTTAAAGTTTAATTGGGGGCTAATTTTTTAATTTTACATCTAAAGACATGACTGTTAAGAAAGAAGCTCTAATTTGATATTAATTAACAGTTGATCAGACAAAAAAAAAAATCTAATTTAAGAAAATTTTATATGTAGATCAAGTACTCGGCCTGTTACGTTTTAAATTAAGAGAGACCAAAATGTAATTGGAACTTATTTTTATTGACTAAAAATTATGAGATTAATCTCCTTTTTTAACAGTTCCTCTATATTATTCAGCTCAACAGTTACTCAAAACTATATCAAGTTCAAAATTTTCTTTCAGCATTCTCTCCACTAGCTGTCAGAGAATATTTCGTTGACATAGTTAAAAATCCTGCCCACTAATTAAATGATAAACAGTACTATCAAACGTAATATATCAGTAGGTTGTTTGAGTCTGGCTATAGCAAATGATTAATTTTATTGTTTGAACATTACATAATTTAAAGGTACATATATAGAGGACAAATTTTTGTAACTTTATACTTGAAAATTAATAATTATTATTATTCGTTTTTCCCATATATTATTAGTAGACAAACTTTCTAGGCCAAGGACCAAGTAACATCAACAACGCCCAAATCCTTGTTCAACCCCAGAGCACTCCAAACAGCATCGGACCCATCCACAATGTTGTTCCTACAAGGTGGCTGACCCGCATGCTCTTCGTCACACCCTTGCATGGAGTCACACTCGTCCACCACCTTAGCCACCACGCTCCTCCCATTACTACCCCTAATCATTATCATCCTCCCGCACCTCGACCCGCCGTCGAACCACCCCGTCGACAGCGCCACGATCCGCTCCGAGTTCTCGTACGTGGCACTTGCCGTCGCACGACGACGGCCCGCCGCCGTCCCCGCCCTCGGTGAAGTCGTTGTTTGTGAGCTCGGCCGGTGTTGAGGAAGTCACCGGCGGAGAACAGCTGTGCGTGGGGTAGATCTGGCCGTTGCACTCAAAACTTCCCGAAGGCTGACACCCCGAAAAAGATTCCCGACGGCTGTGCATAGAACACTCATTTTTCTCTTTTTCAAATATCAATCTAAAAAGATTCTCAATTTAAAAAATTCATGTGCCAAATGTCCCAGTATTCATTATTTCATATATATTTGAAGAGTTGTAGTTAATTAAGCATCCCGATTAACTAGCCGCACAATAGTACGTTATCGTGATAAATTCCATTAAAAAAAAAAAAAGAAAGGAAAAAAAAGAGGGAAGCCTGCAACATGAAAATTTGGAGTTGAAGACTATAATTGCCTAAATTACTTCTTTTATCGTGCTCGAAATTACAATGATACAGATCATCTACCAAATTTTTTATCCGATTCCTTATAACTATACGTATTGGCTCTTTTTTAATGAGACAAATGAGAACAAATCTATGAATGAAAGGATAAAAATATAGTTTCATTATTACACTGAAACTCAATTTAAATCAAATTTGTAGAGTCTTTCTTTGTGATTTTTGTATTGTTTAACAGTCCACGTGGAACATTAACATTTTAATTTACAGTATTAAAAAAAAAAAAAGGGACTGGTACAAGTAATTAATGGTATTTTCAGTACTTTGGCAGCCCAAATCATGTTTGCATATATAGCGAGCAGCTCCAGAAGCCTTACTCGATCTATGATCTTGATCATCTTGAATGTATACCCAAGAAAAAAGAAAAAAAAAACTCAATAAAGAAAGAGATTATAATTTGATCAAAAAAGTCAAACAAATAAAACTGCCCGTAACTTGGCAACATGTTAGAGAGTGAGATGAATTTACCAGCATGCCAAGGAATCTTTCAGAGAAATTTGAACCTGTTCTTTATTCGACTGGTTATTTGGAGTTGAACCCTTTAAACAGAATAGAAGAAAACAACCGAAATATTTGTGATTAGATAATTACAAAATCCAAAATAAAAATATTTGTTATTTCGTTGTGCTGACTACACTATGTTCTTCCACCAACCAGTGCTCAATATATCCAAGTATACATTGATGAATCTCAATTTTCCCGATGGGAAAAAAAAAAAAAAACACCTAAAATCAAAGTGAGTGTTAAATTTAGTCAATCTGCAATCTTACCAAGAATTCTGGTGATTCCTGATCGATCCAACAAAGAACTCCCGCAATTACCTCGTTGCAAAGTGCTTTGACGTTAATCTGCAAGATCCAATGAACTCCAGCGTTTCCTCACCGTGAAGTCCTTATGCAATCCGACGAATTAAGTACTCAAATGGAGAATATTGTTTTCTAAGATTGTTTTTTTAAGCAAGTGCAATTTAATCCGCGATGACAAAACTCTTGTTATTTCGTTTTCAATAATTGAGTTTACTTTGGTTGCATACCAGATTTTGTTCTTCGAATATATCAATATGCCTCTGCATATTCAAGAAAATTGGAATTTTCATCTCTCTTTGAAAAACTACAACAAAATCATGTCCCAAAAACAACCTCAACTTTTATCGTGTACTTCATTGGCGGACTCATTGACGAAAATTTCCGGAGATGGCTGGTGGCTGGTGAAGAGATATTAGACAAGAGAGCTAGAGAGACGGATCTACAGATGGTGAGACAAACCAAAAATAAAAGGTAGTCATTAGTGCTCTTACTTGTTCTTCTATATTTGTTTTTGTTGATGTAAATTTTTTTTTCTTAGTGATATTCGTTTGCTACTTAGTTCTGTTAATCTTTGGGCTTTTGCTTGAGTGATACGAGATTCTAATAATTAATGTTCCTTCTCTCTTTTTCTCTTTCATTATTACTATTAATATTTTTTTTTCTAACACACTTTCTTTTGTATATGTTATTGTAGATGGCTTTCGCACTTGAGATGGTAATTTTTTTTTACTACCATAAAAGCCGGATGGCAGAGTATATTCTTCTAGTTCTTACTCGGATAGATAATGAAGACCAAAACTAGGCCATGGACCAAGTACGTGACGTCAAAAACACTCGCATGCTTTTTGTCACACTCTCGCATGGAATCACACTAGTCCACCACCTTGTACATTCCGTCACAAGACGACGTGCCGCCGCCATCTCCGCCCTTGCCGAAGTCGTTGTTGATCAGATTGGCTTTGGCGGGTGTGGAGGTTGTGACTAGGGGAGAGCATTTGTAGATAGGGTAGGTCTTGCTTTTTTAAGGGAGAGTTGATCCATATTGGCTACAGCCCGCTGGGATGTATATTTCTTTTGCAAATATTGTGGGTTCCCAAAGGAGCCGTCGTTGCGCTTGCCGCTAGGTTGCTAAGTTCGTTTTTGGATAGTAAAGTGATTTTCCAATATCATTCCAAATATATACAGAAACGAAGTCATAAACTTTGTTTGTTTACAAAATTTTAATTAAACATATTATTGCATTAGAATTCTAGGTTTAAAATTAAATCTTCAAATTTAAGGGGGCTTTATAATGAATTTGGGGGCAATACAAAATAATTTTCAAAACTTAATTAGGAGGGCTTGATGCAATTTGTTATACATATATATATATATATATATATATAACTATATATTTATAAGGTAAAAAAACAAAAAATAAGAAGTTGCATATGCTAGCAGCTTCCTCTATGAATGCATATATTATACATAAATTAATATTCATCTTTGCTTTAATGAATAAGGTAAAGTAATCGAAGTCTTTTATTTATTTGCTTTGGGAAAATTTCTAAATTTTAGTGGTAAGAATTTATTAGGCTTCAAGACTAGCCTTTCGTATCAGATAGAAAGTAACAGTGAAAGGGGTTAAATTAAAGTTTATTTAACGAGTTAAAAGCATTGCTCCAAACAAGAAATATTTTGCCCACTATGTTTTATCTTATTTTTCAGATTAGAAGAGTATGAGTGCATGTTTGGATAGAGTGTGGGTGTTTTGTCATCAGAAAATGGGAGAAAAAATCTTTGTGATTGTAAAAATTTTATCATATGGATTTACTTCTTTGATTGTAGTTTTCCTATTCTGCTAATTTATGCGTTGTTATTATTTTCTTATTTAATTTTCTATTCAATTCTTAAGACTGGTTTTATGATAGACAGAATCATATATCAAATTTGTATCTTCTTTGACTAGCAAAAAGTATCATATGGTAATAATGAGTATATAATTCTAATCTAAATTATTGGTTGGATTGTTGAGAGAGGGCAAAGTTAAACCAAGATATTCCTTTACGTTTGTCTTGGGACCTTTCTTGCTTATAATATTGGCAAATAAGTGCGCAACAATTACTTGAACTCAAAAAAGTTTCTTTAATTTAGTCCACCACTTTGTTAAGTCTTATCTTAGATGCTTTTTTTTTTTTTTGGTAATCGAATTAATTAACAAATACAAAATCATTTTGCAATAGTGCTTCTTTTCGTAGATAGTACTGTACGTACATATATTCACATCAGAAAAACAACAATCGTGATTAATATCAAAGCATGGTTTTCTTGTGATTACATTTGTAAATATTAGGTATACATTTTTTTGAATTTTAGGTGTCAATTATTTGAATTCTATGTTTTATAATGGAGAAAAATATAGATATAAAACAAAGAATTATCATAGAACTTTTTTTCGAGTTGTAACTAGCTAATTAATTAATTACGGAGTAATTTAAATTTTTATGACCTTCTGATATCTTGTTTAAGGAAAAATTTGGTGTTAACAATTTAATAACGGTATGTGTGTGTGTGTGTATTTTTTGGGACAGGAGCGAATAGAATTAAAATTTTAAACCATTATGTTTTCATAAAATTTTCAGATCTGAATATACTATTTTATTTTAGTACAACTTTGACAATGATTAAATAGAGGACCCAAATTCCAATATATATGATCATTACTTAGATGTCCTCTTTCCAATACTATAATTTTTAACACCTCCTTTTTTTTTCTATTTAAAAAAAAAAAAAAAAAAAACTAAGGTGGTGCTGTGAATACTTGATCACCAGATACGTAATTAACCAATATAATCTGGCCAAGTCTTTTAAGAATTAACTTGTAAATTGATCCTTAGTATTTTTTCCTTTTCTTTTTGTTTGTTTGTTTTTTTTTTGCCAAGAAATTAAAGAATATGGGTTTAGATAAACCTTCAATGTTCTAAGTATAGTCTCACAGTAATTTTATGAATAATTATATCATGTTCGAATCTCCACTCTCAAATTAAGCTTATGTTTGATTTTCATCATAAAGTAAGGATTCAATCGTGCTCTCCTTGCTAGCTTAACACGACCCAAGAAAGCCTTTTGCTTCTTTATATTCTTTTTCTATCAGATTTTGGGAATGACTTGTACCGCATTACAAGTCATAGTAAATTGGTTGATTTTTAAAAAACTAGTTATAAATATTATTAAGTTTTTAGAAAAAGATAAAAACTAGGATAAAAAATACGATTTAGTTGAAGTAAAAAAAAAACTAAATAAATAAATAAAGCTTCAATAAACAACGTCTTACTGTACTGAACATCATGTTACAATATCTCATGATCATGGTTAAAACCATGTCACGGGCGCATAAATATGTATATATGCGTGTGTGTATATATAGCAGCTAAAACCATGCACGTACGTCTAATCATACAGACTGTACATGATTAATTTATTTAGTACTGGAAAAAAAACAAAAAAACAAAAACTAGTGGATGAAGCATATTCTCTAGTCCTTATTCCGAGAGCTTATATATTGCGAGAAATAAGACCAAATAAACCTAGGCAAAGGACCAAGTAATGTCAACAATACCCAAATCCTTGTCAAGCCCCAAGGCATTCCACACAGCGTCGGACCCATCAACAATATTATTCTTACACGGTGGCTGATAAGCATGCTCTTCGTCACACCCTCTCATGGAGTCACACTCGTCCACCACCTTGGCCCTCACACTCCTCCCATTCCGAGCCGTGATCTTTATCATCCTTCCGCACCTCGACCGGTTGTCAAACCATCCGGTCGACAGCGCCACGATCCGCTCGCTGTTCCAATGGTACTTCCCGTCGCAAGACGACGGGCCACCACCGTCGCCGCCCTCGCTGAAGTCGTTGTTGGTCAGCTTGGCGGGCGTGGAGGACGTGACCGGGGGAGAGCACTTGTAGGTAGGGTATCTCATGCCGTCGCAATAGAGAATGCCGTTCTGTTTGCAGTCGTGGCTGGGAGATGGGGATGGGCAGATTCGGATTCCGATATCGGGGTCGTCGTTGCACTTGCCGTTGATGCAGATGAGCTGGCCCTCGCAGTCGTTTAGGTCACGACACGGGCCGTTGCAGGAGGAGATGGCGTGTGATGGGAGAGGGAGGGAGATCATGATGAGGTTGAAGATTAAGAAGAAAGAAAGAGTAACTTTTATGAATGTTAAACGAGCCATTTTGTGAGGAAAATTAGGCCGATGAGACAAAGAATAGAGTTGATTAGCTCTTGGTGAAATAATTGGATGAAAATGTTGAATTTTGTGTTACTTATATATATCTATATACAGTGCAAGGAGAGAAGACATAAAGAGATATTTATAATTCCGTGATATAATTTTATCCATCCATGTCGACACGATACATTATTTAAATGGAAATAATATAGAATTATGATGTGCATTATTAAAGTGCAAGTACTAAACAACTTGTTGAATAATTTTTGCGAGTGTATGAATTGAAAAAGTAATAGAATGATTAAAAAATTATTGTTCTCACATGAGTAACTTAAATAATTAACCTTAAAAGTATTTGAATAAAGGAAAGTTATACTAGGTGATCTTTTTTAATCCTCTAATCTAATAAATGACTCATTTTTTTTATTTAGCAAAATGACTATTTTTCATTTTTCCATATTTATTCAATACTGATTGACTAATGTGATTAAGTGATTACTAATGTCAATTGGATTGACTATAATGTAAATCATAATTTATATATTAATGATGATTACATTATAATGATGACTATAAAATTTGATGATTTACATTATAGTCAATCTGATTGACTGTAAGTCAATAACTGATTAACCAAATTAACTATATTATATAGTCAATTATTGATTGACCATTTAAGAAAATTAATTGATCATTTTAGAAAAAATAGGTCGTTTAATATTTAGCATAGTCAAATACTGATTGACCGAAAAATTATTGATTTTAGTTATGGTCAATCAGTGATTGACTATTGTTGATTATTAATTAACTATAAAAATTAATATATATATTATGATTAATCAGTGATTTACCGATAATCAATTAGTTAATTATAAAATATAGTCAATTAGTGATTGACCATTCTAAGAAAGAAAAAAGGGTCTTTTAACTAATTTTGAAAAACTTGGGCTTTTTAACTAATTTTTTTAAAACTTTAGTCATTTATTAAAAAATGTCATTTGCCCATAAATCCCTTGAATAAATCTAATTAAAGTTGAATTGACTGTGGAAAATAAAGAAGGCAAATGTAAAACTAAAAAGTAAACAAATAAACAAAGATGAAGCTATCAAATTGTTAAAACACAAGGTATAGGATTCCAATTCACCACGATTTATACATTTTAATTTCCTTCTATCTAATTTATTAGATTTGTTATTCAAGTTGATGGTTGAAAACTCTAACCTATTCGATTGCCTTTGTCAGGTTCTGACAAAAACACCGACACAATCTCTACGAGAATGATAACACATGAACGCTCACTAAGAACTATATGGTAACTCACAAAACGACCACACAAATCAGGTTGGTATATTTCTATCATTCATCACCAAAAAGTTATAAACACATAAATCTCATCATCTTAGTCAAATCAAGTAAATAGTGACCAGTTATTTAAAAGCGATGAGCACAGTAAGGAACACTTAATAATTGAATTAAATATCCTTGAATAAAGAATAAAAAAATAAACTTTTATAGTTAGGCCGTTTCATTGTTGTCTAAAAAAAACTAATTCACAATTAATAAAACTAAGAAAATCCACAAACAAAACAGTAAAATTAAAACAGTAGAAACTATTAATACCCCTTCTTCTACGTTTTCTTTTTATTTTTTTCCTTTTTATTTTTTTCTTCTTATTGTTTTTCTTTTCTCGCCACGGCAGCCAAAGTTTTGCTTCCTCCCTTTGCTTTTTCACGCCGCCAGCTTTTCTCGCCCCTTTTTGCCGTGCTCTATAATGACGCTAATAATTCTTTCTGTTATAATTTTAAGGAAATTTCTGTTTGATAAAATTTGGTTGGGATGAAAACAAATTATCAATATCTTTTCATTAAATTTATCGTGTCTAATTAATATACTATTGATCTCTGAGATCACTTGATTATTATTGATGTTAATGATCAATCTGATCTGGTTAAGTCTTTAAGAATTTCATGATTAGTGGTATTATTCAATATTTTCTCCTTATGGAAAGTTTTTCCATTTACGCCAATAAAGAATATTAGATAAAACTTAACTTTTACATCAAATCAACGTCGTCAATCTCTTTCATTGAACTCACATCTCATCTCTGGATCATGGTTATGTGCGGCAATGAGAACCCACGTATATATATCATTTATTAGAATGCTGATTAAAGTATGCAACATACATACATACATACATACATACATACATAATATATATATATATATATATGCATGGTAGCTGAAACCATGCAAGGACCATTAATTAACTGCTAATTTTTTAATATAATATATTCTCCACTTCTTATTCGGATAGCTAATTCATTAAGACCAAACCTGGCGTCAAACCATCTTGTGGTTGTGGATAGCGCCACAATGGATCCGCTCGCTGTTCGAATGACACTTTCCGTCACAAGACGACGCACCACAGCTGCCTCTTCCCTCACCGTAGTTGTTGTTGGTCAGTTTGGTGGGTGTGGAGGGATGTGATTCGGGAAGAGCACTTGTAGATCGGGTAGGTCTTGCCGTTTCCATTGAGAGTTTCATATAATATTGGTTACCTACGGGATGGATTTCTTGTGCAAATGTCGGTTTCCAAATTGGGTCGTCATTGTGCTTGCCTCTAGGCTGCTAAGTATATTTTATGTTAATTTTTTTGCTTAATATTGATGGTACAGGAAGTAATAGGTGTATCAAGATATTTCAACTAGGTCATTATCTTTTTAATATTTTTATCATTTACGCATCTTATATGAAATTAATTATAAAAAGAAAATATTATTAAAGTTTGACCAAAAACTCTCCAAAGCAGAGGGGAAAAAAAAACACAGAAACCACATGCACTACCTTTCTACACATATCTATTATTCGTTAGTGTACTAATTTTTCAATACCAAAAGTATTATATATATTCACATAATTTGCTTTAACTTGCTTTTGGTTTGTCGGTTGAAAATGAAATTTTTAAGTTAGAATTGATTGATTTTTCAAAAATTAGTTATAAATTTTGTTGACTTTTAAAAAAAGACAAAAATTGAGATGAAAAAATATAGTTTAATTATAATTGAACTTAAACATCAAATAAAGCCTTAGTGTAGAAAATAAGTTCTCAATGTATTCCATTCAATTGCTTTGGGAAAAATTCTAAATTATAGTGGTAATAATCATATCATTTTTTATTCTCTTTGACTAGAAAAAAGTATCATATTTATGCATATGGTAATGGGTCCTTAAATTGGCAACTAAATTATTGGTTGGATTTTTGAGAGAGAAAAAAAGTTAAACCAAAAAAAATTTCGAAGTCTTGATCTTTGGAATTTTCTTGCATAGAAATTGGCAATTAGGCACGCAACAACTTGAACTTGGTACTGTTATACTTCTTCGGATGCTTCTTTTGGCAATGTTTGTCAAAATACAAAATCATTTTGCAAGTGGAATTCATATTGTAATTCCACTACATGTTATTCCACTTCGTTATAGGTTTTACTTTTAATATTTGGAGCTTCTTTGGTAGTACTGCTACTTCACACATCAGAAAACAAAAATCGTAAATACATAATATTGAATTTTCTCGTGGTTACATTATAAAATTGTGTGCCTTAATAATATATTATAAATGGTGACAGAGGCCTAAATAAATATATATAATACTAGCTTGGTATGTATTACTTTTGAGTACTTGTGAATTTTTTTGAATTTTAGAGCGGCAGAAATTCGAACTTTTTTATTATTCATGATGGATTAAATTTCCATAAGACTTAGCCGACAACTACCTCTTTGAGTTGTGACCCAATTACTTTCGAAGTAGTTTATATATTTTAATGACCTTTCAGGCTTACAAGGAAAAGTTTGGTGTTAGAAATTTAATGGTGTTGATTTTTTTTTTTTCCTTTTTTCACAGCTGCGATGATTCAAAATTTAAAATCACTACATTTCATGGTCTTTATGTGCTTTCAGATAATTTTAAACAATTATGTATATGCAATCTGATTTGATAGAACTCTAATGATGATTAACATTTAGAGACACCAATTCCAATGTGTAGATATATACATATATGTGTAGCATCATACACCCATTTACCATTGATACGTAATTAACCAATCTAATCTGGCTAAGTCGTTTAAGAATTTCACTAATGAATTGTTTCCCGTAATTCTCGTCTCCAGGATATATAAGAATAATGATACCAGATAAAACTTCTATATATTTACTCCAACCATTAATTCTCTCAACTCATATTACATCTCGTGAACATGGTTACGTATAGAAAGCCCACATAAACTGACATTTAGTAAAAGAACTGTTTAAAGGAGCCACTTAAATTTCCATGTCATACATATATAGCTAAAACCAAGTGGTGATAAGATACTTCTTCTCTCAATTAGAAGTCTTGGATTTAAGTTGTCATCACCACAATGGTTGAGAGATATGAACAACTCACTTCGAAAAAGATCCATAAATCACGCAAAGAGCTCTACTCTCCCTGAAATTATCCGAGACATTTTCTATTCTTACAGCCTCTTATTTAAAGAGAGAGAGAGCGGAAAAAAAAAAAAAAAAAACTTAAACCATGCACGGATCATACTGAACGTTATTATTAACTTTTTTTTAAAAAAAAATATTAGACAAGGAAAACCAGAGAACATGTAGTATTCTCTGGTCCTAATTCTGATAGCTAAGTAAGACCAAACCTAGGCCATGGACCAAGTAACGTCAACAACACCCACATTCTTGTCGAGCCCTAGGGCACTCCACACAGCACCTGACCCATCAACAATATTATTCCTACACGGTGGCTGATAAGCATGCTCTTCGTCACACCCTTTCATGGAGTCACACTGGTCACACCCTCCCACTCGGAGCCGTGATCCTTATCATCCTCAAGCACCTCGCGACCAGTTGTCAAACCATCCGGTCGACAGCGCCACGATCAGCTCCGAGTTGTCGTGGTACCCACATGTCGCACTCCGACGGGCCGCCGCCGTCGCCGCCCACGCTGAAGTCATTGTTGGTCAGTTTTGCCTTTGTGGAGGATGTGACTGGGGGAAGAGCACCTGTAGGTAGGGTAGGCCCTGCCTTTGCAGGTGAGAGCACCGTACTGGTCACAGCCTCCTCCGCCGCCACCGCCGCCAGGATCGGGGGATGGGGTTCGTTTGCAAATTCGGGTTTCGAGATCGGGGTCGTCGTTGCACCTGCCGTTGATGATACAGATGAGCTGGCCCTCGCAGTCGTTTGGGTCACGACACCCGCCGTTGCGGGAGCAGATGGCGTGTGATAGGAGAGGGAAGAAGATGATCATGATGGTGAAGAGTACGAAGATGGAGAGAGTAACGTCTATGAATGCTAAACGAGCCATTTTCTGAGGAAAAGAATGGTGAGAGAGGATAGAGTTGATGAAAATGTTGGAGTTCGTAGTACTTGTACATAGTGCAAGGAACGCGAGATGCATGTTCTTTTCCGCGTGTTTTACCACAAAAAAAAAAAAAAAAAAAAAAAAAAAAAAATGGTAGCCACTTGACGAGTCTCATATCTATTAGGAGTGAGGATTTTAAATGGCAAATAAGTGCATATAAGTTTTCTTACCGTCAGTAATTGTCTGAAAATTATAATTTAATAGGATTCACTTAATTTCTTTTTCTGAAGCTCTTTTGGTTGATTTTTCCATGAGATATGTGTGCTGTATATTTTACCAAAAAAAAAAAAAAGGAACTAGAGATGCTAATTAAAGGGGTGTTAAGAATTCCTATGAGATATTTATTCATTTACATGTGGATGTAGTGCCGAAGTCTATAATGAAATATTATCCATCATTGTCGTCACAAACCATAATTAAAGGGGAAATATATTGACGTAGAATAATAAGAAAAATATTGCATTGACGTAGAAATGATCAAGTTAAATTCCACATTTCATACCGTATTTTCAGAAAGTTGGAAATGAAATCCTTATAATTTGCGAAATGTCAAAGTTTGTTCCCTTATAAACATTTTTGGTCCAATTATACAATTAACTACTACTTATCTTCTTGAATAGAAGTCAATGGTTTTTAATAGAGATTTGAAAAAGAAAAAGAGAGCATTTTCATGTTAAGACTTAAGATTTTTTATCCTGGTTTAGAAGTCTACGATTGTCATCCAATTTTAGTTTATTTCTCTAGAAGATTAGATAAATATTTAATTAATTTGGAATGCTTTGACTAAAATTGTTTAAGACGATAACATATGTCGTTTATAAATTCCAAGGGATTTTTTTTTCTTGGTTTCCAATAATATCGTGTAAAATATCTGAAATTAACTTGAACAACAGAGATATTTTAATTACGCAATTTCTCAAGATTATTTGACCTAAATTAGAAAAGTAATATAAAGTATTTCTATTTACTATTTGAGTTTGAGTACTTATTTACAAAGTAATTTTTTATGCACCTTCATTGAAATTCTGACTCTATCATTGAACATATTAATTAAGTTGACATTCGACCCACTACTATTATTTGGCATTAAGTATGCTACTCTGAAATTGTATATATTGATTAAAAAGAAAAAGAAATACAATTAAAGGAATTTTTGTTACATTTTTAGGAACTTCTTTAATCTAATCATGTTCAAGGAAACTTTCGTCTTAGAAAACTTATTGGTGTCGAAAATATGTTATCACATAATTTTCATTAAATTGTCGTCTAAATATACTATTTTATTTTATTATAACTTTAAAAACGACTTGATATTTAGAGACGTAAATACGTAACAAAATGGAAATTAGATGTGCTTTTCTATTCATGATTTATTGATATGTGTGTGTGTATATATATATATATATATTTTGCTGAGATGATTTTGTAATTGATACTGGGTTAATCAATATCTAACATGGTTAATTAGTCTTTTTTCCCATATAGGAAAGCTTTGCAATTTACGCCAACAAAGAAAATGGCTATTAGATAAAACTCAATATACTCAAATCTTTAATATATTGAACTCATTTCATATATTATATAACAGAACCCATAAAATTAACATTCATATATTATATAACAGAAGAACCGATTAAAGGTTGCACTTACATATCCAAGTCATACATACATACATACATATATGTATAGATATCGATATAGTGCACGGATCATTGACTGTCATTTTTTTTTTTAATTCAAGAAAAACCAGAGAACATATTATATTCTCTAACCCTTATTCCGATAGCAAAGACCATTTTACTTAGGCCATGGACCAAGTAACGTCGACAATACCCACATTCTTGTCGAGCCCTAGGGCACTCCACACAGCGTCGGACCCATCAACGATATTATTCTTACACGGTGGCTGATAAGCGTGCTCTGCATCACACCCATGCATGGAGTCACACTCGTCCACCACCTTGGCCGTCACACTCCTCCCATTCTTAGCCGTGATCTTTATCATCTTTCCGCACCTTGAGCTGTTGGCAAACCATCCGGTCGACAGCGCCACGATCCGCTCGCTGTTCGAATGGTACTTCCCGTCGCAAGACGACGGACCACCACCGTCGCCGCCCTCGCTGAAGTCGTTGTTGGTCAGCTTGGCGGCCGTGGAGGATGTCACGGGGGGAGAGCACTTGTAGGTAGGGTAAGCTGTGCCGTCACACGTGAGAGTACCATATTGGCTACAGCCACCGACGCCGCCGCCGCCGCTAGGAGGCGGCGGTGGATTTTTTCCACAAATGTGGGTTCCGACATTGGGGTCGTCGTTGCACTTGCCGTTGATGCAGATGAGCTGGCCATCGCAGTCGTTTAGGTCGCGACACGGGCCGTTGCAGGAGGAGATGGCGTGTGAGAGGAGAGGGAGAGAGATCATGATGCTGAGGATTAAGAAGAAAGAAAGAAAAACGTCTATGAATGCTAAACCAGCCATATTTTGAGGGGAAGTATTGAAGAGGGAGATATATTAGAATTTGATGAAAATGCAGAAATTTGGAGTACCTATTTATAGTAGTGTAAGAAGTGGTCTATCGTCAAGAGGATTAACAATTTTACTGTGAGATAACTAATTTACAAATTGATGTAGCCGTACTACCGAGTCAACTATGAAATAGTATCCAACGATGTCGACGTGAAGCATAATCAAAAGGCTAATAAACGTAAAATAAAATGTGGCTTTAAGGAAGGGTAATGCAAAAATATCTTATATATGTACAAAATTTGTGACTTGTGGCTCGTATATGTCCTATACATATCAATCAAAAGGGGGGGGGGGGGAGACTTGTTTGTACATATACGCTTGAACTTTTAAATTTGACAATTTATTCCCTAAACTTTTTTTCTTGACAATCAACCCCATGAATTTATAATTTTTGACAATTCAGTCTTTTTTGCTCAAATTTATAAAAAATTGAACGGTTTTTTTTTATATGTATAACTTGCACATTATGGTCCAAGAAGAGCATTGTCGATCATTTTTACTTAACTTCAATACAATTGCCTTAGAAAATTTGAACCTTAATTTAATTATATTCAAACTTAAACCTAAATTTTAAAAGAAATGTGTATTGAAATTAAGCGAAAATGATAAAGATTATCCATTTTGAGCTATAGTGTGCAAGTGTTGTGCAAAAAATTATCTTAATTTTAATGAATTTAAATAAAAAGATCTCAATTGTTGAAAATTAGAAATTCAAGGGGACGATTGCCAGGAAAAAAAGTTTAGGAATTGAATTGCCAAATTCGAGAAGTTTAGGAAGCGGAAAGAAGGAATCAGAAAATCAATTTATTCCTTCTTAATTTGATTGAACTTACCGGTCTGGTGATATCTTAATCTAAGCTAAGAAAAGAATATTTAATAAGAAAATTCAATTTCGTTTTTCAATTTCCAGGGTAAAGGTTTAATTAAGAATTCCAGGCAGTCCAGTAGATGGATAAGCTATTGAACATATCATAGGTCAAGGACGGAACGGAGAACCAACTTTTTTATTCCTCCTCTGTTCTCAACTAGGATTGTAATAGACTCGTGCTTTATCGTGCCTGAGGAAACGGAACTAGCTCTAGAATTCTGAGCCACCTATCCAGTTTGTGAGTGAGGTCCGCCCTCCGGATCCCCTTTATTCAATGGGAGAGGCCGCCTACTTGCAAATAAGTCAAAAAATAAAAAAATAAAATAAAATAAAGGGATCTACGCTGCTTGAGACTGATGAGACATCACTTCTTGACATTTGACTTTTAAAAGTCCAGAACGTGGTACTCTTTTTTTTTTTTTACTAGAGTGCTTAATTTTTTAAATTAAAATCTTTTGCTAATATTTTAGAAAAAAATACAAAAATGAGTTGAAATATTTTGGTTTGAAATTACAAACCAAACGGGGCTAAATTACTTTCATTTTCTCTGTTATACGTTGATCATAGTACTAGAGTTGCCTAAATCGTATTGAATATCACATTTATTATAATGGTCGGTCCAATGAGCAAGGGAGTCATATATAAAAGTTGTATTCTGTTTACACATTCATGATATCGTACTTCGATTTTTTTTTAGGCTTAAATTGGAGGGGGAAAGTTAGCTAAGAGTTGATTTTTTCAAAGTCTAGCTATTCTTTTCTGACTAGTATGGGCTGCACGCAATTACTCTTAAGCCTACAAGTACTATTCATCTTTCCAGACCTATAGTTTAAAGCATGTGCGGACATATTTGAAAAAATTTATGAATGAGGAGAAATTAAAAGAAAAAATAATTTAATGAACATATTTAAGAATTACAAAAAAAAAATCAAGCTGAAAACAATAATTTGTATGATAAAGCTGTTATCACATATGGAGGAGTAACAAGACTCATCTCTAAATTGATACTAGAATTGATCATGATGATTAGGTCATGGCATATCTCAGACTCTCCTAGAACACAGTTAATTGGTAGCAAAGAAGTAATTCTCATGGGTACAAATTAGACGATCTCTAACGACATGTACCCTTATTCCTTTAGAATGATATATATATATATATATATATATATATATGATCAGACGACATAAGACCATTGAAACCAGTTCGATTACTTTCCTCCTGACTTTGCTCTATGGTTCTTGACGATTCGAGGGCGAATCCTTTGAGGAGGGAGACTCTGATGCAGGAGCATCTCCTTAATGTGTGGTTGCTTGGTCGTTTGATTTTGGTTGTCGTTTTTGAGTTTTCCTAGTCGTTGTTCTAGGCAAATCATACGCTGTGTTTTATATGTTTCGGCTCTTTTATTCTTCTTGTCGTTTTGTGGCCTTGGTGGTGTTGTCGTTTAGGGCTGGACCTTTATGTCAAAACTCTTTTGCTGTACTGAACTTGGGCAGAGAGCCAAATCAGGCGGAAGGTCAAGCTTGTAGGCATTTTCAATGATCATGGTGGCAACAGCCAATCTTGCGATCATGCAAATTGGTTTTACAAATAGAAGCCAAAAGCACCCACATCAGTTCCTACATCAATTCCACTACCAAGTAAATCGTTCTGCCTATTTATGTTCCGTCCGTATTAATTGTTGGTTCAAATTAATTTCCAACAGGACGCAAATTATAAAATAATATAATGCCTATTTTTATCACATACTGCAAACTAAAAGTTCAGTCCATTCTTTGCCGAACTAAGTTTGTTCCTAATCGTACCCGAACTAATTCGTACGAGGATACTCAACTTTTCCTAATCATCTGAAAAATGGCATCTTCATCTGATTGTCCGTAAATGCCCTTCGTCTCTTATACTTTCTTAAATGCAAAACAGTAGGCTGTAAAAAAATGACTCCAGTGCCAGTAAGTTAATATTTGTAAAGCGTACCTTTCTACTCCATAAGCCAACCGAGCTTCGATTGTGTTTATGGAAACCAAAACCAGTCCTTGAATCGTCCAGGCGGCCTTTACTTTGACCAGCTACGACTGATGAAGTCTCGTGACCCTTCCTCCTCTCCCTTCCACTTGCATGAACATAGTTCTCCTAAGTGACCACTAATATCAAAATTTCACATTTCCAACCACCATCATTGAAGTCTACAGTAATGGAGATGTTCTCGAGTTTCTCACTCGGTTACTGGTCTTCGTCTGAATCAGAAGCCCTACCGGGGTCAGAAGTTTCGTAGATGCCCTTCGAAGGCCAAGTATCATCTTTGCTGTCCGTTCAACTTGCGAACTGATCTAACGAACAGAAAGTAACAGTACGTGAAAACGTGAATTTGTTATGGATGAATGTTGTTTGCTGTTGATTGGAGGTCAATGGAGCTGTTGGGATATTTTTTACGTTGTTTAAAACGACATTACAAAATCTAGTAGAACACAGTCATCGAAAGCAATTACAAGTAAGTTATGAGGTAAATATGTTTCATCTGTTTAAGCATTATTAGACGAAGTGATTGGCACCCAAAAAAAAGAAAAATGCATCTGTGGAGTGTAATCGTACTCCAGGTGGGGACTTCTCCATACAGCATAGACCATACTTTAGTGAAATGAGCCTTGTTAGTGATTAAAATATTGTCACATAAATTGAATATATGTACAAATGATTATATGCACATAAGTTATACACATAAAAATTAATATTAAAGTTGATGATTGTAACACTATTTTTATGTACATATATAGTCCAAGTTTCTAACCATTCAAGTAGAAACGTCAAAAAAAAAAAAAAAAGTAACTTACTCATTTGATCTTTGATTTTTTTTTAATACAATAATGATTTGGTCTAAGCTTTTTTTATAATTAAAAAATCAAAGGTCTTTAAACTCTTTAAAAGGATGCGGTTTAGTCCTTTTTACTAATAAAAGTTAAAAATTATATGAAATAGATCATGCGTATGACATAATAAATTGAATTGTATAAATTTTTTCTTAATTACTCTTAAAAAGTAAATCATGTGTAATTAAAGTGACATTTTCTATTAAATTTTAAATATCTATTTGCAAAAATGATCATTTTATACTCTTTTAAAGAATTAGAAAATCTTCTAACATGATGAAAAATATCTAAAAAAATTAGAAATGAAACAAATAATTTATCCAAAAAAAACTATTCAAGTAGACAACATTTGACTTTGTAGAGTACTGGCTTCTTGTGACGCCGAGGCACTAACCATAAATTTGTTTGTGTGTGTTTTACTGTCTGGACTCCAAAACACTTAAAATTATAATTTAATTTCTTTCTTTTTTATTTTTTAAAAAATTCAAATTTTAAAATCATAATTTTTTTTTTCAAATGAATAAGATGATTCTTATGTCAAAATACTCACAACGATGAGATAAACAAAACAACATCACTTTATATTTTTTTTGGACATATTTTGAATTTACACTATTTTCTATATTACATTCAATTAAATATATATTTTCAAATCAACTTTAAAACTCTATCTTTATAGTCCTCCTAAACTATCGGATATTATCTCTGCCCTCTGCTTAACATGAGAAGACCTTGACCTGGTGTCTAGTTGGTGACATAAAGGTTCAAGAACATATTCAGGAAAAGAGAGAAAACAAATAAAAAAGGGTGAAAAAAAAATGTAGAAGTTGGAAAAATTGGAGGAAGAATTAACATAAAGGAAAAGTCATAACGAAGAGAAATGGTTTTGTTCTTTGTTTTGTTTTTAGTCAACAAAACGACAAACAATGGATATCTTTTGTGCTGAAAACTTGCAAGGTGATAATTTACTTTTGGATTTGTTGTTTGTTTTCAAATTGAAGCCAAATTCACGGCTAAAATGGGCTTTTGGATCAAACGACAAAAGCTAAATAAATAAAAAAAAACGACACAGCAAACAAATGGATCCAAAACGACAATAAGTCCATAGAACGACACCAATTTGTCTGGACTTGACGTTGACTCGTGGACCAAGGCTGCACATAATCAATCATCATTTCAACGGAGTGACTCTCTTCCAGACCCATCAATGAGAAGAACATAAACCAAAAAACAGAGTTATTCTCTGTTTTCTCACCTAGTTGTTTAATCTTTGATTCTCTTCTCGCAGATTGTCTGTTACCGAAATCTTTCTTTTGATTCCTTTTCTCGTTTCTCGTCTACTCTCAGTCTTAGTTGGGTTTCCTCTTCACAATTGACCCACATGGTTTGGAGAAATAGGTCCTTTTCTGTTGCCCAGAAGAGAATCAATTCCTACGGAAGAAAATAATTTTAAAGGTGCGTGCTTTAATAATGGTTTGTTTTGTTTTGTTTTGTTTTTTGTTTTTCCCTCTCTCTCTCTCTAAGTGCTGATTGTTTTCCAAATTATGTTTATTGGGTTCTAAGTCGAAGATAATTGCTAGAGAGAGAACTGAAAACCCAAAAAAGAATGGAGTGTCTTATTGGATTTGGTGCTTCTCTTGCTGCAAAATGTAGCGAGTATACCGTTGAATCTAGTGGCAGTCAAATTGGTGAGCTGGGTTTTATCTTTCACCACAAAACCAATTTAGAAAACCTCAGAACCCAAGTTCAGCAATTGGGTCTTGCGAAAGAGCGGCTGCAACATTCCATTGATGAGGCCAAAAGAAATTGCGAAGAAATGGAAGCTAGTGTCAATGACTGGCTGGTTCAAGCAGACAATATATCTGGAGAGGCTGACAATTTGCTTAGAGATAAAGGCCAAGGAAATACTAAGTGTTGCTGTGGTTGTTTTCCGAATTTGGTATCGCGGTCTCGGTTAAGCAAGAAAGCAGTGAAGATGGCGTCGGAGATTAGTGAACTCGTCGTAGATGCAGCCAGATTTGATAAGGTTTCTTATCGAATCCGGAGAGATGGTGTTATTGAAAACAAAGGTTTTGTGGATTTCGAATCGAGAATGTCTACTTTGGATGGAATTATGGAGGCATTAAGAGATTCCGGTGTTGCCATGATCGGGGTCTATGGTGTAGCCGGTGTTGGCAAAACCATGCTTGCGAAAGAGGTTGGAAGACGGGCCGTGGAAGAAAAGATATTCAGTGAGGTGGTTGTGGCTACAGTCTCTCAAACTCCTAACCGTGAAAATATTCAACAAGAAGTTGCAGAAAAGCTTGGTTTAGAATTCCGCGAGAAAAGTGTATCTGTAAGAGCGAACCGGTTACAATGTCGATTGAGGCAAGAAGAGAAGACACTCATAATTCTGGATGACATCTGGGAGAATCTTGAATTGGATGAGGTTGGAATATCTTTCGGGGATGCTCAAAAGGGATGCAAGATATTGTTAACCTCTCGATTTCGGAATGTGTTATGTGATGACATGGGTGCTGAGAAGAATTTTCAAGTTGGCCCTTTGTCTGATGATGAATCAACAAGTTTGTTTAAACAAATGGTGGGGGATTTGGCAGAAAAACCTGATTTCCGTGATTTGGCAGCTCAGATAGTTGAAAAATGTGGAGGATTACCAGCTACCATTGCAAAAGTTGCATCTGACTTGAAAAATAAAAGTTTGTTTGTTTGGAAGAATGTCTTGATACAACTACAAAGGTCTATTAATTAATACAAAACAATTGAAAAGGAGCTTGAACTCCATTTGAAGTTCAGCTGGAGTCGGAGCATTGCTGTTTTGAATTTCTCATCAGCTGGTAGTAGAGCTGTTTGTAAACTGCCTTCACTCCTTTAACTCTAAGTTAGTTCTGTATTTAATCGTGTATGTGTTACTCAAAATTGAGTCATTCGAGTCAATAGAGCAATATAGAGCTGGCTCATTATAGCCATGTGAATCCTCAGTTCAATGTTTCATTTATGGTAAAAAAAGATGCAGAACAAATTGTGTTAGCTTTTTAATAACAGGAGTGATCTCTTATCATTGATTTCCATTAGTTTCGCAATATGCAATGACATATGACGAATGTCGGCCATAATTCATGTTTGTGATTGAAGGCGAAGAGAATAAAAAATCCCCTTTAATGACAACTCTGGCTTCACTTGTTAATCAATTGAAGAAAGCATGAATCCAAACTCCAACAAATTAATTGCGATAGTTTTCAACTTTTCTCCATATATATGTCATGTGTCTTGTGTTTCCTTTGCCATCAATCAAAGTGTTTCTTAATCAGGATCAAGATGAATGTAAAACCACAAAAGTTTGAACACCAGCAATAAGTGGCTGCAGAGGTGGAAATTCATGGATATATTCTTGCTTGTCCATTACTTAAAGTCGCAGCCAGAGAATCAGTAAAGAAGTAATGTTTCAGGTGGGATAACCTTTAAAAGAAGGAAAGGAAGAATAAAGCCTTATGGAATTTTGGTTTGCTCTCGTCACCCTCTCCGTCGTTATGCTTTGCATGAGCTTTCTTTCATTTTGCAATCTCTTTGCCTATGCTCATCAAACATTCAGTACTCTGTCGCGCACTAGAGTTTCTCCAGCTCATTTATCACAACGCAAAGCCTTATTTTGTTTCGTGACAGCTTCATAAATCCATAAACTTCTCTGCAGTCCTAGAGTTTTACGAGATTTCATAGATTGCCTATTTCATTTCTTTTGTTTTCATTTGTCCCTCGATTCAAGTCTCTTCGCAGTTTCTTTGTTGTAGTTACATATCAAGTCCTAAAAAGCCGACTAAAACAAACACACACACACACACACACAGACAAACACACAGCAGCCGAGCAGTTAGCCGTGTGTGCATTTCTTCTTTCTTTGTAGTAGTTTTGTTTTCATCACCATCCGTTTCTTGTACGTCATAGTGTGTTCCCAAGGATTTAAAAAAGGAAAAACCCAAAAAAAAAAAAAACAAAAAAACAAAACAAAACAAAACAAAAACGGAAAAGGAAACGAACAAAATTACTGTGCAAGTCAAACCACGTTGGTGTATCTCCCTCCATATCTATATATCCACAAAAAAAAAAAAAAAAGGCATGTGCTGATATACTTCCTTTCAATTATTTCATTTGCTCGGTTAGCTGGGAATTTTCAGGCTTTCTTTTTTAGTACTGTAATAGTAAATACCATATGTACTCTCTCACGCAATGCCGTTGTTTCATTCTTTGATGTGTTGTGGGCTGTAATACTAGAATCTAAAAGCTGGAGAGGATGTTGGAGAGGGTCTTCAATCCTGCAGACGTTTGTCAAGATTTGGTAAATAATGTAGTAATAAAGTAAGTTGCCTTCTAACATTTGTTTTAAAAATAAAATAAAATGGTTTCCAAACGGACCCATCTTAATTAACACCTTAATAATCAAATGGATTATCTTGACTGAACTTTGTTACCATTGCTTTTCTTTCTTTCTTTTAATAGCATCACCAGCCTTTCGTTATTGTTGGCAACCGGACCTACTCTCAATGCATTTTCCCTAACCAGATCACTGACCGATTCTGAAGCAGAAGATGAAGATGGTGATGACAAAGAAAATAGTAACGTCGAAGCAGGAGAAACTGTTTGAGGTCTAGAATTTAATATTGAGAATAAGTCACAAATGGTCATGATGAAGTGAATATATAAAGAATTGGCCCGTCGGGGTAAGCCTGTCTATGAAATTCTATATTAAGTGGGTTGCCAGTGGACTTATAATTAGTAAGCATTCCCTTTTTTTTTTTTTTTTCAAGAATTAAATTCCGTACGATATTTGTATGCCGCAATATTATTTTATTTTATTTTACTTCTAAAATCAACTTGATCAAAGGCTTTGTATTATATCTTCTTTCCATAGTGAAACTCTTCTTGCTACTCTCTAGCATAATAGATGTAGGCAATAAATCCTAACCAATGTAAAATCTTGGCATCATTTTCATTTACCTTGTGTTTTGACTGTCTGTTTGATTTTCAGTTTCCCCGGTTTAGTAACTACCATCCAATGGGCGTTTGACATGTGTCTCAATCTGTAAAACAGGCTGGCATGACAGTAAAAAGAAGGAAACAGATCATTGAAGACAGACGTGAAAGGAATTAGTCAACTTGTACAAAAAGTCATTTAAATCACTTTTCTTCCGTAATTTCCTAGAGTTCTCTGGAAACACGGGTTTAAGAGTATTCTTGTGAGGTTTGAGTGCTTGTTGTAATTGGTATGTTTGTGGGGTGGCGAGAAAGTGGTGAGAAGTCAATTAGAAAACAATCTTTGTAACTCTTTTCTTGGTGTCTTAGTGGATAAAGGCCCTTGGAAGGTCACAAGTGGATGTATGACACATTAAATTGTCGGAACCACTATAAATTTCGGTGTTGTTTCTTGTGTGGATGTGTGTGTGATTCTTTGCAGATCGGCAGTTTTCTTGAGGTCTGGAACTGTTATTTTGATTCAATTTTCTTTTTATTTTGGACTGGTAAAACATTTTCTTTTCCAATAATTTCTTTGTTGTTGTTACTATTTGCCACAATATTTATAATTTTATTATATTTATGGCATTGTGACTGATATGCTAGACGATGAAAAATTGGACTACACATGTGCCATATAATGGCATTATATATAATAAAATAATATTGCGTTTGAAAGACACATTTATTGTATATAATACCTCAATACAATGTGTGTTTAGTTATCTTATATATCTAATTATAAAACAAATACCACTCAAAATGCTATTTAATTATTTTATTTCTATTTATTTTATCAATTACATCACATTCTCTTTCATACCAATACATATTAAAATAACTATTTAAATATAAACAATCGAAACATATTATACATTTGAATATAAAAAGGGCACCCAAATATACATTGTATTTTGCATGTCACAGTTACATGCGATATAAAATTGAATGCGTGATTTAAATGAACAAGGTAGCAAGCACAAAAAAGTCGGCAAACTTTCATGTCAGAATTCAAAGGGTCTGAATTCAACGTACGCCGGCTAAAAGTTAATATCTTCCGCTGATTCAAATGTCAAAGTGACAAAATCAACACTATAGCTCAATGGTCTATATATATTTATCCAAACGTTCCCCACGGCACTATGCATTTGATAATTTTCAACGATGAAAAATCACACTGTGAAAAGGCCTTTTATCTTCAAGATATTGGATATCACACTTCTAAAGTCAAAATACACATACTTTTGATTGAGCACTAGAGATTGAAGGAGTACTCTTTTTTTTTTTTTTTTCATTTTCTCTTTCCCATGAGGAAATGTTACCAGCCATAAAAGCTGTCTTCAAATATGTAATATGACCGACTATTGCTTTATGCTTTGTTTCAATTAAAATAAAAAAAAAATTTAAAAAAATTTTGAACCACACGTACAAGAACCGGCTGTGGTTAACTTTTTCCTTTTTCCTTTTTTTGTTTTTTTGTTTTTTTTTTCCAAATAAATGAAGAGGAGTAACTAAAATCTCCCCTCAGATTTATTAAAAAATCATAATTCAGCCTAAACGACCGACCAAACAAAGGCTTCACCGACTTTTCCCTTTGCTGTTCAGGTCTTGAATTATGACTCCTAAGTCTACTACTTTCCAAACTAGTATCGTTTACTATTCGCGGAATCATCTTTGCCATGTGAACCGAGAAAAAGAAAGAAACAAAAAGAGACGTAAAAAGAATTCACGTAATGTATATATTGTTGTCGACGTTAATGCTTGTTAAATCAATGTAACAATTTCACCATCAAACCGCACACAAATCAAATAAATTGCCAAACACACGCACGCATATATTGAAAGCCAATTTTTCCGTCAACAATATACTGAAAGCCAATAAATTGTCTCCGTCAACTATATATATTTATTGAAAGCCAATTTTTCCCCAAAAAAGAAAAAGAAAAAAAAAAAGATAATTTTGTTAGACTAAAAGTGCCCAACTGCGTAAAAGACACACTTAGCCCGTAAGCCGGGGCCAATTTTGCCTCAAGCATGTTACTCAGAAACGCCTTTCCCACAAAGTAGTCAATAGTCATTTATCTCACCGTTTGTAACGATTCCTTACGCATCATTACAATTGACTTTTCTTTTTAATATTCATCTGTTACAAAAATACAAAAATAAAAAATTTAAAATTAATATCTTAACTTATCATAAAACTTTATTTAGATAATTTTAAGGAAAAAAAAAACTTCAAAATAACTTTCGTAATTAATATAAATTTTTAAAACTATCTCACAAAATAAAATTTAAGAAAGTCCATGTGAATAATCCAATCAAAATAACAAGAAACTAAAATCTCAAAACTTTATTTCAAATTAAACTTGTTCATCTCATGATCGTTCCTTTCGTTTTTCCATCACACACATCCCGTTTCCACCCTAAACTTCTCCATTATGACCTCTTATCATTTCTTTTATGTACAACATGAATTAATTTATATAAGTAAGGACTTAATAAGATACTTAATTCTTACAAACGTAAATAAACATCCTTTTTTTTTTACATCATCATAAATATAAACATTGTTAGAAAATTTTAAACTTTCAAAACCATCATAGAGTGGGTCCGGCGTTGTACCATTATAACGCGCTAGTCACGGAAGGAGTGGGGTAACAACTCCCAAACCAACAGTGACAAAAAGTGTTGGAGAATGAGAATACAGTAACAACAATGGAGGCAAAGAAAACTGAAAATAAATATGAGTTTGATATGAGAATACTTTCCTTTGAAGTTTAATTTGACCTCTTTACTAAGTTTGCTAAAAAGTTTAACGGTAAATTACCCCTAAGATATAACAAACCTTTGAATACAATATCTAACAATAGTATTGTATTCCAAAACAAAAATATGAAATCTATAGATTTCTAGAGTTTTTAAAAGCACAGAGATACCTTTTCATAAACCGTTACAACTATGATAATCCATGTAACTTTTTGGAGTGGTGCCTCTTCATTGCAAAGACATCTCGTTTGGTGTATATTCATTTATCATATATCAGTTTCTAATAATAATTCAGTTTTCTATCAAAATATACAACCCATAGGTACAAAGGTTCGAAACAATTCAAAAGACACATTTGAAATTCTTGTATCAACAAGAGTTGCATAGTCACGAGCCTAATTGGCATGGCCACGCCATGCCCTCAGAGCATGAAGGTTCCATGATGTGCAGACATGCACCATGTGTAGCGCGGCCACGCCACGTTTTCGGCCTGCTAGGCGGGCTGCAGGAAGCGCAGCCGCACTGCCTTCTCTACTCTCTCCACTCTCGCGGTTTTCATGGCTTTTGTGGTCCTCTTGTATCTTTTGATCTTATGTCAAAATTAAGATACATTACAATCTCTCTAACAAAAAGTCAGCTCACTGGATAAAAAACCATTCACGGTCATATTATCATCAAGGGTGTACAATGTCATTTTAAAATATAAAATACTTATACATACATATTTATACTTTTCATCAAAATGTCATCATAAGAGAAGTACTAACATCATAATATCATCATTAACATCAAAATATATACTTCTCAATTCTTAAATTCATGTTACATGTAGGTGTGTACTTATATAAATGTCTTACTTAACCTTTTTAATCTTCCTGACAGTAACGCGTAATTGAGGTCTCAAGTGTTCACCTTTAGAACCGTTCATGCCATAATAATAAGTATAAATAAATTATTAAAAGTCTTTAATAATTGATCAAACACATCCTTCAAATGATAACAATACCTATTAGGCCTATTTCATCCTCCAATAACATCAAAATACAAAAATTAAATAATTACATTAAATTACAAAATTTTACAAAAACTGACAACTGGAACTCTGTCCCTTCAAAAATTTATAAAAATTCGTATAGGACACTAAATAACCTGAAACTAATTTTAAACGAAAGTATACATCCAGAGATTTCTATAGGTACTTAATTTGTTGAAAACAAAGACCGTTTGGACCTTCAAAAATAGTTTTGCATTTTTGAAAATCATAAAAATTCACAGAGGTCTACAAATAATCTGAAACTAGTTTCAAATAAAATTAGACATCCAAGGCTTTCTAACAATATCAAATTTGTTAAAAATGGAGTCCATTTGTTACCTTAAAAGTAATTTGGAATACTAATCATAGAATCTGAAAATTTTCAATAGTAGTCAAATTCGAAAATTCTACCAATAAAATTCAGTAAAAATAAAATAAACACCTTCCACATGCATAAACCATATACATATAATGACCAACCTTAAGAATGTTTTAAAAACATAAAATCATGAAACCACGACTCCCGCAATATCATGAATAAGAGATGAAACCCTAACCCTAAAATCAACTAATCGCCAAAATTCAACCACAAAACCCAAACATATTCATAAATCAATAACTCACCATCACTCAACAATAAAACCTCTCTCAAACATACGTTCATGCTCTCACTCCTCATCTCCCTTCAACCAACACCAAACAATCGTCAAGAAATTACTTAATCTCTCATGAAATTCCAAAACACCAATGAAAGAAAAGAAGAAATCGTACCACAAAAATATTTTAATTTCGCTCCAGAATTAAAAAATATCAATGGATTAAGAGTGGAGGTTTGGTGACTAGTTTATGGAGTTTTGAAAAGTGTGGGAGAGAGAAAAATAAGGGACAAGTGAGGGAGGAAAAGAATGAGCATTGAAGAAAGATGATTAGATTTTTTTATGGACTGAAATTAAAATTTGATTGCATAATAATTTATTGAAATAATATGCTAAGGGCTGTCATCAAGGGCTTATTTTGAGCAAATAAGATTATTAGACGGCTAAGAAATTGAATGGAATTTAAGAAGGAAAGTTTTTTTTTTTTTTTTTTTCCCTCTCACGTTCTTTCCTTTCCCTTTTCTTCTGATAAACTTCTTCCCTTATATATATATATATATATATATATATATATATATAGTCCTTTTTTCATCTTAACTTCCTCTTCTTTTTCCTTCTTATACACACACTCACACTCACACACACACACACACACACACACACATATATATATATATGTATACACATCATGTATCAAAAATATAAAGGTAAACGTATATAAAACATATAATTACTATATCATAAATATACCTTTAATTATACAATAATCATCACATAAATTCCTCAAATCATTAAATTAAATTCTTCAATTTAGCATGAATTTTATTCTAACACATCGAGTTCTTATCGTGTTCACTTTTAAAAAATAACTTAATATAACTTAAGAATTAATTATATATATAATATCATCACAGTACTCATACAAATTTCTAACATCAATTTCTAATATTATGATTAATTTATATTGGGGCGTTGCATCATTAGTGAACTTGTTTTTTCTACAATAATATATATATATATATATATATATTAATATTTCAGCTTAGTATTCCCAAAGCTAGTAATAATAAAGAGAATTTTATAACTAAGGTAATAGTAAAAACACAAATTAAGTTGGAAAAAAGAGGTAAATATGCAGGTTTTAAACGCTTAGTTAAATAAGTGGTTGGATTTTTTTTGTTTAAAAAATTATTATTAATCAATCACTGATTAATCATAGTCAATTAGTGATTAACTAAATTAATTAAAAAAACAGTTATTTTCCTAATTTTGCAACATTTTTATTAGTACTAGTAATAAGAATATATGATGAAACTTCCTATTACTATGCGAAGAAAATTCTATTTTAATTATTAAATTCATTTTTTAAAATATAATATGTAATTCTAATAATTTCAAATCACGTTTTATTTCTTACCGATAATTATGAATTCCCTAACAATGGGTAAATATAGACCTAATTCGATTCGTCGCTTCGAGTTGAAATTTTGAAGTTGGAGTTGATAAATTTTTTAAAAATTAATTAAAATTTTTGTTGATTTTTTAAAAATAAACAAAAACTGGGTTAAAAATTATGGGCTGAAGACGGAGCCAAACATAAACTTATGTTATGTTTGATGAATCAACTTCACTTAAACTCAACTCAAATTTTTCATCTTAATTTTTATCTTTTTTCTGAAAAGTCAACAAAGTTTATAATTACTTTTTAAAAAATCAACTCATATCATATCTTAAAATTTTATCTTATCTCAAACTCAACTCATACAACGAGAACCCTTAAAGTTAAAATAGAAAATAATAATAAAAAACATATAAAAACGAAAAACCGATCACGAGTCTTGAAGAGGTTTAAAGTGCACACCCATCGATAAAAAACCAAACAAATGGGGAGAGCTTGATAATCTTATCTGCTCCCAACCACATTCCGACAAAAGTCAAAACCTCTTCACACCGACCGTGTAAACTATCATGCGCCGCCGCCGCAGTTTCTCGCTTTCCAGCCTTGCTCGGTCGAGGTTCCTCAACTGCACGAATATTTCCCTCGCCCAAACTCATCATAATCCCCTTTACGTCTCCAAACTCACCTCCCGATTACCAAATCCCCGGTTCCTCAATGAGCATGTGTAAAACCAAAATGGCCACTGACGCTTCCGAGCCCCAGCCCCAGCCCACCCCTGCCCTGCCACCATCCTCCCGGGCCCACCACCGGACCCAGACTCAGACCCAGTCCTCCGACCTCTCCTCCCGCCAAGCCAGCTCCGACTACTCGCCTCGAACCTCCCAGAGACCGTACAAGCCTTACTCCGCTGCCGAGGCCTCCACTTCCAACACCTCCAGCGCCGCCTACACCTCCGGCTCCAGCTACAAGCTCTCCTCCGATAACTCGATCTCCAGCAGGACTTCTCTCTCCAGCCTCCGCGATAGCCTCCCTGAAAACCCTCACATCTACGATTTCAAGGAGATCTGCTCCGCCACCAACAACTTCCTCGCCAAGCGCTACTCTTCCTCCTCCTCCACGCCGTCTTGGCGGTGCGTTCTTCGCGGCAAGGAGGTGATCGTTTTCCAGAGGAAGTTCCGGAGAAAGATCGGGACTTCGGAGCTCAGAGACCGGCTCTCGGTTATCTGCCGGAGCCACCATCTTAGCATAATCAAGCTCCTCGGAGCCTCCGTCTCCGGCGACCATATCTATTTGGTGTACGAGTTTCTCAACGGAGCGAATCTCGCCGATTGCTTGAGAAACCCTAGAAATCCAGGCTTCACTGTACTTTCGACATGGATGTCGAGAATGCAGATCGCGACGGACCTCGCGCACGGCCTCGATTACATCCACAACAAAACAGGGCTAAGCATCAACCTCGTGCACAACCACATCAAGAGCAGCAGCGTCGTCGTGACGGAGCCTTCTTTCAAGGCCAAGATCTGCCACTTCGGCGCCGCCCAATTGTGCGGCGAGACCGTCGTTCGGAGTCCCTCGCCGATCTCGAAAGGCGAAATCACAGAGATCTCCGACGATGACGATGACGATGACGAATCGGATTCGAAATTGAAAAATTCGAGGGATTTGAAGCGAATGGGGAGCGGTAGGATGCAATTCCAGGGAGTGATGGGGTACATGTCGCCGGAGTTCCAGTCGAGCGGCGTGGCGACGCAGGAGTCGGACGTGTTCGCGTTCGGAGTGGTGATACTGGAGCTCCTGTCCGGCGACGAGCCTCTCAAGTACAAGTTCGACAAGAGCAAGCGCGAGTTCGTGATGACGTCGCTGATAGAGTCGGCGAAGTGGGCGCTCGACGGCGGGGGCCGTATCAGGCAGTGGATGGACAGGAGGCTCAGGGACTCGTTCCCGGTCGACGTGGCGGAGAAGCTGACACGTGTAGCGCTGGAATGCGTCCACGTGGACCCAGTCGAACGACCCAACATGGGACGCGTGGCGGGGAAGGTTTCGAAGCTCTATCTGGAGTCAAAGACTTGGTCCGACAATCTTACGCTTCCTACAGATATTTCGGTGTCGTTGGCTCCTCGGTGAACAACAATTCAGGATTTTTTTTTTTTAATAAAATATTTGGAAATTTGAATATATGCTTACGGAGTGACATTATTGGATACTGATTTTTTTGACTTTCTTCTGATTAATCGACATGGAATATTTTCAGATAACGATTCTTTTTCTTAGATTAAACAATTTATTGTTCTGTACAATTTAATATTTGTGCCGTTAGATTAAGACACAACTAGAGGCGGCGATTGGCTGTATATAAATATATATATATATATATATTTGTTCGTATTCAGTTGTACAGTCAAAGAAGAAACATAACCGGCGATTTATTATTCCTCCATTGAACAGATCCTGTGAATATAACACGAGTAGGATTATTAAATTTCGTTTCTTTTTTTTTTTTTTTTTGTTTTGTTTTGGTTTTTTTGGGTTCTAATTGGTCAAAAATTAGTACTTTAGCGAGAGTAATGACCTTTGATGCAAACAGGCGTAATGGGTGACAAATCGGGCAAGAAAAATCAGGCAGACCACAACTAGAACAGCCTTTTTGTGGGGGGAAAAATAAACAAAAGTGGAGTAAAAAGTATGCAACTTGAAATAAAAAGTCAACGGAGAGAAGTCCATAAACAACATCAAAAGCCCGGAACCAAAAACTTTTTGGTGGGAATGACGATGAAAATGATGCAGTGAGAAAGTCAAACGCAGCCAAGATCAGTAGCTATCTTGGATAGTAATTATTGTTGTTGGAAATGTTCAACTCAAATGGCAAATATGGTCCAGTCCACCCCGTTGGTTATTTCATGGCACGGAACAAGCTGGAAAGTCGAACAAGACTGCAAAATCTGCTTTACTTTCGTATTAATTATATATAAAAATAAAAAATAAAAAAAGCTGTCGGCAAAAAAATAAAATTAAAAAAAAAAGGTCAACCTTAAAGACAATGATTGTCTCGTCTCGTGTAACTAGAAACCAACGCAAGCAATTATGTAAACTAACTACAAGTCCAGTAACGGAACGGAACAAAACTAAAACAATCAAATCCTCAGAAAAAAAAAATCATGCAATGAAGAATCAAACGTGAATAATTTGCTACACGTAAATATGTAATGTAAATGCAATGGAATGTAATGCATAATACCAAACACTAAAAGACAATTGAAAGAGGGGGTCATCTACCTACACACACAGTTTAAGCTTTAAAAGATATTGACATTCTAAGTTGACAGACTTCTGTTCTTACCATTCTTCTCTCTTTTTTCTTTTTTCTGTTTTTTTTTTTCTTTTCTTTTTTCCAAATTAAGGTTAGCAAAGTATACCCCTCGTGCGTAATTGAGCTCGATGATCCGAAGTATTTCTTTGCTTACTAGAACAGCTGACAAACATCCTCAGACAGCAGTTGACAGTGGGACCAGTGCATTTGAGGTGCTGGCCGGGAAGGACGAAACGGCCGGAACAGTGCAAGAGACTTTTGACCTACTTTCCCTAGGATATGGATAGATGACCGCCAATTCCCTAACTCGCCACAAAATTGATTCCGGCACATAGTTCGATGCTTGCTTTCGTCCTTGCTCGACCTGCAGAAGCTTAGAACAATAAGCAATCAGATAAATATAGGAACTTGAGCTATAGCAGGAGCCAATGCCAACGCCAACGCCAGCGCCAGCCATCTGCTCATGTTATGATTTCTTATTTATCATACACCTGGAGTTTGTAGTGTAAAACTGTCATCTGAGTTGGAACAGATTACAAATGATGCCGTCCCTTTTTGTTCATTAGATACAAGATTTTCGTAAATTTTAAAAGATAATCAGAATACGAGCTGCTTGCTGTATTTGCAACAGTCACACCTTTGTATTTTCCAAATATTTGTATATCATACCAAGTAAAATCAGCTGGAGTTTCTGCAGATTTTAGATTCAGCGTTTAAGGTACTTGTTCATGACATTAATTAAGAAAGAAAGAATGTAACGAAATTTAGCCACACCTTTTCCTTGATCTGCAATTGGGCACAGCTTGCCCTTAATAGATTTCGCCATTTGTCCTGAAATCACAAGTTGTCAAATTTTGACATCAAGAAATTAACAGTCACTATTAATGAAAAAACATTGTCAACTACCTTGAGATCTACAGATGTACGATGTGAAGATGACGAAAAAAGTAATCTCTTTATCTCAGTCCATCTCCCCACTCCACACTGAGAAACACCATCGACTAATTTCACCACCTCCTCAGTAGTCCATGATATATGGCGTTTTCTCCGGCTGCTACCTTTTGCGGTATAACTCCTTGCAGCACACTCATCCTCGGAAAAGTCTTCTGGTGACTCCACTAAAAGAGGCTCTATCTCAAGCCTCTCGCTTTGCTCTAAAAGTCTATTGTCCTTGGATTCCTCGGAGCTCTGCACCTAAAATTAGACTATAAAGTTATTTATACAGAATGAAAATAGATAAAAGTAGAATATGCCTGAGAAACAATGCTTGAAAGAAAGTGAACATTTTATCTGCACAATATTGAAACGGTACTAAAAAGACAACAGGATACATAGTTATAAATTCCCTTCACTCATACACGGTTTGACCACGGAATCTGAAATGCCTAGTGGATCCTCTTACACAATAACTACTTAAAAAACTTGACAAAAACTGCACAATAGAATCTTTCTTACCAAAGATGGTTTATTTTTCTTTGGGTGGGGTTGCTCCTTCTCCATGGGAAGACCAAATGGAACTTGGATACACCCTCCATTAAAAGAATCATCCTCGTATACCACTTGTTCTGCATTCTGCCACTTATATTTTGGATATCTATCATGCAGAATCCTATCCTTCGATCTTTTTCCTATTCCGCATTTTTTATTACTTGATTTTGATTCGTACTCCAGTGATTCTTCAATATATCTCTTGGGTGGCTTTCGTGACCTCTTCGGTGAGACAAGTGGTTCGGGCCTGTCTCCTTCATCTAAGGAAAAGAATTCGATTTTGGTAACATCAGAAGTTGAGGTCTTTAAAGATTCACACCCATCTACTCTCTTCCTCTTCATCTGCTGCTCTCCTGAAATGCTCTTGTCATTCAATGATCCTGTTACGGTATGAGTGGAACTCGCACGGTAGTCTACGATGGAAGAGAATACGGTTTTACCGTCACTTTCAGTAGATATTTCTTCAAATTTCATGAGGTTCAGGCTACCATCAAACTCAGCATAGTTTTCCAAACCATATAAATCATGTTTCTTTTGCCAATTCTTGTCGATTAATAATGTTTCATGTCCAGAAATGTTCTTAAAGGCCTCATCTAGTTCGTTGGCTGCAGCTTGGTCAAGCAAAGAGTGATGGTTGTTTGTATCCTTAAGCCCCAAAATACACGTGGATGACAACTGGACCATTAACTCACCCGAGTCTATTTTATGGACACTTCGGCATTCGTTTTCTAATCCAACATTTCCCAGACAAGAAGATCCCTTGCAGGAGCCAGTATCCAGTTTGCGGGCTTTATCCGCATGATTGGAATCTGCAAAAGGGTAGAAAGAAAGCTTTCATATGCTTAACTAAAAGAGCAATATGACAAAACAAGTTTTTCCAAATATTATTCTTCTAAGCAGACTTACCAAAACGATACTCATCACAACCCCCAATTTCGGTTTCTTGTGACGCATCTGAAGGGAACTATTAAATTAAGAGAAAGAATAAACTTCAGACAGCTTTCATACGTGTTAGCATAAAAGTATGAATCCATGGAGGATGAACCAAAAAAATATAAGCAGCAGCAGAGCGTAAGCACCAAATTAGAAGTTAAAAAGTATATGAAAGTTGTTAGTAATGGGAAGGTCCCCGTAAAAATATATTTACTGTAGACACAAAGAAGTACTGAGACTCATACAGAGTGCCAAAAACATCTTCGTCAACAAGTGATTTTAGCTAGAATATCCATCAATTAAAGTAGATACCAAATATAATTAAAGAACATAAGGCCACAGAATGTTTTGGTAGGTAACATACCAACGAAAAGAGAAAAGGTACTAAAAGACAACAGCAAAAGACCGAATACTAAAAATTATCCCTCTAAAAGCTTTAGCTTCTGAGTGACAGATAAATTCAACCTTCATCTGATAATTCTCAGGTAAGCGTAAACAAAGTGGAAAAACCAATGAGATAATTTGTGATTGCAAACAGTACATACTTCTGGGCTTTTTCCCTCTCCTTTCGTAAGCTTAGTTTGAACTGCATCTGCAGAGTTAAATTATAAGTCGGATCAAACAAAGAAATAAAAAACAATACTAACACCATAAACAATAAAGTCACATCGAAGTATCACAAACAAAGAACCGTAGCACCTAACTTCATACACTCACAACTATTAACTCGGATTCATTTTTCAACATTTCCTCCAACAGGAGAAAAATTAAGAACTCTTTCTACAGATGCATATAGAAAATTATAACAACTTTGTAGCAGGATCACTCTGATCAGGAAAGAATAGGCAGGAAAGCTGATCTACCAAAACCTATAATAAAGGGATTTTCTTAACATATACACGCATAAAAATAGATAAGCTGGACAAAAAACGCAAGACAAAGTGACAGCTTTTCATAATCAAATTACACACACAAACACATATGATCTAATTGGTACCTAAAAAAAAAAAAACAAAAAAACAAAGATGGGTTGCAAACAAACATCCAGTAGAATTTTAAAACCTCAACAAACTGAGTATGTTAATTGAAGTGCAAGTAGAGAAAGTACCAGTATCAAGTTTTATCTGATCATACTCAAAAGTGCATGAAATATCTTCAATATTGAAGTTTTTCTCAATTTGGAATGCATCCAAATCAAGAAGACCACTAACCCAATCTTCTTTACACCCGGGTTCTACCAAGAAATGCTCCAACACCACAGGTTCATCCTCTGAGGCAGGAAAAATAGGCATATCTGCATCAACCTACAGATGAATAAGAGAAACTGTTACATTAAACCATTAACTCAAGAGTTCCTTAATGATGGGAAAAGAAAAGAACAATAATGATGAAACAGGAGAACATCTTTTAGAATATATTATGAAAATGGTGGCTTTCAACATGCACGGAAGCATTTTTACCAGCTTTAAGACGCAAACTGAAACACAAAACAATCACTACATCATTAGGTTGCCTATTGACTTCATAATACCGCAAACTGAATTAAAATAAATCTAGGTCAGACCCTACATGAGTTCCTGTGTGTGCTTTCCCAATGTGAGATTTAAAACATTAACCAGGCAATGAAGTATATACTATTCGTACAATCTTAACGCCAAGCCTTCTTTTTCAAGAATGGGATTCCCCATAGAGAAGTTTTATTTATGATTTTCTAAGCCAGAAAATGCTACATCCAAATAATTTGAACAGAAAACAAAAGATAAATCCGGAAAAAATATATATTATATATGTACAAGACATACCTCATAAGGCTTACAGGTGAACATACTTGCCCGGGATTATCTTAAATTTGCTTTCTATCTAACAATCTGTAAGCTCGCAGCATTAAAATTAGATGTCAAAAAAATATCGTGAATTAAAATTAGAACTTCAAATTAAATATCAGCAAAAGTTCAAGGAATGCATAACATTTAATACAGTGAGACTGGCACAGATAATCACATGACAACTACATTGATAAATATCAGAAACTCCCATTTCCAGACTAACAAGAAGAACCTTTTTCTAAGGTTATTTCTGAATCACACTACTAAGCAATATTCACAAAAATAAACAATCAATTTATATAGAAAGAAAAAAACCCAAAGTGGGGGAACATCAACAGAGTAGAATACCCAGCAGTAAAAAATCCACTTTTAGCCTAAAAACATTATTTCTAAGAAGTTTTCTCTAGCAAAGGTTTCATTGTTGTTAGACTCAAGCTAGAGACTTGAAACAATTTTCTAGTTTTGACCTTTCCTTTAGAGTGACAGCAACTTCAATTACTACTTTTCTGAGCTAGGAACCGTAAAAGGGAAAAAAAAAATTCCTAAAAATTCAACTTTCACAAAATTTCAAAGAAACTAGGTCAAATTTCTCATTTTTCTTTGTCCTGCCCTATTGTATTGACGTGAATTTCAATAAAATCAGTGGGGTCATTTAGCTTCAAATAGGGCAATCAAAGAATACCCTTTTGTCACCTGAATGCTTCACCCATTTTATTAACCAAACCAGAAGCTACAAATAGGCAAAGCAAAACGCCATGCAAAATCACAAAAACAAAAGAAATCTCATAAATCATAATCCCACATTCAAACACAACCCAGAAAGAAAATCAGAAGCAATCACAAAAAGCTCAGATTGCACCAACAATTAGTGGATATAAACAAAAATCCCAGAAAAACAAACTATTAAAAAAGTACCCCCGAGAAGTGAATACAAGAATAGCAAGCTTATCAGATACCAATATTGTAAAAAAACAAACTTCATAGGAGAAATCGAAAGAAACCCAGAAGAAATAAAGTAAAGTAGAGTAAAGTACCTCATGCAAAACAGCCGAAGAAGGAAAAAAAAATGGGGGGAATATTCACTGTACTGTGACTCGAGGGCTGAGCTTGCCAGAAGAAGAAAAAGAAGAGGAACAGAAATCACCACATTACCAAGGCTGGAGGGAACAAAACGGAGGAGAGAGAAAGAGGCAGAGAAACGGAGGAGAGAGAAAGAGAGGAGGAGTAGGAGGAGGAGGGAGAAAGGGAGGGAAAGTGTAGTGACCAGTGTAGAGAGAGAAAGAGAGAGCAATTTTATCAAATAAATCTTTTTTTTTTTTGCATTTATATTTTGGATGCGGATTTGAAAGGAGAAATAAAATGAAATTGGAAATGGTAAAAGAGAGGCGGTTGGAGTCCGTGAAGAGTGCTGGGGTGGGGCAGTGGGGGACAGGTCAGAGAGAGAGAGAGAGAGAACGAGTTTGGGGATTTTTTTTTCTTTTTTTTTTTTTCCGAGAAATAGGAAGGTTTTCAAAACAAAAAATCTAGATGATATAATTAATAACGTTAATATGATTTTAATCCTAAGAGTTTATTTTTATCTAACGAGTAAGTTAAATTAAATCATAAATCATTAAAAAAAACTAAAAAATATAGTTAAACAAATGATTTAAAATAAAAATAAAATAAAATAAAATAAACCATATTAACCGTTAAGAAGATAGAACAGTCACCCAAGTTAGAGAACTTCACAAGGCTTTTTGTTTCATGTCTTATAAGTGAAGGGTCCACATGGGAAATTGTATGGCTGGAGTGGATTAACAATTTAAACAAACAGCATTAACCTCTCCAACGTCCAAAGCGCCAGCCACGTCTTATTTGCAATAATTAATTAATTAATTGAATTACGACTTTATTAATGTCAATTTAATGAGGGATGCTGCTAACGATGATATCGATTTTCGCAGGATTTTGGCGGGAATTTGAGCGGTAGATAGAGTTGGTAAGGAGCAGATGAAAATTATAAAAAAATAAAAAATAATATAAGGAAAATAAATTAGTAATAACTCTCTTGCTGTGATGTTTTTAATGTGTAAATCTGTAATAGAGTTTCGTTTATATATTTTATTGATAGATCTTATTTTTAAATCGTTATGATACAATTAAACGGTTAAAATGTTATTTGTGCATTATAACTATCATGCATATTACTCATAGCATTATAGACTAATTAATAAATTAAACAAATAATAAATAATAAAAAAAAACTAGATCTAGCCGATGAAAGGCTTGAGGGGGAGGGGGGAGCTCTTCACCGACCGCTCACGTGATAGGACGGGGGCTTGTCGTCATTGAGGGCGTCGCAGGTCATCGCATGGGATCATCGGGCTCACAGGTGGATGGTCCATCACCTGGGGTCGAGAGCCTCAAGAGGTGAGGGCCTTGTCATTGCGGGAAGGTTGGGCCCTTGCTGGGTGGCTGGATCTGGCCGGCAAGGGACACGAGGGGGTGCAGATTTGGTTTGGGGGAAGGGAGAGCCTTCGTCAGCATCCGTGGGGGAGGGGAATGGACTGGGGTTGTCTTTGTCAACGTCGCACATATCTGGTTTGGGGAGGGAGGGGGTCTTCATCGGTGTCGGGGGGGGGGGGGGGGGGGAGGGGCTCTTGTCGATGACATGGGGGGGTCCGTCGATGGACAGTCGCCGGCTAGTGTTTTTTTAATTTCTTTGAATTGTTTAAATTTCTTTTTTTTTTCTTAGTATATAATACTATAAAGTAATGTGCATTTTAGTTATTATGCACAAATAATATATCAGCCGTTCAATCACATCGTAATAGTTTAAAAATGAGCTCTATCGATAGGATATATAAATGAGACTCTACCACATATTTACCCGCTTTTAATAAAATTTTTTTTTTTTGCTAAAAGTGCTTTTAATAGTAGTTTTTTTTTTTTTTTTGTTAGTAGTTTGACTTTATTTGGATACAATTAGTAAATTTCTTGATTTTATAAGATTTAACGGGTAATTTACTTACCAAAAAAAAACAATTGGTAATTTATGTGATTTTATAAATTTTTATTTATTATAAAGTTCATTATAGTATTCATTAATTAGTGAATATTTACTCTCTCTCATAAAGAACCCACATTATTAGATCAAGATAGATATTTTTGTATTGTCTTCCTCCTTTTTATTTCATTATTTAATTTCTATTACTTTTTTTTTTAACTTGAAATGAAGAGATTTGAATAAAATCACCTCTTTTTACTTGCTAGTCTATATTGGTAAACTTGAATGGTTCATTTCCCTATCGAGACCCTTTGTAAACATTTATTTCCTTGAGAAAAATAGCATATGAATTCTCATTTGACATAAAAATTACACATTACTCCTAATTATTCCTATATTTAATTCTGGAAGTGAAAATTTGAACTCTATAACCTCATAATGTAATTAAATATAGATTTACTATTAAATTATGCCTATAATATTGTGTGAGTCTATTTGTCACTTATGTTTTTTTGTTATTGTTTAAAGTCTCTAATACAACGGAGGTGGTATCCACACTTTACAAGTTTACAGTTTCTTGTTTATTTTTATTTCTTGGTAGTTTATTTCTTTTGGTTCTGTTGTATTTGTTTCCATACAAAATAAAGAGTGGCCTTGTTGCTACAGGATTCTAGCTCTTATTCTGATATTCCAATTGTATTTTTTCTGTGATTGGAATGCAGTAGGTGTCTTTTCCTTTGAATTCGATAAAATTTACTGACAGATTTGATCTCAGTTGAAAGTTAAATCTCATTGTATGTTTACGTTGATTTTAATTCTAATTTTTCAATGCAATCCTTTTCAAAAAATTTCCCTCACAATAAACGAGTTCATTCGTATTTATAACAACTCCAATCAATAAATAATCATAACAACTATTTACTATAATGCATTAACTATCTGTTTTAATTTATATTAATTTTAAATTACTCCTTTTCCATTCTGCAATCTTTTAATCCATTTCAAATAAGAAAATAGCTACTTTTTGAACAAGTGTCCCTTGCTCTGAACTTGTGACAAGAAAACAACAATCATCGTCAATTGATTATGAGAGTACCAATCAAGAATTAGTTGTTTATTTTGATCAGTTTTAGGCTTTTAGCTTATGCAATACAAGTATTAAATTAATCACTAAACCACTACAAATTGACCACTACACATGTTATATATATACATATATATATATATATGTGAGGCAAATATTTTTCCACCACCCAAAGTCAAAACTAGGTTCCACTACTTTTTTTCCCTTGATTTGAGCTTAAAGACTTCTCTAACATGCCATGATAACGACCTTTGTGTGTTCAGATACTACTTCTACGTCAAGTTAAGAATCTTTGCCTTTGGTTTTACTTAATTCAATTACCACATCATTATATACGTGTAAAGTTAATCAAATTAATAATTTGTACACATATTTGTCCAATCACCAATTGAATGATCACACCGTGTAAAATTTATTATCGGACCATGTCCAATAGTTAAAATATTATGCAATTGTCAAAATATTTTAGATAAGATAACACTAATAAATTTTTTTCATAAATAAAAAAAATGATATATATACTCCATTATTTAATGACCTAACCGTTATATATATTTCAAGCTCGGCAAATAGGGCATCAAGACACATTTTTTGCCCAGTTACTAATGAGGTGATCCAGCGATTATAATATCATTTTTCCTTCTCTTCTAATATTAGTATGTGGCCAATAAATAATACGACGACTTAGAATTGGATTAATCCAGTAAAATATCAAGACATTTTTTTCCCCAGTTACTAATGAGATGATGCAGTGGTTAGAAAACTTTTTTTTTTCATCTTTTATATTATCAGTGTCTGGAAAATAAACTATACAATAAGACAGAATTGCGTTAGATTCTTTATGTCTATTACTAAATCACCAAAATTTTTCACTAAGGGAGTGAAGACATGATAGCTCTAATAATCTCTTTTTATCGAGCAAGAAAAATACCCTTTATTTTCTCCACCAGATCCATTATGAATCATTTAGTAACTCTTATTGAAATATCAAACATTTGTCATGGAAAAGGGGGGGAAAAATGACATAAAAAAAGAGTTCAAATGGCCAGAAGATATTGGAACTCATAGTCATAAGGTATTTTCTCCACAGTGGCGCCAGTTACCCTGCCACTGCTGTGTGATCTGTAGCAGTCCACTATCGACTTCCTCAGTGACCCAGATGTAGGCAATTGGTGGCACACCCACTCAACCAGTAACTCTTTATCTGCTGCAAAATCAAGCAGGTTTCTCATCAGTAACTCTGGCAATGCAATCTTCTTCGTGCTTGTTACTATCACTGAAGCTTGAAGATACTCCAGCTTTGACCTCTCCAACTCAGCCACAACACTCTCCGCCGTGTACATTCTCACCTGCAATTTGGCAAAACATCTCTCAGCATTCATGTTCATGTCGAGTTTCGAAGAAAAAGGAATGGAAATGGACATCTTACAGCAGGAGAAGATCGGGTTCCGCAGCATAGTGCAAATGTGACATTCGGATCCGTTGATTCGAGGCCGTAGAGCTCGCGAACAATAGCTTCTTTGTCGTCATTTTCACCGTTCTTATAGACCTAGAACGAGTCATATTGAGTACCAGATTATATAAACAATACACATATGGTGTGTGTAAGTCATACACATATGTTTCGTATGTATATATATATATACCTCTTTCATGGTTGAAGGTGCTGATTTCCTCAGAATGTAATGCTCAATGGCTTGAGCATTGATGATATTGCCTCCTATGTTGAGAATTGCCTAGTTGAAATAACTAATTAGCAACCAAATAACAAGCCACTTTTGGATTAAAAAGTCCTTTACAAGTTACCTTGTTCATCAATGTGAGTAGTTTTTCCGATGAAGACGGCACTCCATATTGGAGAAATCCCTGGAAAAACATGGGGGGGAAAAAATCACAGCAAAACATGAGTCTCAAACAGAACAGGTCGAATAATTCTCGGTTGTTTCCTGATGTGTGCCTAAGCTTTTGCAAAGCAGAGCAAGTATAATTCAAGAATGGCTTAAATCTTGCTCTTGTATGCAAAGATTATGTACCACACACCAAGTTGGAGCTCTCTAAAATGGAACTTAAATTTATTAAAAAAAAAAAGAAAAAGAAAAAAAGACAAGTTTATTTTTTCTCAAAATATATACATGCATGATACAAGCATTGTACATGTTGATCCAGAATGCTAACTTCTGTTGGTATGTCAAGCTTCTCAAATCCACCGTCTGTAGATTGTTCATCAGTAGCCTGTCGCGAAGATCGCGAACAAAATATCAAAAACTGGAAGCATTAGGTTATGAAACAACGATTGACAGTTCATTGTGCTGATTCGATTTTTACGTACCGTAACTTTCTTAGGAGAGGGAGAGAACTAGGACTCGAGACGCATTTCGGGTCCATAGAGCTTGCAGTGAACATAACCAAGTTCTTATAAGGGCCAATGTCCCTTGGAATGGACTCTTCCACATTGAAGATACCATAAGGGTCTTGTTGCCTTGATTCCTTCGAATTCGAACCAGCCTCGACTCTGAAGCTTCTCGAGCTTAAGGAAGAGTGCAAAGACCTGGAAATCGGACTTGACTTCTCTAGCTCCATTGTCCTTGTTGTTCTAAGCAGCCTAATGTATATGAAGTTCAGACACTTTATGATTTCTTCAGATAGCTTGTTGGGTTGCCAATTCTGGATGTTCTCTTCCGAATGAATCGTAGCGGATACAGGCTTTGGAGGAAGGTCTGAAGGCATTCCCAGATTGCGCGTTGGCTGAAATTTAAGCAATCGGGGTTCAAATATTTTCTAAGTACTACTATTTAAGTTAGATACTTTAAACTAGTTTAACATTTTCATTACATATTCAAAAACTTTAAAATCATTTTGATTTCAAAAGCTATTTTAAAAATATAGTTCCAAACACTTATTGCAAAAGTCACAGCTTTTACTTTTATTCTTCTACTGACTCAAAGCAAAAGCAAAAGCTTTTCCAAGTGACCCTTGATGTTGAAAAGTGTTTGATGGAATTAATAAGTTAATCATCATAAGCGTACCTTGGGTGATGGATTTCTAGGATCTCTCATGGGAGAAGCTGATTTCAACAATCCACTTTTTCTCGGAACTCTTTCTTGCAACTTCTGATCTTGATCATTGAAGTAATTCTCTTTCTGATCACCAAATGCTTTGAAGTTGATTCCCCTTCTCTCATTTAGACTGAAGTCATTAAGATGATAGTCACCTTTTATGGCCTTGCTTATGAAGTGCAATGTTTTGGTTTCATATGCCATCCTATCACTATGAACACCATTGTGCATCGGGCTCGGAAATGTAAACGAGGACGAATGACCAACCGGTCCCGGACGGATTGGAGATCCGTATCGCCATTGTTTTGATTTGGTTTCCTTGTTTGTTTCCTGCTCTTGCTTGAGTCCAAGTTTAAGTTGGTTTATTTGGCCCTCAAGTCTTGCTATCTCACCTTCAACCATAGCCAACTCTGCTAGGAGCTCCTTCATCTGCATAATTCATTTGAAGTTCAAACACATTGCCCAAAACCATCTAGCAAAGGATAAAGTCCAATCTTTCAAATTGCTTCTCTCTCCCTCTCTCTCTCTCTATATATATCTATATATATATATGCATATATATTAATGTAAGAGATGTACCTTGAGAGGAAGGAAGTTTGGTATAGTAATGGCAGAGCCGCTATGTTGATTGTGAACATGCTCCAAAACTTCATGCACTTTTTCTTCTTGATTCAGCATGTTTTGAAGCGTTGAGACCTGCAACAAAAATGGATACTACCTGTCAACCTGGTCCTCTGCAAGTGGTGAATTTTTGAGTAACAAATTCCTAATAAAATCAACCATCGACATTAAATATTTAGTATATAGTATATACCAAAGTCTATTCTTATATTCATATGCTTTTTTTTTTTTTTTTGTTAATTACATTTTTGCAGATAGTTGTAATTTATACCAGATAATTCTGCAGAATAATGGGGGTGAAACTTGAAAGAGATGTGGTTCTCACTTTTTCCTTTCACTTTAATAGGCAAGTACCTAGACTAGTAGCTAATAATAATTAGACTTTAGATGTTGGATTATGGGAGTGGTCTAACTTTTTCAGATCATCAAACACTTACATTTCCTATTAAAATTCTTGGCACCAAGACCTCAAATATAAAATACATATATATGTATCAAAATGTTGCATAAGGAATAACAAAACCATCGTAACTAAATAGGATTACTGAACATATATATTTGAATATTTGTAATGCTAATTAAGCCTTAATTTGCAGAGATATCACATTGGACCTGAGTTTGACATCTTAAATAATTCTAATTCTACCAAATATTTATAAGCAATTTTGTATATGAAATTTTCATTATAATGGGTTTCAGGACCACTAGTTTTGCTCGTGACATATCAATTCAGGAACCTTGGATAAACCATACAAATATTGAGGGGGCGGAAAAAAAAAAAAAAACACCATCACCTACGTTGTAACATAGCTAGGTTATAATTCAGTTGCAACACATAAAGCATGCTTGTAGTATAGACTTTTTCAACATATATCCCAGAAGATCACTAGGCGTTGAATATATATATATATATATATATATATATATATGGTCTAAAAAGATTATCACCCCATACCTCTCTTTCAAGCTCTACTCTCTTTCTCTGCCCACTTAGCTTCTTCTTTCTCTGTACCAATCACCATCACGATCAACTCTCAAATTCCCCAAAAATAAAGGACAAAATAAAAAAATACAAAAAAATTCATGCACAACTTACGATATCCGCCGGTGAGTAGTCTCCGGCGGCGAGGCTTGCCATTAACGGAGTAACAAAAATCCTGGAGACGGAAAGGTTGAGAGTAGTAGAAAAACAAGAAGGAAAAATGTTGATAATGGAGAGGAGGCTTTGTAGAAGAGCAAAAGCATGGGAGTTGGTAGGAGAAGAGGAGTGCACCAAATCAAAGCTTGAAGGCAAAGGAAGAAGGGGTGGCAACTACTACAAGTGGTGGTGGATCTTATTGTAGATCGATGTAGTTGACATGTGAAATATTGAAGGTTTTTGAATCAGAAAAACGATTTGTGCACTACTGTTTTAGAAGATGGGAAGGAGCTTTCACTTGGGTTTTGGCAATTGGATAACTGCCTATATTGTTGGTGGGACATCATGCAAGTAAGAGAGAGAGAGAGAGAGAGAGAGGAGAGTGATATATTTGTGGTCTACTTCTTAGTTTGGCGTACCTTGCAATTGTGGTTTTGTAGGGTTAGCGGTTATGACTTACCAATATGATATCATATATCATGATCAGAAGCTTGTATTATTCGATGATTTTGTGAGTGTGAATATATTATAATAATAATAATCAAAAGCTTTGTATTATTTTTGACGATAGTTGGTAAAACAAATGATGTTTGATGTATTATCGGTCAAGTACCACACCTTTTGTTACAATCTACCAAAAATACACACACACACGCAGACACACACTACATTTTTATTTGCCCTCTTTGGCCATATATGATGTCTTTATTTACGACTCAAATTTTCTTTAGTTTCTTATGATTACTTTGTTTAGACGGAGAAGGGTAAAAAAAAAAAAAAAAAAAAAATTTTTCTTCTCCTTTTTATGGTCTTTTTCTCTTTAAGCTAGATGGTCAAGGTTCGGACTCTGACCACACACGTGGGAAAAGTTTAATTTTGTCATTGATCAATTATAGTCGTTGGCGCAGTTAGTGTCGTTTTCTTTTTGTCGTTTCATACTTTGCCTTTTCTGAGTTATTGCGGTTTTCTTTTTCTTTTCATTTTAAAGGTTTCTTTCTAGTTGTTACTTTTATGTGTTGACCTTGTATTGTCGTTTTTGTGATTTTTTGTCTCTCAACATTGTTTTTGTCGCTTTACTATTTTATTGTCGTTTACATTTCTTTGCCATTTTCTTGTCGTTGCCGCTCTGTCTTTTGGCGCCCTTTTACTCTTTGCCTGTATCGTCGTATTTCAATGTTCCACTCATCGATTGTTTAATAGTTTTCCAGCTTACAGTCGTTTAATCGGTTGTTGCTACTTTTTTTTTTTTTTTTTTTTAAGGATTTGTCTGCCTTTTTAAATTGTTTCATTTGCTCTTTGGCCGTCGTTCCACATTTCTTATGCTGTCGTTTCCTTATTTTTTGGGACAATTGTTTTATTTTAATCGTCGTTTTTAGTATTTTCTGTCGTTTTGTGCTTTTAATTGTCCATGATTTATTGTCGTTTTCACGTTTCTTTGCTTTCTTTGTCTACTTTTTTTTTTTTTTTTAATTGTTCTTTTTTCCGTGTATTGTGCTGTTATTCCCGCTTCGTTTCTCTTTTTGTAATTAATTCAACTTTAATTTCCTGTTTTCACTTTTGCCGTCGTTCCAAATGTCTTCTCTTGCATTGTCCTAAAGACTCACTCACGGCTTCGCAAATATCGGGGCATTAAAACAAGGGAATTCCTTCGCTCATCCTTAACTTATTACTGCTTATTTATTTATTTATTCTAAGGGGAGAATTGAGATATTCGAACTCTTCATTATTTAATTAAATTATATACTAAATATAATTACATATTGTAATTAATTTTTTCCACTCCTAATTTCTTTTACATTGTTTAAATTTGATTTTTTAAGATTTTTTTTTTAATTTTTATTTTTTAAGAAAGAAAGAAAGGAAAAAATCTCAAACGACAACGTTCTAAGCGAACCCTTGTAAAGTGAAGTGGACTGAGTATTCACTTTTTTGGACTTCAGCCCAGAATTCCTCAGTAGTCAATCCAATCCAATAGCCCATGAAATGTGAAAATAAAATAAAATAAAATAAAATAAATAAGAGGGAGAGAGCAATATTGGAGACTTCGCTCATATAAAGAGGCAAATATTGGAGACTTTGTTGACAGAGACAGCAAAAAGAGTTTATACGTGGAAGAAGAAGAAGAAGAAGAAGAAGAAGAAGAATGAGAACCGCAGCAGCAGCCTTCCTTCAGCTATGCCACCAAAACCACTTCTTCAAACCTTCTCTTCTCACAACTTCCAGAACCTTCTTTCTTTCTTCTCTGCGTACCAACTCTGCTTCAACCTCTTCAACTTCAAACCCCTTCTCAACTCCCTTCCAAGGTCACCCTTTTATCCTCTCTCTCTCTCTCTCTCTCTATATATATATATATATCTAATTTGTAACTATTTTGAAGGTGTAAAATAGTTTAGAAATGCCCATTTCTCAACTTCTGTTACATTTTCAGTAATGGGAAAAATATGTTTAGAACAAGTTAGTTTATAAGCTTGAATCTCTTGCAGTGAAATCATTAGCTGCTGAAGCTGAGACTGTTGCTGGGTTTGATGAGATGGTTGGTGGGACCCACAGGAAATACTACATGCTAGGTGGTAAAGGAGGGGTGGGGAAAACAAGTTGTGCTGCTTCCTTGCTGTGAAATTTGCAAACCATGGACACCCCACAATGGTGGTCTCCACTGACCCTGCCCACTCTTTGAGTGATTCTTTTGCACAGGTCTCCTTGTCAGTTTTCGTATCTGCATTTGGTCTTGATTGACTTTGAGAGTAACTTCTCTGACATGTGTTACTTTTTCTCTAGGATTTGACCGGTGGTGGCCTTGTTCCTGTTCAAGGAGTTGAATCTCCATTGTTTGCACTTGAGGTAATCTTATTATGTTTGTAAGATTATATATTCAAATGGGCTATGGTTGCATTTCTGCTTCGCTTGTTAGTTTATATGCATACATACATAAACATAAATTCACATTATTTTTTTTTCAAGCTCTCGATCTTTTTGGTATGTGACAGATAAACCCTGAGAAAACAAGAGAAGAATTCCGCACTGTAAGTCAAGGAAAAGGTGGACATGAAGTTAGAGATGTAATGAGTCGTATGGGCCTTGGAATGCTTGCTGAACAGGTGAGCAAATTCCTTAATGAGTTATAACTATTTTTCCACAAAAAATGGGTTTTGCTTGAGGATAATCTTATGTTTGTTTATAAGCCCCACCTACTCTTCTAATCAATGCTACTTTCGTGCGCAAAAAGGCAATTTCGACTTACAAAATAACCAAAATTAGAATTGCTATAAGTTTTATTATTTGAAGGGCAAGGACTTGCCTAGAAAAGTGATTGGTTAAAGAGGGAAGAAGAATGTCTTATGTCTACTGAGCTTACTTCAACAATTGGTTAGCATTTGCATTTCGGCTGTCCTAAATACATACGTGTTGGGGGTGTCAATTTGGAAATTAGGTGTGGGACAAACATAGTGAGCCCAAGAGGCATGAGGCGTGTGATTCCCTTGTAATCTTTTACTTCATCATAATGAAAACGTGCAGCGGCTAAAAGTGAACATAGCACGAGCCAGTGTAAATCTTGTGTGTATGCTCGATAGTCTTGATTTATTTATTGCTCTTATTAGAAAAGGTTTAGTGCATTTAATCTGTAACATTTGTTTCATAATCCCTCATGTTTCTAAATTTTCAAATTGTATGTCCGTAGCTAGGGGATCTGAAGCTGGGAGAGTTACTGGACACTCCTCCTCCTGGAATGGATGAAGCTATTGCAATTTCCAAGGCATTTTTTTTTTCCTTTCCCTATTTTAAGTGTTTTTTCCCATCTGATTTTTCACATTTCTTGTCAGAGATTATGTACATATCTTCCTATACTTGCTGATGCTTTTCAGGTCTTGCAATTTGTCGAGTCACAAGAATACAGTATGTTTACTCGTATAGTTTTTGATACCGCACCCACAGTAAGTGATAATTCACTTGTTTATGAAGCTGCTTTCTTAAGTATTCTTTCAGCTATATTTATAAAGTTGCCAATAGGGTCATACACTCCGGCTTCTTTCGCTGCCTGACTTTATGGATGCATCTATTGGCAAAATGATGAAGGTATGAATCTTACTATATACCATCTACGCCTAATTTTTAGCTCAAGTTGTGAAAAACAAGAGTTATTCTTTCTACAAGTGAATCAAAAAGTAAAGTTCGGATCTTTCATGAATCCAATTCAATGGTAAAAAAATGTTTATGGTTGAGCTTTTAAATTCTTTTAACAACAGCCATATTTGCATTATCACATGATACTGCCTTTCTAACACTCTTCTGATATGGAATTCAGTTAAAGAAGAAGTTAGCTTCAGCGACTTCAGCCATCAAATCTGTTTTCGGGAAAGAAGAGAAGCCACAAAATACTGTAAGCAACCTTGACATTTCTTTCTTACTAGGTTTCCTTCTTCTAAAATCCCAAGTCTTTGCATCTTCGGTTATTTAGTTAGAGTCGGACAAATTGGAGCAGCTAAAGGAGAGGATGGCAAAAGTGAGAGACCTCTTCCGTAACTTGGACACAACAGAGTTTATCATAGTCACAGTTCCAACGGTAAAGCTCGAATGTTTTTGTAACAGACAACTGTTTGTAGAAGAATCTGAATAGCATTTTTGTTGACTTTATCAATGGTTAAATTTCGTTTCTTGGTTCTGTTCTCTGCCAACCCAATCTATATCGGTAACAATATATGGATGTACGTCAATCGTTTTCTAGGTTAGAACTGTTATGCAGGTGTTCACCACTTCACTAATTTGAATATGAACCTTTTTTTTTTTTTTTTTAAAGGTAATGGCAATAAGTGAGTCATCAAGGTTGAAAGCATCCCTCAGCAAAGAAAATGTTCCCGTCCAGAGGCTTGTTATAAATCAGGTTGTACCACCATCTGCGTCGGATTGCAAGTTTTGCGCAACAAAAAGGAAGGTACAGGCACAGCTAATGCTTTTCCTTTCCCTTATCTTATAAAGACCACAGCTTTAAAAAAAAAATAAATAAATAAATTAGTTGCTCGTGACGTTTCACTTACTATACCTAAAATTCTTGTAATGTTATTTGTTTAAAAAGATCACTTTTATAGATAGGGATGTAATGAGAAAATCTTGTGACAGTAAAATATTTTGAGCTTGTAGGGACTTGTGTTGGATTACTAATTTTGATTAACATATAAGATTACTAAAACTAATTATCATTTCTATTATCGTTAAGAAGTTTCTCCTCAAAGAAATATCTATGAAATTGAATCCTGAGCACAACACTCTTTGTGCTTAAATGCTAAAATCAGCTAAAGAGAACTTTATTCATTCCTCTCGAAAAGTTCTTATTCAACATGATTTGTTAATATTGCAGGACCAGATGCGCACCATTGAAATGATTCGAAATGACCCAGAACTCGCCAGCCTGAGACTAATCCAGGCACCACTGGTGGACGTAGAGATAAGGGGAGTTGCAGCTCTTAAATTCATGGGGGATTTGGTTTGGAGATGAAACTTCTTTTTTCCAGGCATCTCCATTTTCAGCTACCCTGTAACTTTACCGTTTCCACTCACACGTCTTACATGTGATATTCATCTTCGAGTGCATTTTGTTTTTCGAAGTGCTTACAAGGTGCAAGGAAGTGAATAATGAGCACACCTTTTTTTTTTTTTTTTTTGCTCTAATTACTTTAGCGCATGGGGTTAATAATACAAACTTTTTGCTTCAAAAAAAAATATATATATATATATATATTTAACTTTTTTCAATGAGTTAGACTTGGAACTGTAAAAGGAAATTCCAAAGGCTAGAAAGCTTGTTTTCTCTTCGTCTGTTGTCAAGCACATTAGGATTCATTTCTCCGAATCAACGTGGCTGTGACAGTCTTAAAAATAAGAATGTAAAACGAACCGATGAACAATTTTTCAGCAGACGTGTTTGAGATAGAACTTTAGGGCTTAACCATAGTTTCCAAAAAAGTACACCAATCAATAAAACGTGGTTATTTCGTTCTCTACCGGTGCGAATCATGTATAGGAAGATTAAACATTAGCAAACAACAAAGGCATGAGTTGTAGCAAGAACATAACATAATCTCAGATGTTCCTCAAGTCCACATAAGGAATTTAATTTCAGTTACTGTTAACATACCAAATACGTTAATAAAACATTCTAAGTGTAAACCTAAAAAGCAAAAAGAAGGGATTTAGCACCCAACTGAAAGTTCGCATATAGATCAATTCCCGGCCACAAGCATCACTGCCTTGACCTGGATTCAGCACGCCTAGCTTCACCTGGTGTTGATGGAAACAGCTCCACATACCTTGACCCAATTGTCATCTTGTCCTTGCTCATTGCTTTTTTAGCCTCCTCTGCGGAGGCAAACTCCACATATGCCTCACCAGTAGCTTTCCCATCGGGGCGACATGCAATGTGAATCCTTTCTTCAATGAGCTTAAACTCTGCAAAGAACTCAGCAATGTCTGATTTTGTCACCGAGAAGGGGAGGCCACGCATCTTCAATATCTCAGTGTATTCCATCTGGTCCTTGTCACTGAACCTCTTTGCTCGAGATGGTGGAGGGCTTCCCTGATAGTCATTATCGTAGATTCCTTCATAGTTCACCTCGGCAGCAACAGCATTGTAATAATCCTGCCTCTTGCACCTGAAAACTTCCACATACCTGCGGCCCATGTTCTGGCGGTCTCTCCGTAAAGCAAAGTCGACCAGCACTGAGCCAGCAAAGACGACAAAGGCCTCTCCTGAAAACCGTCCATTCTTGTTGACCAGCAACACATCAACAATATCCAATCCAGCGAAAAACTTGAAAATGTCGATATCAGTGCAGTTGAAAGGAAGCCCCCTCAGACGAACCACGGGAAATGGAGGAGGCTGATACACACCCCCGTAGCCGTAAGGTTGAAAGCCAGCTGCGCTGCTGCTCACTGCGAAGTAGGGATTTGATTCCATCATTCTTTGTCTCTTTGAGCCGACCTCGTACCCGTCCGAAACCCCCCCTCTTCCCAACATTGCCCTTATACCCAAGAAAAAAAAAAAGAAAAGAAAAAGAAAATCCCCCACTCAAGTTGTTAATAAAACCAAACCCAACCCATGTTTCCTTGATACCTAATTTCTTAATTCTACATTTCTTATTGTCAAAAGGTTATCATACTTATAATCCCCTATTATATATTCATACAAATAGATATAGAGCAAAACATAGAGAAATAGGACACAAAATAAACTAATGCCCAAATCATGTATATATAAGCAGTGTAAAACAATGTTGAACTGGGGAAACAGGGGAAGATTAAAATTCATGTGCCCTAAATCCATATCCACACAAATTTGCATATTCAGAAGTATTATGTGTTCTTATTACAAATAAAAAGAAAATAAACTTAAAATTAAATAAAAAAAAAAAAAAAAAAAAAAGTCCAATCGCAATCCACACGAATAAATTACAAAATCCCAATTTGATTTCCCTACAAAATTAACGAGCTAAAAAGAAATTTCAGCGTCCAATTGCTTTCTTTAGCCAAGATTAACCACCAAGATAACAAAATTAGAGCAGAGATATGTGAAACAGAGACAAAAGAAGTAGAAGCACACCTGTTTATTGGATCCGATGGTGATAACAAGAAAAGCTATGAGATCGGAACCGCAACGGTCTGAGGCAGACCTAGGGTTTGAATTGCCAAACAAGTAAAACAACAATTCAACCGAAAAGAAGAAGAAGAAGAAGAAGAAGAAGAAGAAAATTTGTGGGGGGGAAAAAGTCACCAGCTGCCGCTGTGAGTCTGAGGAGAAGAAAGGTGAGATTACAGATAGTCGGGAGCTAAGAGAAGGGTAGGGCGGTTTTAGAGAGAGAGAGAGAGAGAGAGAGAGAGAGAGAGAGAGAGGCGAAGCCTGATTTGGGATTTTAGGGTTTCCGGTTTCTAATCAGTTGTCAATCTATTTATTTTGACCTTTTGTGCTCTGACATGGTTGGTTCCATTTAATTTAAGCTGTAATTTATATGATTTTGTATATATGTTTGACCCTTCGTCTTCTACTTAAAATTTACTATTCGAGTTTTGTCTTTTTTTTATATCAATTAATTAATTTTTAAAAATTAATTAATTTTAATTTAAAATTTTCAACTACAACCAATAAAATTGGAATCTCCCAAATATATATATGATGAGTTGAAAAATAAATCCTTCCTAATTATTGATTGTGATGACTTTAAATCAACTCCTTCCTTTAGAAAAAATTGAAATGAAATTTTTTTCTCTTGAAAAAAATTATGTGATTTAATTACGTATAGACTATTACAAATCCAACATGTGGACTTGATGTATTAATAATTGTATAAACTCGGTAGATTTTGATATTATTTTATTGTGATTTGGTGTTTTGTTAATTGTTATAAACAAAATTAGTCAGAAGAATCTCCACTGTCTATAGAAGTTGTTTTTAATGACCATCTCGTTTTAATATAACAATCATATATTCACAAAAATAAATAAATAATTAGTAGATAGATAGATTCACTTCAATCTAATTGTATTACTTAGAAATTAAACATGACCATACAGGTTTAAAATTATTTATTTATTATTAGAAATTAAACATGACCATACAGGTTTAAAAGTTATTTGTTTATGCAATTAGAGACATAGTTTGACAACAATTTCACACGATGTCAATTCCACACAACTCCACCACAAGTATGAAGTTCGAATCAAGTTTTAAAAAAAAAAAAAAATTTGCTTTGTTTATGCTTCAATAAAAAGTTACCTTCTACCAAATCTACCTTAAACAAAAAATGTCGTAGCCTATATAGCATACATGAGGTTTGTCACGTAAAATATCTGTTAATATCCATTCAAAAAATACAAAAATTTCTACAGTGATAACTATTAACCTCATGTACATTCTGCATAAACTCAATAGCTAATCTATTCACTGTGTATGTTTTTTTTTCCCCTGGTACATGTGATATTCACAACTGTAGATCTAGAAACCGATCATATTTCTAGATCATACGGTTGCAAGTGATTGTACAACAAAACTGTCAGGGACCTAATTCTTCTGTGTTGGCTATATGGTATCTGCGAGGTTCCAATCCCTCAAGGAATTTCCTTTTTTTTTTTTTTTTGTCTTTTTTTTTTTTCCCCTCAAAATGTGCAAAGGGTATAAGAGAGTCCGCTACTGAGATGGCGATTTATGGGATGAAATTCTCCACTTATGTACAGAAAGAATGAAATGTAAGGACTTGATTCTACTTCTTTTGGAAGGTTACCATACAAAAGAATGCAACACCACGACCAACTATTCCCATAGCGAGGAGCAACGCCAAACAACGGTACCAGTGATTGAGATCGTAGCCGTTCTCCATGAGTGAACCACATCTTGTTATTAGCCAGACTCCAGAGTATCTGAGATCAAACAAAAACAAAAATGTTTTCGAAGTAAACTCAAATGGGAAACTACATCACCGAAGAGACAATATTGTAAAAGTAGGTTATAGGATGGTCAATGTCAAACCTTTTAGCATTTGCAATCACAAATGCTTCCAAAGCCCACTTCGTGTAGCACAAGTTTGATAGTGCATCAACGAATTTGTTCTGGTTAGTATTGGTTGCTATAAGAGTCAAGACCACGGGAAGAAGCACGGACCACTGCATAACATGACATTACATATGAATCAAAGAGGTAATTTTTTTCCTTACGATTTATGAAGTGAATCATTTTTCAGTCTGAAGACTGAAATGCTCACCAGTTGGGCCGGTCCGGGTTCGAGAAAGATGGCCAAGGCATAGGCTATACCAGTCACACAGTAAACCAAACTGATCAAAACTAGGTAATTATCTGTCACGGAAGATCTAGGATTGTTGAAGAAATAGAACATGGAAAGATAAACTAGAGGCTTGATTAGTGTATTGAAATGATCAATGGTATCCTTGGAAAGAAAGTAAGCCAAGCTACTCATGCCAGAAGCGCTCTCTCTCCAGTAGTGCAACTTATCCAGCGAAAACGTTCTCAAAGCCGAAATCTTGCACAAAAGAGCTGAAAATAGGAACAAAAACATTGATGATGGGTGAGAAGTAACAGGATGAAGAAAAATTTTCACTGTCGGAATCCAGATAATCATTTCTCACACATTAAAACATTTTATTTTGGGCAGTATTGTTCTTATTTTGTTTGGACGCCAAATTTCTATTTTTCTATATCCTTAGCAATAGAGCATATTCCATTTAAGTGTAAGAATCACGAGAGTCGTTCGCTATTAGATGATAATATGTGATGCTAATATGCTCAATGCTCATATTACTGGTCATGATAAACACTACTTTTGACATGTTAAAATCTTGAAGTAAGATGACGTCTTAGCACAAAATAAGCAAGATTGCAAGCCAAATTGAATTCCGAAGATAATTGAGAATGTCATCACAAGTACAAAAACATGAAGGAAACAAAACAAGAGAGCGAAGCAGAAACTTACAAACTGCTATAACTGTGTAAGTATAACCAAGTGACCCAAAGGTTTCATCGCTCACTTTAGCAAGTGTTCCTAAGCAGATTCCAGCGAGCAAAAGAATCAGAAAATCTACAGCTTGTGGCCTAGCTTCTCGTAACCGTTGCTTACCAACCCTGCACAAAAGACCCATTCAGAAACCAAATCAAGTTGACTCTCCACAAGAAAATAATCTCAATGGAACTGAACGGCAAGGGAAGTCTAAATATTTCCGACAGCAAGGGAAGTCTAAATATTTCCCACCCCTATTTTGCTAATAGACAAGGCTGACAATGGCCTCAGGAAGATAGATACATAAGAAGAGATTCAGATTCATTGCTCACCTCCCAAGAAAGTATTTATATTGCTGAAACACACCAGCAGTTGTCCGGTTGGACAAGTCACTAGATTTCAAAAAGTTTTGTTGTATATTGTCCTTCTTTAACTCAACGTTACACTTCATATCTTGCCACAATTCTCCAGCAAAAGACTGCCCTTCGGAATCAGCACCAGGTACACTAGGTCCATGAGCAGAATTTTCACTTGCGGATGCAGCCATTCCATCAGCACTCTGAAGCATATCCATAGGAATGGGATAGCCATTGTGAAGCATCCATCTTACAGGAAGCTGTTTATAATTCACCCCTGAGCTTACGCTAGGTTTTACTATGCCCTCTAAAATGTCAATGAAATAGTCTGGAGGGTTGACACGCTCGGGAACAGTGATCCCGAGACCAGCAAAGTACTCTTCAACTTTCTTTGCCGACCCATGGTACACAGTAAGTCCTCCTTTAGCTAGAAGTATCAAGTCATCAAACATCCTGAATAAAGTGTAGCTGAAAAAGAGGCAGTTGAACATATATTTTCGTGAGATTAGATGAAAAGTTGCTTCAACTACTTTGGACGCCGCTCTTTCTAACAAGTATGCTCATTTTGGGAGAACAAAGTACACGGAAAAGAAATTTTATTGCAAGAGGAACAAGAAAGAACATTTTACTAAGACGTGCATTCTTGAACATCATAGAAGTTTATTTATTACCTTGGTTGGTGAACAACCATGCAAACGTTCACTCCTTCAAGAGCCTCACGCCTTAATGCTTTAAGAAGTAAATTGGAAGATGAACTATCCAGACCAGATGTAGGTTCGTCTAGAATCAGAAGTGAAGGTTCCATGACCATTTCAAGCCCAACATTTACTCGTTTCCTTTGACCTCCAGATATTCCTCGCTTCTCCACTGTCCCAACCAAGGAATCCCGCACAGCCTGAAGTCCCAAGCATTCAATAACCCTTTCAACAACTAAAACCTTTTCTGGTTTTGGTAGGTCCGCCGAGAGTCTGCGGTTAATCATTACCCGAAGAGAGCAAGCTATTGTCAGCATTACTACCTCAAAGCAGGTGAACAACATATGAAAAATGCACAGCTTCGGATCAGTAAATGAAGTAAAGATTTTTAGATGGTCGATTGATTTTCAACATGCCAGAAAAAGTGTCAAGTATTAAAACTTTATATATATATATATATATATATATAGATAGATAGATAGATATTTGAGCACTGTAGAGATTCACTAGTAATCAGATTCGTTCAGCTAACAGATTGACTAAATTTAGCTTTAGAGGAAACTTGAATATGTCCACAAGTAAACTGAAGCCAGAAACTACTTTATAGCCAAAAGCGTCACGTCTTTTGGCCAGTAAGCCAAAAACGTCATGTCTTTTGGCCAGTAAAATTCAACTTTCAAGAATAAATGACTCTTGATATTGGTAAATACCTGCATCTCGCACTGAACCAGAGATTCTCCTCTACCGTCAAATTTCCGTGCACAATATCATCTTGTGGCACAAAACCAATGATTCTCTTATATGAATGAATTGATTCAGCCTTTCCATTTATTAGAATCATACCACTCATGGTGCACCCAGTCACTTTTCCAGCCAAAGCCGAAAGAAATGTTGTTTTTCCAGCCCCAGAAGGACCCATGACAGCTGAAACTCGGCCAGGTGAAATTTTCCCGGTCACACACCTCATAAGATGCTTGTTTTTCCCTTTCAAAGTAAGGGTTAAATCTTTGAAGGCAACCTCGATCGTAGGCCTCTTCCGGATTTCAATATCACTAGCCATTGAGATAACTCCAGAGAACGTTAAGTTCTTATTCTGCTCCTGTAAAGCCTTTTCCTTCTCAATTTGACCATATGCATACTTGAAAATTTGGCTTTGAGTGTGCAACTGCTTGCCCTTTGGTGCATGCTTTTTGATATTTTTATCTCCTATCTCTAGGTTGAATCCTTCATGACTATTTGGATCTTGCTCGATGTCGTTGATTATGTTTACAAGGTTGCTCTTTTCCTTCTTCTTTCCTTTTGATTGTTGAGATGCACTTGACGAACCCTGTAATGGAAGAGGTGGCAAGGAAGAATCTGATCCAAATCTACCTAATCCAAAGCCTTTTAGATCCGATTGCTTCGAAGACTTCTTGCGAGAAAATGTTCGTGATAACTGTGATTGTAGTCCTATTGCATGCTTCTTAGCAATGTCTTTTGCAGATTTCCACTTTTCACGTGCTTGCGCAGTTTCACGCACGCTTTGAACTGCCTTTTCCCTGGATTTTGCCTGTCTTCTCTCTCGGGTTGCAAGGACTTGATCGGAACAGTTATATATTATGAGGAGCAAGAAACTCAATCCAGCCTACATTCACAAGGAAGGATCAGTACTAACATTCTCATGTATGCGATTATTTTAGAAAGCTGAAAGAGTATCCAACAATTTTGAACACATATCTGTCGTCGGTTCAAGTAACTGAACTTGAAGAGTAAAGACCACTCACAAAAAGCATAACTCCATATGCGGTAATGTTTTGATTTGCTGATCTAGACTCACAAGTTGCCATATGGAAACATGCTGAAAGTTCATTCAAAAATATCGTTAGTGCCTGCTTCAAATTACCAAAGTAAGGAAATTCAGTTTTCTCCAACTAAATAGAATAGGCACATTTACCATTAAATGTACTTATGTCAAATAGCAAGAACACTGTCTGACATATAACAAGTGACAATTAAAACCCAAAAAAAGACATCTTTATCGAGGTCCAAAAATAGAACCTTACCATTCTGACATCATCACGGACATTTTTTATTCTAGATAAAGCAACGTATGGAGTCTATTTACTATCATATTTCCCCTCTCTTTCTAATTATCTGTCATGTTGTAAATAGACCGAAGCACTTGAACTAGTCCTGATAAAATTATAAGAAGAAAACATGAGGTAATAGGTCGCTCTCAACAGTTGTCTGATTTCTTTATCTTAATGCTAAACGGTAGAGTGCACTTTCACACTTTAACATAACCTTCCCCACAAAAAAAAATTTCCGCTTTCCAGGTTCCTAAACTTTATTAACCACAGAGACAAACAATTCCTCTATTTGTATGCGTGTATGTGGGTGTTTATCTGTGAGTTTGACATACTTTAGGAAGATCCAAATTACCTTGCTGAGATGTAGAACCAGTCCTGCAGTAGTGTCTGCAAAAATACAGAAAAAGAAACACCGTTAGTACCAAAAAAAATGTGACAAAAAAGAAGTTCATGATCTTCAGTGATGAGAGTGCTGACAACAACAAGAAGGATGATAATGATAATCTAAAGCAGTGTAGTAAAAAGTAAAAACCAGCTGTTCGACTTATGAGACAAACAAAATATTACAACTTTTAAATCAGGAGTTTTGGGATAATTATCAATACCCACTACTGCAAGGAATTTTTTTGACAGTAGACGGACAGTATGATCCTGCTGAACAGAATACCTCACTAGTACTCAAAATATCAGCCCAAGTGTCTGCTCCTCCACAAGTATGGTTTGGCTTGTTAGGAGGTAGCTGATAGTGATATCTGTAAGAACATTTCTTTGAATAAATACAAATCATCTAAACAGAACCCCCACCAAAAACAAAATAAGTTGAAAGAGAAATATTGGACTTACGGATCACATACACCAGTAGTTTTATTGAGTTTTGCAAGTGGGCAGTAAGCACCCAAAGGGCAAGCTTCACAGATGACAAGTAAAAAACAAATGAGCATCCGAAAAAGTAGAATCTAACAATGATATATGATAGTAGCTTCTATCCTTTAAACATTAAATACGAAATCTGAATACATTATTGAGCAGGTATGTAGTACACAAAGAAAGCATTTAACTTACTAAGAAATCTATGTCAAAAGAGAAGTAAATGATTTAACTAGCTACTTTATATATAATACATTTCATAAATTTAAAAGGAACACTGACAAGCTTAGATCCTCTTGCTTTCTTTGCCTCCAATCCTGTTGAACTAATGCTACCACAAGGACCATTAAACTTGAAATTTTAATATTAGACACAACTACTTCCTGCTAAAGGGTGTTTTACTTTTAAGTAATTGGAAAATCAACACGTAATCCTAACTCCTGAAGATCACAACTTTAGAATCTCATCATCTAAATAACGGGGTTATCAGGTAGTCTGTAATATATACTTACGGATCATGCACGTAAGACCGTGTGGGCAGAAGAAGCCCTCACAACAAGCTGCACAGTCACTAGTTCTGGCAGGCATATCATTTGTGTTTTTCAGGTCAACCTTTTTATTTGAACCAGCACTACAAGCCCAGCCCGGCTCACATCCATCTACCCACGAGGATAGGTTACAGTTCTTGTTAGGTTTCAAGTAATTGGTTTTTGCTGCTGACTCACGTGAGAAGAAACTATTGAAATAGAACTTCATTTCTGCTGCTGTGCATAACCGCTGCATGATATCTGGTTTTTTTTTTTTTTTTTTAATTCAACCAAAGATATTAGCAGAAATATCAAGTAGATAACATAAAAGTCCATAACAAAATTGATAGATTTAAATTAAATAGCAGGATACATTTCAACAAACAGATCGGGTGGAATAGAACCATGGAATGAGAATCTTCTTTATTTAACCAGTTCAGTAAGCAGGGTCCTCCATTGAAAGAGGGAGAATTCTGTAACTATTAAAGCCGACCAATTTCGTGGTAAATCACGTCATAAGTAAAGCAATTTCGTTTTGTATGTACGAAGAGAACCTACATTTGCTATGATAGTGAAATTTCATTCTTGTCTATATATATATATATATATATATGATCAAAACCCGTCTTTAAGGTGTCGCGTCTTTTATTTCTTTTGCAGTAAAAACACACTTTTGCTATCCAAACTAAGCACGTAAAAAGTAATTTCCAGAAAATCACTCCAAGTAGAACATCCGGTCCAAAACAATCAAATCCTAATCCTAATTGAAGCAGATGGTACTTGTACAGCTTCTATAGTTTCTTCAGGACAAAGAAAACCAACTTTACTTAATAAAAGCGGAGATTAGGCCATGGTTGATACCTTTCGTTTTTTGAGTACAAGCGGAGAGAAATCCGATGTCTTTCGAGAAATTGAAAGCTCCATTGTAATCAGCATCCCTGAAGAACATAGAGAGAAAAAAATACAAGATTAACCTAAAACTGTTTGATTAAATCACTAACCGAAACGAAATATGGAACAGAATATCTACACGTCGGTTATGCAGAAACCGTAATGCTTCTTAATGTCGTCCTTGAAAACGGCGGTGAAATTCTTGATTTGGCCATTGATGAACTCGGAGAAGATGTCTAGGCCGACGCCATTGCTGAGCTCCTTGGCATCGTCTTGAGCGACGACGTGGAGGCGAGGTAAGCTCAGAACGAGGAGCAGCAAAAACACCACTGCAACGGAGAAATCGCGACTCTTCTCTCCGGTCATGTCGATCGATCGGCAGAAGATGATCGGAGACTAGGGCACGGCTGTCGAGCTCGTTAGGGTCTGGAGACGACAAGCCTGCGGATCATGTGTGGAAACGTACGTAGCAGAGAATTTTTGCGTTGCTGAGGGTGGTGAAGAGAGAGAAAGCGGTGGTGATTTTGGAGAGAGAAAGTGTGTTAGAGAGAGAGAGAGAGAGAGAAGGAAATTGGAGGATAGGAAAGAGAGAAGAGGGGCTGATTTTTTGGGGGGCAAGAAATGGCGGGGAGGAAGAGTTGGCGAAGTATATGGGAGGAGACAGAGCGTCTGATTTTTTGACCGTTGGATTTGCCACATTCGAAATTTGCCGGGTTAGCGAAAATCATATTTCATAAAGGCTCTCTTTCTTTTCTTCTTTCTTTTTATTTTCCCTAAAAAAACCAAATCTAACTAAGAAAATATGGATTTCGATAAAAGTACTAATATTTTAAAATTAATTTAATAATAATTCCATATCTAATTTTATATAAATTCAAATTTACTTGTTCATAAAGTTAAAAAAAATTATAATAGGTGATACCTGTGGAATTATTAAGAAAAATTTTAGAAACTATGGTATTTATTTTTTTTAACTTGTGGATAAAGAATTCAAATTATATATTTAATTATCTATTTTTTACTTATATTTTCTTAGTCATTTCAATCATTTCCGTAAAAAAACTAATGGATTGATTTCGTAAGGAGCATATTTCATGGTTTTTGATGGTCAAATAGGTATTTTCCTAGCATTTTTTCCCCAAATTTTTAAGAAATTAGGGTTTCCCTATAGTAAAGGGTGGGGGGAACCCGTCAGCCAGATAGGGGCCCGAATCCAATCATGGAGGGGAGGGGTTGGGGCCGAACCCAATCGAGGAAGGAGGGAGTAGGGGTCGAACCCAGTCACCGGGGGCAGGGGTGAACCCAGTTACGAGGGGAGGGGCACCAGAGAGGGCGGCCGGAGGGGGCCAAATCCAGTTGCCGGGGAGGGGGGGGAGGTGAACCCAGTCGTGGGAGGGGGCCAACCCAGTCACATGGGAGAAGGAGCCTGAGAGGGCCGGTGAGGGCCAACCCAGTCAAGTTGGGGGGGTGCGAAATCAAGAGAAATAGGGGGAAGAACTTTTACGAAATTGAAGAGTATTTTAGTTATTTTACTACAAAAATGATCATTTAAGTAAAATTCAGTTAGAAATTTAACGGAATTTGACGAAAATGACTAAAATGGCTAAGAAAATATAAATTTAAGTCATTTTGACAAAAAAAATAAAGATTAAACTGTTACCTTTGAAAGAATTCATATATTATTTAGGCCAACTACTTATTAAAAAATACATAGAAACAAGTATTGCATGAATTAAATTACGTATAAGTTGTTAGAAATCTTCTTCTCAAAAAAAAAAAAAAAAGGCTAAAATTCTCAAGATCATTTAAATATGATTTTGATTCCGTCATAATTTAAACAATTTCATCTCGTGACATGTTAATCTGCAAAGAACATAAGTCTGTTAAGTGATTAGAATTTATTATTTAATTATTTACGTTTTTGTATCATATATTTTGTTTTCATTAAAAAGTATAGAATGTGGTTTAAAATACATTGTTTACTTTTACTCGAGTACACACTATATATTTTTTAAATAAATTATAAAATTTTAGTAATACATTGTATATTTTTGTTTAAGACGGATGATACTCGATTATTTTTCTTTATTTATTCATTTACTTTTTTCTAGCTTATAGCGTGTATTTTGTTTAGATGTGTCGCTTCATGCCATTTCAAAATCCAAACAACCTGTTGGGCTCTCATTTTGTCGTTTTATATTGTGTCGTTTGTATATATGACGAGTCGTAAAATAGTGGGTTTTTTTTTTTTTTTGCTCTGGATTACTCTTTTCCGGGTTTTTATTTTATTTTATGTTTATTTTTATTTTTAAGAAACTTCATGTTATACTAGTGTTGTTCGTTTATTTGAAATTGTCGTTTATCTCTCAATGTGAAAGTATCATGCCATTGAAAAGTGACAAGTCTATTATGTTGGCTGGCGTTTTATGAATCAACAAAACAGCCAAAATAATAATAATAATAATCCACATACCAAGAAGTAAAAACGACAATAACAAAATAAAGCAAGATATTTAAACAGAAACTAAAACAACGATAACATGGAAAATGATAAGAAACGGGAGGGAAAAAGAGCAAAACTCGTAAAAACATTAAGCAATGACAAAAATCTGACAAGTGAATAAAACGACAGAAACGTTAAAAGCGACAATAATCTGGAAGCAAAGATATTGTTTTGGTGTCGTTTTCATGTGAACGATATAAACCAAATTTCGGTTGAACGCAGTATACAAAGGTTATTTTTATTGACTCTGCTATTTTGTCATCGTTTTGTTTGCTGTCGTTAATAAATCTATTGAAATGACACGTCGTTTCTTTAGCTGCAGTTTTTATCCATGAAGCCACGTCTTTTAATATGGGAGAATTACACGACAGTTGTCCCAATTTTATTTTAGTTTCTAAACTTTAAAACGAATCAGAACTGAAATATAAGTAGTAAAAAAAAAAAATTGACTGTGGGTCCATGAAAAATTATTACTATTTATTTATTATATACATATATATATATATTTTTTTTGTTAGAGTTTGTTTTAATAAAAAATAAAAAAAACTTCAGAAAATGTAGTGCAATTTGGAGATATGACCACTTGGCACAGATTAGCTTTCTTTATTTGAATTGTGGGTAGAAGAACAACAATAGGGCTAAATAACATCATTCTCTTGGATATTTTCTTAGATCGTTACTATTGAAGTGGACCAATCATAATGAACTTCGTTTTGCATTTGATCGGGCTGGGAACGGATTTTCATATTCGTTCAAGAAAATGCAAAACGTGCAGTGATTTTTAATCATGACATCAAAAAGATTAATGATTATTATAATTTTCAAAAATACTAATGGTAATGAGAAGACCGACAACATTACTTTGATACGTTATTCACAATAGTTACTATTTTCATCGAGACATAATCAAAAGTTCAATGCGCACTCCAAGGTGTAAAACAATTATTTGGATAACCTTTCAAGCAGGCATGTAAAGATAAAATCTGTATCAATTGTGGATATATAGGAAAGATATTAATTTAGGGGTAAAAAAAATATTTTCTTAATTTTACGAGATGGTCGACACTTAATTTTGACAATTTTTATATCTTACATTTTGTTTTATTTAAAAAAATATACAATGTATTTTAAAACTTTACATTTTCATGTTGTTATATTAAATATAAATCCATATATTTTGACGACCAATACTTAATATTTACATTTAAAATACCCAAAATACCCTTGAGTTTAAATTAAAAATAAGTAAAGAAATTATAATTTAAATCATAAAGTTAAAATTCTCTTGTCCTGCTTAGCAATTAGAATTGCTTAGATAGTTTTTAATTTTAAATTCAAGGGCGTAGGCGTTTGAGTCTTTTAAATGTAAAAATTAAAATGTATGGATTTATGTACTAAATATAATTTAACAATATAAAAAAGTAAAATTTTAAAATACATTGTATATTTTTTAAATACAACAAAATACATGGTATAAAATATAAATAATACATAATTGTAGTCTTTAAAATTTTAAAATACATTATATATTTTTTAAATAAAAACAAAATACATAGTAGAAAATGTAAATTATACATAACTGTAGTCTTTCTTTTTAAAAATGATTGGACATTTTAAGATCAAAATTAAGTGTCCTCCTAAAAATAGTAGAAATTTGTATATTAAACGTAATTTAATAATATATAAATATAAAAGTTCAAAACACAAAATATATTTTCTAAACAAAAACAAAATATACGACACAAAGACGTATATAACCCAAAAAAAAAAAACGAAAAAGAGACAGGATTGTTCATTAGTTCAAAACAGCACTTGGAACAAAGTCTGTCACTTTATTTAGGATCGATGAGCATGATAAATGCTAAGGCTTTTAGATAAAAAGTTTTTAAGACAACGGATATGAAAATTAGAGTGATACAGGTCTTCTATATAATTTAGTCATAGGCTTCTACCTTTTCTCCAGTTACCACTAGACTAACTACCTGTGCATTGCACGGGAAGGAAGAAAAAATATAAAAAACTACCACAACAAAACAGAAAACAAAACCTAAATCTCCAAAACAAAAATCATACAACAACAAAAAAAGCAAAAAAAATAATACACACCGGAAAAAAAAAAACCCCAAAATGAAACCCTAAAAATCTGACAAAACAAAGTCACCAGGAAAAAAGGAAAAATTTAAGGAGAACATCAACATTAGACGAAGAAAGTAAAAAAAAAAAAACCATAAATAATCAACAAAAACACAAAAAATACTAAAACCTAGGATTTGAAGACCAAGAATAAAAAAAATCAAAAAAGAGAGAGAGGACATAGAAAGAAATAAAATGAGAAAATAGTAAAGCATGAATAAGGGAAGCAAAAAAAAAAAAAAAAAAAAAAAAAAGAGGACCGGCGAACACAGCAACAAAAACTCAAAGCTAGAGTTTCAAAACCCAAAATACGTAAAATCTAAAAAGAGAGAGAGAAAGCAGCGAAGGGAAAAAAATCAGAGAAAAATAAACAGTGAGGTAACAAACATAAAATGAAAACAGGGGCGATGGCAACGGCAAGAGAAAGGCATACTTAGACTTTGAGGAGCAAAAAGGGTATGGAGAGAGAGAGGAACGACGAGAGAGAGAAGAAAAAGAAATGAATAGTGAGAGGTTAAACACAAAAGCATGAGAGAGGCGGCAACAACAGTAAGAGAAAGGCAAGAATAGGGTTTCGAGGGCAAAATGATCAAGTCACTGTACAGTCCATATCCGATCCACACAATTAGAGGGGTAAAAATGATCGGAAACTGTACATCACTGTAACAAACATCACTGTACATTATTGTACAGCACTGTAACAACTATAGCAAATGTAGAAAAAAGTATTGTACATTAATATATAGTACTGTAGCAGAATTGAAGGAAAAGGGGAAAAAACAAAAAAATGTTGTTCAAAACTGTTAAAGGAACTGTGAAAAGCAGCATCCTTTTAATATATTTATAATGTGGGACTAAAATAAAAAAAAATTCATTAGTTCTTTTTTTTATTTATTTTTTACATGTAAGAAAGGAATATTCCCACAAAAAGGATTTTGTAATGAAAATATTTTGAACAAAAAGAGTAAAATAACATTTAAAAAAGATCGTATCATATAATTTTAAACATAATAATAAATAATATAATCAAATTTAAGATTATAAAAAACTCTAAAAAAAACCATGCTCTAACTTTATCTCTCTTTCTCTTCCTAACAAGAAATTATGTAAAAAATTATAATTAAAAATTTAAAATATTATCACATCAATTAAGTATATTTATCAATAAAAATATAACACATGAGTTGGTATCCAAAAAATTGATATTAGAGTTTGGGTTACTAGTATTACTCAAAATGCTCGTGGATTTAGGAATCATTTGGTACAACATTTCCGGATGATAAAATGGTGTCTAGATCCAAACTCTTAATTTTACATCAAATTTTATATATCTTTTATTTTAAAAAATTTAAATTTTAAAAATACATAATTTTTTATTTTAAATCAAAACGAGATAATTTTTGTGATAAAAACGCTTAAAATATCGAGACGAATAACATAATCTATTTTATTTTTTATTTTTTTTAAATACATTTTGAATTTTTATAATATTTTTTATATAAAAAACTTCTCCCCAAATTCACATTTATAACTCAATCTAAAAAATTCAGTCCTTAGACGTCCCTCAACCGGGCTCTTATTCTGGGGAATAAGAGCCGGCCGAGAGGCAAGGACCAAAAAAATTTGAAAAAAAGAAAAAAAGAAAAAAAGAGAGAGAATATCTGGGAGAGTGGAGCCCGGGAACAGTGAGAATTGAGCAGTAGTAGTACTAAAGTAGTAATAGTACCTGAACAATGAACATAAACTCGTGACGTCTGTCGCTTGAGTCTTGAACTGACGCTTCCAGTATTGGGCCCTTTTCGGGAATCTTATAAATTATAATTTAATTTTTTTTTTTTAATTTTATCATTTTTTTAATTTTATAATTTAAATTATTATAATATTTCATAATTTTATATAAATAAATTTAAATAAGATAATTTTAAAAAAAATTTACATAAAATTTTAAAATAAACAAAAACAAGATTCATTTAATTCTTTTTAAAAACATATTTTAAATTCTTAAATTTTAATAATTTTAATATTTTAATAAATATATAATTAATTTAAATTCAAATTCTATGATTAACAGTGTGTTTGATGATTGGTTTGAGTTTGAGTTTGATTTGAGTTAAGATCTGTAAATTTAAATAGTAATTTAATTAATTTTTTTAAAAAAGATAAAAAATTTTTTAAAAAAATAAAAATTAAATTGATATGATGAGTTTAAATCACTAACCAATCGGGCTTAAAACTTTACAAGTTTGATCTCATTCCAACTCAACCAGACCAAACCAAACCCAACTTCTCTGTCTTTCACAATCTCCTCTCATATTCCCTTCCAAATCATTCTCTCCTCTCTGTGTGTGGCGTCTCGAGTCCGCTTTACCCATCTTTCTCTATTTTTCTCCTAATATTAAACTACACTTTTCTTTAATTTTTTTTAATTTTTATAAAAATTATTATCTCATACACATTTCGTAGCTGTCCGATTCATCTCAGCTACTCGGAGGTAGATACATTTGCTTGAAATCAATTTCTGCTCCTTTTTTAAAAAATAATAATAATAATTTTCTTTTCTGATGTTTGTTTCGTAGGAAAGTTGGCGATGATGCGAAGCTTGAAGTGCCAGTAATGTATTAATATATACATATACATATATATATATATATAGAGAGAGAGAGAGAGAGTGGAAAATGCTTACACACGAGCAAGATCCTGATGTGGTTCGGTGGGGTCTTCAGCTCTTTGACAGCGATCCTTACTCAAATTGTGGATATCTTGGAACTGTAATTCAAGAAGATGGGATTTGTGATTACTATCAGGATCAGTATTTGAAACAAGAACCTTACGATTCGGATACTGACAGCAGAAATGTCGAGAATGACGAGGTTATAGCTCGTGCTCTTCAAGAGGAGCTAGCTCAACTTGCGATAATGGACGAGCCCGGATCTCCGAATGAAGAAGGGCTTCGGCATTTGCAAGTGTCGGAATTTTTGCCGGATTGGACAGAGCCGAATCAATCCGGGGAGAATTATGAATCTGGTAAAGAATGGGGATTTGGATTTGGTTCATTGGTTTTAGTTGATTGTGGGTGGCTAATTTTTGTGGGGTGGATTGCAGTGAAGGAGGATGGTCAGGAAGGAGTGGATGGCGATGAGCATTGTTGCCCGAAGGAGGTTTCGAACTGCGAGGAGGAGTGGCCGTATTCGCTGGGGCTTATGGATGAGTATGCTCTTGATGGTGAAGTGGGGAAAAGGTTGCATCAGATGGTTCCCATTCCTGTAAGTGTTGCAACAAGTGTTTGAAATGTTTTGTTTTTAATTAGCATTTGGACCCTTTAACGGATGATAAAAAAAATCTTATGATTTCATTACATGATTCATGTTTAGAGATGGTTATGATTTTTGTACCTAATGTCTCTGTCTTACCAAGTGTTATAAATACTATGTTGTCTACTTATTGTGAGGCTGTATTGTGCTTTTATGACATAGTACTAAGATGGGTTTAGCTCATCATTTGTCATCATTTTTTTTTTTTTTTTTTGGGGGATGAGGGGGTTTATATGCATGCTTATGAGTTATGGATTCCAGCATTCTCAGACTGTATGTCCTTTTTATGTTGCTGGTTTGTTGCAGCATGTTCCTAGAATCAATGGTGAAATACCCTCGGTCAATGAAGCAACTTTAGATCATCAAAGGCTTTTAGACAGGTGTTGTTTGCGGCTCCTCTGATGCAGAATGTTTTCTCGAATGTTTTGTTAATCCACTTCTGCATAACAGGCTGCTAGAACATGATTTAGCTTCTAGTTGCACCATGCTAATTTACTAAAGTTGTCTTGTTGGCTTTTACTTGCAAGTGGTTTGATCACAGTTTAACTTGATTGGGCTATTCATCAAAAGAACACAGGATAAAAATAGCGTATAGTAAACATAAGACTGATACTTATCCACGCACACACACATGTTCTAAATGAGAAAAAATATCCACATCCGTTCAGCCAAAATTGATGGGAGAGAAAAAACTTATATGGTAGTTTCTTATCCTGGAATGGCAGAGCTTGTATGAGCTATTTATCATTTTACTAATTTCACAAAATACTGATTCAAGGGTTACCACTTATTACACTAACTTCGACATGAAAAGTTAATGCTCGATTTTTCCTCCGTAGGTTGCAATTTTGGAAGTGGGTTGAACGTAAGGTTCAAGGAGATGGAAACTGTCAGGTTGTTATTACTTTTTTTTTTTTTTTTTTTTCCTTTTATTCAGTTATGCTTCATTCTGCCGCTGTTACATAATATATACTTTTCTTTAATTAGATCTTGCATATTTTCTTCTGATTGACTGCTCTGTTTTTGTGACATATATCTGTTGTAAATTTATATCTTATAAGGCTGATATAATTAATTCATATAAGGTCTCATAAAATGTACATTCTTTCCAGTTCCGTGCTCTGTCAGATCAGTTTTATCGTACTCCAGAGCACCACAAGTTTGTGAGGCAACAAGTTGTCAATCAGGTGTGCAGGCTTTAACTATGGCGAGTATATTAGCATTTCACCATGAAAGTTGTGCTATTCTGGTGTTACTCCCATGGACTTGTATTTAACGTGTATTTTGCTGCAAATTCTTGAAAGATCAGCTTAAGACGTACCCAGATACATATGAAGGATACGTTCCAATGGCTTATGGCGATTATTTAGAGAAGATGTCCAAGTATTTGTCTGTTCCTAGTTGACTTGATCATTCATTTAATTGATAACTCTTACCTAGCTTTTGCTTCATCTTGATGAAAATAGGAATGGTGAATGGGGGGATCATGTTACATTACAGGCTGCTGCAGATTCGGTATGCTTGAGCAACTTCGCATGATTATGATACACTTCAGGGTCAATATAAGTTACACAAGTATTGCTATTAGTCAGTAATTCAATCTTCAAGATCTGATTTATTGTTCACAATTAATGCAGTATGGAGTTAAAATATTTGTCATAACTTCTTTCAAGGAAACTTACTACATCGAGATTCTTCCCAACGTTGAAAAGTCTCAAAAAGGTAGTGTGGTTGTTTATTCGAACTTCCTTTTATGTCTGTATGGCAAGACATATACAGCAAATTAGCACTGTGCATTTGCATCCTCTGCATTTTCTTTCGATGTTGTGGATAAGCAGAGACTGCAATGCACAAGAGATCTATAACTTCTCAATCTCAACGTTTATGTTGCAGTTATTTGTTTAAGCTTTTGGGCGGAGGTGCATTACAACTCAATTTACCCTGAAGGAGGTTAGAATCTATACGTTCTGAGCTTCTTCCCTTTTTAATTTGTGTCCCTCGAAAAATGAAAATGAGCAGAACTCAATTGGGATGGGCCAAGATTAAGGTCGTCAATTTTTAATGACCAGATCTAAAAGGCTCTTTGGCATGGTTGGCCTCTGAATTTCTTGTGATTGACAACTAAAAATCTTGACAAGTTGACTCCTCAAACTTTAATATATGTTGCAATTTTGAAAGAGATTAAATTTTTTCTCAGTTTTCTTATGTTTGACCTCACGCGACCTACTATTGAGGGCGATCCAGGTCTTTTTTGCTTGAATTGGAATGCATATGAACAAAACTCTCTCGTCTGCTAGACTGTTTATCCTTGGATCAATAAGGAGAAGAGGGAGTTTTGTTTATATGAGGTCCAATTCGAGCAAAAAAAGACATTGTCACCGTCAACAGAAGGTCATGTGCAAGAAAAGTGTCAAAAATTTAAACTCATTATCGGTTGGGAATAAATACAACGGATTTTAAAGTTTGAAGGGTCAATTGTCAAGATTTTTCGTTTATGCTCGAATTTACTGAGCACGAGAAATTGAGCTAAGCATGCATGTAAATAAGCCTAGTCAAAACCAAGTATATTATAGGTAGTTGAAATATATGAGTTTTGCCCAACAGTTATTGTTTATCATTTTTGTTATTACTTATTGTTATTGGTTCCGTATGCCGTTTTTTTGCATGTTTGGCTGATTTTACTGGTCCATTCCCACCACACTTATTGCTTCTTTGCCATGCTTTGATATCTTGCAACCTTTCTGAAATCATGATTACCATATACATTTACTATATATATATATATAGATCTACCCACATATGAGGTCAAGAAAAAGAAGAAGCGGTGGATGCTACAGAAGGAGTATTTGGAATCGTTTGATGAATTCCAATGATTGATTGAATGGAAATTCATGAATTTCTCTCATTATTTTTTTATGAACACCCTTTGAGTTTTGGGATCTTGTTGTACATGTTCTTTGATGTGAACTACTCTCTTCTGCACTTCTTTCTATCAATAAATTATTTTCAGATTTTTTTTTTTTTAAATCTTGATTGCCGTTGACTAGACTCCTCTCTATGACATAAAGAACTGAAATAAAGAAAAATTTTTCTCAGACATTTTAACTGTGTAACGATCATTATGCTACTTAATAATAAAAATAGATTTAATCACTATTCAAAATATCAATAATGTTAGTGAAAAAAATTACCTCCCAATAGAAAGTTTCTGAGTTCATATATGTTGTTCCATTGACTGCCCCTTTAATCAAATTTTGTTATTGAAGTGGATTACACAAGTATTTTTAGTATTTTAGATTTTATTCATAGGGTCAGGTTGTTAAAAATGACATGATAGATAAAGGGTAGACGGTAGCGAAACAGTCAAGGGAACAGGAAAAGGAAGACATTTGATCCAACACCGATGAACAAATGTGGTGGCTATTAATTTTGTACGCATTAAAATGATATCACTAGCAAATCACCATAAAACTCAAGAGCACTTATCAATTATCAATAATCATATGATTTAAGCAAACTTAAGAATCCAATTAAAACATAAATGTAAATTCTAACAGATTTTTAAGATAAGAAATGGGTCCAACGAGAGAGAATTCTCATCAACACTAGAAACATATGAAAAAGAAGATCATTAAAAGATCATGGATTTACTTCTTGGTTTTATTTTCCTCTTTGACAACTTCCTCATTTGTCTCGGACAACAGTGTCTGCAGTAACTCAATCTCACTGGCTGAAAATTCAACGTCAAAGTTGGTCAGGAGATCAAATTCAAAAGCCGGTTCGTCCTTAGAAGATGAATGGTACTTCTTGATCACTTGATCTTCCTTCTCGCAAGCCTTCTCAGCACAACCAGGGGGAAGCAAAGGATTGGCATTGATTTCAACACCTGAAACGACGCCATCTCTTTTGGCTGATGCACCAATTGATCGAAAGTTTGATGGAAATTCGGCATGATCTAGGAGCCACTGTATGGTCTGGCCGTCGGTTTGGAAACCGAGCTCACGCGTGAGTTGAAACACACGCGCCGCACACATCACTGGGAGGCGGACACGGCAGCTGCGGCCTCCTACCATCATGTGGCGGTCTTTCGATCTTGTACCCTTAAGAGAGAGAGCGGCACTACTTATTTCTGAATTAACTCTCTCTTGTGATGACCCCATTTTTTTTTTTTTTTAATCACACAAATGGAATTGTTCCTGGATTTTGAGTCTTTATATAACGCCTTCGGAGACTTGAGTCTCTGCATGTATGGGATTTTTTGTCAATAGAGAGAGAGAGAGACAGAGAGAGATTTGAATGGTGTTCAACAAATGGAATGTGTATGTAAATTTGCTAGTGATTTTGTGGCTTTTTTTTTGGCCTAAAATGGAATCTTCTTAATTGCTACACTGCAAGTAACGCCTAAAGGGTCTGTGAAGTTTTAGTTCGTTACACAATATTGAATGACTAATGCAGAAATATAACAATACATGATTTGTGTTGAATTAATGCTGCAGAGAAATTATAATGTATTTGGTTATCTTAAGCAAGCCATTTCTTGGTTGTAATTATTATTACAATTATTTTATTTATTTCAATTTTCATGAAATGGATTCTGTCTTACAAAATATGTAATATCAACCAAACTATTTAGGTGTAATTATGGTATTAAACTAAACTATATGGTAGTCCGAATCCAAAAGGTCCTAATCTCATTCCTATATCTATTTTTAAATTCCTAGTCCTTAATGAATTACCAAACACGTTCTTTTTCTGTGGTGAAACAAAATCTGGCCATGCATGGTCAAGTCGGGAATTTCTTCGTTCTTCCAAATTGGTGTTTATTCCTTTAATGGTGTTTGAAAAAAGTTCAATTCTATGGCTGCCAATTTTGATTATATATATAATTTTAAGTAGGTTTTATTGAAGAGAAATGGTTTTAGAGGTATCGACTTGGGCATGCATGGCATGTGATTTATTAGAGAAAATTACAGCATGTATGAAAAATCATAAATGACATATCCTCTAATTAATGCTGTTTCTTAGACTGTGAGTACAAATTTCCCGTTTGGATGGGTTATTGTAGCAATTATTATTATATTCAAATATAATAGGCCTTTAATGGACCGATTATTCGAGTAATTTGATTTGAATGTTTTACTATTTCACAATAATTTAATTCAACTCAAATTGAAATTGAAATTTTTACTTTTAAAAATATGCACCAAACTCATTTTTCAGTATTTACAATATTCAAATTTATTTTTAATAAAAAAAAACTATCCAAACACGCATTTAATTTGAATACACAATTCAAATTTTGCATCTAAATGTAAACATTCAATCTGAATAAACATTCGAATGCAATCTATAATCCGGACTATAAGCAAATATACATATATTTTGCTTTAATATGTAATTCCTTTACTTTGAAGCTGTCTTCTGCTTGATCAGTAGTTGTTTTTCGCGTCTCTTTCTCTCATATAATCTCACATGTAGAAGGAACAAAACAATAAATATTGACACAATTAACTTATCAATATATATATATATATATATATATTTTGGTAAATAAGAGATTAACCAAATTATACAACTGAATATGTTACCGTTGGTGGCAAGAGAGTTTATTGGGGGATTTTATTTTCTATTTTTTGAATGGAGTTTATTGGGGGAGTCTATTCCTGTTCGTTGGATATTTTAAATGGTGAATGAAAGAAATGGAAAAATAGAGAATTTGGCGAGGAAAATTTTGGGAGTAGATTTGCTAAGAAAAAGGTTGAGTGTTCATAGTGGGGAAAAGGATTAAAAGGTGAAATGAGGAAAAAGTAGACCCCTGGATAAAGCATTATTATAGGATTATGAAACTTTAAAGTAGCTAATAGATAGTTCTACTACAATAATAGGAAGTTAAAATAATAAGAAAATGCGATCCATCAAGACATAATTTTTTACTTATTCAAATAACAATTTTTCGAATAACAATTTAAATGAAGTAGGATCAACAACAACAAATTTCATTTCACAAGTTTGTTATTACAGATTGTTCTTACAAAACAAAGGATCAGATCAATAACGTATACAATATTTCAGTTCCAGGTGTAGATACTCTCATCTTTCAAAAAGTACGAGTGTAATAGGAGCATCCATCAATTAAAAAATCACCCTACGATTATCATCTCATAACCGTTGAGAACGAATCAAGAGGATGATTTACTGCGTGTCATCATGCTCATGAGGGGGCAATCATGATCAATTTTCTGAAGAAAAATGATTATCATGAAAAAAAAAAAAAAAAACTTCATATATTGTGAAACTAAAATATAACTTGTTAATAATAAAAAAAAAAAAATCGAAAAACACTTATTTCATATTTGCAAAATCATAGAATCTGAAAACTATAAAAATTTTATCATTACGAAACCCCTTCAAAATAAATATAACATGAACATACAGCCATGTAGTCTTATAAGAGAGATGTAAACAAGCCCACTTGGCAAAGTTAATTGGGCAGCAAAACTAAACCTCTAAAGAATCTTACAGAGGGACAAGAACTTGAGACAGCAGAATCAACAGATTAAAGGCAACCACAAGAGAATATGTTAGTGCCTGACCACTGTACAAAGGACAGCCAGTAGCATCTCCCATCTACACGAAGAATAGAAATCAACTTTGGCCAAAACCGTTCTGCAGCGGAGACGTCGGAAGCGAAAAGCAGGCACTTAAAACAATCGATGGAAGAGCGTCGAGACAGTTTCCTGCATTCAACATCATTCAACTTCGTTCAACAGGCCTCAGGGAAGGATAGGCTTGCTATCAAATTCCTCCCGCGCTTCAATGCAATCAGGAGAATACCGCTTTGCTAGAGTTTCGACTTGCTCAGAGAATGACTTGAGCCCATACTCACCGATGTGCTTCACCATTTGATTCCATCTCTTTCGACATATTTCCCCGTCCCTATGATCAAGCAAATTATCCCAGTCCACGTCCTCCATACAGGTCGCATCCAGGATACTAAGAGCATCAAGCAGGCGGTAGTCATCGGTATCGACCCATAGACCCTGACGTACCATCGGTGAAGTTAACTGCCGGTACCATTTTGTACAGCATGTGGAATTGTTTCTGGTGGACAACCTGTCACTAATTGATTGCCAGCAAATATTGTCTCGCAACATGCCGTGCTTCGATTTTCTTTCCTCCAAAGCCCTCATGCGTAGGTCCATGTTGACTAAATCAAACAGAGCCTGATACTCCTCCTGTGACCAATGTCCTTTCTTCAAATTGGCCAGTTTGATTCTACGCCATGCATCTTTGCAATGAAATCTATGTTTGTTTAATTCAATAGACAACTTTTTCCAATCTGCTCCATGTTTTTTGTAGAACTCTCGAATATAATCAAACTCTTCAGCAGTCCACTTCCGACTATCGTCCCTTTCAAACAAAACATGTCCTCTATGATACACACTGGCACGAGGTCTCCACGGTAAGGCTGCCGCTATTTCCGTCCAGCAACCTTTAATTTCAGGATATGACATGCAATTGAGAATCATTTTTAAACCATCTTCGCCAAGACTATGGTCCTCGATGTACCCCAAAATTGCCTTTTTAACCAGCTCGTCTTCTTCTCGGGTAAACCGCTTACCTTGTACTAAGCCTTCTCCTCCTTCGTTGCTTACAGCCTCTCCCCCACTTGGACTATCATCTAAAAATACCTCCACATGATCAGAGAAACTTACTCTTTTAGATTTTCCTTGAGGTGTTGGACTTTCACAAGTATCGGTAGCTTCGGTATCTTCTTCGGTTCTTGCCTTTCCCTTGTGAGCTTTTCCACTTGAAACTAGCTTTTCTGCCCTGCCTTTCTTCTTCTTGTCTTTGCTGCCATCATCTCCTTTACCAAGTTCATCGGACTTGTCTTCCACATCACCAGACACATTTTCCCTCTTTCTTTCTTTCTTCTTCTTCTTACGTTTTTCTGCCCCTTCGTCCGTTTTCATCTTGTCTTCCACATCATCTGACACATTTTCTTTCTTCCTTTCCTTCTTCTTCTTCTTACTTCCGTCGCCTTCTTCATTAGTTTCCATCCCGGCTTCCCCTTCAACAGAAGCATTTTCTTCACCAGTTTCCACCTCGTCTTCCACTTCCGCAGAAGCATTGTCCCTCTTCCTTTCCTTCTTCTTCTTACTTTTCCCCCCTTCTTCATTAGTTCTCATCTCATCTTCCACTTCATTAGACGCCTTTTCACTCTTCCTTTTCTTCTTCTTACTTCTGTCCCCTTCTACATCAGTTTCCATCTCCTCTTCCCCTTCAACAGAAGCATTTCCCCTCTTCTTTTCCTTCTTTCTTCTACTTTTCTCCCCTTCTTCATTACTTTTCATCTCTTCTTCCAATTCATCAGACGCCTTTTCACTCTTCCTTTTCTTCTTCTTACCCCTATCCCCTTCTTCATTAGTTTTCATCTTATCAACATTTTCCCTCTTCCTTTTCTTCTTCATCTTGCTTCCGCCCCCTTCCTCATCAGCTTTCATCTCATCTTCAACTTCCTCAGCTTCCATCTTTTCAGTCGCTTTCTTCACCTTATCACAAACTTTATCTAAAATTTTCTCCTTCACCGCCAACTTGCGATCTTCCTTGATTCTTCCATCCATCTGATTTCTTTCTTTCGAGAGCTTTTCTTCATCAGTCACAATACCCTTTCCCTCATTATCACCGTCCTCCTTCCCCTTCTTCTTTTTCATGGTCTTTTTCGCCCCTTCTTCCTCACCATTCTCCACAGGAACGTCAACGTTCCTGCGATTCTCGCCTTTCCTGCGCCCCTTGTCTAACTCATCCCTCTTCCCATCCTTAACACCTTCAAACTCGGATAATGTTCCATCAACTCCCTTTTTCTTCTTCTCCTTACGCCTCTTTTTCTTCTCTTTTCTTTCTTCCAAATTATCACCCGAATCTTTCCTGCCATTTATTTCAACATCAGTATTCTCTTCGCCTTCTACGCCGGTTGTTTTAAGGTCTTCCACAATGTCATCAGCTTTCCTATCTTTACGAACTACCCTATCCTTCTTCTTAGCCTTCTGAAATTCCTTCTCATCCTTTTCAAGCCCGACTTTTTTCTCCGCTTTCTGCCCTTTCTTTTCTCGCAGTCTCTCACCCATGAAAAAGACGACGAATTTTTCAGCCTTTCAATCGCTCAAGCAAAGCTGAAAACTGAAGAAGAACATATAGGGGGGGAAAAAATCATCAACTTAGCCATTTGATTCTCAACAGAAATTGAACATATATATATATATATATATATATGTATATGTCGAACAAATGTAAATTCCCCCAAATTACAAGAGAAAAGGAAAATAAAAAATTGGAGGGGAAAAAAAAAAAGCAGACTGATGATCAGAAAATTACATACTTAACAGCGTCGAAGCTAGGGAGGTCTTCGGCGGCGTCGGCGGCAGCTTTCGGTCCTTCGACAACCTTAACAGCGTCGAACTCCGGCGAGGGAGATCTTCGGCAGTGGCGGCGGCTTTTGGTCCTTCGTCAAGCTTAACAGAGTTAAGCTCCGGCGATGGAGGTCACGGCGGCAGCGGTGGCTGGTAGGCTCGAAACGGCGGAGAAACACGCTCCAGACTGTCGGACGTTGGCTTCGGAGGGTTTTTTTTTTGTTTTTTTATTTTTTTGTTTTTTTTTTTAGTGGACTCGGCGAGTTTGGCACTCCCACAAGGAAGAAGACGACAGGGAGGAGAAAAACGCAGGGTTTAGCGAAAAATGGGCCGAGCCTAATCTGAGGCCCATTTTATGAATTGGGCTTCGATGGGCCCAAATTCGGAAAACTGAGGACACTCTCAGGTTTATTCTGGAACGTAAGAATCTTCTGGAACCTCCTCACCGCAAACATAAAGCTAAACCCTAACAATACTTCTTCGCCTTATCCGCACGACCCAAAGAATTCATTGCATTCCTACAAAGGAGAGAAAGCCAACTCCGGAGCTCATTTCGATTTCCATGGCGTCGACTAATGCTCTTTCCTCGGCGTCCATTTTCTGCTCTCCCAAGAAGGTATACTCTTTCTCGTTCCATTTTCCGTTTGTTTACGGGGGGGAGCTCTGGACATGGAATTCCAGTCTCTAATTTCTGGTTTATGTGTGAATTATGGCAGAGCTTGAGGAGGAAGGTGAATCAGCAGCAGAGCAACAGGCTGAATTACAAGCAATCGAACCGTCGATTCGTGGTGAAGGCAGATGCGAGGGAGATAGCTTTTGACCAGAGCGCAAGAGCCGCTATTCAGGCCGGCATTGATAAGCTTGCCGATGCTGTTGGCCTCACTCTTGGACCTAGGGGTAACCTAAACTAGCTTGTCCTACGTTGTTTTTTTGTTTTTTTGTTTTTTTAATTCTTTGTTGTGTTCGGTGGTTATGATGTTTTTGTTGATGATGTTTGAAGGGAGGAACGTTGTGTTGGATGAGTACGGAAGTCCTAAAGTAGTTAACGATGGAGTCACCATAGCTCGTGCCATTGAGCTTCCCGATGCCATGGAAAATGCCGGTGCAGCTCTCATTAGAGAGGTTTGTTGGTCCTATATATGCCTTTTAAACATGTTGAAAAGAATAATCCTTTTGGTTTAGTATGGTAATGTTGTTGTCTTGTTGACTTGTTTCGTTTATCGGGTTTAGGTTGCTAGTAAAACAAATGACTCCGCCGGTGACGGGACGACTACTGCTTCGGTTCTTGCTAGGGAAATTATCAAGCTAGGACTTTTGAGTGTTACTTCGGGTGCGAATCCGGTTTCGCTTAAGAAAGGGATTGATAAGACTGTACTGAGTTTGATAGATGAGCTAGAGAAGAAGGCTAGGCCCGTTAAAGGTCGTGATGACATTAAAGGTTGTGCTCCTTCAAGTTTCGTTTTTCAATTTTTTTTTTTCTTTTGGATAATTGGCTTACCAATTTAGATGATTTAATAAACATATTTATTTGAACTTTTGTGATCAATGACTTTTGTCATTGCAGCTATTGCTTCCATTTCTGCTGGTAATGACGAGCTTATTGGAACCATGGTTGCCGATGCTATTGACAAGGTCGGCCCTGATGGCGTTTTGTCCATTGAGTCCTCGTCGTCCTTTGAGACGACTATAGAAGTTGAAGAAGGGACAGAGGTGTGTGTTTATCTACTTTTTCACCCTTTTGTTTCTTTTCCCTCTTTTTCAAATCGCATTGATCTAAATGAACTGTGGTTTTTCGCTGATGTTTTGTTTTGTGGTGTGCAGATTGACAGAGGTTATATATCCCCTCAATTCGTTACCAACCAGGAGAAACTGCTTGTTGAATTCGAAAATGCAAGAGTCTTAGTTACTGATCAGAAGATTTCCAATATTAAGGACATAATTCCCTTGTTGGAGAAAACCACCCAATTAAGAGCCCCTTTGCTTGTAATTGCTGAGGATGTCACCGGAGAGGCTCTGGCTACTCTTGTTGTGAACAAGTTGCGTGGCATACTTAATGTTGCTGCCATTAAGGCTCCTAGTTTTGGTGAACGGAGAAAGGCTTTTCTCCAAGATCTTGCCATTTTGACAGGTATGAAAACCTTGTACCGGATTCTTGTCTATGGTTCATTTTTGTTGGCAGTTATGTTATTTTTTATTATATCAATATCAACTATTGAGAAGTTCTTCACGATTAGTTTTAGAGAAATGGATATGGAGTTGGCTAATAGTAGTCTTTTGAGAGAACACTAATGGAATTTTGTTTTAAGCATAAATTTATAGTTCACAAATCTCCTCGTGTTTTGTTTAAAGATTTTGTGCATATGTGTGTGTGTGTGTGTATTTTTCACAATACTACGTGGTTAGATAATCGTTATCTTATCTCTTCTTCTTCTTCTTTTGTTCGTTTTTCCAGGAGCCGAGTTTCAAGCCAGTGACCTGGGTTTGCTTATTGAGAACACCTCAGTTGAGCAGCTTGGTACGGCAAGAAAGGTGACCATCTCCAAGGACTCCACCACAATCATTGCTGATGCGGCTTCAAAAGATGAGTTGCAGGCTAGGATTGCTCAGTTGAAAAGGGAGTTGGCAGAGACAGATTCTGTTTATGACTCGGAGAAACTGGCTGAGAGAATTGCCAAATTGTCCGGAGGAGTTGCAGTCATAAAGGTGGGAGCTGCTACAGAGTCTGAGCTTGAGGACCGCAAGCTCCGTATTGAGGATGCCAAGAATGCTACTTTTGCTGCTATTGAGGAAGGGATTGTTCCTGGTGGCGGTGCAGCGTTTGTTCATCTCTCAACTTGTGTCCCTGCAATCAAGGACCGCCTGGAGGAAGCAGATGAAAAGCTAGGTGCTGATATAGTGCAAAAGGTATTTGATTGCAACCTTGTTCTCTTGTGATCATGATATTTGCATCATCTCAGACCTCGGAAATTCATTGATACTGTATGCTTAACCTGGCATGACTTTTTGAAGAATGTAGAACCATAATCTGACATTGGCCGTTGATATAGGCTGCATAGAGCATTGCTAAAGCTCAAAATGGTTTGACGTATGGCAACTTGTGTGTGTTAGTTCGTAAGGCGATGCATCTTTGTAGTTTGCTATTAATAACTCTGAATTTCCTTGCAGGCGTTGGTAGCACCAGCAGCATTGATAGCGCAAAATGCAGGAATCGAAGGCGAAGTAGTGGTAGAGAAGATCAAATCAAGCGAATGGGAATTTGGTTACAATGCGATGACCGACAAGTACGAGAACCTGGTGGAGGCTGGCGTGATCGATCCGGCAAAGGTTGCAAGATGTGCCCTCCAAAACTCAGCTTCAGTTGCCGGGATGGTCTTGACCACTCAGGCCATCGTGGTGGAGAAACCTAAGAGCAAGGCGCCTGTGGCAGCTCCCCCACAGGGACTTACTGTGTAGAGTGTAGACAGAGACATTTTAAAAAGCTGGGAGAAACGTAGTTTGTAGCTGTGGAGAGTTGAGAGTTGTCCAATGCGGTGCATTCAGAAACTTTGGGCAGAATTTGTATTGTGGGAATGAATGTGCCTTTTTTGTATGGACTAGGAATTAAATAATTTATTGTGCTTCACAAGTATGTGATTTGTTTCATCAACTTTTTGTCAATTGGAGTCGACCTCAACGTTGAAGAACTGCTCTCGTCTTCTTCTTCTTCTTCTTCTTCTTTTTCTTTTTTTTTTTTTTTTGGTTCTGGTGATTTATAATCTGATGTTCGACAGTGGGGATGTGTTGCTGGAACATATATATTTATATACATCTTAGAAAATAACTTGCGAAGCCCTAAAGTTGGTTTGGTTTCAGTTAATAGCTCGAAATTTACCTGAAAACAGCTCCCCGAGATTTTTGGAACCAACTGTTGTCTTTATTTTCAGTCGGGTTGTGTTCTACTCATTGCAATGATCATTAATTCTACAAGCTCAAAAAACAGGAACAAAAATTAGAATATTAAAAATAATAATAATAAGCAAAAGATAAGGATTGATAGATGTAGTAATTATGAAGTAAGGATTAATAAATAAATACGAGTTTACAAAGTCGCAACTTGGAAAAAACAAAAAGTTAGGAGAAATAAAATACTCATTAGTTGGATACAATTGTAATCATTAAATTCAGTTACAATGTTGTAATTTTATCTTTTTTTTTTTTTTTTGTGCATTTAGAGTGATTCTAAATAATCTAACCTTTAAAAATTATGTCGATGAGGTTTCTTTTAAAAAACTCATCACAAAATTTTGTAAGCTGAAAAAAAAAAAAGGAAAAAATTATCAATTTTTAAAAAGAATTATAGAACCAATGTTGTTTGACATAATTTCGGATAGTGAATATGAAACTTCAAGATTCTAGCTAATTAATTTCCATGGTTGCGCTTTCTTAAAACTTGTTTAAATTTTTGACCTTTTCGATGTCAAAACAACTGAAGCTATTATGATTGGGGTTATGATCTAAATATATGCTTTTTTAAGGGGCACTCTTACAATTGCGGGAAAAATTTGGATTGGACTGGAGACGGACAGACCAACAAGCCCAATAAGAAAAGCCCAAACACGCCCTAGTAGGGGTTTGTCTGTCGTCACCAATTGCTACTTTCACCCTTTTTTTTTTTTTTGGGGGTTCCTTCCGTCACCGACTCAAACTCAACGATACACGTTGTTTGGGACGGGCACCTACCGACTGAAAGAGCCTCCTTCCCGGCGTTCTCCTTCAATCAACTTCTCGACACCAGTCCAGTTTTCAGGATTCACAGGAATAATCTTCATCCGTTTTTCAGATAAAACCCAGACGAAAGCCATGGGAAAGGCCAAGAAAGCTCCCAAATTTGCTGTTATGAAGAAGGTCGTCACTTCCAAAGCCATTAAAAAGTATTTCTCTTTCTTTTTTCCCTTTCCCTCTTTTTTTTTTTTTTTCTTCCTTGTTTTCCCACTATAGAATTCTATATATGTATATTTATAATCCTTTGTGTATAATATTTATTGGACGGATTCAGCTACAAGGAGGAAGTTCTGAACCCTAATAAGAAGGATCTTCGCAAGGAAAAGCTTCCCAGAAATGTGTAAGCCTTTTATCTTCCCAAGTTATATTGGTCTGTGGATTTTTTTTTTTTTTTTGGGATTATTGTAATTTTGTAACTTTGGAAGATTTTATCTTTTAATTTTGTAAAATTTAGGCCTAATGTCTCGTCGGCGCTTTTCTTCAAACACAACACTGCTTTGGGACCGCCTTATCGTGTTCTGGTTGATACCAACTTCATCAATTTCTCCATCCAAAATAAAGTGAGTGTCTTTATTTTTTTTCCCCCTTCCTTTTTTAAGGAGTTTTGATTCAAATTTATAGTGGAAGCAGATATAAATATATATGTATGTATGCTTTATTGTTCAATTTGAAGAAAAATGTATGCTTTGTGACGGTTAGAAAATAATTGAATTGCTTTTAATATAGAGCGTCTTATTGAAACGTTTGTTGCCAACTGTGAAATAAGAAAATAGTAATAATAAAAATAATTGTTGCTCTTTTATTTGATTTTTATACAGATTATATTATATATAATCTTGTTTTCTTTATTGTTATTTTCGGCTAAATGAATATAAGACCTATTATACGGCTGACTCATATAGTTCCCTCTTTTCTTTCTGTAGTTGGACCTGGAAAAAGGCATGATGGACTGCTTATATGCAAAATGTAAGTTTTTAGACATGGATTTCTTCGCTTGTTTTATCAGCTTGGCTGACTCGAGCTTTTGTTTCGTGTCGGTTCTAATTTGATATTCGTTACATTACCCTGAGGGTCTAATTATTCTGTCTTTGGGACTACAGGTACACCTTGCATCACCGACTGTGTGATAGCTGAGCTTGAGAAGTTAGGTCAAAAATATCGTGTAGCTCTAAGGTATGTTCCCTACGTTGTATCTTTTCTTGTGCTTCCTATGTTGATGTTTTGGATGCTCGTCTCTGTGCTTCACGCCGGCCAGATCATGAAGGCAACAACTCCTTATTGTTCTTATCACATTTCCTTCGAGGCTTTGGCATGCCATTTATATTAGTTTATTTGTATGACTCAAAATAGTTCCTTCATATTCTTGTACTTGCATGGCCCATGTATAATCCCGTCCGCACATATCGATGTGTTGTATATAAGGTAGTTTCTTCAAGCAAGTAAAGTTGTTTTACCTCTAAAAAGAATTTTCCTTTGCTGCCTTGAAGGATTGCTAAGGATCCTCGTTTTGAGAGACTACCCTGTGTTCATAAAGGAACATATGCTGATGACTGTATCGTTGACAGAGTTACCCAGGTATATGATTTAAATGCAATCACTGTTATATTTTCTTCTTGATGAATTTTCTAGTCTTGTGGATGTAACAACAGGATATCTTTTAAAACCTTTAGCTCTATTTTTTTGTTTCTAACTTTCTATAAAAACATTCACGCTAAAACTTGATTACCAGTTTTTTTTTTTTTAATGTAAATGAAGAGAGGATAATCGAGTATTAGAGGAACTAACTTGACTAGTTAAATCCTTTTTGTGTATATCTTTCCCAATTGCGGAATTATATGATTGCCTTTATTGATTGAATTTAGGTTTAGGTTTTAAGGTTGCTGTCCCAAAAAATGTAGATTATCGCTATTCTATGATACCTTGAAAAGAAGAAAAATGGTGTATTTTTCGATTGATAGGCTGTCAGCTAAAAGTAGTGACCACATTTGTTAATATAATTGAACGCCATTGATGCTGTTCAGATCTTTCTAATTCATCTCACTTTTGTTGTATTTTGCTTGCATATGATTCTTGGAACAGCATAAATGCTACATTGTTGCCACTTGTGATCGGGATTTAAAGAGAAGAATCCGAAAGGTACTATAGTCAGTCAGTAATCAGAAATAAGTCGAGTTGGTTTTGCATTACTTGAAATCATTACCCTAATGAGTAAACCTCTCTTCTCTGCATAATTGGCAGATTCCTGGAGTGCCGATCATGTATCTCACTCAGCACAAGTATTCAATTGAGCGGTTGCCGGAGGCAACCATTGGTGGAGGTAGGGTGCATGCCATGAATCCACAACAAGTATTATCAATTTTAAAATTATGGTTTTTTCAAAGAGCTTCATACCGTAAATCAAAATCTTGTGGGATGAATCTGGCTGTTTCTACTATTATCGCATTTTTATTTGACACCTTTGTGTTTTTATTGTCTTTTTTATCCTCTGCAGCTCCAAGATTTTGATAAATGGATGTGAGCTTTCCGCACGAGGAAGACCAAAAAGAGAAGATAACCTGTATTGCTGAGAAATGTCAAAGCATGAGAAATGCAGTTGTTCGTTGTCTCTAGTGAGAAAATTTTGCAGTGGATCGCTTTGCAACTAAGGTTTGTTTATTTTAGTTAAATTTTAGCCATCGGTGTTGATTTCTAGGTTTGTTTGTCATCCTTAGAAAAACACCGAATCCGAAAAGAGCATGAATCCTATCAATTTGAGCTACAAAATCACTTGAAAATTTTGCTAATAGACTGTTCTGCATCAATAAATATTCGGGTAAATTACTAAATAGGTCCTTAAAACTTTAAATTTTACAACTTTGGTCCTTTTTTTTTCATATTTTTTTGTGACTCAAACTATTGAAAATATTTTATAAAGTCATTCATTAATTTTAAATGGAATCGGTTAGTGGGCATTATTTTTTGACCAAAATTACTGACAAATTATGTCAAAAAAATTTACAAAAAATGATTTTTATAATAATATTTTAATAGTTTAGGGTCATTCGAGTAACGGAAAAAACATGAATCAAAGTTGTACAAACTTAAAAGTTGAGGGACGAAATAAGTAATTTATCCAATAACATTTGAAAAGGTAATTGGGATTCTTTAAAGAATTTGAGATCTTTCACCCATTCCATGTCCCTTTTTATCTCTAAATTCTTTCACTAATCTCCTTATTATTCCTCTCTCCGTTCACTTTTCCCTCCAATCAAACACCTCTAAAACACCAAAATTAATACACCAAAAAGGCCGTCAATGAACGCCAACCATTCTATGGACTTGCCATTCGACCAAATTGTTGAGCTCCGTGGTAATGTCAGTTGTGGGCTGAGATGTTTTATTATTTATATATTATTTATTGGAGAGAATTATTTAAATGACCACTTTTTTTCTTCATTATTTAACTAACATGACACAAATTCTTCATTCTTACTATTATGACATAAATTTAGTTAATTTAATTTAATTTTATATCATATTAGTCTAATGTTAACTTTTTATATATGGTAATGTAATGGTTTTTAAATTTGTGTCATTTAGGTAAAACTAAAGGGGGATGCACAATCCAAAGCTTAAAATTATAATTTAATTTTATTTTTTTCCTCGGTTTTATTATTATATAGTTTTGTAATTTAAATTTTAAAATGTTATAATTTTATAAACAAGTCTAAAAGATATTTTTTTTATATATAAATTATATAAAATTTCGATACAACGAAACAAGTTTATATTGATTTTTTTTTAAAACGTATTTTATGTTTTTATATTTTTTTAATTCAAGTAGCTCAAATGATTCGATAAATACATAATTAATTCAAAGGCAAATTCTATCAACAAACTTATACTAAATAATAGCACCAAAATTTTCTCATTTTCAATTGGGCAATGTATGTCCTTGTGTTAGACATGGGCCTTGTAAGAGGCTGAAACTTGCTTGGAAAGTGCTTCTGAGCGAGCCCAAACCAGAATTCACTAGTAAAGTTAGGTCCAAGTCCAACTTTTGCGGCACAACAATTGACAATTCAGACTCGGCGGAAAAGTGGAAAGAGGAATTGACGGTTCCACTAAAAACATAAAACAAAACTAAAAAGATATTAAGATACAGCCAACCAAGTTGAGGACTTTGACGTAAAAGAGGCACAACACAACATGTTTTAAACGTTTTCAATCTATCCATCTAAAAGAAGTAGATAAGGAAACATGGGAAAGACACTGTTGCCATTCATATTCGGATGAATCTTTCAAACTACCAACCCATCACTGTTTTCATTTTTTTCCCCCTACGAAAAATCACCAAAAGAAAAAAATCCTTCAGTTTGAAATTCTTCTCTGATTATAATTTTCAAGATTCTCAACGTTGTCCTCGAGGTGAGCTAGTTGGCACATACAAACAAGTGCACACGCACACACATATATAGGGCCTTATACCGAGATTCTCGTACCATTAATGTATATTTCTAACTGTTAGATTCGATCAAAATATTATAAAAATAAATAAAAATTAAAAGTGTGTAGAATACATAATTTTTGGATGTAAATACGATGGCTGAAAAACAAAGCTTTAGAAGTGGTATATTTTTTCAGGTCATATAACAGAGTAGATATTTCTAAGTAAAATGAACGAACAAAAATCTTTTTGTTGGAATCTTGACACTTTCCTCAAATGGAAAGTTCGCGCAACCAAAAATTATGGGGGAGCATAATTTTCCTCCTCTAGAACAGCAAAATTCCAAACTACGGTTTTTTTTTTTTTTTTTTCTTTTTTCTTTTTTGTCAAAAACCAGATGCATAAAGAAGTCTCGACGTGATCCGTTGAGCTTGCAAGCCAACCAAACACAAACTAGCTCCAAAATTCTACGGCTTGAGAGAGAGAGAGAGAGAGAGAATGAGGGAGAGGGAGAGAGAGTCCAAATAAAACAAGAAGGAACCATCCAGAGAGGACTAAGAGGGCAGAGAGACGTTGTTGTCAAATGAAGAGAAGCATTTACGTATCCAATTAATTGGTCAACCTAACAATGCCTAGAGACAGGTGATATTCCATTTCTTGCATAAAAAAGAAAAAGGAAAAAAAAAAAAAAAAAGGGGGGGGGGGGGGGGGGGGATTTTTATTGCAAATAGATTCTTTTTGGAATTTGCTTTTTAAGACCCTTATGCATTGCCACGAACATATGTTTCTGTCTTTTTCTTAGTCATTGTTTTCTCTCCCCCTCTCTCCCTCTCTCTCTTTTTGTTCTTTTTTTTTTTTTTTTTCCTTTTTAAAGTTTGAGTTTGTATATATATATATATATATATATATTAACTTTTGTTTTTAGCTAAAGCGTTCGTATCTTTTTAATTGTGGGTGTGATTTGTGATATTCGATTCATGCATATTACAAGAATAGAGGCCGAGTCCCACCAAATGATAATTGTCAATAAAAGTAAGACGGAGTTGGGAATTCTTTTCAGCTAAGAAACTATAAAGCGAAGACACTATAAAAAAAAAATAATAAACGACAATACTTTTTAAATAAAGACATGATGTATTTTAATTTTTAAGTGAGGTATTATTTTTTTTAATAAAATATGGACACAACACAACGGTATGTTTCAATTATTGAGTGGGAATATGGTTATAATTCTTCTCGTATTATTACAGCACAAATTGATTTTTTTAAAAAACAAAATTACCACTGGTAAAACATAGTAAATAAAACTACTCATATATCTAGATAATTTTATTTGAACATAATTGTTCTACAAAGAAACACAACCCAGCTACTAATTCATGCTCCGCATCTTTTTTTTTTCTTTTTTCTTTTTGAAATGGCATCTTGTTATATATCTTTTTTTTTTTTTTTGGTAAATAAATTGTTATATATGCAATTCTAAAATAAATGAAATTTATTTCTCCAATATAACAATTAACAACTCCAATACTTTACAAATGGGGACAGCCAATTGGAGTGGTGGGGCAGCTGTTGTGTTGTCCTAATATTATTGATCCTAAAAACCTTCCCAGTCATGTTCATTATGGGGGAAAAAGAATGTTCCATGAAAGGACAATATTAATTTAATAAGTATGATTTTACATCAATGTCAATATTATTATTATTTGAGACCGTACACTTTCAAATCTCGAAGGTCCTTCCCTGTGATTAAGCTCTATATGTCCACTCTAAAAATAAAATAATAAATAAATAAATAAATAAAAACTCTATTTGGCCACTCGAGGGACCCCCAATTCATTATATCCCAATGTCAATGTTTCATTGTATAACAAGCCCTGCCGATTTTCCTTCACCACGAGAATGTTTTTTGGAATTTTAACGATAAGATTGAACCAATTTGATTTGAGAGATTAATATAAGATTTTTTATATTTATGATTGTATCAATTTATAAATTTATCGTATTAAAATTCATCAATAATCATATAATATTTACAAGTAATTATGTGTTGTTTAAGATTCAAAAGTTTAAAATTTCACTTCATAATTTTATGGTTCAAAATTTATAAATAGTTATATCAAGTTTACAAGTAATCAAATCTTTGATATCGGCACAGCACTCAATATTCCGCATTAGTAATAATTATTGTTTCTTGATAATTCTTTTGATCTCAAACTTTTTCTTTTTTGGCGGGGGAGAAAGGTTGGTGGATTAGAGTTAACAGGATTCATGGGTTAATTTTTTAGAGTCGGTTGATGAAAATGATGACAGTGATAAAAAAAACAGTGAGAGATTTAAAGTCCTTTTTACTGCTCTAATTTTGAGATTTGTTTCACTTTTCACTTTCTCTTACCTAACGCACACCTTCAAGCTTTTATATATATTATATGCAAAATGCACAAATAAAATTATGGTTTCAAAATTAAAACATAAAAGAAATTCTTATATTCCATTTGCAATAAAATTCAAGAATAAATAAATAAGATATTATATTCCTTTGGAATTTGGTAGAGCAAAGTTTTTCAACTACTTCTCTGGCCTTAACATGAAATTATAATCGTTAGCTTAGAATACATTTCTAATCTTAGATTAGAAATCAGAAGTCGAAAGGACCTTGCATTAAATTCTTGTTTGATTCAAGGAATAAAGTGAAAGCACCCCTAGCTCATGCCTACATATTTGACTACTCCAACTCTCTTTGATTTTTAGTAACTTTTTTTTCCGTACCACCACGAAGGATCTAAATTGAATGATAAAAACTAAAAATTCATTTTAATAAGATTTTAAGTTCAAATTAATCCCAATGCAAGGTCACATTTCAATCTTAAAATCGATAAGAAACATTACCATTAAGACTGACTCGTTGATTTTGGTGACTTTTGAGCCGTGATTATGGGAAAAGCAAAATGCATCCCCTTTTATTAAGCATATTCCTTTCTTGGCCGTAATTTTTTGTGCGCTCTCTCTCTCTCTCTCTCTCTAAATTCCTTTAACATGATTTTGGTAGGCTGGTAGCTAAAATTCTTAGCTAATCTTGGTTCACATATCATATACATTGATTTATTAAAAATAATACTAATAAAAAAACTTGACAATGAGGATTTCGAATTCAACTTTTTTAGATTGAGTCAGATATAAAATTACTATTAAATTATATATATAACTACATTAGCATTGACATAAAATAAAATAGTGAAATGAGACATCAAATCTAACAATTAACAAATAAAATTCGCGGTTATTTAATTTGACATAAAAAAGTTTGTATAAAAATTCATCAGTCTAGATATATTGTCTGAAATTTTCCTTCTCTTTAATTGTTCCTTCTTATTTTGAATACAATAGTGAAATGAGAAATCAAATCTTAAATATAGAAGGAAAGAAAAGCTCTAAATTGAGGGGAGTGGTGCAATTGTTAAAAGTATATATAACACCGTCCTTCAAGTATTATATCATATTTTTTAAATTTAAGAAGATATTCACATAAAGCTATTAAATACTAAAAATCACAAAAAAATCAACCGTTTATCATTAGATAGGTGTCAAATAGAAATGTAATGAAATATGTAACTGAGCCGTCGTAATAAACCGGTAGACTTGAACTTTATTCTTTCATGACCGGATCAATTTGATCATGTACTCATAATTAACTTTCATTATTCAACTCTTTGACAACACGAGAAAAATCTATCGTTAGACTCCCTGCAACATAAAAAGACCAAAACCTCTAACCTCTCTCTCTATATCTATACAAGGGATGGAATTTTAGGTAAATTGATAAGTTTTCACAATAAAACTGTGGGATAGTCATCGAGACAAGAAGAAAAATATGACAGTCAATCTAGGGGTGCAATTGTAAGAAAAAGAAAATGTGGGGGGGGAGAGGTGGTAAAAAAAAAAAAAGGGAGGAGGGATTGACTTGACCAAGGGAAACGAGTTTGACGGGGTAAGAGCCCAACAAAAACCCAAAACGAGGGGCGCAGAAGGCGCTGAAACAACTTTTGAAGTTCCAACGCCACCAAAAACCACTTCTTTTTGCGCTTGCTCTTCGGCTAGCGTGCCCGGACCGTTTCTTTCTCTCTTTTTTTTTTTACCTAAATAATTTTTCCTAGTATGTAATCTCAAATGAATATTTGTTTTTCTTGCTTTGCTTTTTAATTATTTAATAAGATTAGTTTTTATAGACCGCGCTGAATGCGCGTGCCAATGTCAAAGAAATTATTCTTACACGTGGGGTCGTGAGATGGGTTTTGTTTAAGTCCGTAATTAACTATTATTGTGGATGTAATCATTAATCTATATAACTTATATAATCAGTAACATAGTCACAAATTTATCTTAATGTGAACATACGTTGGAGAAAAATTTTAAATTAATAACTTTATATGATAAAAGGTTTAATATTTTTTTATTCTAAAGAAAAAAATTTGTTTTTGCATGTTTACCATCATATAATAACTATTACATACTGTTTTATATTTTGAAAATATTGTGAAATTTATTCTTGAACTTTTATCTCAAATATTATGATAAATAGAAATTTCTAACTCATGATTTGTTGTATGCTATTTGTAATTTTTTATAAAGAATTAAATTTCACTCTGATTTATTCTGCTCCATCATTTTTCCTTTTAAAGGTAATTCATTTTACTAATAAAGAAAAACTTATACGCATAAATATTCAAATTGTTGATAATGTTAAAATCAATAATTCTTTTAAAACAAATAAAAATTAAAAAAAAGAAAGAAAAGTAGATAAAGAAATTAAGAGGAAAAAAATCAAATGTTAGTTATGGTACTAAAATACAATAATCAGTTGAGTGTTATAGCACACGTTTGAAGGGGGGGGGAATTTTTTGATTGGGCCATATTGAGGGGAAAAAAAAACTTTTGAGTACGAGTAAATTACAAAATTTTAAGAAAATATGAGGGTAAAATTTAGATTTCAAGAAATTGAATGGGGCCATGTGCTCCCCTGACCCCTGCATAAATCTATACCTGTAGATAAGATATTTAGTTACACGTAGAATCTAACAATAATTAAACACATAATTTCATCGTAAAACATAAAATTTGAATCTCCTTTATGTTTTTGCTATTATCTATTTAATAATGTTGCTAGTTGCCTAGGATTGAAAAGTGATTGCAAATCAAAGTGTACAATATTTTTTATCTTGATAATTGTTGGGAATGCCAAACACCTACAATTGGTTTTTGCATTCTTTTGGGTTGTTAATTTGAACTTAATCCTCCAATACTTAATCATAGCAATCAAATAAGATTACAATTTATAATTATTTTTATTGCTTCGATGAGCAATTATTTGTTGTAGTATGGTTAGAATTGTATTAAGGTCTTATAAGACGTAGTCAATATATTGTTTCTATAGGGAGGAAAATGAAAAGGGGGGTGTCAAAATGTGGACCTATAAATTATCCTAATCGTCGTCATTCGATTTTGCTAACCAATAACTGTTCTTTTGAATTGGACAAAAGTTGTTCAACTAAACCCTTTTTCCATTCATACATTAAATGTAGGATTAGAAAGAGACCCATCATTTTACTTCACTTATTTATTTGCTGAAGATACCCATCATGGTATTGGTTTCTTCATAATATCATCTTAAATTGATTTTAAAAGCCGAGAGCTCCTTAAAAGAGAGAGAGAGAGAGAGAGAAATTAAAAATAAATAAATAAAAAATCCACCAAAACGTGTGTAGAAATGGAGTACCACTTAGCTAAGCTAAGCCAGATAAACAATTCCGCAACATGTCTGTTCTAGAACAAAAAAAATATATTAAACTAGTAACAACATCAACTTTAATTTTAATTTTTAAATACCAATATATATTACAGATAAATCTTTTAAAATAAAAAGAATTTATTTATCAATAAAAATATGATATTATTGTTTAAAAAAAAATTTAAATCTAATACATTTAGATTATGTTTATCGATTTGAAATTGAATTTTAAACTGAAGTTTATTAACTTTTATAAAATTAATTATAATTTTTATTAATTTTTTATAAAAAAAAATTACTTGATATGAAAAATTTAGATGCAAACAAACTCGAGAGCTAAACATATTCAAACGGACCTGAGTTTATTCTGTAGAGCCACCACGTGTGATCACAATCGCTTTTTGCCAACGTGGCAGGTGATCATTAGTGATTACCCAGACAGCTCACGCGAAAAGGAATAAGAACGCCCACCTAGTATCATAGCCACAGCTGCATTGGAAAACGCAATTGTAGGTCCCTAAGATTAGTTAAAGTCGTTGGCATAAAGTTGAGAAGTTGGCATTGAAATCCTTATCATCCTCCTAAAAGCTATAAATGCTGCAAAATGCAATAATTCACACTCCTTTTTTGACTCGCTCAAATTTCCAAGTCTCTGCTTTAGCAGTTGATAATAATTAATGAGAAAAATTGGGTGATTTTGATCATTTCAGTCATCACTTGCAATAAATATTAGAGAAATTATATATTTATTTTGTTAAAATGAAATAAATCATTGAAATATTAAACACCAAATCATAGATGGACTAACCACCGAATCAATTGATGATTAAGGGTGAGTTTGATTCACATACTCAAATTCAAATTTTCAATTTAATTTTTATCTTTTTTTGAATTTTTTTTTATTTTTTCTAAAAAATCGATAAAAATTATTATTGAAATTTAAAAATCTTAACTCAAACTCAAACATCCCTAAATCATATATTGATTAACATCAACTGGAGTGGATGTAGTGACAAAAAAAAAGGATGATACCTTCTAGATTCGAATCTTATGAAATTTCGTAAGACTTTTTTTAACTTTGATTGTGGATGTATTGGGTTAAATATGTTCTGTATAGAGTATGAGTTGACGTTTATAAGAAACTAAAGGGGTGTTTGGCAAACAAGTTTAAATTCATATTTTTCATTTCAGTTTTTATCTTTTACTGAAAAGTCAATAAAAATTATAATTAATTTTTAAAAAGTCAACTAAATCAAACTCATTCACCAAATACCCCATAAATTAAATGTCCATCTCTTCCTTATCATGTCTGGGAAAGTGAATCTCACTTGTGAGATTGAAATTGAGATGATAAGGAGACCACTACCATAACCTTTTTCTCTTATTAACAAAAATCATATATTGATTATTTTAAAAAAATATAAAATTTTAATTCAATAAAACTTAAGATGTTTATAAAATCATTTTTTAAGAGGCATCCTTAATAAATATAATAAAATGAAAAATAAAAATCTCCAAAGTCTTTGCCAAATTATTAAATCAAAGGAAAGGTCATGACACATGGGAAACATTAAATAAAAGTAAGAGGTCACAAATCCATGGTCAGTCTTTCGTCTTTTTCAAAAAGCACTCAACATATCCCTCGTCTCAAGGAAATAGTCTGTACTTTGATTTTTCAACCCCCCAAAAAAAAAAAAAAAAAAGAAGATAATAACTGTTAACTGGTTTAAATAACTGTATCTTTAACTGTATTACTTTACCTTTGAATGGGAACCATATCTATAAACTAGTGGTACTGCCAGAAACAAAACAAAATAAATAAATTAAAAAAATTAAAAATAATTTTTTAAATTTTTTAAATAATTTTTATTTGAAAATTTTCATGTATTGATCTGTCATGTGAGGAATTTTTTTTTAATAGTATTTTAAAGGAACTATCTTTTTAAAGATAATTATAGATTATGGATAATTTACGTATAGCTCCTTATAATTATTTTGGTTCTTTCTTTATTAATAGTGTGGTTAGAATAATGTCAATTAAATTGGAGATATTCAATGTACAATTTGGCATCGGTCGGCTTCCTTGATCAATCGGTAGATTTACCGTTTGTCAAAATAAAAATAAAAAATAAAGTAAATAATTGGTAGATTTACCATTAAACGTCCTGATATCTGTTTTTGTATGCAATTTTTAGTAAAATTTACTTTTCCCAATAGTAACTCTGACTTATGTTTCTATTCATATGTTGTTTAAGAAAATCAACTGTGAGTTTATTAATTTATTCACTCCGGTAATATTTATTTATTCATTTTTTGAGGGTTCGATGTAACAGTAAGTTAAGAACAGTGATAGACCAAACAAAACAACAGTTTATTTTTTTATTTATTTTTTGAGTGATTAGACCTATAACATAATCTTACTAATAATATTAAACTACAGTCGAAAACTTGAAATATTTACAAATAACATAATTCACGTCATTACAATTACTACATTATTTTGAAGCATAAAATCTAACATCGTTATAATAATTACTACGTGGTTATTTTATTTTTAAATATTGTTTAAAAGATATTATATTTTGATTCAACTCTTATAAATATGTTATGTAGGGCGCAACTTGCCCGTCCCAATGGTTCTTTTAGATTATGACCTCAAAATTAAAAAATTTTGAATACGATATCTAAGATTTTGAATCCCCTTTTCCACCCATTCAGGGTCAACGAAATCTACCTAAATAAATCAATGCTTTACATGATGATATTATCGACTTTGTAAGGTTAAACTTATTAGTAATTTTGTCGGTTTTAACTTATATGTTCTCTTCTTCTTCTTTTTTTTTTTTTTTTTTGCCCTTTTGTGTCCATCCAATCATGTTATTTTAATAACTAGTTCATTTTATTATAATTTTTCAAATGATTTATCGTTACACTAATAGATATTGAATAATATCATGTTATATATAATCTTGTATAAAATTATAGATAAGTCAAACAATATTAAATAATATCATGTTATATATAATTTTATATAAAATTATAAATAAATCAATTGATCGTAACAAATAATTTTTTTTTAGAAAATTACAAAGGAAGACAATTCCTAACTTTTTAATCAGATATTATATTAGTAAAAAATATATAAACGAGACGAGAATAAAAAGACACAAGAAGCCAAATCTCGTGTCTTCATCATGTCAATAATGATCTTTTTTTTTTTTTTTTTTTTTTCTTCTTCTCTCTCTAAAATGCCGAAAAATAAAGCTGTGGAAGTTATCGATGATGAAGAAAATTTAAAAATTAGGAAAATGTTGGCGATCACGGGCCGAATGATGTGTCACCTAGTTTACCATCCACGTCTTCTTTTTAATAATCATTTTCCGCGTGGCTTTAATGCTTCTACACTTCTACTATTTTAACACAGGTGGGTCTATTTATACTTCTTTTTCCTTTTTCAGAAAATACTTTTTTTCCCCCCTCTTTTTGTGATTTAAGAAAATGACTGAAAGTTTAAGAATTGAAAAATAGTCATTTTACTACAATAATTGATTTATTGTATAATAAATTATAACTTATTCCGGTGATTAATTGATTTTACACAATAAATAATAAATTTACTTTTTTTTTTCTTCATTCAGAAAGATTTTGACAATCTACTCTGACTAGTTCTTGTTAGGAAACCAATCGATTAAAAAAAAAAAATTTCATCAATACTTTTTAAAAAAAATAATTTTTGGTTAGAAATAGTGGCATTGGATCGACTCTCTCACTTTTAAGTTAAAAAAATAATGATGTTGGACAGTCTAATTTTAGTTTCTCATAGAAAAAATGGCTTCTACATGAAGTAGGTTATAACAGGAAGTCTTAAATATATTCATTATAGTAAAGTAAAATGTGATTTTTTTGTGGGTAAAAGTTCTGTTGAAAAAGGTAAGCCAACAATAAAATTTATCACTTTAAAATTGCTCACATTAATTTTTTTTTTAAATATCAACCAATTAAGTGAGATTTGAAAAAAAAAAAAAGAATTTTGTAATTGATTGGTTAAATTGATCCGTGGATATCATTTTGTCGAATTTCGTGTACTGCTTTAGGTTTAAACTTTTTTTTTTTAAAGGAGAATTATCTTACAGGTAAGAAGAAAAAAATAATTTTTAACCATTAAATTATGTTGATTTCTTATCTCTTTTTAATATGATATAATTATGACATTACCTCATGATTTAAAATAGAAAAATTATAGTAAATAACATATTTAATTAGGTAATTTTAAAGTTTATAAAATATTGTTTAAAAGCTGATCAATTATAATATATATTTTTGATAAATCCTAAGCTTTTCTTGAATTTTTTTAAAAATTTTGAATTTACAATCAATGTTTAACAAAATTTTATGTACTCGTAGATTGGATTATACAATTTATTCCTATTATTAAAATAATTAGCTAAAAAAAATCAAGTAAATCAATAGTTAATTAACTATTAGGCATCATCTTTTTCCAAAAAACGGATAATTACACGTCTATTAATGAATCTCCGCAGGACTAGATAGTATGAAAGTCTATTTTCATATTTTGGTATTTAATTTTTCATAGCAACAAGAAAATAAAATAAAATAAAATAAGCAGTCCTTAATATAGTAAAATACAATAAATGCTTTTTAGCATGGGTGCATCTAAAATTTATTATAGAGTTATAATTTATGTCCTAAATTTTTAATTTTAATAATTTATATCCTAAATTTATAATTTATAGCAATTTGTATCCCATTAATAAACAATGTTGATTTTTTAATGAAAATTAATATTTTACTTGTATATAGATTATTAATTACAAAGATAAAAATGATTATTTATATGATGAATTAATAGTCTATGTACAAATTAGTAGGGGTGACAATTCGTGTCACGTGTCAGGTTCGTGTCGTGTTAGAGCCGTGTCGAATTTTTTTTCCCCCGACCCGAACACGACTTCAACACGCGACATGAATACGACACAAACCCGAAACGGGTTGATACGACACTAATCGAAATTGACATGCGATACGAAATTGACCCGCGACTTGCGACACGACACAAACCGAAATTGACTCGCGACACGAAATTGACACGAAATTAATATGAAATTGACACGAAATTGACCCGCGACACGAAATTTGACTCGAAATTGACACGAAATTTGATATGAAATTTGATCCGAAATTGACATGAAAAAAAAAAACGAGTTATGTTCGTGTTTTATGGGTCTAATCCGAATACGACATGTTTTTTTCCATGTCAATTTCAGGTGACCCGAAAATCGACCCGCTCCTATTTTTCCAACCCGAACCCGTGAAATTCGTGTCTTTTTCGAGTCGTGTGGCGACCCGTATTGCTACCTTATAAATCACATATCAATTTCCTTCAAAAAATTAATATTATTATCAATAAGATATAAATTGTTATATATTTATAAATTTAAAAGGTAAATTATCAAAATTAAAAAATCAGAATTGTAAATTATAACTTTGAGATAAATTTAATGTGTATCAATTAATTAAAAAAAAAAAAGCATATAATAAAATAATAATAAAAAATTTCGTTTTTAGAGACCTTTTCATGTTCTAGGGCGGGCCCACCTTCGTTCCCAAGTCCCCAGCCTATAAATTTATCCTTTACCGCGTCAATTCTACCAAAGGCAACTGTGATGTTCCACACCGCACCGATCAAAGGCGAAATCTGTAATTGCACTGCGATCTTAAAGAGAGAAAGAGGTACACAGAGACAGAGACAGAAGGGGAGAGAGAGAGAGAGTTTGTAGAGAGAGAAAGTGTGTTGTGAGAAGGACTCGTGGAGGGTCGCTCTGTGCGATGCGTGGGAGGAAGGCAGGTGACAGAACAGGAAAACAAACAAACAAACAAACAAACAAACAAACGCCCACGCCCTGTTTCTCTCTCTTTCTCTCTCTCTGAGATCGTCGTCGTCGTCGTCGTCCTCCCCTTGAAAATGTCGAATTCCAACGCCTCCGAGATCTCCCAAACCCTACCTTCCCTTCTCTGAACCCTTCCTCCACCGCCCCCCGCGTTTCCCGATCAATCGCCGGCTCTCTGCAACCGCCGTCTCCAGGTCCGATTTCTCGCATTGTTGTTACCCGCATTGCAGTCCAGTTCTCTTCTTCTCCTCGGAATCCGTTCGTTTCTCGCGCCTTCCATCTCTTTTTTCTCGATTCTGGAACAGAAAATTCAGACTTCTCCTGTATTGATGTGATTTGGGGATTTGTTTTTGGTTTTTGGTTTTGTGCAGAGATGGCGGAGGTGGCGAAGATACTGTACATAGCGGTGGTCGACGAAGAGGAAAAGAGAGACAATGGAAAAGAGTCGTTTCGGTATACGCGTTCCGTTCTGCAAAGCACTCTTCAGCTCATGGGCTGCAAAGCCCGGCATGCTTTCAAGGCACGTTCTTCTTCTTCTTCTATATTTCGCTGTATTGAAATTGATCGCTTGATTTTCTAGTGGTTTTTCGGATCGAAAAAATCAGAATTAATTCGGCTTAATTTTCTTTTTTGTGTTTCTCAGATTTGTTCTGGTTGTTGAATTTTTTTTTTTTTTGGTCTTGGAAAGGTGCTTGTTTTGCGATATCAGATCTGGATTTGCATGGAACGTGTTCTGGGAATGTTCCGAATTTCACTGTTCAAAGACTTAATTGTTACGTAGTCTTGTTAAACGTCTGAGCCTAGCCAAAGTTTTTTTTTTTTTTTTTTTTTAAATTAAATTAAATTAAATTTTATTGAATTAATTTCTTATTCAAGTACGGGTCAACAAAGGTTTTATCCTACTTAGTGGTCGGTTCGCTATTACTTTCGGTCTATCCAACGTTATTCCCTTCTCAACTCCGAGTGTCCAATGTCGTTGTCAAAGAATTGGTCCTCTCTCTCTCATGGATATATAAAATATTAAAACATATAAATGTGCATATATTTATATTTGTTGCGCTGTTCTTGTGTCGCCTTCAACTGACTGGTTAAAATTTACTTTCGGTTGGGGAAGTTTTTGGTTTTTGTTGTACACGAACGACCTAGCTCATCTTCTGTCCTGTTCTAACCTTGAATGAATTTTTTGTCTTCCCGACCGATTCAGCTCAAAAAAATGCTTACTTTGCTGAAATTTGTTTTACCGATTAATGTACAAACTGTTGAAATGTACCTATCTATATGCTTACCCTACTTGTTATGAAACTGGGGTACAGTGGTTTTGTCTTGTTTTGGTATAGGGCAGACCAGTGACCACACCATGTGATAATACAAACATTGTTTCTTTGTGTGTCCTTCAAATGTTGATGCACTTTTATTTTTCCGGAACTCGGGCTTTAACATGTTCATTATTGCATTTTACAGTAAGCTTTTTAGCTTGTTGATGAATTAGTCTTGTACTCTATGTTCACCCTGATTGTTGTTGGAGTTGGCACACATTATAGCCCCCAATTTTTGGAAGTTTTTGCGTCATAAAATCGATCGCTGTATATAAATTGCTTCGACTAATAACGAATCTGTACCTTTTGGGGTGGGTGGATTATTGAACGAACTGTGAACAAATTGTACTTATTCCGAATAAATGTTTTCACCGACAGATTAGCCAAAGAGTTTTTGAGTTGATAAGAAGCGAAAGGTTCACTGATCCCTTGCTTCCAGAAGGGAAGGAGAAATCAGATTCCAACGATTCAACTAGACAGTTGGAGAAAGAAGATGTTCTTCTCACAGGTTCTTGCTTGGCCGAAACAGAGGCTGGCAAGCGGATTGTTTCAGCCTCAGGGAAAGACAACAGTAGTAAGAGTGTTCCATTTGAATTGTACAAAAGACGCACAACTGTTATCGTAATGAGACAAACCTTCTTAAACGTTGTGTGCGATGCTTTGGCCGAGTATAAGTATGTTGGTCGGAACCAGAGGGCCGACCTAATATTGGCATGCAGGTAAGGAGGTATCCTTTGCTTCTGCTATTAGTATTATCAATAACATTTTGAAGTAGTCCCATTTAAATATTTGGTAATCTGGTAGATTTTTTGTTTATTACTGTTATTATTATTTTTTTGAGGTCGTCTGGTTTAGTTAGTGGTCTGAACAAGCATGCGTTTCTTCCGCGGATAAGATAACAAGAAAAAATAATTAAAAAAAAAAGGACGAAAAGGAGGGGGGTTGGGTGGGGTGTGGAAGGGGGAAGGAAAGATATAAATGAACTGAAATTTTCAACCGAAAAAGTTGCTAAAATTTTGAGCATAGGTATATCAATGCATACTTGAACATCTGCCAACTCATTGCAGTCGTTTGGTGATATCTGTGTTTTTCACTGCTTAGTATGTGGGAAAGAGGAATTTTTTCTCATGGTCCCTGTGTTGAGTAGTCATTTTTACTCTCCTCATTTTTTCCCCTCCATCTCTGTGAAGATTCTTGTAGCTTTGAGTCTCTAATCATCCTATTCCTGTCTTTATCTTTCGAGAGATGAGTTAGGACAGTATATCCCAAGTAATTCAAGAATTGGCATGATGAATGCCCTAGGGGTGTTATAGGACACTATGCAACTTCTAGAGACATGCTACTCTTGCAACTTCAATTGTCTTCTTAAACTCTTTAACCCCCCTAATCTGGATTTGTTTTGGAAGCTGTGCTAGGAATTTCAGTTTGGCTGCCTTTAATGGATGATTATCAGACTTCTGGAAAAAGTTACGCAATAAGTTTAGAACAATGATTAAATTACTACGCATCGAAAATAATATCAGTAATTTATACCAAGAAAACTTAGCTCTGATGAAATGTGTCAATAGATTGATCATTACAACAACTTCTTTTAGAGGTTTATGTCTCTAAAGACGAACATACTGACATTACAAACTTGGAAACAACTTGTCTTTTTTCGTTTTTCCCCCCCTCTTGCAAGAAATTTTTTTGATTCATGTTATTCTATCATATTTGTCACTGCAGAATCAGAGAAAAGAAGGAATCTGTGACTGTCTTGTTGTGTGGCGCTAGTGGCTGTGGCAAATCTACTTTGTCCGCATTGCTGGTATTTGAGTTCACTAATGTTCACACCTGTGATTTAGTTGTCATGTTTCCATAGGGCCTATTATTTTATTATTTGATTTGTATCAGTAAGGAAATAGATGTGTACCAATTTATATTGAGATTAATTTATTAAGTTAGTTATTCCATTATTGTCTAATGAAATCATTCAAGTTCTCAACCCTCTATTATCTTGCAGGGTAGTAGGTTGGGAATCACAACAGTGGTATCAACGGATTCGATCCGGCATATGATGAGAAGTTTTGTAGATGAGAAGCAAAATCCTCTACTATGGGCTTCAACCTACCATGCAGGGGATTACTTGGATCCTGTAGCAGTTGCAGAAGCAAGGGCTAAAAAGAAAGCTAAAAAATTGGCTGGTACGTCGCATTCACTTCCCAAAGAGGATGTAGCTGATGGGTCTGCGAATGGGGTATCTGATACGCAAAAACAGGAGGCTGGTTCTGGAACTGCTGAATTGATCAGTCCTAAGCAGATGGCAATTGAAGGTTTTAAGGCACAGAGTGAGATGGTAATTGACAGTCTTGATCGGTTAATTACCGCTTGGGAAGAAAGGAAAGAATCAGTGGTAGTTGAGGGTGTTCACTTGAGCCTTAATTTTGTGGTAAGTAAATGATTAGTCGTCTCATGTTTGCCCTTTTTTGGTTCATTGTCTGCACTCTTTTTCCGCTTGTTTTTTCCTTTCCGTCTGCTGATGCTAAACGAAGTAAAACCTTGATCTGCAGATGGGGCTGATGAAGAAGCACCCTTCAATCATACCATTCATGATATACATCACAAATGAGGAGAAACACGTGGAACGATTTGCAGTACGTGCAAAGTATATGACACTCGACCCAGCCAAGAACAAGTATGTGAAGTATATGCGTAACATTAGAACAATCCAGGAATATCTTTGCAAGCGGGCTGACAAGCATCTTGTCCCTAAAATTAAAAATACTAATGTTGACAAGAGTGTGGCAGCTATACATGCAACAGTCTTCAGTTGCCTTCGTAGGCGTGAGTCTGGGGAACAACTTTATGACCCCATGACGAACACAGTGGCTCTGATAGATGAGGAATATCGAAACCAATGTGCAGCAAATTCTCTGAGTTCAAAAGGAATGTTTCAGTTGATTCAGAGACAAGGTTCATCTAGGCATCTTATGACCCTTCTTAATGATGATGGATCTGTGGCCAAAGCTTGGCCTATTGAATCTGTTGACGGTAATGGAAAGCCTTTATTGGTCAGTGGAGAACCTATCGGCAAGGCAGAGCAAGTTAATCTTCCGTTTGGCCTTTACGGGATTACTGCTTGGCCGAGTGACGGTGGCACAAGTCGTGCTGGAAGTGTCGATGAGTCGAGGGCTGATGGGACCGAGACTGGTAGTAGATATTATTCGTCTTGCTGCAGCTCACCAAGGATGTCTGATGGACCTTCCAAGGAGGTATGCTTGGACACTTGTGTTTAATTTCATTTGTTTGAGTTGAGAATTTTGTTATACAAATAATCTTAGCGCATGGCAGAGTTGCTGAGGTTGGGTTAGTGTCGAACTTGATGGTAAAAGTCGGCTTTATTAGCATTAGAATGTAATTCTGTGATTTCATTATTGTTTACTTTTCCTTTTTGGGATTTTTGTTTGTTGTTTTCGCCTTCAGCTCAAGGAGGAAAATTCAGTGCATGGAAGTGACGAAGAGGTTGATGACCAGCTCGAGCCTGGAAGTGATGAAGATCTTAGTGATGACGGTGACAAACATGATCCTGAAGAGGTAAAGATTATTAAATTTAGCTTGTAAAATCCGTTATAAGCTTTGATTACAACAGATAAAAGAATAAACAGAGATGCACTCTGATTGTGTACGTAAGAGTAAATGAATAGATAAATGTCTGAAGCCTAGTACGGAAACTTATAGATGCACTTTGAAAATTGGTGATCTACAGGGGCAAAGCTTTGCTTTTCATTGCCACTTCAATAATTGGCTACATTATTTTTTTTCTGTTTCGATTCACAGGTAGGATCAGTCGATGAAGAGTCTACAAAATCAGATGAAGAGTACGATGACTTGGCAATGCAGGATATGATGGATAACGGATATTGGTCGGAAGATGACGAAGAAGCAAAGGATAAGATGGCAGCACCTGTTTCCGGGGATCAAACATTCCGTAGGCAACGGGACAAGTTTCGCCGCAACACAGATAATTTCCTAAGGACCAAAAGTGACCCGTTGTCCGATCCACTGTGCCCTTACTCTTCCCTGCTCAAGGAGAAGGAGACGAGAATGCCCTCACCTGCCAAAAACAGAAGACGGTCTCTCAGCATTCCAGCTCTGGGAAAGCATGGACCAGTAATTAGTGAAGCCATTCTTTCCGGGGCTCCTCAGGAGTCTGGGCTAGCCTAACAATTTTTTTTTTTTTTTTTTGGGTAGATTATTATTATTAATTTTTTTTCGGTTTTTGTTTTTGGGGTGTGGCTATTTGGTCTGGAGGAGCCATGGAAGTTAATCCCTCCCATGTGTATAGATGCTTCATAAAACGCGCATTTCCTAGAAAAATCGAGATGGCCATTATAGAAATGCGTTTTCCCCTTTTGTTATGATATACTTTCGTCGAACCTTAAAGAGCACAAACACTACACAATTGACCCTCCAAACTAGACACAAATCTCCTTATCCATCAAAATGATGCGATTTTTATTGGAGCTTATTAACTCAATTTGGATCACTAAAAGCCAGCTACAGATCATGGGGTAATATCGAAAGAATAATCTAGACGATTTATTACAGAATTGCCCACTAAAGTCGTAAGCGGCGGAGGCAGCCAAAGAGCTAAAAAGAGTACACACAATAAGATGCCAAATCAACCCTTCTATGAAGTATGGACAAGCTTCAAACCATTAATGAAATTCACCAACATACAGGCTATACTTGCGCCAATCCCTTGGGGAGTCAGTGAACTACTTTCAGTTGATTATAACACCGTGTAGCTTGAGCTCGACATCGTTAGTTTCCACCTACAAGTAATCCTTTTCTTCACTTCGTATGTCAACCCAGGACGAGAATCTCGCCAATTCGGTCGCTGCACCCCTTTTTACCATTACATTTAACACTTTCTTTGCCTCTGTAATTTGATTCAACTCATACAACCCAGCTGCTATCTTGTTACACAGAGATAAATCAGCACGGAAGCCTTTCATTTCCATCAAAAGTTGTAGCTCATGAGCTTTCTGAATCATCCCTTTCTTGCAAAAACCATCAATCAAGGTATTGAAAATTACGCCGTCAAGTTCAATTCCCTTGTTCCGCATCTCTCTCACATACTCCATTGCCTTCGTCATCTCTCCATCGTTGCAAAGACCACGTATTAGGGCTGAGTATGTATCGGCATTTGGGGACAAATTTCTCTGAGACATTTCATCGAACATCAAACATGCACTTTCTGTACAGCCCACTCTACAATAGCCATTTATGATCAGATTGTACAAATGGGGTTCAACTTTTAGTCCTTTATCATGCATCTCCTGCACCAAACTTTGAGCTTCTTTAATGCTACCAGAACTCGTGAAACCGTCGATCAAAATCTTGTGAGTGTTGGCGTTGAATTTCACACCTTCCCTTTTCATCAAAACCGTGGCCAAATCCAATTCCTCAAACCACCATCTCTTAGCACAAGCATTCAACATTATGTTGAATGTGACAACATTCGGATTTGCGCCTTTATCAATCATCTCCTCCACTAACTCCCGACTCCTCTTAATCTCTCCACTTCTACACAACCCATCAACCACAACACTCAAGGAATACTCAGAAACCTTCATTTTCGATTCAACCATTCGGTATAAGAAATCTAAGCTAAATCGAACTTTATCAGCTCTTTTAAGAGTCAGTAAATGCACAGTACAAGTCCTCTCGTCAATCTCAATCCCATCACTCTTCATGTGATCAAAAACCTCCAAAACTTGATCAAAATTTCCACTATCCGAATGAGCTTTAAGCATCATGTTAAAAAATTTGGCTTTTATTCTCGTTTCGTCGCAGAAAATCTCAACTTTAGAAGCTATATCAGGAAATGAGCAGTCAAAATTCTTATCAACTAATACTGACCTGAAGAGATTTTCAGCTCCGGAGAAGTTTCTCGATTTCAGAAGCCTAAAAATGAGGGCCAAATGGGCTTGAAGATCGGGGTTGAAGGAGACAAGAGACTTGTTTTTGAGGAGGAAGTTGAAGAATTTGAAACAGACAGAGGATCTGACATTTGGGTCGGAGAGAATGAGGTGGAAAGTGTTGAGGTCGAGATCGGCGAGGAAGGAAATGGCGGCGACGTTGTCCATGGTTTTTGGAGGTGAAATCATGGGAGTTTTCGAAATGTGATAAACGATTTCTACGTAAGGTTTTGGCGGGTGAAGATGTTTGGCAGTTTTGAGGTTTCTGAGGATGTTTTGGATCGACATTGTTTCTGGGATTAACGTTAAAAAAATTTTGGTCGGACGATAAGAAAGTTCCCAAGGTTAAGAACTTGACTTTGATTGTTTTCCGCTACTTTAGGCGGGCTGTGCCTGCGTAGAAGCGTGCGTTTGGTTTAGTTAGGGATAATTGATTTTTTAAAATTATTTATAAATTTTATTGATTTAAAAAAAATATAAAAAAATTGAAATACAAAATTTGAGTTAAAAAGGTAAAATCAAACGTAGGCTCATAGTCAAAAGTCTAAACTTTTGGGCTCATTTGGACCCGGAGATATGTAGAAATTAATGGGCCGAAGCTTGACTAGACTTCCGTGACTTGAATCCAAAATTATTTTTTTTTTGAAAAAACTCATAAATAACATAAATTTAAAAATCATTGGAATAATATGACATAAAAAATTAATATTAAAAAACTATGACATAAAATTGAATTAAAATTAACTAAAATTTGTGTCAATATTAGTAAATAGATGAAAAAATGTGATTATTTACGTAATTTTCTCTCTCTCTCTTTTCAACTTGAGGTAGGAGGATTGAAACTATTTACCTTTTAATGGAGTCAGGTGTGAGAATATCATTAGACTATACATATAACAACTGAATTAACAATTTTTACTGTAAAATACATTTGAAATTACATAAAATTTTTCACACTTTTAACTCCTTTTCTAGTTATTTTTTGCTCACTTGTTTTTCTCTCTCAGAACTATGTTCCCCTTAATTTGAATCTAATATCATATTCTAGAAAAAAAGAATTAATTGGTAGGGTAAAAAACTAAAGGATCTAGTTTTTGCATCGTTATATTTTATTAGAACTATATTAGATTAGAAAACTTAATTGTAAATTCATGGTTCATTAGAATAATAGAATTATATTTCAGGTTACGAAAAAAGTAGAATATAATGGTATATCGTTAAATTGCACCAGAGTCACGTCATATTAGAATAATATAACAATTTAACAGAATTTATAATAAAGTTAAAAGGTCCAAAATAAGTTGTTTTTTTTTTCAAACGACAAAATTCTCTCTCTCTCTTCACCGTGTGGTAAGTAGTATTAGGCTCTATTCGATAAAATGATTTAAATTGAAATTTTTAAATTTAAATTGATTAATTTTTTAAAAATTAATTATAATTTTTATTAATTTTTTAAAAAATATATAAATTAAAATTAAAAAATATAATTTAATTTAAATTAAAACTAACTCATCAAACAACCTCTTCGATTACTGGTAGCTAAAAAAATGAGCAGAATATTTTGTCTCTAAAATGTTGACCTCAGAAGCTTTTATCCTTCTTTGGTCCATGATTCACGAGTGCTATAAGAATAATAAAATAGTATCCCTATAAGCTATCTATGTGTCCTTAAACATAGAGTTTAAATTGGACAGAGACTTTTAGACTCTTTTTTTTTTGCTCAGACTTATAGGCTCCTTAGGTAACATCGTTCAAAGAGAAGCCGTTGTCGAGCTCTGATTGGTACGTACATGTATGTACTACCTAGCTAGTCTAGTTCCCTAGCCTGATCAAGGCTTCACTCTATGTAAAATCTATATATATAGGCCATATATACACTCACACACACACACACACATATATTTGGTCCTCAATCCTCATATATGTCGATGCTAATCCTTCTTTATGTGCCCCTATACCCTATACTATTCCTTCTTTTGCACCCTTTTAGTTGAAAGAGACCATTCAATAATGCATATATATATATATATATATATAATTGAAAGAGATACTCAGGTAAATCATTTATCATAGTCATGGAAATTGGAAACTGCTGTAATATTTTTACCCATTACTTGATCGATCTTGTTCTTCTTTCCTTTTAAAAGAAAAAAAGAAGTTTCATTTCTTCCTTATAAAACCATGTTCTTAGATGGAGTTTTGGTCTTGCCTGAGAATGTCAAACAAGAAACTCATGATATATATATATATATATATATATGCACACATTTGTAGAGGGAAGGTGTGGTTCTTAACCATAACTGTACGATTCAACAGATTACTGATCTCCAAAATTATGCAAAGCATTTAATAGATTTTTACTAAATAGCGCGAAAGTACATGCCTTTATGGTTTGATCTACTCAAAATGACTGGCCTGACATGTAATGGCCTGTACTATATCTACATATATATGGGTGTACAGATGTGTCTCATGTTTTTATTTGCTTAATCGGTATATTATTGTTGAGAGTGCTTATTGATTAGACATGAAATTGATATTAATGTGTTTAAATGAATTTGAGTTATTTCTTTTGATAGGTTTTCTTTTCAATGATAATTAAGATTTCAAATATGATTATGTATTACGCATAAGATGAATCTTGAAGAAAAATTGACTGAAGATTGGTAGCCTTTAAAGAGATCTTGTTTTACGTAAAATGGAGTAAAATAAACCGTCGAGATGGAAACTTTATGGTAACAGTGCTTTTCATTAAGGTTACTACAACTTGTGATAATGATTAGGGTATAGATTTTATAACCGAGCTAAATATACAAGGCCAATTACTTTCTTGATGAATGCTTTTTTTTTTTTTTTCCTTAACTTGATTTAATATTTAATTCACCAATTAGTTTTAAGCTATAAATATGTTCTACTATAATTTCCCTGTCTTAAACTTTGTAAGATGACATAAGATTCATTCATTGATAATACAAGAAAATTTCAATATTAATTAAGTACTATCTTCAAGCATAAAAAGAAAATTTCCCCGTTTTCATAAAAGACAATCGGTATACTGGAGAAGGGTCAACTTCCAAATGTTTACAAATCCAAAAAATCTTTTGATATATATATATATATATATATATATGCATGGCTGGAAGCCTTCTGGAACAATCCGCCTAGCTTTGTCTTAATTATGATAGAGGGAGTTCATAGTTTCTAGTAGGGATGGTAATTTTACCCGTAAACCTGTTTCCCTACGCGAACTCACATCTTAAATGTGACTGGCAAAATTCCACGTAAACTCTGGATAGATCGGATCATAAACAAGTGAAAAGTTTAATCAATTGCATATTGCAGGACATGGGACGGATTGAAGGGTCTCAACTCTATAAAAATAAGATGCTGTAAAAACAAAATTTAACTCAAAGTTTTTTTTTTTTTTTTTTTTTACACTTTTCTATAAAACGAGCAAGCTGGGTAATTTACTTTATTACAGTCTCATATACATATATGTGTGTGTATATATATTGTATATCATGCCTAAGCACACTAAAACGAATCTGCAGGCCTTGATCAATCGTGTACCTTTTTCACATTGCTGCCAAGAGATTTTTCTACTGAAAAAGTTGCCGTGCTTCTAACTCCCAATGCTCAAGAAAAATGAATATTCAGCAGAACTGTAAATAATAATGGTCTTATAAATAATGGTGAACAGATCTCCTGTCCCCACCAACAGTACGGAAGAGATGATCATATAAATGTTGACGACAAGGATCGTGTAAACAAACAGTCCGACGCGGTAAATGATCGAACTATACTCTGTCAAAGTCAGACATGTAAATTAATAATTGATCAGTTCAAACACAGTAAATTGAATACAGAGAAACATATAAATATATATATATATAAATTTAAGTGCTAGCTAGCTAGAGGGTAATATTTTCTTACCACACCACAAAATTGAAGCAGTTTTGTCTACAAGTGCGGACAATGTATATAGTGAGAATTTGGAATATATTCTTTTTAGGGTTGGAAAAGAGCTACAAGAAGTTCCGGACTAGTTTGGAAACTAATGACGAAGCAAACGTTACAGCAACTATACATATGTATGAACGCGTGTGTGTGTCTATATATATATTGTGTGTGTCTCTATAGTGTCCAACCGATGGAATTCGGATGGGATTCTATTGTCCGACGAGATCTTATGTAAAGGGGCCCAAGATGGTCCTTGAGTTGCATATGTGCCACATGTACACCCCACTCGGGTTGAAATCAATGGGCCCACTCTACTGACAAATGGGACCATTCCTCTACACTGGTGCCCTTTTGGACCCCCTTCCCTCATCATCTGTCAAAACCAAAACAAAAAGAAAAAGGAACAAGGAAAGGAAATATGTTATATTTATGGAATTGTACTGTCCCATTTCAAGCAAAAGGATAGGAAAGGAGAGTTTTTAAGATATATATTCATAGGGATACTCTCCCGTCCAGTATCTAGCTGTCCGGCAGAGAGAGAGAGGGAGAGAGAGGGAGAGAAGGGGGAGACATAGAGGGAGGACAATTCAAAAGATTAATCGGTATAATCCAAGAAATTAACTGATATAAATACCGTTCTTGTCCGATAAAAATGGCGTGCTGGACATGAGAATAGGCGTATATATACTACATGTAAAAATGCGTTAGATATATATATGATCATCAGTTTCCGTAAGTTCTCTTATTGGATATAGATTGTAAAGAACAATTTTTCTAATAAAAAAATAAAATTATTGGTGTCCTCACGATCCCGTTCACAGTTTGTTTTAGAATCTAGTATAACTACAGGTGAAAGAATAATAGGCATGAGCACCCTCTCTTGACCTTGGACTGCTACATTGTTTATCCAAGTTCATTTAATATGGAATTAGGCCATTTTTGCATGTCATGATAATGGGTTTGGACCCCGACTCATTTACATCATATCTTATATATGAAGGAGAGTGTTAGAAGTTGAATTTATATGAGATCATTAAGTTACAGTATTAGGGTATGCCCATTTTTCTATTAGGCTCAACTCAGAGTTACCTAGTCCTCCACAAGCCCGTAGTCTCAAAGAATATACTATTTCTAATGCATGGATCTCAAAGTGAGGTCTTATGGATTCGAACTCTAAAAAAAGACATTTAAAGAATACTATGCCACCACCATGTAAGAGAACTCATTAATTGAACATATCCAACACATTTCCTTGGTTAAGAAACAGCTAGGTATAGCTATGTAAAGTAAGTCTTTTTGTGTGTACGCGTGTGTTAATTGGTTTTAAACCAAAAATAATTTATATATGCATTAACATCATTTATGTATGTCACTAATTCATTAAAACACATTTGATTGTATCAAGTAATAAACTATCTACTAACATAATTGACTTGAACTTACAAGTTTTGAACTACTACCTAAAACTAAACTATATATACTGAATTAAAAACGCAAGATACTTCTTCATTATTTCTCTAAACCTCAATAGATGGCTCCTGAATATCACAAACCAGCTTTCAGTACTTTTACAAACAGATGGACAGTTCCACCAACTCTGGTTTCAAAGCATTATATATATATATGTATATGTATATGTATCATTCCTATTCGGCCATTGTACTATTTTATTTCACATCTTATAATTATTAGTTGATTTACTTAAAATTCCTTTTATCTAAAATCTCATAACATGTACTATTTAGTGACATGGATAGGTATAACTAAAATGTATTACATTATAGTTAATTAGTTGTTACTATAACTAAAAAAAAATACAAGTACCGTGAGAAGATACTAGATAAAAAAGTATACCTATAATATAATGTCATAAAACGTTGTTTTGGACTGACGGTGTGTGTGTGTATATATATATATACAATTATTGGTTTTCTATCATTAACTATAACAACAGTTGGCGCTCTTGAAACTTTCTAACAGTTTAGGGGAAAATGGGGGTACATAGATAAGTGGTCCTTAAACAATTCATCCAAATAAAGGTAAAATAATCAGTCCTTAAATAATCAAGAGATAATTGTCTGTAGATTTGGAGGGAAAAAAAGCCAAGAATTAATATTACGTGCATAGTAATCTCGATCATGCAAATGAATGTAAGAAGTACGTAGGTTAGCTTCCAGCCTATGGAAATAAAAACGAAAGAGAGAGAGAGAGAGAGAGAGTGAGAGAGAGAGAGAGAGAAGAATTTCAGCTAATAATTGAGTGGGGCCGGTTCATAGTGGGCAATTCTGGCAAGTCACATAATACGAGTTCAGAAAAACAAATTTACAGGAGATCACATTCTACAATATATATATATATATATGTATATTGTGTGTGTATGCATATGTAATGTAATTACATATACATACAATATTTAGAGGAGATCATATTCTACAATATATATATGTTTATTGTGTGTGTACGTATATGTAATGTAATTAGTTGTGCAGAAGTTTAAGGAATGTTATGATATTCCTTATTATTTATCCATTGGATTAATGCACACATGTTTATTAATTTGTAAAGGAACTCCTCCGCATTTAATTGGCCATGCAAATTCAAGTTGATACTTGCCGAACTTAAAATATTTTATACAAAAGACTTTTTATAAAAAAGAGATTTAGAGGCTGCTTTAATTGGTTCATTTGAATTGAAAATTTAGAATTATTTTGATTGGAGTTAGGTTGAGTTTTGAAATTATGGGTTTGATTGAAAAAGAAATGTTTGGATTTGAAAAGTGTATCTTATTTTAATGCTTTTGAAATTCTATGTAATTTAAATGATTATCTCGTTTTAATTTAAAATAATAAAGTTATGGATTTTTAAAATTAAAGTTTTTAAATTCAAATTGAAGAAGTAAATAGTAAAAATGAGTTTAATTTTACAGAAAATATAAAAATAATTAAAATTTCTTGATGGGTAACTAGCCGACAAAGAAATTTCCACAAAGATCTAACACTCCGAATAAGATAGTCTTTTCATGACTTTTATCTATTATGACTCTTTTTTTCATTTTTTGGCCCGAAGAAACAAAGGAAATAGGCAAGAAAGAGGCAGTCAAAGGAAGTACCTACCTTATTGGACCTTAACATGTACTACTAATTAGCTCGCAATCACTATCATAATTTGGTGAAGCGATATTTGGTCATTAGATCATAGCCTACCTAGCTAGGTCCAGATGAACTCCACTCCACAAAGGATCTGCAACAACTATATATATATATATATATATATATATCATTTTGTTATCAAATAAATAATGCAAGAAATGAATGATTTTGTTAAGCAACTAAAAAGAAAATATTCTATTTTGAGACAATAATTGTAACCAAATGATCAATATCATCATATATATATATATATATATAGTTCTTATCCTAGGAATTAATATTGTTCTTCAACATCAAGATTGGTCTCAATATTTTATTAATATATAGTACTGACTAAAGAAATCCAAGTGCAATATGAAAAAAGTCGAAATATATCGAGAAGAAATCAAGAGTGTAAAATACATAGCTCATTTTGAAAATTGCTAGATTACCATGCACAAAAGCAACAAAGGTTACTATATCATGAATTGAAAATAAACAGCGCAATTTGGTTTCATCCAATAATATAAGTCCAAGTATATTAATAAAAAAAAAATTAAAATTGGAACTAATTATTAGTCAGGAGAGCAAGTAGTGTGGTATTAATTATACGATCTTCTTAAATAATTTTAGCTTATGTACATCAGTAGTGTGTGTGTTTGCAGTATACTGAAAGCATGGTGCACAGAAAAACATGTAAAAAAACAAATCACATGGAATAAATTAATTTATTCCACCATGAAATTAAGGGCTCTTAATTGTTTTTTCTTAAATAGAACTACAGATGCGTGATGAGTAGTAAACGGAAGATGATCCTGATCAGAAATGATTAATTTTTACACATGTTCGTGTATAAGAAAGTTAATATTTTAACAGTGACCAATTACCTGGATAATAATATAATGTCAATCTTGTTGACAGGACATGATAATATGATCATCAGTGTTCGAATTAGGAGATCGAGAATCCTGCAAGATCATGCAACAAAAATACGCAAGAGAATCCCGCGTGCGCGTTTGTGTGTGTGTGTGTGTGTTGAATATTTAATCAAAGTTAGTTAAAATAAACATGATTGTTGACACTATAATTATCATTTATTACATAGAAAAATATAATTTCCTAGCCTAGAGGAGCAATGTCCCATCAGCATCTATAATTTTCATCCACGATTTTTCCGTACAATACGGACATATAAAATGTATATTAATGAACAGTCAAGTGCACCAAACTACAGGAAATTGGATTCCATTGGATAATGTCAGCCACAGAGCTAGGCTAATTATCGAGAAAGTAGTGTACCACCATCTATGTATATTGGAGAAACATATATGTCATAAACTGGTCAAAGAAAAATATTGAAGCTGATAGATTCAATAATGGAAATAAACAAATAAAAAAAAAAGGAAGAAAATTAACCGGGAAACCAGATTAATTTCATATATAGCATGCCTAATTAATTGTGTAGCGGTAGAGAATGATTGATATGTGTGTGTGTGTGTGTGTGTATGTGTATATAGATAGATACGCCGAATTGGGAAAACAAGAATTTTTGCGATTTTAAGGCGCTTGGAAAGTGATAGAGGCACACAGATTTCCAAAATTATGTATATGAGAAAAATTGACTGAAATATCACTGTCAATATGCATGATATCTATGGAGAAGAAATATTTTGGCGTTTGGATTACTTTTCTTTTCCGGTACTACTATTATTGAACAATAGGTGGACTGAAAATACGTCTAAAAGAGATGTCTCTGTTGGTTGGTCCACCAAAAGAGTGATGATGAATATATGGGAAACTTCATTTTTTTTTTTTTTTTTTTTGGGAAAAAAGAATTGCCAAAGACCAACATAGAAATACCAAACTTCGGTAGTTAAATTAGTCCCTCTCCAATCCATCATCAAACCCCATGAAAGAGCTAAGGTTAACTTCTTAATTATACTTCCCAAAAAAAAAAAAATAAATAAATAAACAAAAGGAGAGAGAGAGAGTCGACGACTCCACGAATGGATGGATCTGAAAGCAGAAGACACATTCATATCAGGAAAAAAAAAAAAAAAAAAAGTACTATCAGGAAATAAAAAACATTTTTCCGAAATGTCTGCGTTTTTATTTTATTTTATTTTATTTAAATTTTAAAGATTCTTCGTCTTTTCCATTTTTGAGAGTCACATCTCTTTCTTGATCGATCATCAAGGACCAAAAAGATGCCGTTCCCCCCCCCTCCCACATGAACATTCACAGATCTGGAAAAAATCCCAGGATTCCTCCCATATATATATATATATTTATAACTATATATAGCTGACAAAAACACAACATACATAAAAATAAAATAAAATACACACCTGAAACCAACTGATCCGGAGAGGCAAGTAGGCGATCGAGAAAAGAAACCAACAAGTTCAATCGCAACTTCAATCGATTCGATTTTTTTTTTTTTTGGGGGGGGCAAAGTCGTTAATTCATTGCCGATGCAGCATCATCAAGATTCTCACTTCCCAAACAACTTTGACCGTTGCATTTGCATGTGAATCTTGATGATGCTACACCCGCAAACAACGACTGTTAGTCTCTTCCTTCGTACAGATATACATACACACACACACACACATATGAATCACACAAGCCTCGACTCAATATCTGGGTTTTACAAGATCCTGAGAACTCTATATATTTATCACAGGAGACTATAAATATACACACAAATATTTATATGAAAGAAAAATGAAAAGGAACTCTAAGAGACAAGAAGCAAAAGGGACTTGGAAGAATATTTGTGATTCATGTTCAGAAAGTCCACATGAACGAGCTGACGTGTCCTCTTACAACTGGATGAAGAATGTAAAGTGATTAGTTCGAAGGAAAAGAAAACCCGCCCAGAAAAAGTGTTTCTGTTTTGTGTGAGAAAAAAAATAAAAAAAAAAACCTTAGTCACAGGACCGAACGAAACAAAACAAGACAGTATTCTAATTTTTCTTTTCCCTCTTATTCTTTTGGGTTCTTTTTCCAAAGAAAGAGTTGTAATAAACTACATAGATATCAGAATTCCCAGATTTTGATATGTGCGAGTCTGATTTCTCAGACAAGATTCAAGCCAAAATGAATGAGAGAGAGAGAGAGAGAGAGAGGAGAGAAGAGAGAGACAGAGACACAGAGAATCTGCCCATTTCAGATTCAGGCAAATAGACCATGTTTTAAAAAAAGAAAAGAAAAAAAAAAGCAGATTCAGGGGATGGGAAGAGAAAAGGCAAAACGAAAGAAAGAAGAACGACACAGACGAATAAAAATTTATACAAAAAAAGAAAGAAAGAAAGAAAAGAAAAGGAAAATACTAAATATTTGAGAAAAACACCCACATAAGAAGAAGAAGAAGATCTAGGTAGCTCAAAGGCCAAGACTCAACTTTGTGCGTGTGAGAGAGGGAAAGCAAGCGAAAGAGTTAGAAAGTTCACACAAAGGGTATAGGCAAAATTGTGGTCCTGTGTGTTAAGAAGTGAGTTTGTTGGTTATATACACACACACGCATATAGATATATATATATATATATATATATGGGATGACCGGGATTTTTATTGGTTTGTCTTGAGTTTTCACTCTCCTTGTATTTTCATTGGTTGATGCTTAGCTGTGTACAGTACCATGCTCATGTGGCCGCAGTTACACATCGCCATCTTCACTAAACCCTAGCTTACCTTCGTTCTTTCTTTCTTTTTTTTTTTTTTTTCTTTTTTTGAAAGGGGTGATAAGTTTGGTATAATGAGGGCATCCTCTCATGTACTTAATATGGACTCTCGTATCTAAACCACACAGTCCTAATCTTCTAACAAACTCTACATTTGCCCTTTGACTCAGGTTTGAATCCAAAAATTTCATTTCAGTTTTTATCTTTTCTGAAAAATCAACAAAAATCTTAACTAATTTTTTAAAAATCAATCAATTTCAATCTAAAAATTATATATCTAACAGGTTCACCAAATGGATCATTGGAATCTGTCATTCAAATCCTTAAACCCACCTCGGGCAAGTAATAGCAAAACGGAGGCAATAGTGTGCCTAAAAGTTTTTTCTTTCTTCCTTATTTATTTTTTTTTAAAGAGTAGTTGGCCTAAATAGTTCGTGAACTCTTTCAAAGATGATTGTTTAGTCCATATTCTTTTTTTTTTTAGTCGAGATGACCATAAACTCCTATTTTCTTGGCTATTATAGTAATTTCCGTCAAATTCTGCTAAATTTCTAACGGAATCTTACTGAAATGATCTTTTTATAGTAAAAAGACTAAAATACCCTCAATATCTGAAAAGCATTTGTCCCCCCCCCCCCCCCCCCCCCCCCCAAAAAAAAAAACCCTCTCACCTTCTCATTCTACTTTACTTTGTAGACAAGTCCCCCCTGGCCACCATCTCCGGCTGTTGGCCCTTATTGCGAAATCTAGGTCCCACACACCCCCCCCCCCCCCCCCAAAGTCTAAGCTGGTTCTTAACCCCCCATTTGCCCTAACCCCCGCCCCATAAGTGGTGATCTAAAAAAAAAAGTTGGGATCTAGTTAATGGCGCCCCTGATTTTGGTTCTTGGTGGCATTCTCTCTGGGTTCGCTCCCCCTACGGCTCCCTATCCATGGTGTTTTGAGTTTTTGGTGCCCCCGATCTGGTTCTTGGCAGCTCTTTCTCTCTGGGTTTGCGGATTTTGAGTTCGGCGTTCTGAGATCTGGGCTTGCCGAACCGAGACCAAATAGCCAGCAGGGGAGGGAGAGGGGGGCGCGTGACAGCTTGCTGGTGTAGAGGGGCCGACACCCAAATCGCGAGTGCCGGAAACCCACATGGGGGGATGAGAGAAAGAGATAAATTTTCATTTTTTTGAGTTTTTTAATTAATTATTGAGAAATTACTAAAGTACCCTCTTATTTTGTTAGAAATTAATGGATTTGGACGGAAAGGACCATAACGGTCAAAAAATAAAAGTTTAGGCCATCTCGTTTAAATAAAAAAAAAACAGGTACCAAACCGTCATCTTTAAAGAGTTAAGAAACTATTTAGGTCAATTATTCTTTTTTTTTTAATTGATGATAAAATTTAAACTTTACACACTATAATACAATCATATATAAAATTATCATTAGATAATTATGATATTCTGCCCCTGGTATTGGCTAAAGTCGTTTCATTATCTTTGGACACTTTTAGCATTTCATGTCTAACATTGTACATTGTATGTGGAATAATATTTTAGCTACCTAGCCACGTGCGTGTGGAAATGTTTACAACTATTAGGCTCGTATTTAGGATATTTTCGTCACACCATAAGATTTTAAGAATTAATTAACCAGTTCTCTTTTTAAAACAACCCATGTGAGAGAAATTAAAATTTTAGAGTGGACAGATAAATTATGTTGACCCAAATAGTTAATATACAGGAAATTTGCTTGAAGTTCGATTTGAGGACACGTTTGATTTAACCCCCCATAGTTAAAACTATGAAATTATGCAATTGTCGATTCTTCTTATTCTTCTCTCTCTCTCTCTCAAAAACTATAGAATTCTTATGTGTGTACATATATACATTCTCCATCATAATATATTTATCCAAACAACGACAAAGTTAATTTATTATATTAATAGAGATATATATTATAAGATAAAGTTTTTCAAAGGAATATAAGTAAAATGAAAAATTTGGTAAACTTTATTAAAATTAAAATTTAAAAACAAAATCAACGTTCAACTCATTCGGGTGGCTCTGCCCCTCTATCAAGTACTTGTTAAGCTCTTTTTTATTTATTTATTTATTTAATCATTTTCCAAGAACAAATTAGGTAATAATTGAGTCTAGAAATAATGGGCTTCACCCCTGGGAGTACGAATCTTGTAAATATTGGATTGTACAAGTAAAGAAACCTCACATCAACCGTCTATTTGTTAAATTTTATTTTTTTTTATTTTTTTTTGGTTGCTCAATTCTCATAAATTTCTACGGTTAATTATCCTACAATTAATTGTATATTTCGAGAAAATTTCTACGGTTATTTATCCTACAATTAATTGTATATTTCAAGAATTTCTACCATAATATGTCAAATCTAAACTTCCTTTTCAATGCCAAAGGCGTGTTTTTTTTTTTTTTTGGTGAATAATACCAAAGGCGTGTGGAACTTTAAAGTTTCAGAATTAAATGCAAAGAAACTTGCACTAGGTGAGGATTGAAGTGCAATATAGTCAACTAAATAATATATATATGTATATGTGTGTGTGTATACATATGTATAATACTCTAACCCGAGAGATGCCATGAATATTCCTTTAATCGAATTATGGATTTTTTTTTTAAGAATAAATGATGGGAAATATTGAATTCCTCTAACGGGAGGATAATATAATTTGTTATATTATAATTGAAATGGACAAAAACAAGAACAAATTTAAGTATATATGGACCGGCCAAAACTCAAATGAATGCAAAAAAAAAAGGGGGGGGGGGGGGGGGGGGGGGGGGTGGTGGTGTGGGTGTTGGAGATACCAAGGGCTTGTGTTTGGCACTTGATGAGGTGATTGGATTGTCTTTCCTTTTTAAACTGTTTTATTATTATTTATTTCATTTTACGTAGGGGAAAAAATATTAAACAAGATCAGTCTGTTCAAAAGGGTTGCTTCTTTTTTTTTTTTTTTTTAGATCATCGATGTTGGTGTCTTTCAGGTGCTCCTGTTGGAACTTGACTTCCTTGTCTTTTGCTTCTGATCTCTTTCTGATCAGTTCCAATCCAATCCTTCATCCTTTCTTCTTTATTTTTTTAATTGTAAATTTCGTTTAATTTCTAATTACAAATTTCGTTTTCTCTGTCACATTACCCATCTGATCATGTTCCTCAGAATTAAGAATAATGAATTCTTATTTCGTATATTGTTGCAGATGCCAATACAAAGAATCAAAGGATGTAAAAATATAATCTACAATTCTTTCGTTCACATGTAGTATTCCCACGACAAAATTATGGTGATTTTTTAATGAATAACCTAGAATTGGAATAATATTCCTCTCAATAAATTTTTTAATCTTTTGAATCTCCAATCCAGTCATGAGGATAAGGCTGCAAGCAGCTATGTAACTGGTTATTTTCATGTGAAATTCGTATAATGTAATGTTACGATATCCGTTTTAATTCTAATATATATTATATTAATTTGCATGATATGAGAGTTGGATGTTGTAAATAAATATGTAAAAATTATTACTTCGGTTACTAATACAATATTATCTTTATCAATATAAAGAAAGAAAACTCATTTCATGTGAATTGATATATATATATATATATATATATTAAGATTAAAGTCGTGGAATTTAGTACAATATTATTTGCATGGGAGTATTAACATAGTTGATATCAAGCATTGTTTGGTAGAAGTTGATAAAATTATAGTTTGGAATATAATTATAATGTATTTAATTTGTTTGCCGTTGTATGATATATATTTTTTTGGTATTGTATTACATAATCATTGATATTAAAAAGAAAAGTGTCTATAAATTTAATTCATATGTAAAAAAGAAAAATGATTTCTAAATGAATATTATAAATCAATCTAATTTGTTTGAATTTGTTTATCTTCTAAAAGAGGATGCTTGTTTTATTCTTTTTATTAATTTGGTTTGTCATCGTAATTGAATTTTGATTTTATTTCTTTTTCTTTTTTAAATAAATTTGAGTGAAAGATTTACTTCCTTCTCTGCATTTACATATATATGGACATATATTAATGTTCTAGTGTAACTTAATATACATTTAATAAAAGAGGAGAAATGCATAATTTTTAACCTTAACTTGTCAAAGACGTGGTTGCAAGCATAGTCTAGTAGTAATATCACACTTGACTCCATAAAAAAATACAGAGTTTAAATTCCCCCACACCTAAATTTAAAAAAAGAAAAAAAAAGTTGTCAAAGAAAGACTTTCTAAATTTATCTAATTTATTATTATTATTATTATTATTATTATTATTATTATTATTAAATGTTTAATCTATTTGATAAAGGTTGACACCAAAAGCAAAAGCGATTTGGATCCAATGGTTGGTATATAAAGTTTATAATTTTCGCACCCCCCTAGCTACACATATAATGGACCATGTTTAATTCGAATTGCATGAAAGGATTAATACATGATAACCCTATATTCAGGCCGGATGTATCCTAATCACTAACATATATATTCAATAGTGGGGAGATGACGGGTTATTTCACTAAGAACGGATTTTAATATTGACTTGGAAATTATTTGAAAAGTAATCTCACGATTCTGATTTAAGGTGTTTAAAAAATGATTATAAAACAGTGTTTGCTTTGCACAAAATAAGGAAAAAACAAAGTAAAATCTTTTTAATATGTCGTTAAATATAAATCTCAGGATTAGCAAAACATTCTCATTTTAATTATTTCATATAAAAATTAAAATCATTTTAAAAAGAGTAATATCATGTATATGAAGTTTATAAAATAATAAAAATATCATGTATATGAACATTAATCCTAAATTTTTAATATCAGCTTTTGACATATATATTTTATCAGTAAATACAATTAATTAAAATCATGATAATTCTTAAACATTTAATACTAAAACAATGATATAAAAAATGATATTAAAATTGATAATCTTTGTGTCCTTCCTCCTTTCTCGTCTCCTGCCTCCAGGCTCCAAGCAAACAATAAAATAAATTTTCTTTTCATCTTTTTTTTTTTTCTTGGAAAAAAAAAGGAGAAAACAATAGAATAGTAATTTTGACGTCAATAATATCTAATTGATGTAGTTTTTTTTTTTTTATATCTTTGACAATAATGTCTTAACCAAAAAAGATTAAAAAAAAAAAAGAATGACTTCAGCACGGGAATGTGACAGAGAAACTGAAAAACCGTTCGTGACCTCTAAAAATAAAAATAATAATTAAAAAAAAAAAAGTTCATGCATTATCTACTGAAAAACAAAAAATAATGAAAAAGAGAGAGCAGCTGCTGAATTGATAATTATTACGTAACATGACAGATTCCACCCGTCAGGCATCCACCTGAAGATGGGCCTACTCCGTACAATATGACGTGGCTCGTGCAGAGTTTTCTTCTTGACGGGAGCGAAAAGAAGCGGGCTATAGTATTTTTGCAGCCAACCAATTTTTTTCATCATCAGTCCAAGTTTTTTTTTTTTTTTTTTGGGTTTTTTTGTTTTTGTAGGAGAAGATAGAAAGTCTACTATTTATTTATAACAATTATAAATAATAGATAACGAAAGAGGAGAATAAATTGTTTTAAACGTTTTCAAAACTCTACTTTTCATTTTAATTTTAATTTTTTTTATAAAAAAATTAATAAAATTAATAATTAATTTTAAAAAATTAATAAATTATAACTTAAAAATTTCATCTTAAATTAAGGAACTAGACACAAGTTAATAGTTTCGTAAAGAAGTTTTGTCTTATTTTTTAACATGCTTAACAAGATTAAAAAGAGCTTTGCTTATATTTTATTTAGAGTTAAGAAAGTTTCAAAAAAAAATTTTTTTATTTTGTGAGAGTTTCTTGGTTTTCTTTTGCTTATAGTATGTTTTTTAATTCATATTAAACTTTGCTTTTCTATTTTTAATTTCTATATCATTTAGATAATATATTATTTTATGCATGCAGAGTGCATGCTTTGAGTAATGAAATAAAATACAAAAAGAAAAATTTCAAATGACCAATATGCCCCATCATGTATGATTTTTACTTTACGTTTTATAATAGAATTAGATATATATGTTACTATTAGACTATGATTGTAACGGTACACGTGTGACTAAGTATGAGTATGGGACTGTACTATCTCCTCAAGCTAAATTTTACTTTTTACTTTGTGAGCGACAAAATATACATTAATTGAGTATCTGTTATATAGCGCATAACTTTTTATTTTAAATTTTTTTATTAAAAAAAAAGCTCATAGAAAGGATAAGGTTGAAATATCAAATTATAACTTACATGAAATCATTAGTATATATTAATACATGTATCTATATAATGAGACGTCATATCCAGACACAAAGTAAATTATAAGGATAGATAGAATTCGCATATGATTTTAGATTTGATTAGCATAAAATAATATTATAATTATTCGCCCGACCTATGACTATCAAAGAAGAAGATTCCATTTTCAAGTTTTCAAAACAGGGTTTAATTCTTTAAAGTGATTTGCCCCACTTGGAGAACCATCATCAATCATATCAGAATCAATTCCAATATTAGCGCATGTTATTTCCACTTTAAAACACAAAATATATATAGATAAGTATATATAGGTCGTACAAATCCGATGAATGTATTTTTTTATCATATAAATATTAATTGATTTATATATATATATATATATATCTTTACATATAACATGTTATCGTTTTAAAAATTTCACTATAAGTGACAATTATCAATAAAAAAATATACCTTAGTGAGTCAATTTTATAATGTGTTAGTTTTGATGATATATATATTCCAGAGCACATGAGATTTTGTCTATATATTATATTAAAAAATTATATATATATATATATATATATATTGCTCTAGAATATATCTATGTATAATGCTGGTTAAAGGAAAAGCTGTTAAACCAGGCTGGCTCATAAGCACTCAATCCTTCAGTGAAATGAGGCAACTGTCATAATGTACGATTGCCCTACTCTCCATATACATATATGTATATACACATACACATACATAGATTGGTAATTATAATAAGGTTGGCCCGCGTTTACGACGACCATATACTTATAGACTATCCAAGATGTTTAGATGTACAGAAGGTATGCTTCTGATTCTAGGGTTAAATGTGAGAAAGAAAGACGAGACCCCATAGTCGATCATCTAAACAGAACTATATATATATATATATATATATACCATTTTCTGATTCTAGGGTTAAATGTGAGAAAGAAACGCGAGACCCCACAATCGATCATCTAAATAGAATTATATATATATATATATGTATGTACGTACTTTTATATGTTGTTTATTACAACTGTGTTTCTTCCGTAATATATTGAAACAAAAATAACATGATATTTATTTAATATTATTACTAATCTTTTCATCATCAGTATTATTATATGTATATGGGTTTTTGCAAAGTAATTAAGAAGAATGAGAGAAATGCGTGTATTGTATAGTTCTGTATGTTGTGTATTGTGTAGTTGCGTATATTTTTTTTTAATTCACGTACAAACAAGAACGCACACATATATCACGATGTAAATCGAGTACAAAAACTTTTAAAAAGAAGAATCGGGAGAATCCCACTAAATTATAACTTTCGGATTTTGTGTATTTGTGTATATGTAAGTAAAACTATAGAGGGTGTATGTGGAGGAGGGCAGAGAGCGTGACGTCTCGAGAGAATGGAATGAGAGATAATTGCAGGGCCTTTTCTCGTGGGAACCACAAGGAGGATATTATTGTTTGCGTGGAAACTATAAATTGCAATATATAATCACAAAATAAACATGGCCGGGGGCTGTACGGACGGGCCAGCGTGCCACGTGAATGGGGGTTTGGCCTGGCCAGAGTTTGCTAATTGATCAGAGAGTCTTGTCATTACTACTACGGGTATGATCAGCAAGAACTTCTCCCAAAAAAAAAAAAAAGCGCCACCCCTTTTGGTGTAGGTAAACACTAGCAAAATCTGTCGTGTTCTAACGGGGTGCCAACTCGGATAGTAATGTATTCAGGTTATATGTTACTCTCACCAGTGGTGGACTTGACAACATAATTGAGTACGAGTGGTGGATTTTAATTTCGTGGGGCACAATATGTAACCAGTAATAGTCCTCGTGGAATAATGTTCAAGTCTGGAGTTTTAAGCAGCAGCTTTAGAGGACGGTGGTTGCATTAAGTGATTATGATTCAAGATGAACCGTCCTATTCAAATGCAGTCACCACTACACATACACACACACACACACACACACACATATGGTTGGTTCCAAAGTTAATTAATGATAATTAAAATACTAATTGGCATTTTATTTGCGTAGCATGATCTATATATATATATATATATATATATATTAAAAGCATAAATTAAGCATGTTTCTTTGCGATTGTGTTAGGGTGAATTCGATGGTAAAAGTGGAGTTGGATTTTTGGGGCCATTGAAAAGCCATCAAAATCCAAATAAAGATGTCCATTCAAATTTTAAATCCAAGAAAGAAAAAAGGAAAAAGAAAAAAAAAAAAAAAAGAGGGTGTCAATCGATCGTATCCGAGCATCTAGTAGTCTCCCCCACCTACAATTCATGACAATGATATTTTCTCCCTAATTGATCGTTTTCTTGACTCCAAGTCTCTTCATCTTTTTGTTTTATTGAAAAAGTTGGGATTTTCACTTGACTGATTTGTTTTATAACTCTAATAACTCCGAGCCTTTTTTTTTTTTTTTGGTGAATAATAACTCCGAGCCTTTGAATCATTACTGTTTGTTTGTTATCGCAATTATTTTTGTCGTTGAGCACCTTTGAGTCGTTACAATAATTAAATTTAAGAACTCACAATCACATAATTATTATTATTAATTATTATTATTATTATTATTATTATTATTATTATTATTATATGTGGAGGTATAGTTTCCACCCCCTTTGGCCTTTCGTCTAGTCATGGCGCATGCTTAAATTGGGGACCATTTGACTAAAGTCTTCACCAAAAAAATGGAATATTAAGGAAAAAAAAAATACTAACGTTTTCAAATTGCCAGCCGAAAAAGATTAATGCTTTTGAACAATAATATATTAACATAAATGGTATCAAATTAATGAGTTAACCATTAGTGATCTGGAAAATTTGCATTTAGTACTCTGGTATGAGAAAAAATTCTGCACGAAAGGTCCTTAATTATGGTTCATTTGGATTATAAATTACATTTGAATATATATATTTTTTAAAGTGAATATTTGTATTGATCAAATATAGAATTTGAATTGTGTATTCAAATTAATTAAATGTGTGTTTAGATAGTGTTAGTTAAAGGGAATAATTTAAGTAGTGTAAAGAAAAAAAAAATTAAGTACTACAAATTTCTAAAAAGTGAAAGTTTGAATTTAGGTTTGAGTTAAATTATTGTGAAATTGTGAAACATTCAAATGAATTCACTTTAGTAGTGTGCCAACCAAACACCAAATAATTTGAGTACAATTATAACTGGTATAATAGTTCATCCAAACAAGACATTATTCTTCATATCAATTGAAAATAATCAAACAAAGTCAACTTCTTCTTCTTTTCGAAATCTCTTCAATAAGACCTTCTATTTTTTCTATCACTAGTAGAAATTATTATTTTAATAGATCGTTAGATTCATTTTCCTATAGGTCAGTTTTATAACTGAGAATAATTCTGTGTTACATGCTGTAAATATTTAGCATGAATATTCATAGATTAATAAATTTATCCGTTGGAGAGAGATTACTACCAAAGAAAGATTTAATCGGATTAAACAAAAGTAACTACCCTACATTAAAAAAAAAATGTATATATAATAATATCCTGTCATAGAAATTATTCCCTTTTTTTAGGGGAATAAAGTGTGACTTCTTGGTTGGTGACAGCTACAACTTTCTTTTATATATAATTCTCAATTTCATCAAGGGAAAAAAAACCTAAGATACATATATATTTAATTCGGACCACATAAATTAGTATAAGATAATTGCTATATTAGTTAGTCAAGTACTTAAGATATTAATCACGAAATATCACCGTCAAACTCTGCATTATTTTCTTGGTAAAGAATTAAATGAATTCTCATTCACATATATCCCTCAAAAGAAGATTTTATGTCAATTTTTGCAACTTGCACGCCAAGCATCCATTTTAGACAAAAAGTACATATAATGTGCAATATTCATTGTTTCATTTTATGAGGAGTGAAGAGAGGCATATTTAAAACTCACACGCGTTTCTTACACTGAATCTACGTGGCCATTGTTCTACCATTTATTATTTTCCATAAAACATATGTATATATATATATATATATATAAACCTCACCCATATTTTATAAATATTTGCTTGTTTAAATTTTTTTATGTTATTATTGTGACAGCTACTGTTCGGTAATTTAGTTTGATGATGTAAGCAACGAAGTTGGCCTCACGTCATCAGCGCCAAATAAGCAACGGCGATGCGTGCTCTTAATTTGTGGGTGAGGAACTTATTGGATATTTTAGGTGCTTAATTCTTCAGATTGTATTGTTCTTTTTTGTTTTCTGATTATCCACTTGGCTATTAATTTTGTACTCTTTTTTATTTATTTATTTTTATTTTTATCTCCTGCTCTTTTAAGTTGCTCATCATGAACTATTTATATATTTTTTTTTAAAATGATACTTAGAGTATTAGACTTCACAGAAAATAGGTCCACTATAAGTGACAAATTAATTCGGATATGTTAATATTCAGGGGCGGAAAAAAAAAAAACAAAAACGTGTATTTAAATAATTAAGTAATGATTCTAGTATACTTTAGCCAAATAAATAAATAAATAAATAAAATTACTCAGTCATTTTAAAAAATGCATTTTTTTTTTGTTTTTCATTTTTCTTCCTTGAATTATGTTATGGCTGCTTGGTCTCTTGATCACGTTTTCCTACAAGATTTTTGAAGAGCATGAAAATCGTGTTCATTGCATGCTTTCTTTGAATTTGAAGCTAATTTATTTCCACTTTCGTATGTTTCACCCTTTTTTTTTTTTTTTTTAATGCTAAATCAAGCCTAAAGAGCCCATCTCTCACCTACCAATTTTTCATTTATAAATTTCCTCTAAGACAAAGGAAAATTTTGAACATCAGTAGACAATATAAACAAATTAATGGAAAACTTTGTTAATTTCTCCTTTTCTATTATAGTTAATATTATTGTAGGCATTTTTTGGGTTTGAAGTTGAAAAAGAAACACTAATTAATTAATTATTACGTGAGACCTAACTTTTGTCTTTTTTTTTAATTTGTCTGGTCGCCGCTAATCTACTTTAGAATATTCTGAGAAATTTTCAGAACAATGGGAAAATGGGATATTAATATTTGTACAAAGTTGAAAATGAAATTTGTGGTAACATGTGTGGTGGTGTTGTTTGGATATATATGCCGATAGTATCTGTTCACGGGAAGAACAATTTAAGAGCAACCAACAACTTTCTTCATTAATTGTCTCTCATTTAAAAAATAATAAAAATAAAAATAAACTTTCTACATTGTCTCCGCGGCATTTGTCTCATACATGCATACATATTATGTAAATACGGGAACATTTTGAAAACAATACTACCTATTTTTGTCTTAGTTTGATCTATGCCTAATGTTTTGAGAAATCTAAATTTTATGTCATGTGTTTGTAAAATGTCAAAATTGGAGACATTTCTCAGATTAAACAGTTTGAGACAACCCACCTAATTAGTATTCGTAAGATATACATATTATAACTCATCATCCCCTTTCTTTCTTTTTTTTTTTTTTTTCTTACATACCTATCATAAACATTTGCCAACTCTTTAACCAGATTTGATTCGTGGGGTTTTTTTTTTTTTTTTTTTTCAAACACAAAGATAAGGAAAGTGGAGGCTATACACACACACATATAAAGAAGACAAAATGAAAAGGATTTTTATAGAATTTCCCGAAGAAATATTCTTTTGACAAAGTTGGAAATTAGCAAGACAGTTGGAGTAAGATGTCATGATCTTATAATATTTCACTCACCAAATTTATTTAGTTTCGTGCCTTGCTAGTTAAAAAAAAATCCCCGTAATATTAGTGTGAATTTCTAAGCTAAATCCTCCACCTCATAATAATTAAAATAAAACATTAAGCTTAATTTGCATGAGACATGAATGTCACTAAATAATCACTTGGTGACTTAAAATTGAAAGGGCGCAAGTTCAATCCTACATTATCATTAATAAATCATGCTCAGTTTGAGCTTAAGTTTAGGGGTTGTATATTATTTGTCCGATGTGTGAACGAGATCGGTCAATAATCTAAACTACAGTAACTATATAAAACGTGCACCAGAGACACAACAATTAATAATTTAGCAATCTCACATGGCAAACATTAATGGACCAGCCCTTTTCATATGTATATATATATATATATATATATATTTTGTCGTTATTTGTTTGAGTAGTTCGTTTTTGAATTTGAAATCGGGCAACGTAAACTACGTATTCTTTTTTAGTGACCACCAACCTAGTACCAACATCGCAGAACCTAACTCCATATATAATGCCTTCCTTATTAAACAACTTTTTATATACGTACACACACACACACACACACACACACGCACAATATACATACTTTGTCCCATGTTTAAGTTTAAGGTAATTAATTATAGCAAATTAATATATAATGAGCTGTGAAGTAGGTATTTTGTCAGTTTCTTGAATTGAAAAAATATATTTGTTTCGGTTTGTCTTTTAATGATGGGTTACATGACACATGAATAAACATATGAACATGAACTCCAACATGGCTGTTAAACCATGATACATGTGCTGTGCGTACATATTATATATATATATATGATTGTATATATTAACACTAGATTCCTCAGTTTTGCACATAAATTAGATACTAGACCCCCATGAAATGACGGAGAACAATCCATGATATAATGAAGTTATTATATATGACAAATTAAATTTTATATATACATAAAAGGGAAAAAGTGATTGAGATTTGTGAACAACAGTACAGCTAAAAACAGTTCATAATAAAGATCAGTTTCGATTTGGGCATATGCACAAACCACATTATTCGTTGACAAGATGGTCACGGGCTGCAAGCACCAAATATTAATTTTTAATTTTTTTTTCGTTTGTAAAATTTTCTTGTATTAATTTCTAAATCAAAAACCTCTAAAAAAAAAAAACATGAAAGTACTATAGTTTGCCACATTTGTTAAGTAGCTTAGAATAATGTTAAAGTGTTGAGAACCATGCACTAATAAAAAGTTAATATCACGATATGAGATTTATAAATGATGTACATTTTTTTGTTACTAGTAGTGTTTTAATACCAATGATATTCTGAACATTTTTCAAATATCCTAGTCTTGATTGATAGTCTGCTAATAATGTAAAGGAATTAAAAAGAAAAACAATTGACTTCACGAAATCAAAACACGATTTGTATGAAACTACTTAAAATTTGATTTTTACTTGGACTTGAACTTGCACCGTCTTGGACTGACACATGCAAGCGTGCCTTCAATTCTTTTGATTCGTGATTTTGAAGTTAAGAAGACTTCATACAAGAATCACTTCTCTCTGGTTTTTTTTTTTTTTTTTTTTTTGGTAATGCCAAGATAGTTGTTGAGAGAAAATTTTGTCACTTAATCACTATAATCTACATCTCACATTGGGGTGTTTGGTTTGAACTAATCAAATGTAGTCAAATAAATCTTTTAAAAGTAATCTGATATATGAAAATGTCAGTTAATAATAGCTGATAAATAAGCAAGGAAACAATTACTAATAAATAAACGAGATGAGACTATATAGGTTATTAGATGACTAAAACTTCAAATCGACTCAGAAAAACTGTAGCTTCTTGAAGTCGATTGTGGCTGCCCAACAGAGGGTTTTAATTTATAAAAAGACCTTCCTTTATGAGGATTATGGTGAATTAAATACGAACTTTGGTCCACCTAATGTCCAGTAAAAGGTGATATTCGACCAAAGAGTTGATCTCAATCAAGAATTCAAGAGAATCGAATGAATCTAATGAATACTTGACCTATATATAAATATATAAGTATCGCGTTAAAGGCCCTCTACTATAAATATAGAGCTCTCCGACAGTCAAAACTATTTAGTTGATCTCCCACAAATGAATTAATAAACCTTAATTTGCACTTGCATACACCCACTTCCCATGTACCTTACCATCGTCTAATAATATATATATATATATATATATATATATATATATAAAGGGAGGTAACTCAGTATCGTTGTCATCAATGATCGCCAAGCAACCAGGGGAAGACTGGTCGGTTCAGCCGACGGAGGTTGGTTTCTGGTGATCGGTTGGTATAGTCAGATCTTCACGGTTGTTTTTCGGTTTTCAGACCAGCTTCAGACTCCTCATGAACAATGAACATCGTTCATAAGCTTTATAACAGGTGAAGAATACTGAACACTCAACGGTTTATCGTCGCTAATAGAACTTAGTTCAAAATGCTCATACCTTGGAAATTTGAACTTTAGGCATTTGGAATGTTATTATATTATAACAATGATGTGACAAGAAGAAAAATAATTATAACCGCGTACTGTAAAATTTTCTTATTCAAGTAAACGCACCACCTATGGCATTTTTTTTTTCTCCATGAAAAGCAAAGTAGTAAAACTACAGCAAGAATTATCTTGCTTAGCGTCTACCTTGTACTTTCAGGTAAGTTAAAAAAAAAAGAAAAAGAAAAAAAAGGAGTAATAGAACATTACACCTATTAAAAGCCTTGTTCAAATGGTTAACTATGAATGAAGATTTCAGCCTCTTAAACCAATAAGCTTAACATAGAAAGTGCATTAATTGAATCGTCTGAGGCAGTTGATCAAGACATCAGTCTGTTCAGGCTTCCCGACAGATATCCGAACGTAACCCTTCAGCTCTTTCTTGTCGTAGTGACGGATCATCACTCCCATTTTAGCAAGGTCCTCCTGTATTAAAAACTTCAAGTGTTACTTCTTTAGCCCAAAAAAAAAAAAAAGTGTTACTCTATATTTTGAAGTATTGAAGCAATAGAAGTATGCAACAACAGAGAACGTTATGAAGAACATTTTAAATCAAATTCGCAAATTAATAACATGGGCGAATAAATGAGATATGCAAACTGATAGAAGCAGAAATTCAAAATGCTCTGAATAACCATTTGCCTATTTTCTTAGAGAGAATGAAATCAACGGAGTACGTGTAAATAAGGACGGCATTTTGTTTTTTTTGGTGGACGCAAGGACGGCAGGAAAAAGAGACTGTTCCTGAAACAAAACTTGATGTTCTGCCCCAATCTGATTAAAATCAATCTTCTTTTTTTTTTTTCCTTAAATCATATTTCAATGGTTTTAGTTTTATCATATTTTACCCTAAGCTTTTCACACAATTTTGCTGTCTTTTTCCTCTCCCCCCCCCCCCCCCCCCGGCTGATCACTAAGTGACAATTAATTTGACTCAAACAAAAAAATGAAGTCAGGGGAGAACGGTAAAGAAAACAAATGTATATGTATGGCAAAGTGCTAGATATAAAAGTATTTATCTCTCTCACGCACAAACACAGGTCTCTCGATTTCTCTAGTACTGCGTGTATCTGTCATGTGCACGTGCATCTAGCAGTAGTTTACTAGATCTGTGTGGAAGTGTTTCTGTATTAATATAGATATATGCACCTTTAGCTTCTTTGCATCCATTCCGGATTTAACTGCACAGAGAATGAAATTAGAATGGCTCGGATATGGATTGAGAAACGGGACATCTTTAAGCAGGTTGTAAAGCCTCTCCCGTTCTTGTAGCAAAGCTTCTTTCACATTCTGATAGAGAAATGCAGCCCGTATTAGCTATTATATTCAGCAGATACGAACTATCTTTTTCCACAAAACCTAGATAATCATATTTCTTAGGCATTGAAAAAGTGATATTAATTTTTTTTTTTTAATTTCTTTTCGAAAAAGAAAAGACCTCTAAATACGTAGGATTCTGCAATGCCGCACAAGCGGAAACTTCAGCAGCAACAGATACATTATATGGTTGCTTTGCTCTCCAAAGATACTCAATGATGCTCAACGGGAATGCTCCATAACCCACGCGGAGTCCAGCCAAACCTGATTTTTAACGAAACAAGTAATAAGCAATTACATGAAACAAGTAATCCAAGTGAGCATGAATTTTTATGAACAATCTTTACCCTAACAGTTACTGAGCCAAGGAAAGATGCACAAAATAGCAGACAGCGCAACGATGCATATCCAAGTGAACACCAATTTACAAAACAATCTTGACCTTTTGATTTATTTAATGGGATAAACAATACCACAGCAGATTAATAGAGAGTAGCATTGAAGATACCAGCTCTTTTGCTGAACGTTCGAAGAACAATTAAGTTCTCATGCTTCTTCACCCATTTCATTCTAGATTCCATCGTGGAGAATTCAATGTATGCTTCATCAAGGACCACCAATATGGGAAGCTCGAGTATCTTCAAGAGAACTTCATCATTAATTATGCTGTCATAAAATAGAAGACGCCTTAAACATAACATAATATCCAAATCTAAAGGCTAGAAAGCAAAAGCATAAAGACCAAATATCCCACTTAAAAGGAAAAATTCAGCCATACAATGACTTATTGTTAAGTCAAAGTAGTGACTGAACAGAAGATAGTAGATTATTTGATATGTGCAACAGAAAGAGTCCTCATTTTTATACCTCCCACACATGCTAATATACGTGGATGTTTAGAATCATGCCGACTTTTCAATTTCCCTTGCTAAAAATCTTAAACTAACATCCAACATAAACCAAGCAAGTGAATGATTTGAAATTAGGGTTAATTCATGCAATAACACTCGTATATATTAAGCTCGTAACTGCATCAATATCCTGTTTAATGACTCGAATTTTCAATTTCCCAGTAGAATTATGGAGCTGACCTCCATACAATATTAGTCAAGGTAGTAACTGGTGTTAGAAATGTGAATTCTAAATGTAGGACGTTAATGTCAAATAATGGAAAAAACAATAAACATTACCTCCCATCCGGATTGTTAGGAGATGTTAGAAATATACATTTGGGTTTTTCCTGTTCAACAGCATCTTTAATGAGTTCTATATCCAGGCTAAAATCAGATTTCCTCGGAACTGCAGCAGAGTACAAAATGAGCATCAAGAGAGATGTATATGTGGAAAATATAAATATGCTTTTTGATCCTTATTCTTTTTTGTAATAGTTCTTTTTGATGCATGTGAAGTGACAGAATTGGAAATTTAAATGCTTAAATATGACACAAGCATGAAAAAGTGGAGACAATGTCCGTACCTTTGATAACAGCCGCACCATTGACTGCAGCATCAAATTCGTACATGGTGAAGGTCGGAGGGCAGTCGACAATCTTGTCACCAGGATCAAGCACACATCTAGAGCAATATATTTAATTCGAAAAATGAACAAAAACAACAAAAGTTAAGAGAATGCTGCTTCATAATGAACACAATATGAAAGACATCATATTTGAAATATTATAAAATGATTTAATTATTTTCCATTCTAACCGCATGATCAAATCAATTAGTTCATCTGCACCACATCCTGCAAGTATATATTCAGCTTCAAGGCCTGAATCATCAGCAAGTGCAGCACGCAGTCTGCGGCTTTCAGGATCAGGATAGATATAAGGGAATTTCAATGATCCCAAAGCTTCAAAAACCTACATAGCCATCTGAAATTGCAATTAGGGGAATAAAAGAAAGTAAAAATGCTCAAAATGATGGGTAAAATAAATGCAGATTGATCTATGACCGAATCCCAAAAAGAGAAAATGAAGCAAATAACTCGAATAAAATTTCACAGAACCAACGTATACTTTTGTTCATCATACGACTAAAGAGGGTACAATAGCAAATATGAATCACCTCTGGGGGAGGACCATAGGGATTTTCATTTGCATCTAGTTTGATTATATCTTCGGGCTTCCTTCCAAGTCGAGATGATAAAACCTGTAGAAATTCACTTTGATATAATGACTATCAAAACAGGATTTTACCCAATCAAACAGTTATTCTCGCTTCAACATGAACATTCGAAAGACAGTTCAACATGAACATACGGAAGACAGTCTCCTCGCTGATCAATAAATACGTTGCATACGATCATAATCCCAATTGGGGAAATTGGGGAAACAAACGTTTTTTTTTTTTTTTTTCTTTTTTCTTTTTTTAAGAAAGCTTGTCCAGCCAACTCAAGTGTTGGGAGAAACTCCAGAACGCTCAATTGCCTAGGGAGTTAGGAAGGTGTGTTCGACACTCTTAACTGGCCATTTGACTTGCCGAACCTTTTCGTCTCTCTTTAACAAGAAACCGTTTTTAAAAAGTACCTTCAAGTGGTACTCATAAAACCAATGCTCCACAATAACTGATGCAACACCAAACTGAATCAACTACCCAAAAACATCTAGAAGAAGTGTTCATCTCGTCCTTCCACTCTTATTGTCCCTACTTATATGACAAGAACTTGTCATGGAATATGCAATGAAGCAATGTACAACTAAGACATACCTTCGTCCATTAACCAAATGCTTCTACAATAACATAACTTCAAATGCCACGAAGAAAAAAAAAAAAACTCTATTAATTCACGAAAACCCACACCACTAAAAACGGAATCACATCAATGGTTCAGCAATGTCGATAGATTCAGAGACAAAACAATACACAATCATAGAGCTATTTACAGCACATTCGCAAACAAATATACAAAAGGGGAAGAACAAAGTAATGAATTTGGGATTGCACTTAGAATTAAAATACCTCAAAAGGCAAAATGGGCTGATAAGGAGACAATTTTCTCAAGTGGGTTCTAATGAAGGAGTCTCCGGTCAACCGTTGTCGGCCCTCGTTGACTTGTTGTTCGACGGGGACTACGGAAGCCATGGCGACGACCCTTTTCTTGGTTCCTTCAACTCTGGTCTTGGCTCTGATCAAACAAGGAGAAGAAGCACTGTAGATGTCGACGACACCCATTACTTTGTCTGCGCAGTTTCTTTCTATAAGGTTTCCGAGGAACTAACCTGTTAATTTTGTTTTCTTAGAATTAAACCCCTTTGCTTGGTGGAGTTGCAACTTGCAAGGCGGCGGTAGAAAGAAAGACCCACTTAAGCCCCGGCCCATTCCATGACCTCTGATTTTTTTTCCCCCCTCTCTCTCTCTCTCTCTACATGACAAGGTAATAAAGGAAATAATGCGTAATTATAAAAAATAGACATATTCTCATATAATAATATATCTAACTCTATTTAAAAATACAGAATTTAAATATCATATCTCTAAATTAAAAATAAAATACAATGCCACTTTTTTTTTTTTGGTGAATAAAAAAGAATGCCACTTTGTAACTTTGATCACTTTTCTTTTTAGCTAAAGACAAGGAATTAAAAGCTCAATGGTTGATTCAATTTTAGAAAAGAATATCTACGGGAATAATCAGAATTAGATTTTCTATTAGAGAGACAGTATGAAATCCATAGCATAATCTGACAGGTGATATATGAACTCATAATTGATTGAAAATGTGCACTAAATGCTAATAATCAAATCCGTAGCGATGGCCTTGTTTTTATCTTAAATTTATGAATGTTTGTAACAAATATATCATTTATTAATCAAAACCACATGAGATACGGTGGGGTGGGATTTATGGGGTGTTTGGTGAATGAATTGAGTTTCAGTTAAGTTGAGATTTTTAAGTTTAAATAGTAATTTTTGTTGATTTTTTCAAAAAAAACAAAAAAAAATTTTCAGAAAAAATAAAAATTAAATTAAAAAATTTGAATTTGTGTGTCTACCAAACTCACCCTTTAAAATTACGAGTATTTTATTCCCAAAGCAATATCACAAGGAATATTACTGTGGAAGCTTCTACTGGTTAATTTATTAACTATATAAATATATATATATATATATATATGCAGAAAAACATAAAAAAGAGGGAAATACTTAAAATTACAAGAGTGCGGTGTTGGTGAACCGTGGTGGCCATGCACATTTAGATGCGCTCTCAGCCAATACGTCGACGTTATTTATAGCTCCCGTCTGACATTTTATTTTAACCCACTTTTTATTTTACTTTTTACGTTTGTTATTTAAATTGTGAGTTTAAACTATCCAGATGAATCTTAAAAAATCCATCATCGGTCTTTTTACTTGCAGTCCACTTGTGTCTTTCCAAGTGCATTATGTATACTCTCTTTTTATACCTCAGAGACGATAAACTAATCTATGTCAATTTTTATTTGATATTAATCAATTAGGTCAAATTAATCAAACATATTCAAAGGCATGTGTATTTCGAATTTAAGACTAAGTACGTAGAAATTTAAGGCCACAAGAGAATTTCAAATTTATGAAAGGTTTAAGTGTATTATATTTTTCTCTCTTTCTCTAAAAGAAAAGAAACGTGAAATTTGAACAAATAAATTACAGCTTACAGCAATAAAATAAAATAAAAATTACAGCTTACACTTTAGTGACTTTTCCATTAAATTCAGAAAGATTATCTTTAATTACTCATCTGAATGACATGTATTTAAGATTTATTAGTCATGATCACAATGAAAACGAAACACCATCGTATCAAATCTTTCATAAGTGTAATGGAATATTATTAAATATGACAATTAATATTAAATATCTTTTCCATATGTTCAAGCATGCAAGGCTATCTTAAAAATTAAGTTTGAGAAAATTATCTAAACAATCACTTTTTTTTCATCTATGAACCAATATGATACAAATTCATTAATCTTGACCAACAGGACATAATTTTTAATTAGCTTTAGTTTAATTTTGTGTCATGTTAATTTAGTATTAATTTTTTGTATCATGTTGATGCAATGGTCTTTAAATTTGTTTACTCAGGTGCTTTCCCCAATAAGCTTGCTATATTTATAACAATAAGTAAGGATACTAGGAAAAAGAAAGCCGATCATTTGCTCTCTTCCTTTGAATTACTGAGCCTGCAAACGAAGCTTTTGTTTGGAGTTTGGATTTATAATGTAATTTTTAAGTTATAGTTGGTTAATTTTTCAAAAACTAGTTATACTTTTTATTGACATTTCAGAAAAAGATAAAATCTGATATTAAAAACTTAAATTTGAACCTGAAAACCAAACAAAAGCTAAATCATCAGATGCAAAAGGTACATAGCCGATATCACCATGAAGTGCAGCCCTTCAATTTTCATGTCTAGTCCAAAACCCTAAATTGTGACGATGAAATGCTTTCATACGGCAGACTGCCTCTGAAATAAACAAAATGGTGTTAATATGCACAAGGCCAGCTTGGCTGAGGGGTTAAAGGGTTGCCTTTGCTCTTTTTCATCAACATCATTTATTTTCACATCTAACGGTCTCAAAGTGGATGACCGTTCTTGTCTGGTAGAAATGAGGTGCCAAACAAGAGAGCAAACGTGTATGTATATATACAAGAACTTTCTCGTACGACACTATCAAACTACCGAACGGGAAAGTTCTCTTTCTTTCTCTATCTCTCTTTAACGGGTTATATTGCTGTCTTTCTCAAATTGTATTAGTTTCTTGTATGAGTTGTAGCAATGGACAGTAGTTTTGCTGGATGTGAGATAATTTATATATATATATATATATAATATTTATATTCGAAAGAGTCCCACAAAATTGGAAAACCGAAAAAGATTGAATTGTCAAATAACAGAGATGGCAAAGGGGCAAAAACATGCTTTGGTGTCATGTCTTGAAGATACAAACTCACAGAGAGAGAGAGAGGGGTATGGCCAAAAAAGTGAAAACGATCAACCTGTCTGCTCTGTAAAAGGGTCTCTTCACCTGCAGTTTTCTCTCCATCCTGAGACCTCTTTTCAGTGACATCTCAAGCCAAATCAACCAATAAATAAAACCAGATTTCGTTCTCTTACTGTCACCATAAGAGAAAAAGAAAAGAAAAGAAAACAAATATAAAGTTTAATATTTTGCCCTTTTTTTTTGGTGGAAAATCTTTATTGTCATGCCATAATAAGCACCTTAACGTCGGATTCTCTTGGCGGATTCTTCTAGACGAAAGACTTTCTTCCTGGTTTTCCTTTTTTCCGCGGAGCGTCTTAATATAAATACACGACAAGATTTCTTGCTTTTCACTTGTACCAGGTAAAAGAGTTTTCTTGTTGTTTTCATTTTTCTAATTACTTGTAATACTGGGTTTTTTTTTCAACGGAATTCCATTGTAGGTCTTCGTGTTTGGTAGTAAATTTTGTTCCCATTTATTGTTTTTCTTTGATCGCGTTTTGTCACTGTTTCGTATAAGGAAAACCAAAACAGAGGTTTTTGACTTGAACTTTGTCGGGTTTAGATTGTTGGGTAACTTTTTTCCGCTTAATATTTGAAGGATGGGTTTTTTTTTCTGATTTCATCACGGTTCGTCGGAATTTTTCTTTTGCAGATGAGCTTGGGTCTGCGAAAGTTCATTCATTTTCTTCAGTGATTTTCTGTTCATTTGTGTACTTGGCTCAAAAGAAATTGAAGAACCGTGGCTTTAATCCAGTCAGGTTAGTCCTCCCCACGCCCCCCCCAACCCCCCCCCCCCCCCCCCCCCCCTCAAAATGTAACCTTTTTCGATAGTTTGGGGAGATCTTTAGCCTGTATCAATTCTATCAAATTGTTCTGGTAAAGTACTTTTTTTTTTTTTCTTCCTTGATCTGTGTGATATTCTGATTTTTAGCACCATTACCTGTGTCTAGAAGTCTATTTGTGCATTTGTTCGGTGGATCTGCTTTACATTTAGTCCTTTACCAAAGGAATGTGCTTTTTCTTGAATAGGTTTTTGGCTTAATCCAGATCGATTCATGTGGGTATGCTTGTATCTAAGTGTCATTGTGTTTGTTTCTGAGTTCTTTTGGATATGAACTTATCTTTTTATTTTTATTTTTACTTGTTTGTTTGTTTGTTAAGGTGGCATCTATAAGTTTCGGAACTCCATGTTCAATTCAAGCTAGAATTGAAGAATGTGATAGAATAGAATAGTTATATACTTTGAGGTTTCTTTGTGATGTTTTGTTTTGATCTCTATATTTTGTTTGGTAATGATCCTAGGAAATTTTTTAGACATGTATAATTATATGGTGTAGTTGATTTTTTGGGAGAGTAGTGGCTTAGGTCTTTTGTATGATGCTTCAAACTCATAGTAGTGTTTTTCAGACAGTTTGTTCATCCCTTGCATTTTACAGAAAAATGGTACATTATTAGGAGAATTTAAGAATAGAATTTCGACTAATGGATCTAAAGTTCTTTTTATCAGTATTATAGAGGGGTATGTTACATCTTTGTTAATGATGGAGGAGATTAACGTATGATGCATCCAAGGAAAGTAAAATCCGTTGTGGAAGAGCTAGTAGCCAACGAAGATCAGTTTGTCACCACATCGTGGAATTCCTTTTGTTAATGAATTGAGACATGCTAACCATGCAGATTCTCATGTTCCTTGGGAGAAATGGGAATTAAGTTCCTCGTTTTTAGTTCTCGTGTTTGTTCTCACCTTTGGGAACCAAATAAAGTGGGGCCCCACTTACAAACCAGTAATTAAGTTCGTGGTTAAAGCAGAACTTAATTCCCGCCCCGGATCTCCGGAACTAAATTCCTTTTCCTAATGAAAAGGGAAAACCACCTTCTCATGCAAAATGCCCTCACTTTATTTAGCTTGTTCACCTCTCATGCCCCAAGTTGTGTTTTTTATTTGTTTTGTAATCATATCCATTTAGATTCCAATACCTATCTGTTTGATAAAATAACAATCCTAGAACTCCGCTGCAATTGCTTTCTGTTTCCATTTCACTAGAGCTTGATTCCGATTCCTTTGACTACCGATTAGTAAACATGCCCTTTGTTCAATTTATAGAATAACTTGCTTTTACTCCTTTATTAATGTGTTTCTGTTTTCATTATGTTGGAGAAACAACTTTCAGAGGTTATCTTGTTATTAAGATGTGTGCTTAATTGTTGCGGGATTTGGCTGTAATACGATCATTTTCCCTTTAAGTACTTTTGTAAAAGATTATTTATAATATTGCTCTCCATATATATATATATATATATATGTACACATATATGTATATATTAGTTTATCACAACCACTGTGCATAGTTTGTGGGATATCTTTTCACTATGTGGACTAATTCTTGGTGCAGTCTCCTCATATAATCCCATTGTATATCAATTGCATTGCAGAAAATAGAAGTGGAATGTAATTCTGTCCTTTGACCCCGTTGACTCTTAGCTTAAGACACAGTTAATATGTCTAACTGAATTGGCGCCTCATTGATACCCACTTTACAGATTCGTGGTCAAGGGATACAAATGTAATTCCAAAATGCTTGGCAGATACAAATGCACCTTAGTGTAGATAATGTGATACGAACCAACTCGAAAATGGGGTTGTAACACAATGTCAGGTAGAAAAACCTGGCTGCTAAACTTTTTTGTAGTTGGGGTAAGCACTAAGTTAACATTCACACTCTTCGAGCGAAACGGATCCACTGTTGATCTTGCTCCTTTAGAACCGAAGTCTTGCTTCTACTAAACTTGCTTATGGCTTCACGGCCTCACCCTGTGCTTGTTATCATGACTGGAAGAATAGTTTCCTCGTGGTGACTTTAGTGGAATCAAGGCATTCGTTCTCTAACTTTATAGGAGCAGTGTCCTTAATCATATACTTTATTTGGATTTAGTCTTTCACAGTCCTGATTCTGAGAAGCTTCCTCGGGACTTTGTCGGGATTGAGAAAGTACTTGAAATCGTTCATGGTATTTCTGTTGTGGGTTGTCCTAGAATCAACTAATTTTAGCTTGGATTAAGTATGACTTTAACTTTCTTTGGAGTTGTACGAATTTGAAAACCGAGATTTATGTTTGAACTTTGAGTGAGTTGCGAGATTGGTCAAATGTGGATGAATTTTATTGATTTTAGTAGAAACGGGTCTGGAATAATTGACTAGGAACTTTTGAATTGCTGGATTTATATAGAGTTCATCACCATGCCAATATTTGTATTATTTTAGGTAGAATGTAAGTCCTATATTACCAACAGGAGCCTCTTGGTGACATGATGGAACTGCTCAGTCGGTGGTTGTAATTGTTAAGCATACAATTAGGAAGTGAAGAATACCTTGACGGGTAGAAATAGTATCCTGAATTATAAAGCTCCTGACAAACATTAGGAATTAAGGATGGGTTCATCGAATAAATGATCCTATGGAGGTGATTATCTTGATTGTTGTTGTTGTCCAAGGGAAAAGGAAATGTCTATTGTCAAGGTTCAATGTCCTATGTGAAGTGTGCCAGTTTCATCATTAATGTCAAATTTTCATTTGCTCAAGACTTTACATTTGTCTGGTTGATTAGTAGCTGGGAGAAGGATTAATTTATACAACTTAAGACTACATTTTACTTTTACTGTCTGCTTTACACGTTCTAATGAAAGGAACACTTCTATTTTTTCAGGCATATCAATTTCATAATCTTCTGCTGTTGATGATATTGTGAGCTGCATTTTTATTTCAACATGAACAACCAATTCGGTGAAGATCATGTAAGCCATAAGACTATGACTTTTGATTGTTATATTGTATTCCGAAATCATTTAGGTCTCAACCTAAAGATTTTTGTGTAGGATGAAGCAACTGTCCTTGGATTTGAAGTTCCAAATTCACCCGATTCAAGTTACAAAAATGTGTACCCAGGGAATGAAGATGAGGGACGGGACCCACCTCTTGTTCCTCCTCATCTGCAGCACACCGTTCTTAGCTGCCCAAGCAGAGATGATGCTGGATCTATTTCGACACCACATAATGTGATCCTCAACCATCTTTACATCGAGAACAGGGAGGCTCCTCGATCTGTAGTGGCATTGGGGTACACTCATCGCTTTCGATCAAAATTTGTTACTGTTGTGCTTTACAAACCAGTTCAAAGAAGGGGGAATACCCGTGCTTAGAAGTGCTTTATAGGACACACCTTCATTAGGCTTGGTTTGGTAGTCCTTGTTATGATCAAACTAGTGGTGAAAAAAAATGAACCAATATAATTCTTAGAAGCGGATGAACTTTTTGGCTCACATTTATTGAAGTTGACTTCAATCATGGATAGTGTCGTGAGGATAGATTTGCCATGCTTGGTGTTCATATAAAGTGTTCGAACTGGTAAATCCCGTTCTATTTCAATTTACCAGTCATTTTGTGACTGAAATCGGTAACTATTTTTCCTAATGCATGATTTTTTAGTTACTGAAATGGCTAGTGCATGCTATTCAGCATTCTGGATTTGCCTTTTCAGTTGTGTGAGCAACCCTGTTCAATCCCGTCGAGTTGAATGGGTTCTTGGGATTTAATCCTGTCAGGTTGAGCAGGTTTGTCTGGTGCCTGATCCACAACCTTATCTCGAAGAACTGCTTCTACCCTCGATAGGATATATTCATACACGTTGACAGCACGGCAGCTGACATGATTGATGCGCTAATTGATCCGACATTAGTTGATATTATCACATATCTTTTGAACTTTATGTTTTAAATATAGTCAGGGGTCAACTCGTACGGTAGTGTACTTATCCCTTCCAGCAAATGGCTGAAATGAGACAACTTATTTATATTATTATGCCTTAAGTCAATATGCACCCTCTAAGATAATGTTTCTTTATTATGATTATTAGTGCTTTGTCGCATACTCATAGGCTGGTCTACATATAGCTATTCTTTTCTTTCTTTTTTGTTTTTTTTCCCGTTATTGTACTGTAGAATATGTATTTTTTAGATACCGGCCATAGAATTCCGTACTTATTATCTATTGGGATTGAATATAAACTTCAATCGTCATTATTCCTTGTTAAGGAAAAAGAAAAAAAAAAGGAATATATTGTAAATTTCTAATTATTGAAGTCTCATTGCTAGAATCTTCCATTGGATTTGGATGATAGTAAACAAATGATGATAGCATCATGATCAGCGCCGTTGGATTAGGCACTAATTATATACAGAGCATAAATTCATAAAGATAATTTATTTGCAGCTTTTTCAACCAAAAAGAAAAACAATTTTATTTGCCGTACATTATAATAAACTCTCATTGCCCTTTTTCAGGGGGGGATTGGTCGGTAGCGTTTTGAACAAATGGACAACCATGAGTTAGTGTCTGTAAAAATTGAAGAAAAAGCCTAAGAGTGAGTTTGGTTCATAAGCTCAAACTCAAATTTTTTAATTCAATTTTTATCTTTTTCTGAAAAAGTTGTCTTTTATGAAAAAATCAATAAAAATTACTATTAAAACTTAAAAATCTTAACTCAAACTCAAATATCAAATATCCCCTAAAAGTACGACTTGCATCTCTTCTATTTAAGATAAGAGAAATTGATTTCAACCATATATAAACCAAGTTATATATATTTGTCCAAAGCCCTTCACAAAATAATACACAAAGAACTCTAAGAGCGTGCCAAGGGGTAAGATAGGCTCTACAATAATAGTATTAAATTAGGGAGTCTCCATCATTTCTTGCAAGTAACTAAGATAATGCCATTATTAGCTTCAGTAAATATAGTTAAATAGAATTTGTATTTTTTTATTTCTGAAAAAAAAAAGTAAAGGTTTGACCTGAGAAATATAGAGTATAGGAGTTTTGTGTGGGCCATATCCAGATGGGAAAAAGTTGCTATTCTCGTTTGGCTAACAAGACTAATTAGTTCTTAAAAAAACTCAAGAGTGATTATTTATCAATAATTTCATTACCGCTCGGTTGACTTTTGAATTTTTTTTGGTAAGTTGCTTTAACAAAAAAAAAAATATATATATATATATATATAATTGTGTGAAACAATTGTCTCTAGCTAGTTTTGGCGGTTGGGGTTTCAATATTAATGCGCAACACATGCAAGGACTTTGTCAGACGTTTTCCTTCTAAATAATCTGGCCTCTATTATTGTTCAATTTTAAGTTATTGTAATAGTTAGAGCTGAATTCGTTTGAAGAAGTAAAGGAAAATAATGAAAAGGTTTGTAACACGAAAGCGTAATGCAAGGATGTACTCACTGACATACATGCTGGATAACGTAAGCTCTGAGCAATACTGACGCCACACAGTAATATTATATATATAGTAAAAAAAAAAAAAAAGAGCAGATAATAATTAGCATCAGAGATGAGAAAAACATCCAAATTAGGTTAAAGAAAAATGTCGATGAATGACTTTATCGGGGATAGAACTCATAAGGTTTGTATATAAATTCCTAGATTCGAAAGTTTTTTTTAGGAGTGTTCAAACAATGTGTTAGAAAAACTTCAAATCTCTAAATAAGCTTCTAATCCAAGTCATTAAATATGACTTTTTAAAAAAGATTTTTTTGAATAGTCGTTAAAATTTGTTTTCTGAGTTTAAATTAGATAATATAAATTTCATTCTAACATTTTTATTCTTATTAGTTAGAAATCTTTAAAATCATTTTGACTTTATAAATCTTTTTTAAAAATATGATTCTAAAAATTTATTAAAGAGTCACAGTTTTTATTTTATCTTTTTTTATTGACTAAAAATAAAAACAAAAGCTGTTTGTTAAACATAACTATTAACTTAATATATATATATATATATAGTGAGATGTTTCAACTCTACCTTGCTACTTAGGGACTATAACTCCTAGAATTCGAACATACTCGTAGGTGAATTGATTCACATTAGTCGAATGGAATCATGTAAGTAATTATTATTAATATCTATTATATTTTTAGGTCAATAAATCTTCGTTTAACAAGATTGATCAGTATGTACATATGTCCCACTAACGTGTTAATAGCTACTGAATTTTACAGCTTTATAATCATCTTTTAAAATTTTGAAGTGGTATATATGTGGCCATAGAGCCGATCATTAGACAGGGGACATGTTTGAGTACTGCCGGAAAATTGGATAAAAATAAAAATCTTCAATACTGAAATGAAATAATATATATAGGAAAAACAACATGTATACGGAAAATATAATGTCTTTTTAAAACAGCTACTGTCAGCTGTACTGGTGGCTGTATCCTTGGAGACAACTGTTGTTGACTAAGGATATTCAATATAGCTGTATGACTATATATAAGTTAATACAAAAAAAAATAAAACCAAAAACTGGCCCTGTTTTCTCTATTATCCCTAGCAAGTATAATTGTTAGAAACTTAGCTGCACTAAAATTAATCTTTAAGGGTTAATTTTTTATGTACTTGACAAATCTATAAACTATAGCCTTTACTTCCAAGATATTGATCCGTACAAAATTGGGTTAACATAATAGAAATATGGCTATTCCAAGACTCCGTAGCCTCGTAATATATTGAAAACTAAGCATAAAAAATCATACAATACATTGGCACTTGCATAAATTTATATTGATCTATGACGTTAATTTGTTAATAATATTCAACTTCGATTTAAATATGTACCGAGTTAATCAATAAACAATTAACTCTGTCAAACCGATTGGTTATCAACTAGCTTGTCCCCATTTGGTAAAGAAAGTTAAATGATCCTTTGGGATATTGGATGAGTCTTTTCCCTCTTTGCAAACAGATGCGGCGAAGTGTACATTTTCTATATATTCTTCTATAATTACACGTTATTGAGAATCTCCCAATAGGCTCTTCGTGGGCTTTTGCAATGTCAACGCCTTTGATCTCTATAAATACTCCTCACCCCTGTCTTCAACACTTCACAACTTCATTAACAACTCCTTAATTAACACCACTACTAGCTTTATCAGAAATTAAAAAAAAAAAAAAAATGGATGGCCTTGTAGGAGAGCCGGGAAGCTCAATGCATGGAGTCACCGGCAGAGAGCAAACCTTCGCCTTCTCGGTCGCCTCACCGATGGTGCCGACCGACACGACGGCGAAGTTCGCGTTGCCGGTGGACTCCGAACACAAGGCAAAGGTATTCAAGCTCTTCTCGTTGGCCAACCCCCACATGAGAACCTTCCATCTGTCATGGGTCTCCTTCTTCACCTGCTTCGTCTCCACCTTCGCCGCCGCCCCTCTCGTCCCCATCATCCGGGACAACCTCAATCTCACCAAAGTCGACATCGGAAATGCCGGCGTCGCTTCTGTTTCAGGCAGTATCTTCTCCAGGCTGGCCATGGGCGCAATCTGTGACCTTCTCGGCCCGAGATACGGCTGCGCCTTCCTCATCATGCTCACGGCTCCGACGGTGTTTTGCATGTCGTTTGTGTCCAACGCCGGTGGGTACATCGCGGTGCGGTTCATGATCGGGTTTTCGCTGGCGACGTTTGTGTCGTGTCAGTACTGGATGAGTACCATGTTCAACGGCAAGATCATCGGGCTTGTGAACGGAACCGCCGCCGGGTGGGGGAACATGGGCGGCGGAGCCACTCAGCTTCTGATGCCTTTGGTGTATGAGCTCATCAGAAGGGCCGGTGCGACGCCGTTTACGGCTTGGAGGATTGCTTTCTTCATTCCAGGCTGGTTACATGTGATTATGGGGATTCTGGTGCTGACTCTTGGCCAGGACTTGCCTGATGGCAACCTCGGCGCGTTGCAGAAGAAGGGTGATGTGGCCAAGGACAAATTCTCCAACGTAGGTTTACAAGTTTCTTCTTGTAACTTCGTTTGCGGTTTCACTTGAAATGTTATAAACTGAGATATTGAGATGTATATATAATTGTCTGTTTTTGTTGTTTCAGGTATTGTGGTATGCCATCACCAACTATAGGACATGGATCTTTGTCCTCCTCTATGGATATTCGATGGGCGTTGAACTTTCCACTGATAATGTCATCGCCGAGTATTTCTATGACAGGTACTTTTGTCCTCTTCTTCCCAGCTATTTCCAACCTACTCTAGGACTGTACAGAACTTTACCATATTACAAGATTTTATGATTTTGTCCAAACAAGAAAACATAGTAAAAGAAAAGGGGGAAAAAAAAAGTGTAAATGAACGATCGCCTAATTTGAAACATTGGATTTTGTGGCGTTTGAAGCATGCACTCTAATTTCAGTTTTGAAAATATACATAATTGAAAAAAGTGAATATCTGAAATTGTGAATTTGGTTAAAAATAATTATTTGTAGTTGAAAATGATATAGATTTTGAAATGTGTCTAAAAAAAACAATACAGAACTTATTTCGTTTTCTTAAGCATTCTTATGTAATTAAAAAAAATCATCTTATTTCGATTTGAAATAAGTATTATGAACTTTTAAAATTTGAGTTTATAAGAGAGATTTGAAAATGTAAATAATGAAATTAGTTTATGTTTAGACAAAAAAAAAACAAAAAAAAAAACTTTAGAAAGTTTTGATCTATCGGGAGCTCCAAACACAGTCTTAATCATCAGGAAAGGTTTGCATTCTAAGTGTACTAAAATACATAGATTAGTTGAAAAACTAGTAGTAATGGATAGGCATAATGTCAAAATGCAGCTTTACTAACTCGTATACTAATTGAATTAACCATGTGAACTTACGGTTAATCAATAGGTTCAATCTGAAGCTACACACGGCCGGCATCATCGCCGCCTCATTCGGCATGGCGAACCTCGTGGCCCGTCCTTTCGGCGGCTGGGCCTCAGACATGGCGGCCCAGCGCTTCGGCATGAGAGGAAGGCTGTGGACCCTCTGGATCCTGCAGACAGCCGGAGGAGCCTTCTGCATATGGCTGGGACGCGCCAACTCCCTCCCGATCGCCGTCTTCTCAATGATCCTCTTCTCCATCGGAGCCCAAGCCGCCTGCGGAGCCACCTTCGGCATCATCCCCTTCATCTCCCGCCGCTCCCTCGGAGTCATCTCCGGCATGACCGGCGCCGGAGGCAATTTCGGGTCCGGGTTGACCCAGTTTGTGTTCTTCTCGACCTCGAAATTCTCCACAGGAACAGGGCTGTCACTGATGGGGGTGATGATCGTGGCCTGTACCATGCCTGTGACTCTAGTTCATTTTCCTCAGTGGGGAAGCATGTTCCTTCCTCCTTCCAAGGACGTTAACAAATCCACCGAAGAGTCTTACTACGGATCCGAGTGGACCAACGAAGAGAAACAGAAGGGTTTGCACAATAACAGCCTCAAGTTCGCAGAGAACAGCAGGTCGGAGCGTGGCCGGCGCGTGGGTTCAGCTCCAACCCCACCGAACACTACGCCTTCCCATGTTTAAGTAGTAGTTAAATGTGTTCGAATGAAATTAGTGGTGATAATAACGGAATTAATGCCGATGAAGTTAAAATTATAAGTTGCTTGTTTGTTTTTTTTTTCCCTCTGATATCGCGAGTCGGCATACCCCACAGGCGATGAAAGACAAAGTCGGCGGCAACCATAGATATATATAGCTGTAACTTTAACTAATCATTAAGGAGAAAGACAAACTGCATGTAATTATATGATGAAAGATGGCAAGCTATCAAATGTTCAAAGTGATGATTTCTGAGTTGGTTAAGAGCATGTAGCTAATTTATGTTAATACTGCTGTTATTTTCCCAAAATAAAACATTTCTTTCGCTTTATATATATTTATATAATCCGGACTCACAATATATTCAAAAAAAAAATTTCTGACTCGAAAAAAAAAATTAAAGAAAAATTATAGGAAGAGTACTTGGCTTACTCTAATCTTTCGTGTTTTGTTGTTGAAGGCAAAATCTGTAGTGATAATTTTACATTCGTCTCCTCTACTATAAGGTATAGACTTTGGAAATTTATAACTCAAATATAACTAATAGGGAAAATTGATCAATTTAACCATAAATTTTCTGGTTTTAGTAAAATAAAATCCTTTATTCCCGAAAACAATACCCACATTTATACCCCTTTGCATTAATAGTAAGCTTTTAGTTTTAGAAATACCCTTGTTGCAAATTTATTTAGGGGAAAAAAAGATCACGAAAATACCGTTTTACCCTCAGTATCAAAATACGTCATGTGTTTAATCTTGGTAACAAATTCTTTTGAGTAAGAGTAGCTTAAAATGTAAAGCAAACAACCACCTAATTAATACTAGATCTTCGATAACTCCAAAATCAACACATTAAGGAATGGGGTGTTCCAACGCTACATCATCCCTTGCTGTCTAATGGAAGGCTACATGCATACTTCATGATGCGTACGTTGCTAGAACCACATGAACTAGTCGATCAACGCGAATCGCCCCTACGAGGCAAGCTTCCTCATATGTAAATTTGGCATGAGGCTGGTGCCACTGCCAACAAAACAATCGCTCTAGCGCGCCGCGCATATACCAATTGGCCGGTGGGCTTGCTGCCCGTCGCATTCATGACATGATGTGAGATTAGTTGCGCGCCAATGATGAGGAGAGCTTCCTCATGTGTATCTAACTCTTTAAATCATGTTTGAAAACAAAAATTAGAAGGATATAGCACCTTTAGGGATTTAAAGTATTTTTTTCAATTTCTTTCTTAGTCAATGGATCAACAGGATTACGATTATTGGAACCTAAAGTTCAAATATGAGACGAGTGCGTGTAGTAAATTTTGTTAAGACTTGAAAATATAAAGGTAAATTATGTGATATTTTCGAGCTAATTATAATATAATAATTGAAGCAAATGTGAGGCACGAGCACATGCATATGAGAAGTAAGGAGGTATATGTTCTTTACATTTTTGGCTTTGGAGGTATGTATTTTTGTCGTCGAGCGGAATTATATTAAAAGCCCTTGATTCATCATGAATCTCAATTTTCCGCATGCAATTAATATATATTTTATTTGACCTGAATAATTATATCAGAACACTTGTTAATTTACAATATATCTAACACATCTCACACGCATCAAAGTTATTGAATCCTACTCTTAAGGTCCCCTCGATCGACATCTATTTCGTTTTTAATTAGTTGAAATAAACTATCTAATAATTTTTTTTTTTTTTTTTATAGTCTTAACAACTAACACCCAAGCCCAAAGCCTCACTCGCCTAATTTATAACTTAACAGGATTAATTATATAAGCGCATAAATATTTTATTAAATGAGTTTAATTGATTCTAATGAAATAACCATAAATTTAGTAAGCATTAACTCGACGAAAAGTAGATTGCTTCTCTCCGATTCCTAACGCCATTAATACTCTGTAGATCAAATGTTTGATTCTCAATCTTGATCCATTTCCCATTTCAATTTTATTCTACTAGAAACTAGTCAATGTAACAAAATTCAATATATATATATATTTTTTTGTGGGGGGATTCAAATTCAAAAGGTAAAATCAAGCATGAAATTACCATTAAACTATGCAATCACATAAATTCAATGATGATTGGTTAATTACCATACATATCTTTATATAAATAGACCATATGAACAACTCTTTCTAGCAAAGTGTTTTGTTCATATTTAGGTGTAAGCCAATTAAGTTCCTATTTTGTCCGATGAACAATCTTTCATATCTGCAAGATCATGTTAATGATTACAACATAATTAATGGATTTATAGGCTCTTGAATCCCCTACTCCTATAACCTGATTACTAACCTGATTACACAAGAGTGAGTTCTACCTAATTGGTTCGTTCTAGTTGGTATCGAAACTATTCTAACATGTCTTGAGTTCATATCAATTAAGTGGTTTTATTATAGACTGAATCAAGATGCCTCGAGTGCTGCTGATGGTTGAGTGAAAACATGCATCCAAAGAGGATCATTCATATTATGGGCTATAGTTTGAGTGTTGTTACAGAGAAGGAAGGTGGGATCTGCAAAATCACGTAGCTGGAAAGATGAGCGGCAATGGATAGCAGTACTGAAGTATAAGGGAATGCAAGAGATACTGAAAGTTCCACGCGTGAAATGATTATCAAATAAACATTAATGGGCTTATATAAGCTGGTTCTTTGTTTTACAAGCCGATTATACAAGAGTGGGTTCTATCCTAATGGATTCCTAACAGATTACATCTTGTTCTCTTGATGAAATGCACAATGCTTTACTTTATTATCTGACTATTATTGATCAATCTAACAGGTACAAGTTGACATTATCACTTCTAAACTTCTATTATTTATGTCCAATGTTGGTCATTTCGTACGGTCTGTGGGCGGTGAGGGAAGAATTTGTGAAGTAGCTGATTATGCTGATGGAGTTCTTTATTTGTGAGTGAACGCAATGAATTAGTTTCGTTGTTCTTTCGGTCCCTCAGAGTAATCTTTAAAACTCTATTGTTTTCCGACTATGTTTTCTTTATCTCTCTCTCTCTCTCTCTCTCTCTCTCTTTCTGTTTTTGCTAAAGGCCTTAACTCAACCCTCTATCATTTCATATCTAATTGCGGGGTGAATTTGAGAGAATTGAAGCAGATTACCAAAAGCTAGCATATATACATTTAATCGAACACCTATATATTTTAAGTAAAAAATAGCAAAACTAAATTAATGGACCAGCTCGCCTATATTAGTATGACAATGCAATTTTGCAATATTTTTATCTAATATAAAGTAGATGTACTTTGTAATACTATGCACCGGCATTAATTAGTTAATAAGGTTTTGTACATCTCTATATATCTCGGATGATTGCTGTGGCTATCGTCATATTAATATTAATTTTTCCTGAGAAAAAAACAAAAATAAAAAAAATTGTACTACGTAATCTATATACATATAATTAGAATCTTTTCACTAAAAATTAAAATCTTCCGTTAAATTTGTACTATACGGTACAACCGCACAATGGCACAAGCAATGACAACATCACCTGCCGATGATGAGATAAAGATCATCCATTCTTAAAAATATTCGGATGCCGTAACATATTCTTTTTTTTTTCTTTTTTTTTTTTCATATTCATAAACTTCAATTTTTGTCCCCCTTTTTTTTTCCTAAAGAAATGTACATATCTGACTGTCGGCTACTTTCTCTGTTTCTTTTTTCTTTTTTTCCCTTAAGGATGCCAATTAATACTAAAATATGTCAGTTTCCAACGTTCTAGGTTTTCACTAGAGATCAAATATTTCAGAAACCACCGGCTTTGATATTTGATTTAGAAATTGTTATAACTTTTTTTTTAATAGAAAAATGGTCGTGATCAATAAAATAATTGATACACTAGTTAATTAGATCCGGTGAATCCGTAATTGACCACCAAAATCAATAAGCTATTGATCAATAAATTTGTATTGATTGATATTAATATTAGTTAATCTTGTTGAATTCTTATTGATCACTTTTTAAAAAAATCAAATGGCTATTTAATTAATCTAACAAAAATTATGACATTTATTAAAATCATGCTTTTACTCATATCTCCAGTTTCTAATTGTTCTAAAAGTTTCGGCTATTAAAGGGAAGGAATTATTGGTTTTCAATTTTTTAACAGAGTCATGGAAATGGGCTTTGTGAAGGCTACATACATATCCATGCCAAGATTGGCTATTATCTTCGTCCCATATATCCAAAAATCTGCCTATATTTCATCTTTTGAAAATGGTAATTAAGCGAAAACAAATTACAATAAGTAAACTTCTCCATTAATAAGAGCCCTAATAAAAATTTGGAACTTAACGAAGTAATACTTTGTCCCAATTCAATATATATAAAAAGTAGTCTAGAGATAGAACTATAATCTTTACTTTTAAATACCAATATATATATATGTAATTTAAGTTTTCATTTTTTTTATATTAATAGATGTTGAAAAGACTCACATATCAATCGATTCTATGCATCAGTTATAAAATCATAATAACTTATCGTCATATGAGTTTGGATTAAAAATTTAGAATTGAAATCAATATTCTTAGCACTACTCATATGTATATACGCACACGCATGCAGGCATATCAAAGAAACGGAAACATGTAACTCTCTGTATCTGCCAACATCCTTATCCTTCATTTTCCTTATAACCAATGGATTAGTACAAGGACTTGTACATTTGCCGTTGTTGTTGTTGTTGTTGTTTTTTCTTTCTTTAAATCAAAACTAATTAGATAATGCACTTGTACAAGCTTTGCGCGCACAGCCACTATCTTGATCACAAGTACATGATGACATAATCTCTTAAAAAATTCGAGAAAATTTCCCAGAGTACGGTTTTCCTCCTCGCCGTTCCAGGCAACTCGACTCCAACCACAAATAAAGTCAAATTTGTACAAAGCCCTTCGAAAATAATATACAAAAAGAACTCTAAGAGCCAGCGAAGGGGTAAGACATGCTATATATAGATATATATATTTTATATATGAACATGCGTATTTATAATATACAAAACGTCTCCATCACCTCTCGCAAGCAACTTATTAGATTGTCATCATCATCATCTGGTTCATGAACTGGTTAGCATGTATATATATTTTGATTTCTGCCAAAACAAATTCATAAAGTAAAGATTGCCCGACCTGACAAATACATATAGTGGGCCATCCCATAAGGAAAAAGTGCCCCTTCAAAAATGGCTACTTCATTTTCCATATGTTCTTGGTTGACTTTTGCAGGTATTGCTGACGGTACATATACATGTTATACATATATATGTATTTATGTATTTGTGTTTAACTATTTTTTAAAAATTATTTAAGCTTTAATTGGTTCTGTTTTTAAAATACTTTGAAGCTTTCTAATACTGCTTGTAATATTAATACAGTAATAGTGAGAAATTCCCCCCAAGGATGAACATAACAAGCGGCTCCATGTCTATAAAATTTGTAATATTTCTTTTAGACTGATAATATGTTCAGACAGAAAGTACCGTGTATAAGAAGATAAAATTATTATGATCGATTTTAAATGAAATATATATATAGGAAAACATCTTTATTCTAATGTATATAGTCTCTTCTATACAACTAATGTAATGTTGGCTAAAAGGGTTGCTACCAGTTAACTCTCATCCTTTGGGACAATTTTACAATCGTTGACTCACGTTCAATGTATAGCAATTATAATATGAATCCATTTGGTATGAAGAAAATAAAAAATCTAAATCCGCTTGAAATTAAAGTACTGGCTCCGCCCCGACCCGTAGGTAATAACTGATGCAAATTAAGGTACAAGACATGAGACTTTTACATTGTTAATTTATTTCCAGATAATAATCGTCTTTCATTGCACGTAATACAAAACCTGTTTGATAGAGTTTTTTAGAAGTTACTTTTAACTTTTTGGGTCAGAAAATTATTTTTGAAAGTGCATAAATCTAATAAAAGAGTTTTCTGTTAAAACTTGTTGTTTTTGGCTTGTTGGAATTCAAAAATTACTTTTGAAAGTATTTGGATACGGTCTGATCAAAAGAGCTTACAATCTGTAGAAAAACTTTATCATGAAATTTGACTTATGCAAAAAAGCTATTCTGAATAATATAATTTAAATTTTATATGATTATATTTTAAGTTATAAATGTTTTTTAACATTAAACATTTTTCATTGTTTATTAGAAAAGTTTAAAATTATTTTAACTTATTAAGTTGTCTGAAAAATATGATTTCAAATACTTATAATAAAGCAACAGCTTTTTTTTTTTTTTTTTTCAGTTTTTCTACTGAGTAAAAACAAAAGCACAAGTGCATAGAATACTAGGCAGAGCCCTGATCACATCCTGCTAGCTCAACCCACTTGAAGACCTTATTGTAATTTTAGTGAAAAACCCTTAAATTAAATAATTAAAGGGTATTCTGTCCATCTTAATTAAGGTTTGTGGCCTTCTATTACGGATACTAGTTTATGTACATGTGCATCACATTTCAAACAGATGTCTCAGTATATATCATCGTCCCCAGTATAGAACTACATTGTTTTCATTTGATTCCAGATGTTGCCAAAACAAAGTGCTCAACCTGCCCATACGATATGTATGTATATATATGAAAACCATTGAAACCACATCCATATATATATATGCACAATGCATTTAGTTAACCTAGGACATAATCTTGATTCATTTTTATTAGGTCCAATGTTTCAGGAATCTACTGATAACAGGCAACTAATTATTAGTATTTAATCCGCAATTACATGCTAAACATATTCAAATTTTTGTCAATAATGTCTGCGAAAGAAAATAGGTTCAGACACCAGAAACTAAGAAAAATCAAATCGACATACTTATATAATTGCTATATTCGAACAAGATAATTATTGATTTTATAGTTATCATATATTGCCACTAATAAGTTTACAGGAATATATTGGGGTGGAATGAATTAAGCGTATCTTTTTGTTTAATTCAGATTAATTTTGTACGTAATAATAAGATGTGCTTGCTTGGGTTTAAACGCTACCTTAACTACATTTGATCAGTAATGCTATATGGCACTATTAGTTTTTACTTTTTTATGATAAACTATATATTCACAATGTCACGATTAGTTTTTACTTTTTTTTTTTTTGGATAAACTATATGTTTTCACACTAATCCGAGACTCAGAGATGATTATGTGGTGATTTAAACTATATGCTATTATTGATCAAGTACAGGATCTAGATCTTCTATTCAAATTTGATATCTCAAATGATAATCAGTTACATCATGTAATGTTATTAAATGACTCAAATTTAAGGTTAAAAAAAAAACCAGTTAGAAAACTATTTAAAAGACTTTTAAATGACATGACATATCCATTTGATAGAGTTTTTGCTTTTGCTTCTAACCAGTATAGAAGAAGAGAAGTAAAAGCTATGACTTCTCAGCAAACGTTTGGAACTAAAGAGCTTTTGAGATCAAAATAATCTTTAAATAATAAGTAATTAAAATATTAAAATGAAGTTTATAATGACTAATATAAATTTTGTTATAAGTTTTAAAATCTACTCAGAAGAGCTCTTGTTAGAAATCATAATTTTTTACTTTAACTGGAAGCATTTTTGGGGACTGAAAGTTTTTCTGATATATTATCAAAATATTTTCAGAAGTTGTTTTTGGATTTAAGAAGCCAAAAACAACTTCTGGGAAGCTTTATTAAACATATCCTATAATTTGGTTGTTTAAGCACATGTTAAGATACTAGAATTTGTACAAGAGATTTAAGTCCGACTATATATGTATTAAACGCAACTAGTTCGTGAACAAGGGTTATTCAAATTCAAAGGTTATTAATTAATAAATGTACTATTGTCAACTGAACAACATTAACTGGCTACCTCATCAAATAAATAAATAAATAACTAATAATAAAAAAGTCACAAGATATCCTTTGGGGTATACGAGGAGTCTCTTCAATGTTCACAGGCATACATGCGGCGAATTGGATAATTCACTTTCTTGTCATTTCAATGTCCTTCCCCACAAGTTGAGGTAGCTAAGCTAGAATCTCGTACGATTTTCTAGTTGGCTCTTCGTAGGCTTTTCCAATGTCAACGACTAACCCTACACCACCCCCTAAACACAATATAAATACCCCCCCACACTCCCTCTTTTCCCCTCACAACACCACAACTTCATTACTACTCCTTACTTTCCTAACTCATATTCATATATACATACACATATATAAACCTAGGCCTAGCTATATCCATCTTGAATTTCTTATATCCACACACACATATATACAAACAAAAAATGGCTGACACTGAAGGCGTAGGAGAGCCGGGAAGCTCAATGCATGGAGTCACCGGCAGAGAGCAGACCTTCGCCTTCTCGGTCGCCTCACCGATGGTACCGACAGACACGACGGCGAAGTTCGCGTTGCCGGTGGACTCCGAACACAAGGCAAAGGTATTCAAGCTCTTCTCGTTGGCCAACCCCCACATGAGAACCTTCCATCTGTCATGGGTCTCCTTCTTCACCTGCTTCATCTCCACCTTTGCCGCCGCCCCTCTCGTCCCCATCATCCGGGACAACCTCAATCTCACCAAAGTCGACATCGGAAATGCCGGCGTCGCTTCTGTTTCAGGCAGTATCTTCTCCAGGCTGGCCATGGGCGCAATCTGTGACCTTCTCGGCCCGAGATACGGCTGCGCCTTCCTCATCATGCTCACGGCTCCGACGGTGTTTTGCATGTCGTTTGTGTCCAACGCCGGTGGGTACATCGCGGTGCGGTTCATGATCGGGTTTTCGCTGGCGACGTTTGTGTCGTGTCAGTACTGGATGAGCACCATGTTCAACAGCAAGATCATCGGGCTTGTGAATGGAACCGCCGCCGGGTGGGGGAACATGGGCGGCGGAGCCACTCAGCTTCTGATGCCTTTGGTGTATGAGCTCATCAGAAGGGCAGGTGCGACGCCGTTTACGGCTTGGAGGATTGCTTTCTTCATTCCAGGCTGGTTTCATGTGATTATGGGGATTCTTGTGCTGACTCTTGGCCAGGACTTGCCTGATGGCAACCTCAGCGCATTGCAGAAGAAGGGTGATGTGGCCAAGGACAAATTCTCCAACGTAGGTTTACAAGTTTCTTCTTGTAACTTCCTTTGCGGTTTCACTTGAAAATGTTATAAACTTAGATATTAAGATTGTATATATAATTGTTAGGTAAATATAATTGTCCGTTTTTGTTGTTTCAGGTATTGTGGTATGCCATCACCAACTATAGGACATGGATCTTTGTCCTCCTCTATGGATATTCGATGGGTGTTGAACTTTCCACTGATAATGTCATCGCCGAGTATTTCTATGACAGGTACTTTTGTCCTCTTCTTCCCAGCTATTTCCAACCCACTTTAGGACTGTACAGAACTTTACCATATTACAAGATTTTATGATTTTGTCCAAACAAGAAAACATAACAAAAGAAAAGAAAAAAAAAAGTGTAAATGAACGATCGGCTAATTTGAAACATTGGATTTTGTGGCGTTTGAAGCATGTACTCTGATTTCAGTTTTGAAAATATACTTAATTGAAAAAAAGTGAATCTCTGAAATTGTATATAATTAAAAAAAATCATTTTATTTTGACTTGAAATAAGAATCATGAACTTTTAATATTTAAGTTTATAAGAGAGATTTGAAAATGTAAATAATGAAGTTAGTTTATGTTTAGACAAAAAAAACAAAAAATCCTTTCAAAAGTTTTGATCTATTGGGAGCTCTAAACATATAGTCTTAATCATCAGGTAAGGTTTTACATTCTAGGTACTAAAATACATAGATTAGTTGAAAAATTAGTAGTAACGGACAGTCATCATGTCAAAATGCAGCCTCACTAACTTCATATGCTAATTGAATTAACCATGTGAACTTATGGTTAATCAATAGGTTCAATCTGAAGCTACACACAGCCGGCACCATTGCCGCCTCATTCGGCATGGCGAACCTCCTGGCCCGTCCCTTCGGCGGCTGGGCCTCCGACATGGCGGCCCGGCGCTTCGGCATGAGAGGAAGGCTGTGGACCCTCTGGATCCTGCAGACAGCCGGAGGAGCCTTCTGCATATGGCTGGGACGCGCCAACTCCCTCCCGATCGCCGTCTTCTCAATGATCCTCTTCTCCATCGGAGCCCAAGCCGCCTGCGGAGCCACCTTCGGCATCATCCCCTTCATCTCCCGCCGCTCCCTCGGAGTCATCTCCGGCATGACCGGCGCCGGAGGCAATTTCGGATCCGGATTGACCCAGTTGGTGTTCTTCTCGACCTCGAAATTCTCCACAGGAACAGGGCTGTCACTGATGGGGGTGATGATCGTGGCCTGTACCATGCCTGTGACTCTAGTTCATTTTCCTCAGTGGGGAAGCATGTTCCTTCCTCCTTCCAAGGACGTTAACAAATCCACCGAAGAGTCTTACTACGGATCCGAGTGGACCAACGAAGAGAAACAGAAGGGTTTGCACAATAACAGCCTCAAGTTCGCCGAGAACAGCAGGTCGGAGCGTGGCCGGCGCGTGGGTTCAGCTCCAACCCCACCGAACACTACGCCTTCCCATGTTTGAAAATTACAATATTGCCGCCACATGATGCATATATACATACATATGTATGTATGTAAAGTGAGGACTACTTGATCATGTTATTGATATGAGTTGGTGCAATATCGGAAATCCAATAATGAGAAGGATTGACAAGTTACATGGTATAATGTGTAATTGCGTGTACTTCTCATGTATTGTAATATGTTTCTCAAGTTTGTTTTTGTTTTTATTAACTCCTTCACTCCCCCCCCCCCCCCCCCCCCCCCCCCTATTTAGAATAGATTCCCAAGAAAAAAGTCCTTTTTTTTTGTGTAAATCCTGAATAAAAGGATATTATGATGCAGGGTTAATGAAGTAATTAAAGATTCATGTGTGGATTCACTTGTTTAATTAATTATAATTAGTACGTTAATTATTGTTTGTTGGTGCAGGTATTACCCTGGGAGGGATCTAAATATATCTAAACAAGAGTCATTAAACCATTGGGCAGGATTTGAGGGAACAAAAATTTAAAATATAAAGGGAAGAGTTTTTTAATTAGGTAGGTTTATGGAGATTGTTTGACATGTCTCCATTTACGAAACATATATCATTAGGGAAATAAACTAAAAGAAGCGTGTATATATGGCTTATAATTATTGGTTTCAGATTGCGTCACCCTGAATTTAATTATATGTTAAACATTAGGTAAACAATCGGTTTTCATCATAATCAAATTTAGCACAAATATTTGCCTAAATTGTGCATAAATTTGATTTATGTATATGAATATATTTATACATATATAAGAAAGGAGAATGTTTTCTCCCATTCACCACCTTCGTCCAGACTGAACTGTTTTGGACGAAAAATTTTTGTATTTGCTTTTTGGTTTTTTGTTTTGTTTTTTTTTTTTTTTTGGACTTTTTTTTTCATTTTTAGTTTTTTTTTTCTTTTTGGACCAAATTTTTTTCATTTTGGTCCCTTTTTTTTAACTTCTTTATTTATTTTTTGGTCCTCCGTTTTCTTCCAAATCTTTTTTTTTTCATTTTAATTCTTTTTTCATTTTTTTTCATTTTAGTCCTTTTTCCTGTTGATAATTTCTTTCATTTTAATCCTTTTATCTTTTTGGTTTTTCTTTTCATGCCTTTTTCTTGGATCTTTTTATGTATATTTTTTGTACTTATGATTTTAATTTTTCTCTACTTAGATAAATTTTCTCAAATTGATTCCACATGTGCATAGCACATGCTTTACAGTAGTGGATGTGAATATATAAATGTAGTTTTGTACCTCCAATTATTCGAACATTAGGTCTTAGAAGCCTAGCTAGCTAGTTCTTTTTTACCAAGTTATAAAAGTTCTACCGAGAACAAGTTTAACACCTTATAAAAGACTTATGGGACTCACTACATACTAGTACAAAAGTTAAAAAAGACGATGAAGATTACACAACAATTTTATAAAAACTGTCGTCTAAACTGGATCAAAAATACGGAACAGAGCAAGTTATTTGAAAACCGTCATAAAATATTCAAATATGACGACGGTTTGAAACACCGTCACGTAAGTCTTTGATTACACGACAGTTTAAGAAAACCGCTGTTGAAAGTAGAAATTACACGACAGTTTTAATAAACCATCATCGAATCTCCACTTTTAAGATGAATTTCTTAAAGCGTTGTGTAATCTCAATATAACACGACGGTTTCTACAGAACCGTCATGTAAACTTTCAAAAATGAATTTAAAATTTGAATTTAGACATTGAAATCCGCACATAAACCTTATACTAAACTCATATTCCTCGTGCCCTTCCTCACCCTTTCTCATTTTCATCTCTTTTCCCTCCTCCCTCTCATAGCCGCCGCCCTCCCCCTTTCTCCCTTTCGCCCATGTGACAGTTTCTCCTCCCTCTCACCGCCGCTGCCGCTCTCTCCCCCCAGCAACTATGCCGTCCTACCCTCTCTCTCCTTCTCCAGCTGACATCGCTGCCGCCGCCCTCCATTCTTTCTCCTTCTGCCTATGCTGCCCTCTCCTCCCAACAAGGCCATCGCCCTCCCCTCTCTCTCCTTTACCTGCCATATTGCTTTCTTCCCAACAAGACCGTCTGGATAAAAGACGTGACTCTTTTGTTTCTGAGAAAAACAAGGTGACTGTTTTACTCAATTCTCTTGTTTTCTTGAACAAAATACTGTCTTTCTATGTCTAAATCTTGTATAGTTTAGCTATTTTGGGGGAAATTAAAGTTTGAGACAATTTGGTCAAGGGTTTCATGGATTGTTTGATTGCTAAGAAATTGTGGAGGAAGAAACAAGAAATTTCTTGATGAGTTAGTTCCAACAAAAATACAAATACATAATTTTTTAGTAACTTTCTTGAAGTGTAATTTTTGTATTTACTGTTGTTCAATGTATTTTTTTTTTTTGTTGCTCTTTATAGTCTATATTTTGTTGAGAATTGGTAGTTTAAGATCTTTGTAAACTATATTCTGTATATTTTTTTTCGCCTACCACATGCTCGATAAAATACCAAAAAAGAATTATTCATCTTAATTATTTTAAATTTTGCAAACTTGTTAGGGTCCTAATGGATTGGAAGCTTATAATCGGAGATGAGATTAAAAATAGACAAGACTATAAAACAAAAATCTCGAATCGTCCTTGTCCTCGCCAAGAGAGTAGTGTTAAATATGGTTTTTTTGTTTTTGATTTTACGAGGGACATAATCTCTAATGCTAATTATGGATTACACTTACTTCAAAGCAAACATTTTATACCGGTGATGATATGGATTTAATTAGGAGAGAATTGTCTAAATTTATAATGTAATTCATTAAATCTGATATATAAACTTGTAATGTAGTGGATGATATTTGTATTGATATAATGTAGCTATTATTTTATCAATCATATTCTGAGTCGTGTATTGGATAACACACGGGTTAGGTCACCTATGGGAAATCACCAAAAAGTGTAAATTTTTTTTAAAATTAAAGTTGGACTTTACACAATGATTTTTCACTAAAACCAGTATGTAAACCCCACTTTATATGATAGTTTTGGTCAAAAATCATTGTGTAAACCCCACTTTACATAACGGTTTATCTTCGCATTAGTTAGTTTTGCTGTTTTATTTCTTTATTCAGCGACAGTGTTAATCATCATGAAATATTACCAAATCATATCAGTTTATTAACCATCGTGGTATGTTAAAGCTTTCCACGATGGTAAATTATACAATGATTGTCTAACTTTAACTTTAGACTGTAGTTAGTAACCGTAGTAAAATCTAAAATTTTAACTAGTGATATACTCGTGTGGTTCTTTGCCTAAGGCATAAAACAGGATATATATATACACACACACACATACATACGTCATCTAGTGTGTAATGTCAACAAAGGTTTGTAGTGTTAAGAAAATAAAAAATACATGTATCTGTCAATGATGTCTACTGTTTTTCTTATTTTAGTGGCTAACTGTTTATATGTTTGTATCGGGATGACGATTGATAATGACCTTCGTAATACATTTCTGCACCTCGATTGTGTCTTTACCCAATTCCAAGTTCTTTGGACGGCAAAAAGAGAACATAGAAATTAAAAAAAAAAAAATCAAACTGTTAGTGTATGACGTTTGGGGATTAATCATTTAAAGTAAATATTTTTTTTAATAAAAAAAAAAGGAAGAAAAGAAAACCGATCTGTGGGATTTGTTCAGAAAGGAACAGGAACAGGAACGTACATCCAACATCATTAATTAGTTAATGCTTGGAAGTTGTAAGTTTGTAAAGATTCATTATTCATCAAATAGTCATATAAAAATGCATTTAAACGAAGGACCCCTTATTTTATTTAAAAGCAGTCCTATTTTTTCATATCTGATATTTTGTTAAAATAGTGATTACAGGTTTAATCTAACGATAATTTAAAATTTGACTAATTTGAATTCTCTTATTTTTAAAGTTAAGGGGGGGGGGGGTCAAAATAGAGACAAAATGGCAGTACTGTTAATTTTGCATTATATAGCACATGTAAAGTTTTTTTCTATGCATACATGTTTTCCAAATGAGGAGAGTGTCCTATGTGTTTTTCCATGATACAAAATTCACTATTAATGTTAGATTCGGTAAAAATTAAAAAATAATAATGAAAAATAATGTATAGTTATTCTTTCTTTTAATCGTGATCAGCTTGTTGTTATGAATTCATAAACTATCATGTATGTTCATATGTTTTTTTTTTTTTTTTTAAATGCATATACATTTTCAGATCCCTATAATGCATGCACGCATGCAGAATTCTGGTTCTGTGTTATTAATGTATAAGATAGTCAAATTCACTTGAGCTTTGGTAATCTTACAACAAATATATTCTTTGTTGTTTTTTCTCGCTTTGCTCAGAGAATCATAAAAAAAATAAAAATAAAAATCTTTATTAGTTCTGTTTCCAATGACGCAATTTCTAGCATGCTATATATACAGTTTCACTTTCACCTAATAATAAAAGTAGTTGAGAAGCTTGTATTTAGGTCACCTGTTGGAACTAAATTTTTTGAGTTGGAATTGTTTAATTTTACAAAGATAGTTAAAATTTTTGTTGATTTTTTTAAAAAAAAAAAAGACAAAAATGAGCTAAAAAAGTTTAATTTGAAATGGCGTTCAAATAAAGGCCAAATTTAACAAACTGAGTACGTTGACTATGCAAGAAATGAAATATTACAATCATAAATCTTGTTAAAAAAAAAAAAAACTAAGATCAACATAACAAACGATCCATTATAATAATCAAGAAACAGTCGAATTATTATTTTTACTGAACATAGAAGAAATTTTTCACCTACTCTTTCCAGTTGACGTTCACGTTATTACTTTACAAAGAAGATAAAATCGTACCACAACAGATATTTCTTTGGATTAGCTATAGAATAATGGACACTGAAAACTCTCGCACATTATATATAATTTCCCTGCGGGGTTATCTGGTAGTTGACTTTGTTCGGATTTCTATAATGGGAAACATAATGAACAAGCAAACACTATAAAATAGCTAAATTAATATATATATATATATATATATATATAGATATATATCCCTCCACGGAGTTCATGACGATTGATGGCCGATATATATGTGTGTTTGTATATATAACTAGTTTTTTTTTTTAAAAACTAGTTTTTTAAGGCCGCATTTGGAGGAAAGTCAGTCTGCTTGTTCAATAAACAAATGGGTACTTGCCAAATTAGGATAAGCTGATGAAAGCTGAACCATATTATAGTGATTATGTGTAATCATGTGATATTTAAAATATAGATTATTTGTGTGAAATTATTGACATCTGGGTGTTCAGGAATCCTCGCTTGCGTCACATATAACTTTGACCATCTTAGGGACATGCGCAGCATATGGGCATCTTGCTTTAGAAGAATATACATGAAGATTCAAATTAAAGTAGTTCCCTCGACTATATATATATATATATATATAAAAGAAGTCTCATGTCCGACACGTGGTACTGAGTTGGAGCCTAGACTTTGTCAGAGTAGTAGGAGAAGAGTTACAGTTGTAGAAGAGAGAGTGAGCAAGTCTATGGATTATTTAAAAGTGGTTTCATCAACATTGTAACAATAGAACAAATTTTACATGCAGTTTGTATTTCTTATGTGGTAGAAATGTAACAACTGCAAAGTGAGAACTGATTAAACTTCTAAATGATAGCGTAAATCCTAACTTTCTGCTATTAAACTAAATTAGGCCATTTGCTTATTAATAAATGTTAATGATAGCTGCATTTCGATGGCTAATTTATCGAGTAGATATGAATAAAGCAGTATGTGTAAGCAGATATAGAGCCCGGTTGGGGAGGTTTTGAAGATATAATTTTGTATTGGAAATGAAACGTAGTTTTAAAAATATGTGTTTAGTTTAAAAAAAAAAAACTGTTTTGAGTGGAAAATTATAATACTTAAAATATATTCATAAAAAAAAAATCAATATTAGTTCCTCTCAAACATTCTATACAATTAAAAAAAAATCATCTCATTTGATATTGAAATAATAAAGTCATGAACTTTTAAAATTTAAATTTAGTCTAAATATTTAGATATATAAGTAGTAAAAATTAGTTTTAAATTAAAGAAAAAGACCCAAAAAAAAAGTTTTCCAAATATGTCCTCAAATGGGCCCATAATTACGAGGACGTGAGTTGTTAACAACAGATAAGAAAAGGAAAATAAAGCACTCTCAATAAGCACATAATTTTATTTTTGCAAGACAAAACTGTTAACTGTACAAGTTAAACAAATGACAATGTAATTTGATTAAGCACATAAACATGGCTGGTAATACGAATCAAAATTGCAACTTACCAGCTAGATTAAAACCAAACACATGGAAAAACAAATTAAGAACAACTATGTTTGGTGTTTTAAACATTAATATAATATGATTCGACTTTTCGTTTCTTATCATTTGATTTGAAAAATAGATTTCATTTAAGAAAATTATTTGTTAAGCTTAAAAGAACTTATTAAATATTGAACATTTGTTTAGTTTGCAATCTTAACTCCAACCCGTCCCTATATGTAATTCATTTTCAACCATAAATTCAATTTTTTTATATATATTATATCCTTCCCTAGCCCCTTCACATTTACTCTTTCGATGAATTAGGCTACGCCTAATTAAATTCAACTGTCTGTTTTCCATCCTATGGTGTAAAATGACGAGTATTTTGTCGGTCCCAATTTGGACTTCCAAAGACGAGACACTTCCTCTACACTTAATTAAAGAATAATAATGCACATCATGTAAAAATTTTGTTAAATGGGTAGTTATTAAAAAAAATGGCCAAACTTTTTTTATTTCAAAAAGTGATAGGTGATTATTAAAATTTTGATTGACCGGTAAAAAAAAGATAATGATATTGATCAATCACTGATTCAATCAATCAATCACTGATTGATTTTTTTTTAATAAAAATGACAATTTTTATAATTTAACAAATATTTGGATATTAAAAAATACTTGAAAAAAAAAAGATCACTTACCCATATATCCTAAAGTATTATCAGAAACATCATGAATGTACACATGCCATAATTTTCTGTAAAAGCAAAATAATTGTTTTGTCTTTTCTTCTTTCACCCTTAACAACTTGTATTTTTATTTTCATGATCATATGTCATGCAATTACTTTTCATAAAGTGTATCATTTTTCTTAATTTAAAGAAATCGATGGAGTACAAAGGAATTTTAAAAATATGCAAATCTTTCTTTAATTAATGGGGTTTACTTATGTAAACTCAGTTTATACTGATAATTTCCTATTTTTCCTAGAAGGACAGTTGTGAGTTCGTTATTCCTAACAGCTAATGGGATAACTTTAATTTTTTTTTTAATTTTTTTTTATTTTATTTTGGTACCAGACTAGTTTACATTATACCTACTGTACAGTTCATAACAGCCTGTATACTGAAACTTTTAGCTTGCCCTCCCTCACAGGAAAACCATTTGATCTAAATGGATGGGTCGGATCAACTTTGGCGGACAAATCTGGCACTGGATTAAAGACATATACAAGAAGTCTCATGTCCGGCACCGGACATGAGACGGTATTGAGTTGGAGTCTAGACTTCGTCAAAGCATTAGGTGTGTGTGTATATATCAGGATGACGATATCGTATGATTTGATACTTTGTATTAAACTAGCAATTTGTATGCAAATTGGGAAGGGATAGTAAATAACGTGATATTGCAGAGGGAGAATTACAATTACAAGAAAAAAATATATATATATATATATGTACATTCTGCAGTATTAGACATATGGAATTGGGTCCGGAATTGAAGTTAAACAGTTCCAATTTCCTAGCCTGCAAGCTTATCTGATCACTCTACTAGAATCACAGAGATGGTTATAGCAAAACTAGCAGCTTATCTTTCCGATACCACCACAGGTATTACACGACCGAGCAGAAGAGCATTTTGTACAATAGCTCCATTTCTTTGGAAGCCTGAGATAAGAGCACAGTTAAGTAAAAGTATTTTAATTATCAAATTAGGGAATGGAGAAATTGGAGGGAATACAAGAAAAGCATACGCGGCTGTGTATCGAGTGGCTGCATTTTTAGCTGTCAGTCTTGCTCTCTCAGCACTTTCATCCGACAGTTTCTTGAGCACAAATCCTTCACCTTTGCATTCGGGACAAATGCCGGAACCACCACATTCTTCACATGTTTTCATAGGCACCTATACTTTAAAAATGACTCCGATTGAACTTGGATTGGTAAATTAGACATGGAATGATAGAAAAAGAGCTATAGGTGAACAAGCAAACTGGCGAACCTCACATTTTGTATTAGAATACAAGATAAACATGTGCTTAACCAAATTATCAAAGTCAGTTAGCAGATTCAAGAAGAGAATATGCAAAATGTGTATATTTTGACATTATTAGTACCTCAGTTGTCTTGGAAGATTTGCTTCTCTGCACAAGAAGAGTGGCTGCTGCACCGACAACAGTGGCAGCAATTGCAACAGAAGCCGCTGTTTCGGGGAGAGCAGGTGTTTTGATGCATACTCTTTTTCCTTGCTCTTGCGGCTTCTTATCGACTGAAGAAAAAGAAAAAAAACAAAAGTTCCACTTCATTAAAGATGATATATCAGCTAGATAAGAACTCATCAACACAATCACCCAGCACATCTACTTGAACAAACCGCATAAAATGTGAACTAACTAACAATGCCTCAACAAATTGAACAAAGCTCTAATATCTTTGCATGAACTCTGACGAGGTTGCGCTCGCGATGTACTTCAGACAGGATTTACTCATAAATAACAGCAAACTCTGCAGCCTGAATGAACTACTTATACGCCACCAAAATACAAAACTTGGAAAAGAAAGAAGTGAAACCATTAATGAATTTAGTATATGGCTGCAGTGATAGTTGGTTATGATGAGTAGATACAACATATTTGGTAGGAAAACCAACGTACAAGATTGGAAACATTAATTCTGGCAGCACGGAAAACATGTTAAGTGACAAAAGCAGAACAGGAAAGATTGGAGATACACACAATCAGAAACCATCAAACGAAATGCAGGACAACAAGTTAATTCGTGAAGCTAGGAGCTTTATCACGATTGAGAGTTATTTGCAGTTCAATCAGTCACCTGATAAGGTCCTTAAGAACTTTTTTTTTTTTTTATTTTGAAAAAGTCCTTAAGAACTTATTAAGTTCATTCAAAAATTGTATTTCTAACAGAGGCTAGACAATCTGACAGGCATTTCACCTACAATGTCGATGTTTCGAAGACAACAACATTTCTCAATCAATAATTAGGAAGCATTAAAAACTTTGTTCAATCTTGGAATTGGTTTATGCACAAATGAATACACTACTTGGTTCTATATTTTTGGACCTTCCATAAGAAACAGTGAGAGGTCATTTTCTTGGAAACTCCCGCAGGATACATGTGAATAAGCTTCAATAAGGCCACAGAATCCAATCACGTGGAAGTTGTCTCCTCCAGCAGAACAATCTAATTGTGCTCAACAACAGCCTTAAAAAACCCAACCTCCAAATGTTTCAAGAACAAAGATTTTTATTTTTATTTATTTTTTCTCCAAACATGGTACATTTACACCAAGTCCCACCTAAATCTTCACCATGTCTCTCCATTTCTCTTGCCTCCATTCCTCACCCTCCTTAATTACATTGCCTCTCAAGTCTCAACACAGACTTTAAAGCCCCAATAGCCATTATACATACATGTATACACACACACGTACACACACACACACACACACACACACACACACACACATATATATATCAAAATGAATACTACCCAACCATCCGAAGCACCACAGCTCTAAATACTAGTTAATGCACTAAACTTCAACATTAATTATGGTGTCCCCCCCAAAATATGGGTTTTTTCCTCCCTTAACTAGTGTAGAAAAGAGTCATAAACAAGGAAACCAAATCTTTTGCCTTAAATTATGAGAACCCCATTACAACAGTAACCTTCTTCCATAAAGATTACAATGAATGGGTGTGGTTGAATCACTAAAATCACAAGAACCCACCTTCTAAAACTCCCTTAAAATCAACATATATAAATTAATAAAGCCAGTCCCAATTCATAATAGCTCTAACCTGTAATGGGCATTTTCTTTTCTATTAATGGGCTGTCTTGATTTATCTCCTATCTGTAAAAACACATGCCTAGTTATATCAACTACTCTGAATAGTTCAATACTCATCTACCAAATAAGTGAGATACCCATACACACACACACACACGTATACATGTAAACGAAATTTGCCGAATTTTAAGAGTTGTTGCCGGGTAATGAATAGAAGTGAAGGATAATAAGAAAGTAATTACTTACCCTTAGAAAAAGCAGAAAAAGCAGAAAATGGTGAAGGCTGTACTGGGAGGTTCATAACTAATAATATTAACTGAGTTTGCCTGACCAACGAACTGGTTCCTAGTTTTCATTATCGTTGCTCACGCTATCTCAGTTTCTTATCCCTTGGCTGCTAAATCTATTTCCATTTAAGCCTCCAATTTTGCGACTAATTTCAGATCTGCCACTGAGTTTTTTTTTTTTCCTGTTTTATTTTTTTTTTTTTGTTTGTTGATACTCTGTTCCTTTCTTTTCTTCTCAGTTTTTAGGGGTTTTTCTTTTTTTTTTTTTTGGTATACACCTTCAAATTTTTCAAATTTGGTCCACTATTTTTTTTCTAGGTAATTAATTCCTTAAATTTATAATTTTTGACATCATCAGTCCTTTTTACTCATATCTATTAAAATTTCGACAGTTTTTTTAATATAATACTTGATGACAAAAAATACATTATTGATTGTTTTTATTTAATTTCAATACAATTCTTTTGAATTTAAAAGAAATTTATGTGTAAATCAAGTAAATGTAACACGCAACATTCTTAGACTATCACGTACATATCACATATAAAAAACCTTCTAAATTTAATGAATTCAGTCAAAAATTATCAACATGCCAAAATTTAGAAGTTTATGAGTTGATTTTCCAAGGAAAAAAAAAAAAAAGGGGGGGGGGGGGGGGGGTGTGGGTGGGGGTGTGTCTAGACGGTTAAATTTGAAAAAATCAGATGATGTTCGTATAAATAACCACGTTTTAAATCGTTTCCATACAATGACAGAAATTAGCTAGCTGGCTGCTTTCCCCACCCCCCCTCTAATTTTAGGTGAACTTGGTATTGGAATTCAAGCTTCTCGTACACACAAAAAGGACAATTATTTGAACTAGTACGTAGTTGGTACATATATAATTCATAAGGTGCACTAAAAACTACTCTATTTAAATGGGTTATTTGAAAAATTACTAAAGATTATTTTTATTTAATTAATACATATGAAAAGATTCAAACTTTACATTTTCAAAATTATGTTTTTAAGCACAAAATATTATTATGAATTAAAAGTTTTGTATATTCTTAAAAATTTGTTGCCTCTGAGTTCTTCACATTGCAAAATCCAAAAGTGCGTTATATTTACATACATATATAGATGTCTTAGTCCAATATACTAATCACATGCTGACAATATATATATTTATAATATATTAGTTAAAATCCCGTGTTTCATACGTGTGAAGCGTGTATATATTAAAATTAATAAATATCTATTTTATAAATATAAATGTCAAAGTTTTCAATAATATCTTATAGTAAAAAATAAGAGAATAAAACAAATATATTTAAAAAAGTTATTAAAGAAAAAATAAGAGAAATCAAGAAAAAGTCTTTTTAAAAAATATTAAAAAAAAGGAAAGACATCATCACTCTTATAATATAATTTTTGATAAATAATGATTTTAGGTAACTTCACTCTTATAATATAATTATATATATATATATTCGTATGTACATATTCAAACATTGTTAAAGAAAATGGCTAGATCGACCCCTACATCAATAAAGAGTGGTAGAAAATGTAGCACAAGCCAGCTATTCATTTATTAAAAAAGCGAAGATGACAAAACATATAAATATCAAGTTGTGGCACCTAATTAATTAAACTATAAAACAAAGAAAGAGTAGAATTAGGTCAGCATATATCAACCTAGGCATTATTGCATGTCGTTTTTAACACGCTATGCATTGCATTGCCTTTGGTGCACTCTTTTCTCAAACTCAATATATATGATCTGACCAGACTTTTTCATTGAAAATTATACTAGTTTGTCTTATCATTTCCTTCCTGGGGCTAAAAAACATAAAAATAAAAAAATAAAAATAAAAATTGTTGGGGACTGTGCCGCGTGGCATTTGCAGAAAAATGGTGGCCTGGTGTTTCGAGGACAGAGGAATGGTTGGCATTGAAATATCATAATTAGTCGAGCACAAAAACATTTATGCTGTTCTGGTTTTTCTTGAAGGGTTTTAACTTGTAGAAATGTGTCAAAGATATATAAGTTAAAACATTTTATGCCCTGTTTAGATTTTAAATTACTTTTAAATATTCATTAAAACTGAATATTTGCATTTTAAGTGTAAAATTTGAATTGTATAATTAAGCTAAATGTCTGTTGGTAGTTTTTGTTTTAAGTAATATTTAATATAAAAGTAAAAAAATGAGAGTGGTACAGATTTTTAAAAAATAAAAATGTATATTCGAATTATAGTAAAAAGAGAAACATTCAAATAAGTTCATTCCAAAAGATGATCAATCAAACGTTTATTATAATTGAGTACACTAATACTTATTACAATAGTTCATTCAAATAGGACATTATTATTATTATTAACTTGTTTTAGGGAATTTAGATGGAATTGAATAGGTTTTGAGTTGGAATTTTGTTATAGTAAATTCCTTTCTTAGTAAATAGACGTCCTTAGAAAGAATATCTCATTTTATTAACCTCAAGAAAATAGAAGCCATAGGCCATGCATGCATTAAGGGGTTCATTTATATGGAATTAAATAGCTGACAATATGTGAATCCTTTGCTTAATAAATAAATAAAATAAAATGGTTGACAAGATGTGAATTTACTAAACTGATATGATTAAATGAAATTCATCAACTATTCTTTATGAAACGGGTCCCCTCTCATGACCAAAGCATGCTCATCAGACTTAAATTTATGGTTAAAAGTTCAATCTTTCATAATTTGTGGGAAATATTTATAAATACATGTAATTGGGGAAAAAAAATAGAAATACAGTAGTCTTATCACAGAGATTGTAGCATAACCCAAGTAATTAATTTAACTAACGCAGTGTATTAATTGGCGGGTGACATGTTATTAATTCTTATTAATTCTTCATTAATCAGATTGTTCATATATCAAATCTATTACAATAAGATTGATTCAAACACAAAATTTTATTAAGGAGAACATTAATCTTATCAACTCTCTAAATAATGGCCAAAAATAGCTGCCAATATAGAAATTCCGAAGCAAATTTGGCAATTACTGAAGACCAAACCCAACCGAACACCCAACTAGAGTTTCGCTCCAATGAATGATAAAATTGTACTTTCTAGCTAATATTATTTACGACTAATAGACTTTAAGAAATGGGATTAATTTCAACTTCAAATTCCCTACCGAGTATAAATAAGGACCAGCATTTTTTTTTTTTTAATAATGTAGTTAGTGGTGTTTTTTTTTTTTTTTCCCCCTTTCTTTTATTTGTCATGCGGGGCGGTTGTAGTAATTTTTTTTTTTAAATACCTTTAAGCTTTTATATGCATTAATGATTTTGTTTGTTAAGGGGGCATTTCTTTTTTTTTTTTTGGAGACAATTTTTAGGTGGAAATAAATGTGGTAGTAAATACTAGTAATCTACTATGCCTTGTGAGTTATGCGTGTACATATACACCCGCAATAAATGTATATATTTATGTAATGTGTATGCGCATGATCGATGGTATGATATTTGGAAACCTTAACTGCGTCACTTCACCAAGAAAGTACCTTTCTGAATCATTTTACTTTATCCATATATCGATATAATAACTAGATCTTTTTTTTTTATTGGGGGTAGATATTATTAAATGAAATTCCTTCATAAAGTTTTAATTCTCAAGTAATGTAGCCTTACCAATCACTAAAGAAACATCATGAGCCTTAAAAACCAGAAAACCCCAACCATCTTAAGAGATACTCACCAAAAGAAAAGAAAAAGAGAGAGAGAGAGAGAGAGAGAGAGATACAACCGCCTTTATGGCGAAACATGAAAATTTTACTTGTATGAAGTTTCCCTATTGCTCTGAACATATTCGTGTTATGATTCCATTTTATAGGTAGTTTCTTAAGAATTAGGGAATTTGATATGTCCTAACTTTTCACAATCGAGAAAAATGAAATCGCAAAAGAGAATAATTAAAAACATAAATACACAAGATGGATAATGCTTCACTCTTACTATGAAAACTGCATCCACTTATAGTTAGTGAAAACAAAAAAAAAAAGTAATTATAAAAAGAAAAAGTCACATATTTAGAGTCGCTGTATTTTTCTCTAACCTCTCAATAACACCGTAAAAATGCTCCCTCCCCGTATTGCGTGCACACTCTAACAATCTCCGAGCTATATTGGTATAGGTTTCCTCATATTACCTCTGATTATCCCAATTTTTACACCCATCTTAAAAAACAAACAAATGAACTTAAATGAGAGTGATCATGTTATCAAATGGCTTGTTTGAAACGTTCCAACTATCTTTAACTACTTCCCATAATTCCACCAAAGCAAAAGTAAAGCGCCAAGCGCTTCTAAATCAATTTCAACCTTTACACCGTCGCTAACCAATCTTTTTGATTCCAGCCCCTTTTATCCTTGCTTTGATTCTCATAAACATGGATCAAAATCACCATCGATATTAAACATTATTATCAATAAAAGGTAAGTCGCATCTGTACATTTCATATCTTAATATTGACCTTCTATTAAAATGATGCTTCACATTACCGGTGTCATTAAGTTGGCATAACTGATCCAACCTATGTCCCACGCTGGCACTCTCTCTCTCTAAAAAATAAAATGAACTTTGATGCACAACCTTAAATGCATGGATGGGAAGTTAATTAATGCGAAATAATTTGATGGGCAAGCTATAGCAGAGCGTGAACAAGAGAGGTTTGCAATAACACAAACTCACGGGCATTCTCACCCCTTTTTTTACCCTTACAGCGTTAAAAATACAAGCACCCACTGCACCCTCCACACCAATATTGCCCCAATTCATGTATGTATATATATACACATATTTATATATATGCAACAAACATATGACCAAAGCCTCGCTGTTCCCATATCTGCCTTCTTCATCAACTCTCACTCACGAGCCCATTTATGAACCCCCCTCCTTTTCACCTCCTCATATTCATACACACACACACACACGCATATATATATACCTCTACCTCCCAACCAAAAACCAAAACTCATTCAACAAATCTTCTTTCTTCTTTCTTCTTTCTTCTTTCTTCTTTCTTCTTTCTTCAACAAGACTAGATTATATTATTTACCATGTCGATGAATTGTCTTTATAACGTGGTGGTGTTGTATTTCTTCCTCTTCTTGTTATCTTCTTACTGCAATGTTTCGACGGCGGGGAGAGCCATTCCTTCTAGCGCACCGAGCACGGTGGTGCAGCCTCTCGTCGCCGAGGTCGATCAAGATTTGGTGAGCCTGAGGCCACGGCTCAACCCCGGGAAGAATCACTTCTTCCGGGGGAGAGAAATCAAGGGCTGCCTGCCTAAAGGGTTCCGCCACGCCTCCGCGCCAAGTCGGTTCGTCAACTACCTCCCTCTCGGCTCGGCCGGCTGTTCTTCAAGCCGTGCACACTCTAAGAAGCCTTGAGCCGTATCGAAGGTTTTGGTTGTCACGACCTATATTTTGTATATGGTTTTAATTTGGCCTTTTGGTCATGAATTATACATGGGGATGCATGGTTTCCATCGGAGTCCATAAAAAATAATACTATGAATTTATATTTTAAATATATAAGTTTTGTATGGTAATTAATATTTACATATATGATGAGTTTTGTTTGTTTTTTTTTTTTTCCCAAATTTTATAATGTTTTGTATTAAGGGCCAAGATGAAAGTAGTTGGCCAGATGGTGAATTGGATTGTAATCCAAATTTTATTTATATGAATGTATGATTCTTTTTAATAATGATCGAAAATGGAGCCAGTGTAACGAAGAATTTGTTATTGTTTGATGAAATCAAATATATTTGGTTTTTTTTTTTCTCACTTATTTCTTGTCAATTTATCGGTTACTTCAAAATCCAAGTTTTTTTTTTATAAGATAATCGAAAAGCTAATTTCCATTAAATCATAGAAGGTGATGTTTGAGTATTTTCGATCAGACTCGTAACTCTTTTACCCTTCTGAATTAAATATTCGTATCTAATAACTGCCGTATATAGCTTTAAAAACCACCCAAAAAAAAAAAAAAAACAAACAAACACACACACACAACGGTTTCAAGTGTCCCGGGGAATGAGGATTAGTCAACCTAATGGTGACGACCAATCTTTCGTATTTTAACACACCACTTGAACGAATACAAAACATAGGGGAAAAAAATCCAAATTTAAAATTTAAAATCGAATATCAGTGACAAACAGTAGTTTTAGACTATTGATTTACACATCCATATAATATATATAAAATAATTCGAGAAATGCTGAATGTCAATTTCCTAAGGCTTTTCTCAAATATGAAATATTGCAGTAATTGTCACATCATATCCCACAATAATTGCATGACAAAATTTAATTGACATAAAAGGCTGCCAGTTGTAAGTATCAAAATTCAAAATAAGCAATATTAATCAAGTAATTATACAACAACATTTTTTTTTTTTTTTTTTGGTTGCTACTGAGAAGATAGTGTACTAGACACTGGGCCTTGAGGCTTGAACCACAGAGGAGAATTAACAGGAATTTTCAATTTTATTTTTTAATAACTTGGGAACGAGATATTTGAACTAGGAAAAAGTCATTATCATTAATTTATGTTTATAATTATGTTGCTGTGAATAGTTTCTTCTCAGAGACGTAATTAATTCAGTGGAGTTGCACTTGAAAACTCCCAAGAGCAATTGAAGATGTGAGACTTATAGTTTCTTTTAATTCATTAGTTAAAAAATAAATAAAATAACAATGAGCGTTGTAGACAAGAAATGAAGCCAGCAAAAGCCACTAGTTCCCAGTAAAAATTGTAAAGAAATTTGAAAAAAAAAACAACGAAAAAAATTAAAATCTAGAATTGCATTAGCTGGAAATAATCACGAGGTGCAGAGCCTAACTGTACAAATCATCTTGGTCGGCTGCACCAGCAGAAGTTGCAAATGGATCAGAACCAGAAGCACCCGTTTGCAGGTCGGAAAACCTGAACTCGGATCCAAATCCCCTGGATTGCTGCAATGTTTGAGCGAATGCCTGGTATTTGCGAATGTCGGCATCGCTGACACTCCTCCGAGCATACTTCATGGACTCCTCGAAATGAGAAGCTGTGATCTCTGCCACTTCTTCCTTGACGTCCTCATCCATTGCCTCCGGATTCTCACTTTTCCTCCTCTCCCTCTCGATATCCTGAAACAAGACCAGAATAAGTTGGCAAGCAAAGTCATGAAATCCGGATAAAATCATCATCTCTCTGTTATCACAAACATATAATCTTTTTATGTCGTGTTTTGTTTAATAAAAACATACCTTTTCTATGTTCTCTCTTATGGCATACTTGCACGCTCGCTGGCATATCTCAGTAATATCAGCCCCGCTAAAGCCTTGAGTATACTTGGCCAGAACTCTCAGATCAACTTCTTTCGAGACGGGAGATTTTCTCAAGTTAGCTTTAAAGATCTGATAACGTGACTCTTCATCTGGGAGAGGAATGTAAATCAATTGGTCAAGACGGCCTGGACGTAAAAGTGCTGGGTCAATTATATCCGGTCGGTTCGTGGCTCCAATGATGAAAACAGTCTTCTTGGCTGACATGCCATCCATTTCAGTCAGGAGTTGGTTCAGAACTCGATCGGCAGCACCACCTGCATCCCCGACACTGCTTCCTCTCTGCAACAATGTTGACATATATTAGATAAGAGAAAACCAGATTAGGTGAATGCAATGGTTAGCGAAACAAATAATATGACAAGCATGAACGCACCTGGGTAGCAATGGAGTCGAGCTCGTCAAAGAAGAGGACGCACGGTGCAGATTGTCGAGCCTTATCGAAAATTTCTCTAACGTTGGCTTCACTCTCCCCAAACCACATTGTGAGCAATTCAGGGCCTTTGACACTGATGAAATTCGCTTGACATTCATTTGCAATCGCCTTAGCCAGCAGAGTTTTCCCACATCCAGGAGGTCCGTAGAAAAGGACTCCTTTCGAAGGTGACATACCAAACTTCTCAAACTTCTCTGGATGCTCGATAGGATATTGAACAGTCTGTAACAAAAGAAGAAAAAGATTAAAGTTTTAGCTGCAAACCAGATAAGATTTACAAAACTTGAGTTGAAATCAGTTAATAAAAAGATGAATACCTCCTGAAGCTCCCGCTTAACATTCTCAAGCCCTCCAACATCATTCCAGCTGACATTAGGTACTTCAACCACCTGTATCACAAGTGCATAATATTATAAGCAAGATGCTAAAAAGTCATGTGACAGTAGTACCCAAAATAAAAAACCTCTACTCTTGTATTCCACGTAACGAGGGATGTGGAAAAAAGAACACTTACTGTTTCACGCAATGCAGAAGGATTGCTTGTACCAAGAGCAGTCTGGAAGTGCACATTTGTGACAGCCATGGAATTTAGTATCTCGGCATCTATAGTTTCATCTTCCAAGTCAATCACATCCATCTTCTCTCTAATGCACTGCAGTGCAGCCTCGGTGCAAAGAGCAGCAAGGTCAGCACCAACATATCCGTGGGTATCTTTTGAAATTCTTTCCAAATCAACCTATGGGAAACCAATTTTTTCAATCAGCATAGTACAATAAAAATCAAGAAACATGAAACATGACAAATTCACAAAGACGATATGACCAAATTTCAGTGGCAGTTCAGTTCTATAACAAAATAGAAGACTTTGCTGCAAAATGAAGAGGAGAAAAAAACAGAGAGACAGAGAAAAGGAGCTATAGGAACTAAAAAGGCAATACACAACTTACATCATCAGACAGTTTCATCGTCTTGGTATGAATGCGTAGTACTTCAAGGCGCCCAACTTCATCTGGGACACCAATATCTATCTCCCTATCAAACCTACCAAACCTTCTCAAAGCTGGATCAATACTATTCGGACGATTTGTGGCACCAATAACAATTACATGAGCACGGGATTTCAGTCCATCCATCAGAGTCAAAAGCTGTGAAACGATCCTCCTTTCAACTTCACCATTAGTTTTCTCTCTCTTAGGAGCAATTGAATCAATCTCGTCAATAAATATGATGGATGGGGCATTCTTTTCAGCCTCTTCAAATGCCTTTCTAAGATTGCTTTCACTCTCCCCAGCCAACTTAGACATAATCTCCGGCCCATTAATACAAAAGAAGAAAGCACCAGTCTCATTAGCAACAGCTTTGGCTATCAAAGTTTTTCCAGTACCTGGGGGGCCGTAAAGCAAAATCCCTTTAGGCGGTTTCACACCAATTGATTTAAAGAGTTGAGGATGCCTCAGTGGCAGCTCCACCAACTCACGGATTTGAGCCATCTGCTTTCGTACACCACCAACATCATCATAACCAATTTCATCCAGTTTTTCCTCATCTTCCCTTTTAATAGGCTCTCCCTCACAAAAGATTTCAGTGTCCGGAGCAACCACACAATACTCCCCAGGGTCGGTGTCGATGACTTTGAATTCTATGCTCCTCATCCCTCCTCTAACAAGGAATAAGTCCCCTTTTCTCACAGGACGATAATCTTCCAAGAAATAAGCTGTAAACAAAATATTGGCAACATATGTAACACTAAATTGGAGGAAGAAAAAACAAACAAAAATGAAACAAAATAAAGCAAGAGAAAAACATAATAGGAAAAAAAAAAAAAATCTAGGAAGCAGGGAAAATACACAAATGAAATTTGGCCGGAAGACATCAAACAAAGTTTAAGAATCATCAATGCCATACGCACAGGTGACTGTAAATAAGTCAGGAAAAAGATAAAAAAAAAACACGAAAGAGTAAATGACAATAGAAACAGCGAAAGATATCAACTGTAAAATGCTTGTTCCTCAATCATGCAACTCCCTGATTGGTATACAACAAATTGGTCAAATAATGGAAATAAAACAAGGAACTCACAGAAAAACAATATGCTAATCCTCGAGGAAGAAATAGAAACAGAGCAAGAGCCAGGGAGATCATGAATAAAGAAAGCTACCCTTGAGCACAATTGACCAGAAGACGAGCAATGCGAGTAGAAAGTACAACTAACCACTCATACTGACCTAAGAAACTGGAAATAGAAAGATGTAAATTAGAGAGAGAGAGAGAGAGAGAGAATATGGTTAACAACTCACGTTTCAAGAATGCATCGAAGAGGTTCCCTGTAACACCTTCTACGGTATCATCCAATGGCAGTACGTGGACACGCTTCCCATAAGTAACATTAGGGCAGTGATGAACAGAGACGACATCTCCGAGACGTACCCTTAAATTTGATCTCACAACTTTGTTCATCCTAATCTTTGGCTCCTCACAGGTATCATCGGCAATTACAATGCAGACTGTGTCCCTTCGTTTCTTTCCCTGGTAATCCGATCATGATACAAAAAAACATTAAGAGCAGAAAAAAAATTGCAAGTCTAAATTCAAAACAACAGAAAATATCCAAACAGAAATAAAAATCTGTCCTTATGCCTCCTCAAACAAGACCATGACGATAATTGCATATCGACTTTATGTAAGAAAACTAGCAAAATAGGCAACCTAAAGAAATAAATTCCCAGTAGACTGCCTAACAAGGATCTACAACTATCAATTATACAAGTTTCTTTTAATCTGTGCTATGTTTTGGCAGGATATCGTCTAAAAAGAATAGAATATTCTATAGTAATGGACATTATAAAAAAATCATAATAATTTATTGCTAACAAATTAACTAATTGTCCACACTACAAAAGTTTCTACAGAATTGAAATTTCTATTCTCATTCTCAATATTAAAAGAAGAAGAAGAAGAAGATAACTTATACTATCAGAGCCAAACTTCAATATCATTCTAGCCTCAAACTCTAAATTTCTTTACAACCAATTTAAATATGTATAACACACACACACACATATATATAAACGCACACAGATATATACACATTATATGTGTAATATATATATATATATATACATACACACCTTTATGAGTATAGTATCGCCACGGAAAAGCAGCAACTTTTCCATGGTAGTAGAGTGAAGAGTAACGACGGAGTTGTCGTCATTGACGGACTCATCGACAACCAATCGGTTCGGCGACTTCTTACGCTCCAGAATCGCCGTCGAGAAATCCTTCTTCCTGGAAAATTTTCGCATCAAAACCGAAAATCTTAGCGGAACAAATACAAATTCAAAGAAGAGAAAATTCAGCCGACAAAAAAAAATATATTCTGATTATGAGAAATGAAGAAGGAGTGAGTCGACTCACGAGTTGGAGGATTCAGCTTCGTCAGACATTGTAGAAGATGATCAGAATATAGTTGTTGGAAGATTGAAAGAGAAACACTTCAGACGGTTTTGAATTTCCTGAATTTTAGCTGCTTGTTTGACAAGAAAGTTCAAAATTATATGTAAATATAATATATATACACACCAATGCTATATATATATATATATATATATATATCGATTTTGTTTGAGAGAAGCCCAAATAGGTAATGGCGCAAAAAGGAAAGAGATTATAATTTGAAGGATTGTTGCTCAAAAAGTATATTTTTGGAATATTATCGCATTAATTAAATTTTAATTTTTTAATACATTTAAATTCTGCTAAACATAAAAGGAAAGGGTAAAAAAAAAAAAAACTAGGGAGGAGTGTATTTACTAACCTGTTGATTTGCTTAAGACGCAAAATCATATTCCGAAAGCCTCTTTTTATAGTAAGCAAAACCAAATGCAAATCAAATTCGAAAGCAAATACTTGAGTCGAAAGCAAGAATGATTCTTAAAGAAAATAAAATTTTTTATTAATAAAATCTTTATCTTTATTAAAAAAAATCTAAAAAGATAAGGATTATCGTAAATTAAAAAAATTTTCCTTGTAATAATAACTCTAAGATAATTATTAAAAATAATAAAATCTCTTTATAAAAAAAAAAACATAAGGATAATCTTAAATTTCAAAAATTTCCCTTATAATTATCTGTTCGGAATTATAATTTAATCCTTCAAAAATTATACTTTTTGAACTTTATCTAATAAAATAAAATATTATCTTCGTCCAATAACATAATCTGGCATAATATTCTCTCTCTAAACCAAAACCACCATTTTAGTATTTATATTTATTTAAAAATTAAAAAATATATATCTCTAGACTAACCAAAGTTATTTAAATCACGTGAGTTATGGACAAAAAAAATGGTGAGCTTTTGTTTGATATTCCAATTAGAATTCAAATTTTTTATCTTAATTTTTATTTTTATTTAAAAAGTCAATAAAAATTATAATTAATTTTTAAAAAATCAATCAACTTTTAGTCAAAATTTCATGTATGATTAACATACGAAGGCTGAATATTTACGTTTGCATGATTGATGATCTCTATTTATCCATAAAACAAACTTCGTTAAACGATTTACATTTTGCTTAACATGACCAATTAAGAAACATTAGAATATGAATATGAAGCAAATCATATATAGAAGATGTTGGGCAAAAAAATATAGCATCCATACATGTTATACAAAGAAGAAAAGAAATTAATGTGCATAGTTTTTCATCCAAAACGGTGTGTTTTGGACAAAAAACTTTTTTTATTTTCTTTTTAATCCTTCAATTTTCTTCTTTTTTTTTTCCTCTTGGCCTTTTTTTAAAATTTTGCATTTAATCCTTTTTTTAGCCCTTCAGTTTTCCTTTTTTTTTTTTTTGGCCTTTTTTATCTTTTTTATTTTAGTCCTTTTTTCGTGTATTAGTCATTTTTTTTTATAATTTATTCTTTTTATCTTTATGGTATTTTCTTAAATTTTCAGTTACTTCGTTTTTAGTTATTATTATATTTTTAGCTCTAAGTGTATTACTGTGCACTTTAACTTTCGTTCAAAACGATGCATTTGGATGAAAAACTTTTTCATTTTCTTTTTAGTCCTTTAATTTTCTTTTTTTTTTCTTTTTGGCCTTTTTTTAAATTTTTTTTATTTTAGTCCTTTTTTCTGTAGCCCTTCAATTCTTTTCCCTTTTGGCCTTTTTTTTTTATTGTCTTTCCATTTTAGTCCTTTTTTCTGTCTTAGTCTTTTTTTTTTTTTTTTTACTTTTTATTCCTTTTATCTTTTTGGTATTTTTTCATGTTTTTTTTAATAGATACTTTTTTGTTTTTTTTAGCTCTATTTTTCTAACTTATTAATTTAATTTCTCTCTATTCAGATTAATTCTCTCAAACATGTTTAACATGTGTGTGGTACATTCTTCATACTAGTATAAATAAAAACCGGAAATAAGAAAGTAAGAACAAAAAAAAAACATAATTGAAAAAAAAAAAAAATATATATATATATATATATATATATATATAAACACATGCAATACTGGAAAAAAACACAGAAACTGAATCAAAATGAAAAATAACAAATACTTTTCCTCCCCACTCAAGCCCTGGCTTTCCTGGCTTTCCGGAAAAGACCTGTACATTTAACATTTTCTTTCACTATATAAACTGGAAATCGAATGGTTGATCAATCGTCATTTCAAACACGGATTTGAGATGTAATTTTTAAGTTGAAGTTAGTTAATTTTTTTCAAAAATTAGTTATAGTTTTTTGTTAAATTTTTCAAAAAAGACAAAAACTGATATGAAAAACTAATATTTGAACTGCAATCCAAATGCATGCTAAGGTCTATGGTAGGGTGTCCTTAAAAACCTGGATTATAGAAAAATTTTGAGAGGAAACTTTGATTCCTGATGTGTTCTAAGATGTGAAAAAGAAGTCTATTGATAGACTTGAAAGAGCTGGAAAAATAGCAAAAACCAAGCCCACGCATGTAAACAATTTGGTATGACATTTATACTCGCATACAAGTCCTTCAGTTCACCGGTGCAAAATTTGCACCCCAAGTGCAGAAGAGACAATCTTTATGCTTACATGCCCGGGAGTGATCCAGATTTCAAAATTCAAGTGAATGTGGAACAAGAGTTTTTTCTTTTTATTTTTCTAACGTTACATGTTCATTTTGTATATCGATTTCTCATTTACACGTGTATCATTTTAATGAAACGGGCTTTTTAAGCAATTTTCCAACAAAAGAATAAGAAAATTATATTTTTTATTTTTATTTTTAGTTACTAAAGATCTAAATAAACTTTTTTTTTTTTTTTTTGTAAATAAAAGGATATGTGATAGCTTTATCATTTCCGGATTTGTAGCCTTATAGGCAGAAATACTAAGCTGAGTATGGCAAAGACATATTATTTATATTAATTTTTCTCAGTCGTTCATCCGAGATTAGTCGTGTCTTTATCAAACTATACTTCAACAGATAAAATTAGAGCGAGACTTAAAAAAAAAAAACAGTGAGAATTAAACCCGAATGAACAAAAAAAAAAAAAAAAACCTAACAAACGCTTCCCTTCCGTTTCTCATCGCATGCATCCTTTGTGTGTAAGATCTAAATAAACTATTGTACTGGGATAGAAACTACTATGAAATTACATACCTTATTTGCTTCCTCTACTGCTGTGCTCTTTACTAATATCCGTACTGCTGTTAGGTACTACTTTAAAGTGGCTACCAGATTGAGCTTTCTTTAAAAATAAAAATAAAAATAAAAATAAAAATAATCCTATAGGTACAATCTTTTGACCAATTTTGCTCATTAAGCTTGGGATTAAAAAATTAATAATATTTGATTTTCTTTGCTATATAAATATTTTCCCTTTTGCTCTGAAAGCAATTCATATTTGCTTGATTTCTGAATGAAGTAGGGATTGTTTTTTCTGGCCAGCAAAAAATGTGTTATTTTTCAACATTTTATTTGTTTTTTTTTTTTTTTTGGAATTTTCAAAATTTTATTTGTTTTTAAGTGGTCATTTTGCTTTAGCTTTTTCTTATTGAAGATCTGTCACATCATCTGATACAAGGATAGTTTCATCTGTTAATTTATTTTTTTTTTTTTGTCTTCTTTCACACTTTTTTTTTAGAATTTTCTTTTTCCGCTATGAAAATGAGTTCTGTTTTGTCCATATTAGCGAAGCATTTCGCGTAATTAGCATTAGTTTACTTCATTAGGTAGATATAAAAATTTTAAATTAAACTTAAGTTTTTTTTTAGAGTTCAAGTTTAAATTTAAGATTTAAATTTTTATTTTTATTTTTTTTCTAAAAAAGTTTTTTAATTTTTTTAAAAAGTCAACAAAAATTACTATTTAAATTTAAAAATTTCAACTAAATTTAAACACCAAACATCCCCTTAATTGATTTTTTAAAAATTAATTATAATTTTTTAAAAAAAGATGAAAATTTTAAATTTAAATTTGAACGTTAAACAAAAGCTTAGTTAACAGAAAAATAAAACCGAATTTAATAAATATTTCAAGTTGAAAAATAATATTTATTGTCATCTATCAATTATTTAGATTAAATACCATCTGAATTTTAAAATCTCAACTTTATATCAAATTTTATTTCTTTTTTATTTTCAAAAAATTCTAACTTTAAAAGTTTATAATTTTTTCATTTTAAATCGGAATGAGATGATTTTTATGTCAAAATACTCGTAATAATGAGAGGAATAAGACAGTATTCATTTTGTATTTTTTTCCGAACATATTTCAAATTTTGTATTATTTTCTATATCACATAATTTTTTTAAAAAGTTTTTCCTTCAAACATACATTTACAACTCAATCTTTAAAACATCATATCCAGATATTCACTAAACGGATCCTTAATTAATTACACAATGCTTCTCTATCTAATAATGAAATTCAAACATGTTGAGAAACTGCCATTGTTTTCGTTAGAAAAGAAAAACCGTCAGATTACAAATAACGATTGGCATGAGTGACAATGATAGTGCATACATTCAACCCAAAAGGCCAATAAAGAAAAAGGCATTTTTTTTGGGCAGTTATTTTAAGTTTTAAATATCACAAAAGGAATTGGCAAATATTCTTAGACAAAGCATGTGAGAATACATTTATAATTCCTTGAAGAGAACGCAAGCCCAATAGGGATAACATTTTTTTCTTACGTAGACGTAATTCGTATATACCCATTACATGTTATTCAAAAAAAAAAAAAAAAAGAAGAAAAAACATTGCATTTTACAAGGAGGTATGAGAAACGGAAAGAGTTGTCGTTTCGCGAATGACAGCAGTGGCTTCTTCTTTCCAAAAGAGTCAAAATAGAAATAAACGCCATCATTGATTTCATAGTTGTCCTTAGTCTTTACAAAAGAAAGAGAGAGGGAGGGGAAAAAAAAAAAAAAAAAGATTCCAAAATCATAATAATAGTGAAAAAAAAAAGAAAAAGAAAAACACCAAAAAGCCAAAGGGTGAGCTATTTGCCCATATCATGGGCTACCTACTCCGGTTAATGGGCCCCAAAAATGTTGGAGGTTTCGTGAAACAACACTTTAGTTTGTGTTTGATTCGAAGATCAAATTTTTAATTTAGAATTAATTAATTTTTTAAAATTTAATTATAAATTTAATTAATTAAAAAAAGAATAAAAATTAATATAAAAAATATAATTTAATAAAAATTAAATTTGAATAAGAAAAGAAGTCTTAAAATTCTCTAGACTGTTTTTCCTCCAATTGGATGCGGCCAGGACATGATAGTAATAATTGAACCATGTCTGGACAACTTTTCTGTTCTTTTAATTGAAGGAAAAATTTTAAAACCTCATAGGGAAAAAAAAAAAAAAGAAAAAAGAAAAAAGAAAAAAGAGATTTTTTCCCCTTAGTTAAAAGAGTCATCTATGACCAAATAACAACGGCTTCTTAAAATTAATCTTTTAACATTCTTCGTTATTGAAAATGAAATAACAAGTTGATTACGTCATTACTTCTAGTTATTACTGATAAAAGAGAGCATTTTATTTGGATCCACAGTTCATTTGATAGGCGAAATACAATTTAATCCCATTCAAAAAAAAATTAAATAAATTAACAAATAGAAAGAAAGAAAAAGAAATATATAACATTATTATTTTTCCATGGAAATGCTGTGTTGTCGAGCATGAACGAATGATTACATTTGAATTAAAGGAAAAAAAAAAAAACACATGAGAAATAAATTAAAAAAAAAGGCAAAAGTAAAAAAAAAAAAAAAAAAAAAAAGATAAAGCAAGAGTATGGAAGCAAATTGAAAAAGAAAAGCATGTAATATAAACCCAAGAAAAACCCGACAAAAGCGGGTCAAATAATCCACTTATTATCCTGCGTATTTACTCTGATAGTGATCCATCTTGTCTTTCTCTCTCCTCTCTCTCTTCTCTCTCTCTCACTTCGTAAGTAGTCTGCTTTCACATTTACTCCTCTGAGCTATCAATCAGATCCAGGTTTGCCTCTGCTTTAATTTCTCTTGCGTTCCATTCACCGTTCTTGTATTTGGAGGTAGTTTTGATTTTTGGATGCCACCAAGTTTTTCTGTTTTCTGTTTTCTGTTTGGCTGCCGATAAAAGTATAACGAATGAACGAAAGAAAGCTGGAAAGACTGGATTTTTGTGTGTGTAGTGTGGTTTAATGCTTGCTTTAATCTTTTACCAAAACGAGAGAGACTTTGTTCAAGTGTGACCAAAGAAGCATGTTTTTCACATTCCAGAGTGCAGACTTTCCTTTTCTCTGGGTCCCAATAGGTAAAAGAAGCATTTGTGGTTTAAGATTTTGGTTTTTTCTCACCCATTTTTTTTACTTTTTATATTTATTCTCTCAGCTACCAAACATAATATTGGCTTCTGGATTTATTATCGCAAATGGAAAAATGGGTATAACTGTACAAGTAGTTAAGTACGGAAAAATGAGTATAGAGGTTTTTTTTTTTTTTTTTTTTTTTTTTTCTTTGTAATTTCTTTTATTGTCTTTGAGTATTTAACATTTCCATTATCTGGTTTAGGTATATTTTCTTTTTAGGTTTTAATTTATATTGTTCTTGCAAAGTTTCTTATCTAGTCTCAATGTCAAGTAGGAGAAGAGTTTCCATGGTCTCAATTTGGAAAACGTGGAAGGAGAAAAAAAAATATATTTTTTGATTTCTTTCAATTTCTGGAATTGAATTCCTCTGTTTTTGGATCCTAATTTCATTAACATATAGAGAAAATTAACAAATCGTTTTGGCACTGAATTAATCAAAGCAATTAATGTTAGTCGGTTAAGAATCATTATCCTTTTTCTCAGCCAGTACTTTTTTCCAGATAAGTTTTTGAAGAACGGTTCCAAACTCTGTTGTTAACTTGTTTTCCTTGTCATTTTTCCTTACGTATTTGATGAAATGTGAGAGTTTGAAATTTGTGTTTGTTGATGCAGGTTCTGTTATATTGGGTGTTGGAATTGTAAATGATTGTTTAAGTAATAAACAATTATTCCATAAGTTGGTATGAATTGAAGTTTAGGACAACAGGAGAAGAGAATGGAAGAAATACAATCTCAATCCGATAACTACAGGTCATCATCGTCTTCAGCAAGTAGTCCAGCTAGTAGGGTACCCTCTAGCAACTTTTTCTACTTGCGGAAACCGGGCTCACTTCGACAACCCATATCGTTCGAGGATTCCCCCGACTGGGAGGACACTGATGTCGATGTTAGGGTTGATGAAGGGGGTGATTCCATCAATGTCGCGACAACACCGGTTTCTCCATCTCTCTCGAAGCTTAACAGTATGTCCTTGCCATCCCCACCATTGCCCGAGGGTGCAGTTGTGGCAAGAAAGATTGCCGGGGCTTCGGTTGTTTGGAAAGATTTGACTGTCACTATAAAGGGGAAAAGGAAGTACTCTGACAAGGTTGTGAAGAGTTCAACTGGCTATGCATTGCCAGGAACAATGACAGTGATAATGGGCCCTCCTAAATCAGGGAAGTCCACACTACTACGAGCTATTGCAGGTCTTAAATCATGCATTTTATCTTATTAAGTCATAAAGCTTTGTTGTTGTTGTTGTTGTTCGGTTTTTTTTTAATATTTTTTTATTTTTTTAATAATTGTTTTTGGATTCATGGGATTTTTAACTTTGTTTTTAATTCTTTTACTATAGGAAGATTGCATCATTCAGTTAAGATGTATGGTGAAGTGTTCGTAAATGGGGCAAAACTACAAATGCCATATGGATCATATGTGAGTTCCACCTAACATTGCCATAATCGTTGTTGGTTTAATAAATATTCTTCATCAGTTTCCTTTATAAGCACAGTTATGACCTTGAACTCTCCGCATTTTACTTAATTGTAGCTGTATCATTTATACATATGTTTGTTCGAAAGTTAAGCTTACGATATAGTAAAGATAAAAGAATACAGAAATGTTTTGCTTTTGTGGGGATTTAAACTTCATCGCTATTTTTCCATTTTCAGGGATTTGTTGAAAGGGAAACAACTCTGATTGGATCCTTAACTGTCCGGGAATTTCTATACTACTCAGCCCTGCTTCAGCTTCCTGGTTTCTTTTGTCGAAAAAGGAGTGTGGTTGAAGATGCCATCATTGCTATGTCGCTAAGTGATTATGCAAACAAACTGATAGGTGGCCATTGTTATATGAAGGGTCTTCCTAGTGGCGAAAGAAGGCGTGTCAGCATTGCTAGGGAGCTTGTGATGAGGCCTCGTATCTTATTTATAGACGAGCCTCTATACCATCTTGATAGGTAAGTGTACTATACCTTTTCTTTCTTTCTGTCTTTCATGATACTATAGACATATAGATATTGTCCGTTAACTGCATGGTTGACCTGTATCAGTGGGCTCGGAACGAAAGATGTGTTCTTTTGGGTGAAATTTTTTAGAATTCATTAAATCCATATGGACTGTCTCCATAGGGTTAAATAAATAGCTTTTTCCCAACTTTTTTATTGAAAAATGTATTGGCTAACTTCAAGTCTAGTATGTTATCAAATAACTGCCACCGGTTTCTGAGTGACCCTTGGCTTTGTCAAAAAGTTGATTTACCAGTGATTTATACATATATATATATATATATAATTTTTTTTACCCGATATCTATCTATATTGTCTTATGGCGTGCATCATTCGTTTCCAACATACTGGATGGCAATAAAATTGTTCCTTTCTTGGAAAACATTTTTGCTTTAGCACAACATTGTAGTTGACGTGATTTGGTTTTGTTCAGTGTGTCAGCACTTCTGATGATGGTTACGTTGAAGAAACTTGCAAGCATGGGATGCACTCTTTTGTTTACAATTTGCCAAAGTAGCACTGAAGTATTTGGCCTTTTCGACCGTATTTGTTTGCTTTCAAATGGAAATACCTTGTTTTTTGGGGAAACTTTAGCGTGCCTGCAGGTACAGTTTTTAATGTGTTAATTTTCATGCTTATTTTCTTCTCTGCACCAAGTCATTGGACTTCTATTAAAAGTTTATAACTAGCTGAATTATGTAAAGAATTACTAACAAACTATTCTTTTGGTGATGAAGCACTTCTCAAATGCTGGATTCCCGTGCCCAATCATGCAAAGTCCCTCTGATCACTTTTTACGTGCAATAAATACGGATTTTGATAGGATTATTGCAATGTGCAAAAATTGGCAGGTAATTGTTATAATTTGCAGTTTTATTAATTCTCATGGCACTTGTTGCATTCTAGAAATGCCTATAATTTTTTTTTTTTTAATTTCATAGGCCGATGTGCTACATTATACATTTATATGCTACACGTTGATTTTATGTCCATTTGCCTTCAACTTTTAGAACTTTTTTTTGGGTGCTTTACTTTGTTTCTTTGTTGATGATATCTGCTTTTTCTTGAACTAAAAATAATAACAGGATGATAATGGGGACTTTTCATCTGTGAATATGGATACCGCTGTAGCAATCCGCACCCTTGAAGCGACATACAAATCATCAGCTGATGCTGCTGCTGTAGAAACTATGATTCTGAGACTCACAGAGAAGGTTTGAGTTTTATACATTATTTTGAATTCTTGCTGTTTCCAAGTTTTCAGTTTACCTATCCTTCCATCCACATGGCTATGGGAAAAAGAAGTATCGTGCTGTACGTTGGCGTTTATTTATTTCTTTACTCGCATGAAATTGCCTCCGTAGGAAGGTCCAGTTCTCAAGAGCAAGGGAATGGCAGGCAGTGCTACACGGATAGCAGTTTTAACTTGGAGATCATTATTAATCATGTCAAGGGAATGGAAATACTATTGGCTTCGTCTCATTCTTTCTATGCTTCTTGCGCTTTGTATTGGTACAGTTTTTTCGGGCTTGGGGCATTCTTTGTCTTCAGTTGTGGTAAGTTTCTAAGTATAGCCTGTGTAATATTTTTCCAGCTCTCAGTTTAATGTGCATTATCTGCTAGTCCCAAATTCCATAAATCCCTGATTGACATGACCTGTATCACTTTATGAGCCAGTCTCATGAAGTCCGATATTGAATACTATGTTGTTTTATCTTGACAAATAATTTGTAACTAAAATTCTGCTTTCTGGAATTTTTCTTGTGTATACAAATTACTTTTTGTTTTTGTTTCTGCTTTTCGTTTCCTCATTATGCATTTGTTAAGTTTATTCTCTTCACCATGTATATTGCAGACAAGAGTTGCAGCAATATTCGTTTTTGTCTCATTTACTGCACTTCTAAGCATAGCTGGAGTACCTGCTCTTATGAAAGAAATCAAGGTAATGCTAATCACTATCCTACCCCGCTAACTGTAAAGAACTTAGAAAGTTCATGAAAATGTTCTGCAATCTGTAAGGAAAATTAAACAGCCAGCTATTTCACGTTTTTTCTAACAAAAAACTTGCCTGCTATAAACTGCTAACGACATTGATATTTCTCTACTAGTGACCCCTTTTAGTATTTGGAGAGTAACTGTTTTGAACTAATGAACAAGCTGGTGGCGGGGAAGAAAAAAAAACATCTTGCAATGAATATTAATTACCTGATTATTTGGAAACCAATGATCAATATTTACCTGTTTAATAGTAGAAAAGATGAGGCCACCAAATTAGTATTTTCTATTCTAATTTTTTTTTTCCTTTTTTAAAATAAAAAGTTTCGTTGTTTTGACTAATTTGAGATAACTCTATTCGTCTCAAATGAACCTCTCTCTCTCTTTTTTTGGGCAGATATGTGCAAGTGAGGAAGCAAATCAGCATTCTGGGGTGTTTGTCTTTTTATTTGGGCAACTTCTCTCGTGCATTCCATTCCTCTTCCTGATCTCCATTTCGTCAAGCCTAGTGTTCTACTTCCTCGTGGGCTTGCGAGATGAATTCAATCTGTTAATGTACTTTGTGTTGAATTTCTTCATGTGCCTCTTGGTAAATGAAGGACTAGTGCTGGCTGTTGTTTCTTTGTGGAAAGATGTTTTCTGGAGTGTCCTGACTCTGGTATCCATACAAGTGAGTGCCGTCATCTCATACGAAGCAATCTACTTCAAGTGTTATTTTCCCGAGTCTTGGGATTCTTTAGTCGCTTTTCAATGACACCGACTGCCTAATGCTTGTCTTTGTTACATCATAAACTCTGTCGCCTTTTTCAAATTGAGTTTCATGAATTATCTACTGGTTTCAGGTCATAATGATGCTTTCTGCGGGATATTTCAGAATTCGTAATGCTTTGCCAGGACCAGTGTGGACATATCCCATCTCCTATATTGCATTTCACACATACTCTATCCAGGCAAGAAGAGTTACTGCGTTTTATCTATTAGGAAAATTCACCTTCTTTGCTTCAGAGTTTCCTCAAATTGAAAAAAAGTTGGCCATGTTAATAATAAACCTCCTTTATCGGACTAATCTTTAATCCATATTCATGTTATAGGGGCTCCTTGAGAACGAGTACCTAGGGACTACATTTGCAGTTGGGCAAGTAAGAACCATATCTGGGTTTCAGGCTATCCGGAGTGCATATGAGATCTCTCCAGACAGCAATTCCAAGTGGGGGAATTTACTGGTATTGTTTCTCATGGCAGTCGGCTATCGTATTTTCGTGTTTGTTTTACTTTTCTTTCAAATGGGGAACAACAGATCCATACATAAAATTTTGAGGTGTAATCAGGATACGACAACCAGATAAACATACCGTGAGCTCTATTTGGCTGTTTACTTGTGCGCTCGCAATAGTAAATTTTGTTATGGAAATATCATATGAATGACAAAAATGCATGTTTTATGTCTGCTTCATGCCCCCCTTTTATGAGTTCTGTAACCGATCTGTGTCTCTCGGATGGTCCGTTGGGCCTTAATGCGTTTTTCGAAAGTCATCTTCATCTCAACTTGCTCGTCTATGATCGAAACCTGATTTTCCACGGTCAAGCGGTAGATATTTTGTTATACTTCATCCCTAGGGACCAAGCCTTTGTTGTTCAAACTAATCCCAACCTTCCAATCATGGATTACGACCTCCCGGCAGTGAATTGATCAGTGAGTATAGGGAACTCAGCAGTGGGACTTGACACCAGATACTTTCCAATATTGAATTCCATCCACAATGGGGCAAGAACCCTCCGGTCGGCGAGTTGGCCAACACCGCAGTCTGGCGGTACCATGCTATAATAATCGAGCGCACATGAACCCTTGCCTGAAATCCAATGGCCAACACCGCAGTCTGGCAGTACCATGCTATAATAATCGAGCGCACATGAACCCTTGCCTGAAATCCAATGGGAAGCGGATCAGCATCGTCTGAGCTCACAATGTGAATCCCAAGTTCTTGAACAAAATTCACGTTGCTAAGCAAAACCTCCGACGTTGAGACGATAGACAAAAGAGCCAACAAGGAAAGCAGTAGGCCTAGAGAGACGCCAGGTGTAGTTCACGGGCTACCTGAATAGTAGTTGTGTATGCCCCACATATATATATATATATATATATATATTTAGGAACGGTGACTGACGTGGAATTGGAGGGGCCTATGGATAATATATATACATATATATATACATATTTATTTCGCTAGAGGCAACCTATGATGGAGGGAGGGGGCCATGGCCCCTTGGCTCTTTTTTTTCTTTTAATTTTAATGTAGTGGGTTTTTTTTTTAATTTAAATTTTAGTATAATGAGAATGTATATAAATTAGTTTTGACCCTCCTTAAATTAATAGTTTTTTATATTTTATTAAACAAATAATTTTGATTTCAATAAACAAAAATTGTTACATATATATATATATGATAGTATAATGTTGATTAAAATTTTTTTTTAAACTCCCTATCAATAAATCTCAATTCCGTCACTTGAGGTAAAAATTCAAGGTTGTGAACACTTGTGAAATATATTGTTCTGAATATCAACAAAAACATTATTTACTCTTAAAAAATTGTTGTATCCGACCTAAAGAAAAATAGTACTTATAAAACTCAAACAAAATCATGAAAAAAAATTAACTATGTCGTGGCTCGTTAAATCACTTGCATAAGCAATATTCGTGTTGCAATAACCGGATTTATATTTATTTACACTTGGTTGAACGCCATCGGCAGCTCATTATGCTCAAATTGAGGAAGACGATGCGTCATGAGAGAGAAAATGGTCGAGAGATGCTGAAATATTGCCAGAAATACCAGTAAGAAGAGAAGACTGGAACAAATGTACTCCGTAAAATTGAGAACTAAAGAAACCGCGCCTTTTGATATTGTAGAAAGTGCGTAACAGCTAGGTTTTTTTTTTTTTTTTTTAATGTAAAATTGGAAAGAGAAATTAAGTTGGATGACAGGCTTTGGCCACCCTCTCCAATGAATACAAGAAGTTTTTCTTTTTATTTAAATGGTCGTTTTGCTAGAGAGTTTTGGTGGTGATTCTTCAGTAAATAAGGAAGCTGAGAGAGACTGTGTATAAAGAAAGAAATGATCTTTTGATTCATATCACTCTGCTGGCAATTTTAAAGCATTTAAAAAAAATTTCAGTGATATAATATATATTAATATATGTCAGACTTGCTATTGTAGAGAAGTGAGAATCTATCTCATAAGAAAGGGGACCAAATAATCTTATATACAAAGGTACGTAATTCATTGACAAACAACCAAATAATGGGAGCTTAATCTTTGCCAAATAATAATAATAATAATAATAAACTGTCAATTTAAATTTCACTCAACAGTTCATTAAAAAGTAAGAACAACACAAGGATTGTAGTTTTGTAGCACTAACAGGTAGGAAAATTAAAAGAAAATTTACGGAGTTCAAACAAATTTCTAATTTAATTTCAATTTTTATGCTTGACTCCTGATCTTTATATCATTGATGAACCTGTCCATGTTTTTCTCTGATGATCCGTCGGGCCTCAGTGCATTATCCAAAGTCGTCTTTACTTCTTGTAGTGCTTTCCTATAATCAAGTCCCGATTTTCCACACATCAAACGGCTGATATTTTCCGAAACTTCGTTCCTATTAACCAACCCTTGTTTCTTTAAACTAATTCCAATCTTCCAATCATTGACAACTAATTTTCTATTAGTGAACTGATCCGTAAGCAAAGGGAAACACAACAGCGGGACTTTGCACCAAATACTTTCCAATATTGAATTCCATCCGCAATGCGTTAAGAACCCGCCGATCGCGGGGTGAGCCAGCACCGCTATCTGGCAGCACCAAGGTACGATCATCGAACGGTCACGAACCTCCTCTCGGAATCCAACAGGCAGCGGATCAACGTCGTCCGAGCTCACAATGTCGGGCCGGAGTACCCAAACAAAGTTCGCATTGCTAAGGAGAAGCCCATTTGCTATCTCTAGAAGGTCCCTTTTTGTGACATGGGCGTAGCTACCAAATGAGACGTATAGCACGGACCCATGTGGCTTAGTGTTGAGCCATTGGGTGCAGTCGGACTCGGACCACAGGCTCGTGGCCACGGGGCTCTTGCTGAAGCCAGATGGGAAAATGGGTCCGATGGCGTAGAATGGCATATTGGCCTGAAGGGCTAGTATGGTCTCGGATTCGAGCTCTTGAACAGTGTTGCAAAGAACAAAATCAGCACCTCTGGCGTCCTTGAAGGCGTTGAAGATTATTTGGTGGCATACGGATGTTGTGTCACTTTCTTGAAGATAGGACATCATGTCCTTTGGCTCAATGGCCTTCACCCCTGGTATGTATTCTATTGTGTCCTCACGAACATCTGACCAAATATATATATGCGCACATATATATATATATATGTATGTATATGTTAGTAAAAAAGGAAGAAAAAAAAAGTTGTTTTTCCTTTTAGTGTACATGAAAAGATTCAATTATGGCACTTAAATCAGCCATAACCAGATAAATAATTTGAATCCCGACCCCAAGTTCCAGAAAAAAAAAAAAAAAAAAATCTCACATGACCATGCTAATAGAAAGCTATAATAAGAAAATAATGTAACATCACATAAACTTCATTTGCTATCAGTTGTAATGATACTTATGACCATCGGTGTTTTAAACCTTTTCCTATAAGTTTATACGTATGACACATAAATTAGCTCCATACTAATGTGGCAATTATTTGAAGTTACGTTGTCATTTATGCTTATTTTGTTAAATTAAACCGATGACGTATTAAACTCAACTACTACTTATGATTAACTACATTGGTTAATTAATGGACTAGTGACCTTTTACACGTGACGATTTTACCACATTTTCAGCTGATCGAAATCATGTGCTTACATGTGTGTGTATATATATTTTATAATAAATACAGATAATGCTTACATTACTACTACATGACAACGAAGCATTCAAACATATACATTTCAAATATAATACCTTACATAATTAAAAAAATAATGTGCTTACATGTGTATGTATATATTTTATAATAAATACAGATAATGATAACATTAACAACGAAGCAATCAAACAAATACATTTCAAATATAATACCTTACATAATTAAAAAGAACAACTCAAAGAGTTGACATTTTTTTTAACGGTGTGTGGTCTATAATCTTTTGTTTATGTAAAAAAAATTGAAACACTTTCACAAACCTAATGCTATGTTTCATAGGAGAGAGAGAAAATAAGGAGGAAGTAAGAGCAAAATATCTAGGTGAAGGAAATAAAAATGAAAGAAATTGGTTTTTTTTTTTTCATGTTATTTGATAGAGAAAAAAAAAAAGAGAAAAGAAAATATCTGATTTAATGTGTTATACAATTATGATCTTATAGAAATTAAAAGATAATAAAAGAGTTAGATCAAAATAGTGATTTCACCTATTATTCTTTTGGCCAAACTTTTCCCTTTTTGTTTTCTTTCCAACGTTGAAAAGATTAAAATGTTGTGGACCCTATGAGTTATATTTTCCTTTCCTTTCCTTTCTATTTTCTACCTAACCAAACAACCAAAAACTTATTTTCCTCTTTAGAATCCCTCCTCGCCCTTTCCACCCAACCAAACAAATGGTAAAAGTTCTTATCTAACCCCTTCATTCTTAGCTACTGAACTAGCTCTAATGAGATTGAGGTCATTATTATCTTTATTAATTACGGTGTTTAACACTCTGACAACCCCGTATTTTTGAGATTAAAAGATATAGCATTTTTATGCAAGAGGTGAAAAGAAGAAAAAGAAATCGTACCAGGACAAGCAAAATGACCGTTCTTCCTGAGAAGATCAAGATGATAATAGAGAGTGAAGACCAAAGCAGGTTCAGTCCAGTAAGAAGCATAAAGAAGGCCAAACTTCTTAGCAATCTTGGAAGGCCAAACGAAAAACGTATCCGCGATCAGACAACTAACCGGTGACTGCTCCGAATTAGACCTAACAATCTCCCCCACAACCTCGTCCACGTGAGCCGAGAACACATGCAACAGGGCAGCCATGAACTGGTCGTGGTTGAGCGACCGGTCGAAGTCAACGGGGAGGCCGTCGGAGACCGTGCGGTAGCGAATGTCGAGGCCGGTGTCGGCGAAGAGGTCGCTGGCGTGGGGATGGGGTCGGGACTTGGTGGTGTGGTGGTGGACGGAGTGGGTGTTGATGAAGGTGATGGTGAAGCCCTGGGAGGCAAGCTTGAGTGCCAGGTGGACGGACGGGATCAGGTGGCCTTGTAGCGGGTAGGGGATCAAGATGGCGTGAGGCTTAATTTGACTGCTTTTGATTTGACCATCAGATGATGACTGATATCGATGATGATCATGATGATCATTATCTGCCATTGCTAGTACTGATCCGTGATCACCAAGGTACGTACTCTGAGATCAGAAGCAGGTGATCATAAGGGAGACCCAAATATTAAGCTTTTATCTATGGAGGTTGGCTCGAGGCTTAAGGTCATGACTCCATTATTATAGATCTGAAATTTGACCCAGATATTTGTGGAGTAGAGGAATGAGTAGATTCCCTCTGTTTGCGGCCCTTTCAGTAGAATAGTCGTATACATTCCTAATATTCTTGCATTAAAAAAATTAAATTAAATTAAAGGGGGGTTTTATATATGTGAATTCTATTTCGTTAGACTCACCTTGTATTATATTAATAAGTGATTTTTAATATGATCGGTATCTTTTTATCTAGTTCTTTTATGACTACATGAAAATTATGAGGATGAAAAGATGTGCACTTTTGATTAATTGGGTGAAAATCGTGCTCCTAATCATTGCAACATGAGAAGGGTTATTTTTTCGTACTTTATTTAAAAGAAGAATTTCGTAATATTAAATCATATGGTTGAATAATTGGATTAAAAAGAAAGACAAATTTCAAAATCTTCTAAGTGTAGCTTAGTTTAACAGTTAGAGTAAATTACTCATTTAGTTCCTAAATTCTTAACGAAAAAGATTACGAAAAAAATATTATTACAATAGTCATGTTTGTTAATTTTTAAATATATTCTGTTATTTATTTGATCAAAAAATAATGTTAATTATCGATTCTATCCATTAATTAACGTAAAGAACTATTATAGCAATATTTTATAAGTTTAGGAGTATTTCATTGACGAAAAAAGTTCATGAATCAAATTTATATAAAATTAAAAATTTAGGAATCAATCAAACAATTTATCCTAATAGTTATATATCTATATGTATGTATGTACACATGACGTGCAGAGGCAAAAGGTGAGGTAATTTGCTGTTGTTTCCTAAATATAGTGGCCAGGTACGAACTCCAACTCGCCTGATAAGCCAAACCAGTCGACCACCGTTAGCTACTTGCTGTCAAGAGCCATATGATCAAAGACATAAGTGTGTGTGTATATATATATATATATATATATATATATATTTATATATATATATGCACGAGATAATCTTTTTTGCTTAAAATTATTGTAGGCAAAAAATGATGACTTTATATAAGGCCTAGAATCTATATCTTCTAAAAACCGCTTCTACATGTGTTATTTGACTAGCTAGCTAGTTGAATGACGGTATTATAATTCTGAATCAATATCTATGGTAGCACTTTAATTATGTGACCCCGAATCTATTGCTTCAATCTAGCAACTAAATTGTGTTATATCTATAGCAAATTAAATAAGGAAAGAATAAAGGTAAAAGGAGAGAAATGAAAATAATGAATGGAGTTTCGTATATATACACATTACATTATTTATTCACACCTAATTTACAATTCAAATTTAAACCTAAACCTAATTTTACAATTCAAATAGATTCAAAACCTAAACTAAATAACTAACTAGATAATTCCTAAAATGTAATCAAATAATCTACTATAGATTATTACAAGTAAATAAATATAACTATTTATTTCTCTCGTATATCGTCTTGATTCCTCACAAATTTTCAGTCGTAATAGAGCAACCCTGTCATGTTGCGCTTATACAGAAATTCCCACCATACAGAACAACACATATATATATATATATATGACAGTATTCTAATATTTGATTATGCATGGTGCTTCACTTTCATTCTGTGCCGTATTTCTAAAAAAAAAAAAAAAAAAAAAAAAAAAAAAAAAAAAAAAAAAAAAAAAAAAAAAAAAAAAAAAAAAAAAAAAAAAAAAAAAAAAAAAAAAATTTGATTATGCATGGTGACACTTCATTCTGTCCGACCGAACATGTCTTTATCTTGCTATAATATTTTGCATAATTACATGAAGATCGGGTATAATTAAGCAATAAATTTGAAAGTTATTAGTTGATAAGTCAGAGCTAGTTCCACTTGTCCCATCTTGATCTACCATCTACCATGAGCCTTATTGACATTGCCAACCTAATCTCCTCTATAGACCCAACCTAAGAACATTTAATTAATAATAAACCATTCAATGCAACTAAAGTTCTAAGTTTAACGCTCATCCCCGTTTAGAACATTGATTCAATCTCAAAATTCAAACTTTTTATTTAAAATACTTTCTCTCATGAATAGAATTTAAGTTTACTATTTAAACTTATCTTTCAAATATATAATATGAAAGAACCATTTATCATGTTTGATAATTGAGGTGCCACCTTCCATAAATAATATTCTACATTCTTTTGATTTCTCTCACTTAAGTTATATTATAATTATTGTGTCCTAGATTTTTTATCTTATTGGTTGTCCTCTAATAATATCATGTCACTTAAAAAAAAAACTTCATATTAAAAATTATTGAGCAAATTGATTAACTGTCAAAACACTATTAAGGAATAGCCTTTAAGACAGGAAAATGGACAATATGAAATTGATAATTAACTTTCTTTCGTCTTTCTTTTTCTCTTGCCAAATATAACTTAAAATTTAAATTCATGACTCATTGGAATCATCAATTATATTTGAATATTCATTCAAATTGAATGTTCGCACTTAAATATAGAATTTGAATAGTGTATTAAAACAAAATGTATTTTTGGATAGTTTTTGTTAAAGCTAATATCTAAATAGTGTAAAGATAAAAAAATGAATGTGGTACAAATTTCTAAAAAATGAAAATTCTTTATTTGAATTTGAGTTAAATTGTTGTGAAATAATAAATCATTCAAATAGTAAGGGCAACTCCAACCCCATCTATTTTAGCGTGGGAGGAGTGTTTTAGAGTATGAGTTGGCTCCAACCCATATCTATATCCTATTTCAATTATGAAGTTGTACAGTATAATTCATATTTGAAGTATCACTGTGCATACTCTAAACCACTTTTTTTTTTTTTTAATTAAATTTTAAAATAATATTTAGGTAAAAATAAAAATTATAAAGTTACCCTTAATGTTGAGGCACCTGGGGCACAGCCCTGCTCGGCCCATAGGCTCTCCCTGCCGGGGCACAAATGGCTCTTAGGCTCTCCCCCGGAGGGCACAGGTGGCTCTGGGCCGGTCAACAGGGCTACAGCCCAAGTTCCCCAACCCGTCTCGGGGTAGGGACTTTGTGTTCCTAAAGGATATCAAGGTTCGAATCTCCGGGAGTTCCCTTGGTATCAACAACCTCCGGGTGTGAGCGCCAAAAGGCCCCCCCGGACGGGTTGGGGAGCTTGGGCTGCAGCCCTGTTGACCGGCCCAGAGCCACCTGTGCCCTCCGGGGGAGAGCCTAAGAGCCATTTGTGCCCCCGGCAGGGAGAGCCTACGGGTCGAGCAGGGCTGTGCCCCAGGTGCCTCAACACTTAATTTAAATTTTCTTTAAAAATTACCCATTTTTCTATATGTAAAGTATTTGTATGTTTAAATCTTAAGCTATATTTTTTTTTTATACCTTTTTTTATTTTAATATTTTGAATAAATATTGTAAGATAGCAAATCTACATACAAGTTTTACATAAATTAAAAAGTTGAGAAGATATTTTAATTCATAAGCAAACTATAAATAAGCATACATAAAAACACATTAAACAATTACATGTGATAAACCAAAAATTACACAAAATACATAATGTAAAGGGTAAAAATGATAACATAGAGATATTATGGTGGAAGAACATTCCCAGGAATGTTGGGTAGCCTCGATTGTATGCATTGGAAGTGGAAAAAATGCCCGACGGCTTGGGCCGAACAATACGCTGGTCGCAGTGGCAATCCCTCCATAATTCTTGAAGCTGTTGCAGATTACGATCTTTGGATATGGCAGCATATTTCGGCTTGCCATGTAGCAACAATGACATCAACATATTGGAGTCATCACATCTTTTTTCTAATCTCGCTCAAGGTATTACTTTGAAGCTCATTATGTCATTGGTGGTAGAGCGTACAATATGGGTTATTATTTACCTGATAGCATTTACCCAAAATGGTCTACTATCGTGCAAACTATTCACGAGCCACGTGGTCCAAAAAAAAATATTTTGCATGAAACAAGAATCATGTAGAAAAGATGTGGCACGTGCCTTCGGAGTACTCAATCAGGGTTTGCAATAGTTGCAGGCCCAGCACGTTTTTGGAAAAAAAAAAAATGTTTACATGATATAATAATTGCATGCATCATTATGCATAACATGATTGTAGAGGACGAACATGATTTAGATGCACCAATTGCAAATGAAGCACTTACTCCACAGGTTGAAATGGTTGTTGATGAAAATACTCAATTTCAATAATTTCTGGCTCGACATAGATAGATCAACGATAAGCAAGCTCATATCGCGCTTCAAAATACATTGATCGATCATTTATGGGAAAGATATACTAATTCGGAAACCTAGGGACAAATGTCATGTAATTTTAAGTTTTTTTTTTAAATATTGAATGTCAGTTTGTTTCTTTTTTTTTTTTTTTTTGTCTGTGGAATTAAGAAAATCATGCAGTTTTTTTTCTCAATATTAAGTTGTTTTTGATAATCGCACTAAATTTATAGTGTTTTGGTTATTTGATATAGTTTACTATTTTTAAAGATTATTCTAAAAAATAAAAACAATCAATGGATTAATATGTTAAAAAGATTGTATTGGGGCATAATTTATAAAATACAAAGATTATATGGAATAAATATAAAATAATATTTAAATGATTATAAAAAAGCATATAAATAGAATATTCCTTTTAGAGTATGATATAGAGTAAATGAGTTGGAGATGAAATAATTATTTAAAATGACAGATACTTCATTTTAGAGTTTTTGTACTCTAAAATAGAGTATTTGGGTTTGAGACGGCGTAATAGCCTGTTCTAATCGCTCATCCAAAAGGCACTTAGAATTTTTGGTGCGTTGAATAAATATTTGAATGGAATTAGGCCATTAGGGTGTTAAATTCTCATTAGGTTCAAACTAAACAAGCTCCAAATGACGATTGTGAAAGATGGTTAAAAACGACAGCGTATTAAAATCTGAAAATGTTTCGTCGTCCAAAAGTCACATAAACGCGTTTGGTTTGGTCTTGTTTCTTCCCAGACCGAATAAAAATATTCCGGTGCTCCTCTTCTTCGCGCCTTTTCCCATCACGCGTTCTATTTCTAATTAATTAAATCTTTTTTAATCCTCACCTTAATTTCAACTAACAATTAAACTGCTTACCTTTAAAAAAAACAAAAAAAAAAAAGAGTCGAAATCTAGAGAAAGCAGAGAAGCTGCATTGCAATGGCGGCCATGGCGTCGCTGGTGAACGGTGAGAGGGCGGTGGTCGTCCTCTTCGTGGCTCGCATCGTCTACTCGCTTCCTTTCTCTCTCCTCTGCCATGGCCTTTCTCTCTCTCTCCTCGCCCTCGCCGCCCTATCCCTCGACGTCCTCGCCGATTCTTCCAATTCCTTTTCCCTTTTCAAGACCAGGTAAATTCTCTCTCCCTTTGCTTCCTCAGTTCTCTCTAATTTCGTTTTTACCCTTTCCAAATTTGAATTCCCAAGAGTTTGGTCTTATTCCGCGTTGGATGGATGCTAAATTCTCTCTCTCTCTGTTTGTTTGATTACAATTTGATGAATTTTGGGGAAGCTCGATTTAATGTTGTTTTGGTTGAGCTGAGGCTAATACATGGATTATATATATATATATATATACCTATATTTATATTTATATTTCAGGCCTGGTGCTTCGTCAGGAATACTGTTAGGGGCTGTCACTCTGCCGGCTCTTATGTTGTCTAAGTTGACACAGATGTTGAGGGCAATAGCCATGAAGGAAGTCGAAGTTGATGGTATAGAATACAATGCTTTTGGCTTAAAAGTTTGGTTTTTTTATGGCATTATGTTATGTTAGTGATCCTTTTTGGCTGAATATTTACTAGTGTTATTTCAGAATTTTGGTTAGATCCCTTTTTTGAGGTTCAATTATCGCATCGATTAGCATTGTTCTTTTGATTCGTGTATGATGTTTGTCATTTTCATTGGTTGAGATGTGCCACATGTCGTTATTCCTTTCATATTAGAGGCCCCCTTTTCTTCTGGATTTTAATGCCGTTTTCATTACCACTTTCTTACAACTCTGGTTTTCATTTTGTTGTGTAGAGCTTGAACACCTGACGATGCAGTACTGGGCTACTTCTGCGTGTTGTTTAGGCGTGCTTATACTTCTCTGCGTGATTACATGGAAAGTGCCCCGCAATATGCATCCCAATAGTCTGCATAACACTTGGCATGCAAAAGTCAGTTTAAGTTGCATAGCCTTGTATATAGTACTCTGCTGTGTATCACTCGGCACAATATCTCTCACCGGTGGGACTTTATGCGACTACTTTGTCATCTTTTTTCGTATCTTTGTGTTTTCTTGCCTTCGCTTAAATACAGTACCAAAGTTATTGTGGTTTCTATGCTTAGATTGTTGTTTCTTATTCTTTGACAGGCTTCAATACGGTGCTAAAGTTATTGTGGATGATTTGTCATGGGTTGGCAGCTGTGAGATTAATACAACATCTGCTCAATACTTTTCCGTCCTGTGCTTCTATTGGTTTGTGTCTTGTTACTACTTTCTATATTATGCGTTCTTTCATGATTGCAATGAATTTTATGAAACAGAGAAAAAAATCCTAGAAGAGAAAAAAAGAAAGAGAGCAGATCCACACTTGATACAATCATCAATATAGTAGTCAATTTGCTTTATGATGGGTCTGCTAATCTCGGATGAGGTTTTTAAAGATATTCGCGAATCCCAATCGTTCTCAGCTGCTTTCTATCGTCAATTGTTAATACATTTCAATTTCCGAAGCATAATGTTAACTGCTCCCCAGATCAACAATTTGTCATTTTAAAATTACTGAAGCAAACTGCATCAATGGTGCCTTCACCAAACGATTTCTTCATAAGACATTTCTACTGCACAAGAGTATAAGTTTTATTGTTATTTATTTAATAACTATTTGTGTCCACTTGCGTTTCAGGGGAAGCACTTTTGGTGACATCAGGTCTTGTTCTCTATTTAGGCGACATGTTGGCGTTTACCATAGCGAAGGTTAGTTCGTTTCTGCAGTTTAACTTTATTTTGTTTTTGTTTTCTGAGCAAACAATCTTATGAATATTGTTGGTACCAAAATTTGGCCAATTAGGCATCTAGGTTGTTCATTACAGCAGAGGTGGTACGTTATGGAAGTACAAGGAGTGAGATTGGTATTATTATTCAGGTATGAATTTTAACTGTGATGACACTGAGACTTATTGCAGTATTATTTCTGTATGGCTATAATTTTTATCTTATTTGCAGGGAATGCTGCTTGGCCTTCTTCTTTTCCCATCGATGTTTAAATTTGTGCTTCAAATATGGGAATGCTTCTTAAGTAAAGCAAATTCTGAATCAAGGACCTACGATGAGATTTGGAAATCCCTTATATTCTTATCTTCCTTTGGATTCGTCATGGTTGGGATCATTCCATCATGGGTGCAGTTTGTTCAGGATTTTAAAATGCATCCATTGCTGTGGTAATGATTATTTACTTCCATTTTGTTTCGTTACATTACATTTTGTGTAGTAGCTATAAGGCTGTTATTTGGTAGCTATCAATTTTGTTTTACCAGTTAATAAGATTCTGAAAGTTATCTTTCCTTGTCTACAAGTTTTGTTTTCCTACGGTATTCTTTTCCTTATCTGTTTTTGGATGTTTAATATACAATAATAACTGTTATATTTTTGGTTGTTTCTGTACAATAATAACTTGTCTACTTCACATCATTTAAACTTTCATGCGTCCTTTTTGCTAGAATACTGTCTAATGTCTGCAGTTGTACACTTTTTGGCAGGGTATTTTCTTTTGTATTTTCAGAACCTCTAAAAAGATTATCTCTATGTATCTATTGGGTGATTGTGATTTATGCATCTGTCGTGAGATTCTATAATATCTCAAAGAATAGCAAGATTGAGAGGATTCTTCTTCGAAAGTACTACCATCTTATGGCTGTTTCAATGTTTCTGCCTGCTCTTATCTTCCAGGTGTGCAATATTGGATGATGATTTTGTCATATGTATTACTTGCTCATTGGTTGTGTTTGTTAATCTTATATATGTTTTTATCTTGCTGTTTTCTTCCAGCCAAAGTTTCTTGATCTAGCCTTTGGTGCAGCATTGGGAGTTTTCATGGCATTGGAAATTGTTCGAGTAAGTTAGCAAACTTGCCTTTTTTCCCCTCTTAAGCAGTTTTTTTGTCTTCATTATGGTATCAACAAAGATGACTCACCCTTATCATGTCGTTCATGTAATTAAAGAGGAAATTAGAATTACACTGCATGTAGTTCCAGTGGTTTGCACAAGTACCAACATACTCGAGGAATTACAGAGCATTATTTTTTGTTTTAAATTTTGTTTCATTGCAAACGTGGGAGCAGTGAGGAGTTAAGAAAATTGAAATTTTAGGACAATAAATATGCCCTAAATCTATTTCAAACGACTTAAAATATTATAGTGCTCGTAATTGTTCTTATTTAATAGTTTAAGGGTCCGATTGCAAAACTTTTCCTATTTTAATTTTCAAATTGTATAAATATTACCAAGTCTCTCTTTTTTAGTCCTCCTTTATAACCATATTTTTTTAGTCAGGTATGGAGAATTTGGCCTTTGGGACAACCTGTACATCATTTTATGAATGCTTTCACCGACCATCGTGACTCTGATATTCTAATTGTCAGGTGTGTCATGCTTTTGCTGATCTAAGCTTCTTCCGTGTCGATCATAAGCTTCAAACATATGTCCTTGATACAGTAAAGTCGTTATTGTCTACTTTCTAATGCTGTCTGTTTTGTTCAGCCACTTTTCACTTCTATTGGGATGTGCACTTCCCATTTGGATGTCTTCTGGCTACAATGATCGGCCTCTTGCCCCTTTTGCTGGAATTTTGAGTCTCGGAATTGGAGATACAATGGTGAGTGTACTTCTTGTCGACCATTAATTTATCATATGAGTTTCACGCATTTTGTGATGACATCGATAACTTTGGAGTCTTATCTCTGATGAGAAGACCACATGGCGTGATGCGTAAAGCTAGTGTTTTTTTTTTTTTTTTTTTAATGATCTGTGAATAGAACCTTTATGGGACCATGGCACAAACAAGCTGTGATAAGCTTCAAAGGTTAACAATGATCAGAGGAATTATTATTTAAAAACGAATATTTTACAGAAGTAAGATTATGTTTTGTGTCTTCTTAACGATTTGCCTACATACCTAGGCATCTATGGTCGGATACAAGTATGGCGTCCTCAGGTGGAGCAAAACAGGCAGTAAGTGTCCTTTTTTTTTTTTAAACCTCTGCAAGGTTTTGTAGTACTTTTCTGACATGTACTTTACATGATCTACTTGGTAGAGAAAACCATTGAAGGTACTGCAGCTGGTATTACATCTGTTCTGGCCACGTGCTCAGTTCTGCTTCCCGTTTTAGCATCAACAGGATATATTGTAACAGAGGTACCCCTCCTTCTCTGTATTAATTATGCTCTACAATAGGCCGTCAACATGGAACGTGATGGTGGAGCCTTACGCATGAGCTATCGGGTTCAGGGAAAAGACAATCATGTGGAAGACTTGTCATTCTTTCTTTTTTTGCCCTTTTTTTAGGGGAAAAAAATTAGGCTCTGAAAAGTCAATAAGAAAAACAAAATAAAGACAAATCTGAGTGTGACATGACTTGCATCTTTCATTTGCTGCTGGGGGAAAACGAAACAAGGCACAGACAATGAGTGTGACTTGGCTTTTATATTTTTTATTTCGGGGTTACTTACCGCCTTTTTCCATTACTTTTGCAGCATTGGTCCTCTCTTGTTGTTGCCGTGACTGTTAGTGGTTTGCTGGAGGCCTATACAACGCAACTTGATAACGCTTTCATACCACTTGTTTTCTACAGCCTTCTTTGTCTGTAAATGGCTCTTCAACGTTCCAAAGAGGTTCAAGGATGGTCGGAGACGAACTGGTGGAGAATATACTTGCGTTGCATGATTCAAAAGTCACATATGCTTTCTCTACGGCAGGTTTTGTATAGATAAACTATATATGTCTAACTAGTAACTGGGTAGAGAATACTAACAAGTAACATGTTGTAAAACAATATATTTTTCTTTATAGGTTAAGAAGAGTTCTTGGTCAGATGTAGAGAGGAAAAAAAGAACTCTGTAATCTTTTACTATACAAGGAGGTTTGAGCCTCCAAATACCCAATTTTAGACTCACATGAGAGTCAAGATGATGAAAATTTGTTTGGATTATTGACTCTTGTATTAAAATAAATATTTAACATTAAATTCCCTTTGTTTAGAACATTTTTCTTATTTGATTATAAGATTTCCTTTCCCAATTTCGGAATGCATACAGATTAGGGTCCATGCTTTTATGAACTTTATCCACTGCACTCCGATGCGAAGCGTACTTCTTTGTGTACTGAAAACCTTGATTCAGTTCTGGTTTAGTTTACGGCCTTTTTTTTTTATAAATAAATTTTGAAGGAAGAAGAATACTGGAGAAGAATAAAGAGGGAAGGAGGGAAAAGAAAGACGTGGTTTTGTGCCAAATAACTAAAGGCAAAACTTTTATCAAATATCTTTTGTAATTATCCTTTAAAATATATAGATCATTAGTTGCCCTTTAATAATAGTATAATTTCTGGAAAGAATGAAGTAAATAACATTTTTACGATAAATAATGAAGTAAATTATAAATAATTTAAAATCATGCGTATTTATTTCATTTAGTATTATAAAAATGATACTTATTACAGCTTTCGTAATTTCTAGTAGTAAGGTAGGGCCCTTGTTTTCTACATTACTGTCGGCTTTATGTTTATTCATTTTAACCTCGAAAAGGGTGGTCCTTCTCAAACAAAAGCAATGCCATCCCTGTAATAAACAAGTTAAAAAGATCCATAATCATCATTATTTTATAAATTAGATATATCATATCAATGACGGATTCTGTGTTCCTTCAAAGCAACAGGGAGGGCGGCGGTGTTGTGGGGTGTGAACGACATTGTTTTTGTCCCAATGTAGGGCTAAACAAATTACCCACGTTCTATACGATGTGATTTTCTATACATCTGATTTAATTGTCATTATTATTATTATATAGTTTTGGAATTTATATGGTTGTCATTTATTAAAAAGCGAAGAAAACATTTTCAGATTAGAACTCCTACTTAAATCTCATATCTTCCCGTAAAGGTAGTCCTAACGAGGTTGATTTAATTGTTCTTTGCTCGTTTGAAAGGACGATCATTGACAACAGAAATAATAAACTACAGGTGCAACACCAGAACGTGGAAATGGGGGTTAAAAAAAACGAATGAGAAAGCAGCTAGCTAGCTAGCTAGTGAGATCATGAATTTTTCACCTGAAATGATGTTGAGACACATCTTTGATCTTGTCCCTACTGGTCACAGTACCCTCCATACGGAACGCTGTTTCAAGATGGCAGAGAAATTTATAAAGATTTTACGTGGTTGGATAATGGATATGACTATATTTATAGCACATATATCTATATTTGTCATCATTTTTATAGACTTATTATTAATTAACCAAGTTACCTATTAATCAAATTAATAAAGGATTGATATATCACTAATTAAGTGATTGTAATAAAAAATCAGAGATGTGACATTTCTCTTATGATATTTGGAATAAAATTTCTTTAATAATCTCTCTAATTTATGAGAGATTAAAATTGAGGAGGTGTACCCAACTATTTGGAGTCTTCCTCTAATCTCTTCTTTTTTCCTTTCTCTCCTACCAAACAACCAAATAGTAGAGCCATCTTGGACTTAGGAGCGCAACTCCTTTGCACTTTCACCCCCAAAATAAAAAATTTTGACTTTTTTTTTCCTTGCTCCCTGAAATTTTTAAATTACATATATTTAATTTAAATTAAAGTTTCAACATACTCAAAATTTGATAATTAGTATACTTATTTCAAACTTAAAAAAGTAATAGATGGAAAAACAAACAAGTTATTTTATAAATTCATAATTTTGTGAACTACACAAACAACTATAGTCATGGAAAAGTCCTACTAATCACTTCACTTCTCTCATTCCACTATTTTTTTTTTTCTCTTACCAAAACATAATTTAGAAGAGATCAAGATTGAAGTATTTTGAAAGATTCTTAGTACTATTATAGTTTGTAGATTATAATTAACAACGTGTCAATGACAGAATATATAACAGTACATGTGTATTATTTTCAAACCACCAAAAAAAAAATCAGAACGACATTGTTTTCGTTCCACATATTATAAGTGTTGGAATAAACCAATGCAATTACGTAAAATACACTTTTTTTGTCGATGCGGCTTAATTTATAGGCATCTGATTTGAAAATTGTGTATATGTTTTGATTACGAACATTATCGACAGAAATGATTAAATGCAGGTACGTACAACATGACCAGAACTTGGAATGGATAGAACGTAGGCGCAATAAGAGTGTTTACGTGGTGGCCATATGACCTTTTCATGGTTGTCGTCCGAGACCGGCAATTAGCCCCCGCATTGGCCCGGCGACAATGACGAAACGAAATCTACAATTACGATAAAGGAAAGAAGTACTCTTTTTTAGGTCAAATTTACATCAAACAATTTTCTTTTTTTTTTTTTTTTCCATAAACACGGTGGCCCAGTCGATGACAATGACGAAACGATCAGGCACATTTCAAACTCCAAAACAGGATAAAAACCAATCAAGACACAACAATAATATTACAGGAAAACCCCCCTATACCAGCAGGCCGATATCGAATTTTCACCTGATGAAATGATATGAAGACACATATCTTGATCTTGCCCCGTATTAAGTCCACTCCCCCATACGGAACGCTATGTTGTGGAAGTACGCTGTTGCAAGGCGTCGGAGATATTATGAAGAATTTACATGGATTCGTTAATTAGCTAGGTTAGCACATATATAGATTAATTATTAATTAATTACCTTATTAACAGTAAGAATTATTACTAAAAACTAGAACTTCTATAATAGTTCATAAGCCAAACCAGAGTCAAGGGACTGATCAGAATAATATTATGTCATTTTTATTCCATGCATGTAAACTTATAATGATAATAATTAACACATTTTTTATTACGTGCGGCACTAAATATACTTGCTTCCATATATTTGTTTTGTAGCCTGCACAATAAGAAAATATTACAAGGCATAAAAAATTAAAATGCTGGTTCTAGTAGAGCCAAATAGATCCCAGTTTTCTTTACAGAAAGATAAAAAAAAATATATTAATATTTTATTTGGATTACACAGTCAATTTCAATATAATGTAATACTCGTTAATTTGGTTTTTTCATATGTAATATATATTTAAATACAAATTCATTTGAAAAGTATAATTCATTTTAATATTTTCATTCATTCATTTTTTTTAATCTATTTTTACCAATCACATTATGCATTTTTTCTCAAATCAATATACAATAAAATGATTATTTAAAATATAAATAATCCAAATATATTATATTTAAGTATAATAATTGAAGTGGACACTCAAAGGTATATCAGAATATGATATCGTAATATAATATCAAGTTAATACGTGATTTAAAGGAACTATAAGTGTTTCAACCTAAGAAAAATTCTGACACATAGGATCCCATAAATAAAAGTGCCCTTTCTTTTCTGGATGCACTTTTTTTTTTTTTTGGTCTTGTTCGTGATGATAAAAAAAAATGAAATGAGCAAATAATTTTTTTTTTGTGGTGATTATTAAGAGCAATATTGGGATTTAACTTGACATGATTAAATCCCGATTATTTAGAACGTGATATCTTGGGGTCTATCAAATGAAGTCTATATAAAAAGCCTCACGTAGGGTGTGTTTGATACGGATTAAATTTGAAATAAAATAAAATTTTTATGTCAAAATTGATTTATTTTTTAAAAATTAATTATGATTTTGTTAATTTTTTTTGGAAAAAAGCAACAAATCAATCACAAAGTATAATTTAATTTAAAATGAAATTCAATATCAAATGTAGACTTAACGTGAGTAATGAGAGGATCCCTTTTTCTGTTACAAAATATAAATTTTACGTTGAAATATATTAGATGGGGTATACAAAAATAATCATTTTTAGAAGCGTTAAAGCGTTTTTTGTCGATAGTTTGGAAAGAAAGTATATATATACAACAGGGAAGAAGTGTAGGACCCTATTAGAGGTAGACATAACATAAGAGGAGGTGTCCATCTAATCAGTTGTGTATATTTTGGTATATCAAAGTTAATATATATATATATATATATAATGCATGTAAATATGGCGACAGGATTAAAAAGCTTATTACATCAGACAGCTATTGGCATGGGTGTTGGTAGGGCATATTGTCTGTACTTAAGGGAAAAATTTTAATTTTAAAGTAAACTGGGCCGGCCGAACCGTAAAGAGGAAGGTTTTCTAGCTCTACCCTTTGCAATCACCAATAATCTTGCTAGAATGACCGAATTTCCAGGTTGAAGAGATGTTTGTTTGTCTGGATCCTGAAATATCTAGCACTCATACCTTTGAGTTACGGTTCCAGGATTTCATAATTTTCATTTTTTTTTTAATTTTGAGTAATTTAAAGTCATAAACCCCATGTCATAAATTATATATACATATATGGAAAATGTGATGTAATCAGTGAGGGAATTCAAACGAAGGATTTCCAACTCTCTCTCTCTCTCTCTCTCTCTCTCTTCATTTGGCTATATTTTCTTCATATTGTACATCATCGCATGACCTAGACAATACTAGCTTTAGCTTTGAATGTTCAACATCATAAATTATTAGATCGCGTTTCCTTATCCAAAATGGAAGGGCTAAGCTTCTGGTACGAAATAAGGCATACATTTATACATTCATATATAGATATATATATATTTTTTTTACATTGACTAAATGGGCTCTAGAAACCAGATTTTAATCAAAAGGAAGATTTATAATTAAATAGTTTTTTTTAAAAAAATAAATTTTTTAATAAATGATTGAAGTTTTTAAAAATTAATTAAAATATTATTTTTTAAAATAATCAATTAATTTTTTTAAATGTTCAATCACTGAATTTCATAATCAATTATTAATTAATCAAATCTAGAAAAATGACAAACATATATTTTGTTCAATAAAAAAAGTTAGATAATTTATTATATTAGATGATCAAAAAAGACTACCAAATCTAATTTTTCTTAAATTTATTTGCGCAATAAAGTGTACGTTGCCACAATTAATATCTTACAACAAACACTCACGCACACTACTAGTTAGTAGTAACCTTAAACCAATTGGGAGAAACCATTGGTTGCCCATTAATTTGAATTAATATGGTCCGTTTTAAAAACACTTTCATTTTGCATTGAATTTTAATCTACTATATAGAATACAATATACGTTTTGGGTGTCTTTTTTTTATATTATATTTAAATATCATATGTATTTGAGTTGTTTACATTTAAATAATCATTTTAATATATATTGGTGAGAGAAAGTAATTGTGATATAATTGATAAAAATAAATAAAAAATATGAATGAATAAATAATAAATGAGTGTGGATATATTGTTTAAATATATATGTATATTAAAATAAAATATATGACTTATCCAAACACATGTTACATTCTATCGGAATATATATATGTTTTGTAAATAAACCTTTTTTTTTACCCGTAATAAGTGGGATGATTTGCATCTTGTGGAAACCATGCATGTTACAATTCAGTGACCAAGAGACCATAGTGACCAGCGCCCACACACATGGAACTTTTTCAGGGAAAAAAAAAAAAAAGGTGTTTAATTAATTTGGTTTACACTTTCTCTCGAAATATCTAGTTACGTGACAGCTAATTGGGATCCCCACACTCTGATCAAACCAAGTACTTTTTGCACTTTAATTTTCTCGCTTTTTCTAGGGTTTTCATAATCCACTCTGTATGTTTATAATATTTTATACACTCCTATAAGCATCTTTTGGATGTTAGGTCATCTACATAGACAACATGAGAGAGAAATTTCCATGTGCAAGAGTCAAGTGACATCATATCGTAACCGTCCACTGACTGGAATAATTTTTTCTGCAGACTGACTACGATGTGATCAGACATATACATGGAGCCCGCCAAGCCCACAAAAGCATAATCAAAATATTTGTAGTTTGTTTTTATTTGTATTCATGACAGATCATGACGAGTTTGAAGCTTTGAGAAGATTAGACAACTGTGTATTAAATAGGAACTAATACAAACAAGCTGGTGCTGGTCACAAATCTTTTTCTTGCATCCAATTGAATCCTTTTCTCGATATTTGTGTTATATATAGAGCTTATTTAGGGTGTAAATTTAAACTTATATCCATCAATTTAATTTTTATTTTTTAAAATTTTTTTTTTATTTTTTTTAAAAAAATTAACAAAAATTATTATTGAAATTTATAAATCTTAACTCAAATTCAAACCCCAAACACCCTAATAGGTTTCGATACTAGAACCATGCTCAATTTATATATAAACATTAATAACCTATAATTGTTCAATAAAGATGGATATATTTAACTTTTAACATCTTCATCACACGTAACGTGTTATCTAAATGGATCAAGATTCAAACTATTATGGTATGTGATAATTATGACCATGTTAAATGGCTTAAGTAAAATTCATCATAATTAATATATAAACACCAATACAACATAACAATTCATAAATGATGAAGAAATTCAACTTCTAACATACTCTGTCTCTCACCTAGTGCGACATCTCTAAAATTCTACAAAAGCTAATTTAAGATAAATAGGCTTAAGTAGACTTAATCACAAAAGCTAGACTTAAAAGATATATGAAATACTCTCCCATCCAACATTCTACTATTTGGCAAGGGGGGAACCAATACAACTCAAAAAACTACCAAATACAATTTAAAAGATTAATCGGTACAAGTCCATTCGCATTTAGTAAAAATAAGGTGTCGGACACCAGAATATATATAAATATATAAGAGATTGTATAATATTTTCCATGTAAATACTATAATGTATCAGTAACTTATTGAAGCGAGATAAATTCAACGCATGACGTGAAACATCCTTGTGCCAAGGTATACTAATCTGCTATAAATCCTTCAAAACTTTATGGAATTTTCCCGAAGTACTCATCATCATCAATGAATTTGAGATCTCACCTTCGTTATTAGAAAGCAAATTAATTAAATAAATTAAGCATAATTATGAGTCCTGTACTCATGTGAGATTTTGATCTATAATAATTTTAATGTGTCAATATATACATGATTTGTACGTTAACGGTGATGGGCTTTGCAAATGGCCACGACCCCCACCCCCAGTTGTCCTGTAAATACGTGGAATGGTTCAGTGAGAAGTCCTTTTCTGTACTGGCTATATTTATAAATATCTCGATCGACTATCCATCTCTGCTGGAAAAGATAATAAAAATATATAATTACAATAAGATTGTAGATATTTTTTCTACAATTCTTAGTTTAACTATTTATCGTGCGATTTAATTATGAATAATATCGCCCCGCCCAGAATATTGGATGATGCATTGACACACACACACACACACACACACATATATATATATAGAAGTAGATATATATATACGTGTTAATAAAAGCTTAAAAAAAGGACAAATTATGAAGAAATTGTATTAACAACAATTGGCCAAAAATGTCAGAGATCACGATATACAAGCTATATAAAGCAAGCACTTCGCACCATTTCGACGATATGATAAACAATGGATATATATCTACATACAAATGATATATATATATATATATATATATATTTCTAGGTCCACCAAAATGTAGAAGTGGCATCAATAGATTTATTACCTTCTGGAACATACCGAAAGTGATGAAACATTTCGAACATCCAATGGTTGGGGATATGAAAAAAGCGCAAACACGTACCCCCCATCACCATGATGTTTTATTATATATATATATATATATATATATAGCTTTCTAGTTTTCTAGTGTATATATATATATAGCTTTCTAGTAAGTCACATTACAGAAAAGTCGCATGTGATAAAAATTAATGCACATGATCAGGTACATCAGCTAAGTACGTATAGTACTGTTCACAATAACTTCTAACTAAACTGACTGCTATGGCTTATTGCCCATGACAAACCAAAAACTTTCCCACAACGTACACAGGTAATTATCAGGAAAAAAAAAAGAAAAAAAAAAAACAAAGAAACCATATATATGGTTACTAAAGTAATATCTATCTATTTGCTAAAATGTAGATTTTTTTTTTTTTTTTGCTAGGAAAAAAAAAACCTAAGTTTTCCCAAAATGCAGTTGATAAAGAAGAGAATGTTATTATTTTTTGGTTGAAACGGAGAGAATATTATTGTATCATGGGTCATTTGGTCTAGCTCTATATATATATATATATATATAGTAGTGATAGAGACACTAATTTTAATTTTAATTTTTGAATGTCATTTTTTTTAATAGATACAATCAATTGATATATCAATACTTTAAACATCTGCAAATGAAAAAATAATAATTTACATACCACTTATAATATATACATATACTTACAAATTATATAAATTGATACTAAAAAATTTGAATTAGAATTAATCTCCCCAACATTTTTCATATGTATGTGTGAACATATATATATACACACACATATATTTGTATGGTTCTTCTACCATCCATCAGGTATATGTTCACACATACATATATTTGTATGGTTCTTCTTCCATCCATCAGGTAGGATGCAGGTTCCTTACATAAACTTTCTTTTAAATAATTTATAATAAATAATTGATTTAATTGTAACTATATGTAAAATTATATAAAATTTATAACATAGTAGTGTTGGATATCATGTAGGAAAGCCTATGATATCACCCTATGTAAGTTAACATGGTGATATAATATCATATTACATATAATTTTACACAAAATTACAAGTAAATTGATTGTTCCAAGTTATTTAGAAAAAAGTTATATTTGAGAGATTATCACACCTGAGCGATATATTGCTAGATACCAAACTACAGCCCCAAAAAAAAAAAAACAAAAAACAAAAAAAACAAAACAAAAAACCTCCCTCCCCAAACGTGGTAATAACTACAGATCATTACACAGCCTGTAGAGAGAGCATCGAGTAAATAAGTCGAGTGACCCACTCACATGCACTGGTTTCCTGTAATTTAAGCTCTCTCTCTCCTCTTTCTCTCGCTCTCTCTCTCTCTCTCATCGTGTGATAAAGATCGTAGCAGTCCAATCTTACCTCATATGTTCACCTATATATATTCACATGACGAGCTAACATTCCCAAAAGCGCAAATTATCACATTTATCAAAAGCTAAACAAAATTAGTATACATACATATTTTGTCATTCTTATTATGGCTAAGTTCCGAGGTGCTGGCGGTTCTTCAAGTGGGAAGAAGAAGATCAACAGCATAGCCGAGAAGCTGCAAAGGAGTTTCTCATTGGTGAGGCCAAGGTCGTTGTCGTCGTCGTTTTCATCAAACGACACCAATTCAGTCCCTCAAGACGTGAAGGAAGGGCACTTTGCGGTGATAGCCATGGAAAGAGATGCCGAGCCGAAGAGATTTGTGGTCCCATTGAGGTGCTTGACGCACCCGACTTTTCAGCGGCTCTTGGAGCAAGCCGCTGAGGAGTATGGGTTCGACCACGAGGGGGCTTTGACCGTGCCCTGTCGGCCATGTGAGCTCGAGAGGATATTGGTCGACCAATGGCGCCAAACAACATCCCATGACTCCTCGTCTTTCAAGTCTTGGGGTTCTTGTGCCATGGTACAGAGCTACTAGTCAAACTTTATATATACACATACATATATATATATCTACGTATATATATATGTAAGTATGTATTTACTACAACTCTAATTTGGTGTTTAATTGGCGACATTATGGATTTTCGTGTGTATCCTTTTTGAGACACCAGAGTTGGTCTATAAACTTGCCTGCTAGTTTTTAGCTAATTGGCTGTTCTTTATTTATTAAATAATATATGTGTACGTGTATAATGTGCATTTCAAACGCAATAATTAATTGTTATATTTAGTTCTTATATATATATATATATATATATAGATATGTATTGTTTTATATTCTACAGTTGGTAGTTTTAGCATTGGGGTGGATTCATTAGTACGTACTAGGTTTTTAATTTTTGACAGTTGTCCTAGGTTTTTCTTTTTTAGTTTTTATATAATTTATTTACTCACGAGTTTGAGAAGTTCGTTATATATATGAACAGATATTAATTAATCTATTAATTTACATATATAGATGGATTGCCTTTTGCTTGAGCAATGTAAGTCCGGATCTAGCCAATGTAATTTGTTTTTTTTTTTTTTTTTTAAATTATTATCAGATATTCATGGGAACGGATTGCATTTACATCAAAGTCTAAATCAATATTCTTGTGAACTTTGGATTGGTTAAAAAAAAGAACTTGTGCATATCGATGGATTGGTTTTTTTTTTTTTTAAGAGTAATATGTATAAATGGTGAAATTCATTGGCTTTGATAGACCAACACAAAATATCTAAATATCTGCCAAATTAAGTTTTTTTTTTTTTTGTGGGTAAAATGCCAAATTATCTAATTAATCCTATGCGATAATACCCAGAAGATAAAGTGTAATCCACTATAGAATTGAGACCTTTTTTTTCAATTTTTTTTTCTCAGAGAAATGTATTTGGATGAAAAGTAAGGTGCTACACAGATTTTGAGCCTAACTAACAAATCAGATTTGCTGCGTAACAGAAAGTGATTTTCTACCATAAGAATTAATATATTAATGTACGATCCCTCGTTTTGTTTCATGATAAATCTCCACCATTGTCGGGCCAAATAATATGTATGAGCCCACATTTAGTCCCCTATATAATTTGGTAACTAATTTAGGGTAATTCATTTATTTAGTCCTAAATTATATACATCTTGTCATGTTGACCACTAAACTTTTTAATTTTGATAAATTAATCCCTTAATTTTTTATTTTTTGTAGTTTTGATCCCTGATGTTAAAATTAGTGAAAGGTTTTTGAAACTTAATGTATTTTATCATGTTCATTTCTGTGCCAACATGAAAATTTTTAAAAATAATTCCACTAAATGTAAAAATGTCATCCTTATTCTTATGAAACCTAAAAAACTAGAGCATTACACTTAAAATGTAAATAATTTCTTTGAAAAAATTTTGTTATTATGTGAGAAGGTTTTGATTATCTTTGTTAACTCCTTCGTTAAATTTAAAATTAGGGTCCAAAGTTGCTAGAAGACAAAAGTCCAGAGCCTAAATTTATCAAGGATCGATCAAATGAAAGAATGTTCATAATTTAGAAACTAAGCCAATAAATTACCTAATAATTTGAATAATACCAGTCCACTTTAATTGATTGGTACTTAGTTGGAAACAACAGTTTCTTCAAAGGCAGATGGATCATGTTCGTGCGTGGATATATTTGTATGTAATTAATAGAATGGTACATTTAAGGGGGGAAAATTTGTAGGTGACATATGTGCACTCAAGACAAGTTCACCAAAGAAATGTGAGGGTATAATATTTTCAAATTTTACTTTATTAGCTAAAAAAAAAAAAAACTCAACTACGTGACTTAATTGCCCTGTAATTAGATTATAAAGATTTTCTTATATGTTTGCAACTATCTCATGCGTTCATATAAAATTCATGTTTTAATATTGAGCATTTTCTTTTGCCCTGAGATTAGGGAACGCTTCTAACTCCACGGACGCCTATCAAAATTTCCATAGACGAAAATGGGATTTATTGTACTGTATATAGCTTTTATTGTTTTTTTGAAGTATTAACAATTTAAGCTACAATCTGATTAGACAAATATATATATATATATATATATATATATATGATGTTAATAGCACCGGCATATTTTAGTAGATACTCGACTGACTACTTTTTTTTTTTTTTTTTTTTTTTTGTAAATTAAGAAAAGAGTTCGAAGTAAATATTCTGGAAGTTATACTTCTTTAGAAGGAGCTAAACCCGTATGGCTTCTCTTAAAATAGCTTCACCTAGGAAGAGCTTTCACAAAAACATTAGGGACCACTTGATATTTTAAGTAAAATTTTCAAAGTAATGCTGTCATAACCAAAAAGGATCATATGTCATTCAGTCCTTTTAAAAATATATACTTTTGTCCAAATGATAACTACTAATTTTGTATACAAAAAAAGGTGATTAATAACACCAACTGGTACTCTTTTACTCTTTTCATAAGATCCCCATCAGGCTCCCACGTTGCTGGTACCACAACAAACACTGTAAGACATCAACAATATCCTACCAACTTCTGTCCTATTTAACTTTTTTTTTTTTTTTTTTCTCTCCCCCTCAATATTTCCTTAAATAGGCGGAGAATTCTGCAATACCCGTCCGTCAGCTCTGTATCTACCGGTAAAGAATCAAAAGGTCATGAACACAATACGTATATGAAAAAATTTAATATCATAATTTTATGCTCTCTCAATTACAATATTAATCGTCCAATAGATGCAAAAAGCTCAAGTCGGTGTCAACACTAAGCTTTGGTTAATACCAACGCCAAGATATAACAAATATCTAAATGATTTAAAAAGAAAAAGAAAAAAAATATTACCACTACTAATAGAGCATAGAATAGCCGCTCATATAGAGGGCTTGAAAACAATAACCAAGCCCCTCATCACACCCATTTTTGGCTTTCGTCGTAATCAATATTTAAACTGGAACAAAGGCACTGCTAAGTAGAGCGCCATCGTAAACAGAGCCCCAAAGCCAATCTTTACAAATGGCAAAGCACTACCGGACTCACTCAGATAAACCGGCCTTTCTCTTCAGGTGCACCTTGAAGTCCATGATGTCACCCTCCCATCTCGTCACGGCCTGATTTTCGCAGACCCAGATCTCCTCCGCGACCTGGTTAATGAGCCTGAAATCGTGGCTGACAAGAACCAAACCACCGTCCCACTCGTTCAATGCCTCCGCCAGCGAGTCGATCGTCTCGATGTCCAAGTGGTTAGTTGGCTCGTCCAGAAGCAGCAGATGGGGCTGCCTGTATGCTAACCAGGCAAAGATTACTCGGCTTCTTTGCCCATCTGACAGATTCTTCATCGGCATCACCTGAGCCTTGCCCGACAGACCAAACTTACCAATTGCAGCCCTCATCCTCTCTTCCTCGTTCCCTGGATACTCTTTTATCATATATTGCAATGCAGACATTTCCATGTCAAGCTTCTCGGCCAAGTGCTGGTGGAACTGAGCAATCCTAAGGTGATTGTGTCGCCGGACCATGCCATCAAGAGGAACTAAATCCCCCGTCATCAGCTTCAGCAGCGTACTCTTTCCAGCCCCATTGGGTCCAACCAGGGCAATTCGTGAGTCCAAATCCACCCCAAAGTCGATGTTCTTATAGATGAGGTTATCAGGTGTGTAACCGAATGTTACTTCAACAAACTGGAGCACAGGAGGAGGGAGCTTGCCCACATCAACAAAACGGAAGACCAGAATCTTGTCCCTCACAACCTTCTCAGTGAGACCACCACGCTCCATTTTTGCCAGAGTTTTCTCTTTGCTTTGTGCTTGGCGAGCCAGTTTTGCCGACCCATGCCCAAACCTGGCTATGTATTCCTTCATTGAAGAAATCTGTTCCTGCTCCCACTTATACTGTTTCATCTGATTCTCTTCCAGCTCAGATCGGGTCTGAACATATTGATCATAATTACCAGTATAAATCTTCAGTTTCTTGTTTTGCATGTGGATGATATTTGTGCAGACACCATTTAGGAAGTCCTGGGAGTGAGATATTACAACCAGAATGCGGTCAAATTTCTTCAAAGTCTCCTCCAACCACACACAAGCTTCGAGGTCTGCAACCAAGTAAATTAAGTACATGAATACTAAATTCAAATGCATGCCAAACCAAACACAGAGACAAGAAAGATACTAAAAAATAAAAAAAGAAAAAAGAAAGAAACGTGAGACCAGGAATCATTTACAAAAACCATGAAACCAGATTTCTAGAAGTATTAATCTTAGAAGAGTACTCTACACCGCACCCACCACACCACCAACCCCCACCCCAAAAAAAAAACAAAAACCCAAACACACAAAAAAAAAAAAAAAAAAAACGGCATTACAAAAAAACCATTAACTTGGATATGCCATGAGAAGAAGAATTTAGAGGACTAGAATATTGGAGTTGTTGCACAAGAAAGAACATAAACTTTTGTTCATGGAACTTGGTCAAAAAGGAATGGTAAAGAACGGTGTATATCATTTAAAAGAATTCATCATTGCAATAGGCTCCATATGTTTAATACTCGTCTTTTTCTTAGAAAGGGACCTTCCGTTAACCAAGTTAACCAAGCAGAAAACCAATCATCACACATCTATATTTCTGCGTTAATCTTAACACAAGCATTCCATCTTCTTACACTTTCAATAGGGATTAATCATATATCAACAAGAACTAGCAGCCATGATTGAAATACTGAAAAATCAATGTTTTACAGGCCCAGTCCTTGAAAATTGCACAAATCTACGCAAACAACAGCAAGCAAACATGATACAGAACAGAGCAAGAGAAGAACAGATAAAGCCCCCAGCAACAAATATTTCCACAAAGAATCCCGCTCCATAGATTTCAATGCGAAAGATAGGGATTCGGAAAGTCTCAAACTTGATTACACAATAACTAAAAAGGATTTTGCAACACGAAAAAAAAAAAAAAAAAAAAAAGAGCCGATTACAAACCTAAAGAAAATATACCATCAGTTAAAATATAGAACAAGTTCACTTGTTGACAAGTGAAGCAATTTGGGCATGCAGGTATTGCTTACCAAGATGATTAGTTGGCTCATCAAGCAACAGAATGGTTGGATTGATAAACAGTGCCCTGGCTAAAGCAATTCTCATTCTCCAGCCACCTGAAAAATCACGAGTTTTCTTTGCCTGCATCTGCTTGTTAAATCCAAGACCATACAATATTTCAGCTGCACGTTTCTCTGCTGTAGAAGCATCCATGGCGTCCAGACGTTCATAAATGCGTTCCAACTGTTCTCCACCACCATCCTCCTGAATCCAAAAGAAACATGAAAGTCATGACAAATATCAACTCAAATGCCAAAATCTCAAAGAACCTAGTTGCTTCAACATACCTGTGCTGCCAAGATTTCAACTTCTTTCTCCAATTTTAACCTCTCCTCATCACAACTGATTACGGCCTCAAGCGAAGACATGTCGGAAGCTTCAATTTCTCGGGTCAGGTGATAGATATCCATGTGGTCTGGAATTGGAAGCTCTCGGCACCCTATTGCAGTAAGTAGTGTAGACTTCCCACACCCATTCAATCCAAGCAAACCGTATCGCCTGAAAAGAAGAAAAACAAATTAATCAACCATACAATAAACACAGTTCCTACTAAAAAATTAAAAGGACCTATCTGAAATGAAGTGATGCCTAAAGAAAAGCTGACCTGCCATAATTGAGCTCCAGTTCAGAATCCACAATAAGATCATGTCCGTGGAATGTAACTGACAGAGACTCAATCTGCAATTTACATATAACCGAGTTCAATCATTATTAAATTTGATTTCAATGGCGGAAAAACAAGCACAGTATATATTCATCAAACTCTCATGTATAAACTTACTTAGATTACAGCTTACAAACCTTATAAATCGCAACAAGATTAGATATTTTAGGGATAAAAATACAAACTAACCTAACGCAACAATCATTGGCCCAAAACAAACAACGAACAAATTAAAAGTATGCCACAAAATTAACAAAACAAATAAAATCTTTATTGCTAATGAAAAGAAACGCTATCTTGATACAAACTAATAGCAGCGTAATTCAAACCCTAGTTAGTCAGAGCAATTCGGCACTTACTCGAATATCTCTGGAGAGAGGATGTGAGCAGAGCACGCCGGTGCAAGTCCGATCCGATATCTGAAGCGCCCCAACTTCATCAGCTAGCTTATCCGCTCCATTCTGCGACTCAGTAGCCGCCGCCGCCTTCGACGAAGCAGCAGCAGCCGCCGCCTTACCTCCTCTCTTAGCCGCCGCCGCGGCCTTCTTCTGTGCCGCCTTCTTCTTGCTCGCGTCGGACACCATAGTTCAAAACCTGACAACCACAAATCGACAGCAATCAAAAATCGGGCACACACAAACAACAAACAAAACCCTAGGGAGGATTCAGATCGGGAAACGAACCTTGCGAAAGATTGCGAGAGGGGTTCGGCGGGAGGGGCGATCGTTCAGCGGCGAGGGGCGGAGGGGAGAGCAGATCTAGGGTTTGTTCCGGTCTCTGAGCTTTGTTGAAGAGTCAACAATGGAGTCCAAAGGAGAGAAAAAACCCGATGGACGAGAGAGCGTTGGAGGTTTGGGAGGAGGAAAGAGGGGAGAAGTCGGTGTGTGGGGAGAGAATTTATATGGGCGAGTGGGTTCCACGTGTCCAGACGGAGTGTTCAGTTTGTTCGGGAACTGTTAACTAGGGCACCTGTTGTCTACTTTGCGTATTCAATCACAACTCTCTCTACTTTCCAAAAAAAAAAAAAAAAACTCTCGTTTTTCTTGCTTATACGGCGTCGTTTTATGACGGGCTTAGATTGAAACAAGCCCAGAAACTGATGTTTTGGGCCGATGCCCAATAAATTCGGTTGTTGATTTATTGGGCCGTGGCCCAATATTCATCTCCTTCTTCTAGTGCAGAAATCGCACCTCCATTTTTCTTCTTGTTCAAGCCGGTTGGTTCTCTTTCACGGATTCATGGTGGTGCTGTTTACCTGCTCATATTCCCAGGTTTATTATTCACACTCCATATGTCCATGTAATTTTTTACACCTATTTATATATTTATATATATATATATGTGGAGAGAGTAATGTAGACGTTTGGTCTATATGATGTTTGAATCGAATCGAAAATACCCAGAAAAAATTATCAATTTTGTACTCTTTTTTGAAATCAGGAGTGGGGTCTATTCTTTTATTTCATATTAGTTTGACAAATTTCTTTTGCATAACTTTATCTAACATTTATGTTGTATAGTTGTTTACCATATATAATAGTGTTTGGTCAATTTAGCAAAGCTTGCGCCCTTTTTTTTTTTTTTCATCCTGTAATGAAGGTGAATTCTAATTAAGTAGGAATATTTAAAGTTTTATGTGCTTTGTTTTTTAGCCTTTCAAAAGCCAATAACAGGACATGAATGGCTTGTTTCTTGAGATGCATTTCTCTCAGTTTTATGGGATTCATTATGTTCTGGTTAGGACTATACGTCCTTATATTGTTATGTGCAAAGCCATAATTGTAGTTGGATTTTTAGTTTGGAAAGCTTGATATCAAATGAATGACTATCAAGACCAAGCAATGAACTTTCATGGTTAGAGTACTCTTATTAGCAATTTGGCTTTGAAGAACTTTTAAGGTCTTTCCAGCAATAGAAGGAAGTGTCTAGAAAAGTCTTATCTGTTTTGAGATCTTAGTAGTGGAAGTTTTAACTGTTCTGTATTTAGTGCTAGATTGGAGCTAATAGACATTTCTTATCCATATTATAGTTGATAATTATTGTGGGAAATTGTCGTTAACCGGAATGTTGTTGTTTTTTTTTTTTTTTTTTTGCCTGCATTCGACCTTATTCTTGGAACTTAAATTTGAAGTCAAAATGATAAAACAATACCACATTGCTGTTTATGCGGTTGATTTTTCACCAATCATTATTTTCATGTTACTATCTGTAGAACAGGCTTTATAAACCCTTCTTACCATCATTTTAAGATCCAAGGAGTTGGAAAAATCTTTGAATAATCTGTGCCTAGCATTTGATTTACACACTGGGAGCTCAAAAGAATATAAATTGAAGAGAGGAGTTTATTTTCTTAATTTTTCTCATCCACCTAATGAGAAATCATTCTTGATAGCATCATGCTGCCTAACATTTATATTTATGTGCTAACACTACTTGGCTGACTCTCATCTGATTTTTTTTTTTTTGATGGTTGGAGCCAAGGATCATGTGCGATTGCAAGCTTGATATCTAAAAGCCCACATGAGAACTCTTAAGAAGAGGGGGAGAAAAGAGAAGACGAAGGATTTTCTTTGCAAGTTGATATAAATCGTAGAAGAAAAAAGGTGAATGTTGTGTGTAAATTATCTTCACTATGTAAACATGACCGTTTAAAACTTCCACAAATGTTAAGTTGGCTACTTTGATGTTGTATGCCCTCTCGAAGGGATGGAAATTTGTATCTCGAATGCACAATAAGCTTTCTGATAACAGAAAAATAATATCGTTCAACATGCAAGAGTCAGGACCCTGCTAATTTGTCGTCCTGTAGCATCACCAGCTTATGTACAAGATCAAGTATTTTGAATGGTATACGAAATTTTGTATAACTATAACAAATAAATGTCAAATATAGTCAAATTTTGTGGTTGTTCACATAGCCTAGCGGTAATTCTACATCTAACTCTTCATAATGGACTATTATTTTTCTGCTATCAGCTACGACTAAAAATCGCTTTCTACGCTTATATCTAGGTCATTGAAAGCAAGAATTTGTTACGATTCTGTTTTACAATATGTTGACTTTCATGCTTTTCTTCTACTCTTATGAAAGACAGGGCTTGTGATGTTATTGCTTTAAAGTCTTCCTTTGTGTTTCGTTTTGAATATGAGTGTGTTTTACTTTGCTCTTGTAATTTCTAGTAGTGAATTCAGTGATTTAGTCACTCATAGCCATGTTTAAATTATCTTGTTCTTATGATGTTGTTTCATTTGGTATGTTTGTAATGACCATAGGCTGTTTGATGAAACCACCGTAAGAATATTGGTATTATTCATTTATTTGAAGGAATTGTGTTCTATTTGAAGGAAGAAATCTGGTGAGATGAAATCAATCACATGCTGTTTTTTCCACTATTTGGCCGACATTGGATTTTTTTTTATTACTTTTCTTCAGCAAAATAACGAGGGTGCTTGGCTATTAGATTATATTTTAAGTTTTGTTTGAGTTTGATCAGTTGAAAGCAAGATCTTGCAATTCAAAAGAGGCCAAGTTGCTCAATTCCATTTTCGACGGTCCTTGGCTGTTCATTTCTCCCTCATTTTCATAGAAATGATCACCGAGATTAGTTTGTTCAATTTCTAATTTTTAGAACAAATTTCTGAAGCACATAACTGTAGGTACCAGAGAATTTTTCCTTTGCCTTGTTAAAATATAATTACGAATCTAATTGGTTTTTTGTTGTTAATGCAGACAACCGAATTGTCAAAGAATGACAGTTTTGAAACGGTATGTGCTGCGGCTGTTCATATCACTGAAGTACATTACAGCAAATGTGGTAGACAGGAACAACGGACGAATCGTTGCAACAGCATCAACGGTCGAACATTCAATCAAGAACTCTCTCGAGTGTGGTCGGTCTTGCAACGCAAAGGCTGCCACAGTCGTTGGAGAGGTGTTGGCCATGCGACTTAGGGTGGAAGGCCTTGAGCAGGGACAAGGAAGGGGGATTCATGTTGATGTAAACAAGGAGATTGAGAAGAAAGGTTTCAAGAACCGGACCAAGGTTTGGGCTATTGTCAACTCACTTAAGAACAATGGAATTAAACTTGTTCTTGAAGACGGTGATGAAAATCCATCCCGGCCAAGTTTCTAACATCATTTCATTTTAAGGTTGTCCACTTTTCCTTTCTTGTGTCTATAACCTGAGAGATGATTTTCCAGTTCTTTCCATATTAAAAGGAATTCTAAGTAGTTGAATACCAGTTCATATTTGAAACCAGAAAGTGAATTAAGGAAACACATTTAATTTCTCAGCCTGAACGAGGTGGCTATATTTGTTTATACATCTCTAGAACTCTGCTACTGGGCTTAAATCAGATTATACAAACACACTTATGGTAAGTTCAATAGGAGGGATGGAAAATAGAAAGGAAGCGTAAAATACCTAGGTGAGAAAATAAGAAGGAAGGAGGAGGGTTTTTCTTCATGTTGTTTGGTAGAAAAGAAAGAAAAGATAAAAAAAAATATAATGCATTTTACAATTATACTCCATATAAATTAGAAGATAATTAAATATTAAGGTCAAAATAATTATTTTGCGTATCATTTTTTTTGTCAAACTTTTCCCTCCTCTTTTCTTTTCAAAATTGGAGGGATTATATTATGGTGGGTATCACATATTTACAATTTTCTTTATTCCCACTTTCTACTTTATCAAACAACTTAAAACTCCATTTTCCTCTTTTAAAACTCTCCTCCAACTTCCTTCATCTCCCTTTTCCGCTCTACCAAACATAGGCTAAGAAAATGATCACTAATAATGCAGTTGCCTAAACAAACTCTAGCTCTGTCAATCTGCCCTACAAATTACTTTCAACTTCTATTCAAATATAGAAGCTAAGCTTTTAATACAACTTTGACTATAATAGATTTTCCAGTTATAGGATGCTGATTGTCCAGATTTTGATTTTATCTTATCTCTTTTTTTTTTTTTTTTTCCCCCTTGAAATATCGGTTATTCATGTTATCTCTTTCTGATAGACGAATGAAAAAGACATATTAAATCTCATTCTTTATCATGGTTACAGACATAATTTAGTAGTAATATCACATATGACTCTATCTAAAGGTGTAGAGTTCGAATCCCGTTTAAAAAAAAAATCTCTCTTATTGAAAAATGTAAGAGAAAAAAAAAATTTCTTTTCTATGGGGAACATGTTCTCTTTAGCTCCTTTTATATTTGCATCTCAATTCTTCTCTCTCTGTACAGATAGAGGCTAGAGCAACATTTATGGGCCTATCCACCTTTGGGGTGAGAGGAGGTTGGAATAATGGGCCGGGTTTTAACTACAGAAGGACCCATAGATGCGTTTTCGTGTAAGCAAAGCTTTTGAAACTAACTTCGCAATAACTACCTGGAGTGTGTTCAGAAATCAGCAGCATAAAAGCAACAAAGGTGGTAATGAATAAAGGCATACCAGTGCGATGCACCAGCAAAAACTCCGGAGTTAAGCGTGTTCGGACAAGAATAGTATTAAAAGGGGTGACCTACTTAAAAGTCCACTTGTTGCGTCGTTAAGTTAGCATTTGGTCTTTATACTGAAATCTATAATGATATAAAAAATAATAATTTAAAAAAAAAAAGATCGTAAAATTGTGATACTACAACATAATTTAAGAAGAATTCCATCAAAATTTTAAGGTCGTTAAGTTAGCCTTTGGTCTTTGTACTGAAATCTATATCGACATAAAAAATTTAAAAAAAAAAATTGTAAAATTGTGATACTTCAACATTATATAAGAAGAACTTTTTATGGCTGATTTTAAAATCTACTTCAACATAATAGCAAGTTTGTGAGGGTGCCAGACAGCTGCCATCTTTGAGAAGGTCTTGTGTTCCGTAGATGAATACATATGACAGTTGTAACTTTATATTTAGGAACTTGTAACATCTGATTTACATGTAATTTTTTATTTAAAATATTATAATATGATATTATTTAGATATTAGTGCAAAGCAAAAATATCACTTAAAAATATTAAATTAGATATCCCATAAAATAAGTTACAAGCACAGTTTTATAAAAGGTGTCGGAATGCGGTTTATCCATATATACACTAAGTGTTGACTGAAAAAGATCAAAGATGCTATAGGATTTCAAAATTAGTCTCCTAGCATAAACCATCTTATCCTCCTAGGGACCCTTAGTAATGAGTTCTCAATAAATTTGACGTGGTCCAAAATGGCGAGCGACACATACTTAAAATGCCCCCATGAGTCACATGTATAAATGGTACTAAAACTTGTTGTTTGTGTAATAAACAAAGTGACCCCATGGAAAAAAACTTAGGGGCGGGGCCTTGTGATATAATTAGGGTAGCTTTTTCCTATCCAAAATGGAATTTCTATGTGAATAATGTGAAGAGGAAAAATAAAATAAAATAAAATAAAATAAAAAGGTGAAAAGGCTTTGAAATTTTGGTAACAAAGGTGTCTTGTCAGGAGTTTTTTCACGGCCTTGCTTTTTTCAAAGACACACCACCAACAGACCGTACAACAAGTTGCTTATGCGCACATCCCATCTCCTTCACTGAATTATATCTATTGCCAACCTTATTTATAACGTTTCATCGTGGATGAGGAGAGGAGAGTCCAACAAGAATTTGACTTTATCTTTTTCTAAATACCCAAAAAAATAAATAAATAATAAAAATTAAAAAAAAAAAAAAAAAGATGGAAAAGAGCAACACGTCTACGGATTTTACACCAACTGAGGGAGAAAGTTATGGGAAAAGATCGACCTGAAATATATCTACATTGCAGAAAAATTGTGACACAATAATAGTATTTTTGCCAAATCTGCGAAAATCCGAGTAGTCAAGACTCATGATGCGAACAAATTGCGTGGAAAATGATGATAAGAAAATGAAAGTGACTAATCGTCACAGCGTGAATAGACATTATTAAGTAATGTTTGGTTTTTAAGTCTAAAACAAGTTTTTGATCTCAATTTTTATCTTTTTTTTAACAAATAATCAACATAAATTATAATTAATTTTTTAAAAAATTAATCAGCTTCAACTTAACAATTCTATTTTAAACCAGTATTTCTAAGCTAATTAAACATTTGTTAAGATTTTGTTTGATATATTAGTTTAACTCCAACTAAATTTTTATCTTTTTCTGAAAAATTAATAAAAATTATAACTAATTTTTAAAAAATTAATAAACTCCAAACATAAAAATTTTAACTCTAACTAATATCCAAACGGATCCTAAAGTTTTTTTCCTTGTTTTGATTGTGTCCTGTATGTTTACTTCCGTCGCAAGGATATCCAGCAAAAAAAAACAAAAAACAAAACAAAATAACAAAATAAATAAATAAATAAACCCTTCCCTGGCAAGGATTGTGGGGATATTTTATAATCGAAGTGTCCCACTCCACTCATGGGGTTAACAGGGGCATGTCTTTTAATAGAAAAATATAAAGTTGACGGGGCGTAATGTGAGAGAATTATTTGGACAATACTAGGGTGTTTGGTGTGTAAGTTTGAGTTAAGATTTTTAAGTTTAAATAATAAATTATGTTGACTTTTCAGAAAAGACAAAAAATTTTTAGGAAAAAGACAAAAACTTTTAGGGAAAAAGACAAAAAAAAAAATATTAGTTTAAAATGGCTAACCAAACATGTTAATAGTATTCATTTCATATATTACTTGATTTTAATTGTATGATTAAGATCAATGTCAACAATTGGCTAGTTCCTTCCACAAAATATATTATTTTTATTATACAATGCCTTTTCTATTTACATTGTAAAACAAAAAAAAATACTTCAAATCACGCAATATTATCTTTTAAATTACATAAAACGATTTATAGTACAGTGTGTTAAAATTATTTCAAAGGTTGTGGAATCACTCTCTCTCATGTCCCCTTTACCCTTTATCAATTATGTAAGCGCACTACTATAGTCATGTACTTTGGACTTTGAAGATTCTTTCATCCACAATAGAAATGATTTAGGTCGTTTTCCATTCTTTTTCATTAGTGGTGATCATTCTCCGAAGAATCAAACTCTATAAAACAACCTCTTATATATATATATATATATATATATATATAGATACGTGGTTTCTTCAACGTACCAAAAGAATTTATATATGCTTTGCCCAACTTCCCTCAAACCATCATCATGACTTCAATTGCATAATTGCATATATATATATATATATATATATGCATAACTTGCACTTAAATAGATATGTGTGTGTGTGTATATATATATATATGTTAATGGAGCTTTGCTAAATTATTTCTTTTGGTAATTTTGTGAACTATAATTGCCCCTAACACATGACTTATCTCAAGAGAAAAGTACTAAAAACACATTAATTACCCGCTTAGGCTTTGAATCCAATAAAGGTCAATACGTATGGTGACATTCAACCAAAAACAGAGAAAAGGCCAAAAAAAAAAAAAAAAGGAAAAGCATGTTTGGGAAAGTCAAGAGATGGGAAAAGAAACAAAAATATGAAAAAGCACTTTTTTTTTTTTTTTGCCCTTTCACCAAAATAAAGTCCTTTTTCCTCTTTCATGCGTCCACAATAAGGCTCACATGGGGTTGAGCTCATTTAATCATCACGTCTATGAGGGAAAAAAGTATAAAAGAGAGAAGATTCCAAAGAAAACCTTTGATCACATGCATTTGGAATCTCCATATTCTCATTTACATATTTATATGCACTTCGTATTTTTATGTACACCAAATATATATATATACACAACTACTTCTATGTATACGTAAAAAATCCCAATTGGGAACCCAAATTAATTCATTATTAATGAGTCTGACTATTCGTAAGGTCCTTGATTGGGTATGGAATATTCTTGTTTTTTTTTTTCCTTAAAATATTTTTCTTCTCAATTGCCGACGCATGTCGTTTTCTAGCAAACTCAATAAAGAAATTTTGGAGTCTAGCATAACAAAGGAAAAAAATCAGAATTTTCTAGCAGTGTAGCAGTGTAAAATTAATGATTTGGTTTGTTGCCAAATAAAAAATTGTCACCCAAAAAGAAAGTTAGAATTTGAGAAAAAAAGCGTTTTTGTTGTTGCCCTTTCCCCCCACACTTTATGGAAGGTTCATGTCTCTTTCTTAAGGGCAAAAAAAAAAAAAAATGTAATGTTTAAAAGATGAGCTAATATATGTATCATACATGCCATGACATGGCATGGCATGGCATGATATGATATATATATACTGCATCATGCATATATATATACACACACATGCGTGGAGAAACCAAGAACACTTATCCATGATGATTGTACACGTTCTCTCATATTATATTTTCTGTAATTTAATTAATTGATTAATTAACACACGCGCAGCCTACATGGCTAATCAAGGAAATTACATGCCACACATTTGCAATGCTCATAATATATATATATATATATATATATATATAGATTGAGTCTTTTAGGATTGATTAACCTAGTTAGGCCGATAAACAAATTGGGCTGTGTATGTTTCAGAAAAAATAAATTAAAAAAAAAATAGACGGTCTATGTTACATAAGATTAGAATCTGTCCAAACTTATAAGAGAATTTTTTGAATAATATTGTTACACCTTCATAACATATCGTCAATCAGAATAGATTGGCTATGAGACATAAACTCATTTATTCTCTAGAATAGAGTGATCTCAGTGCAACAAATATGAGAAATAGAATGGACAAAAAGATGATAAAATGAGGTACTAACTATATATGAGAGGTGGAAAAGCCCCCCTCATTTTAAGGATTGTGTTTGTAAAAATGAAATTGGGTAGAAAGAATTATATAGTTGATAAAGTTCATTAAAAATAAAAATAATGACTAATTATATTCTAAAGTTATAAGAAGATAAGAGAGAAATTATTGTATTGATAAAGTTCATGTTGAGGTTCGTATGATATGAATTGATTGATCAAGTTTTTTTATTTTTTTATCCTTCACTGAACCGTTAAGTGCCCTTTGTAACTTACAATTTTCAACGAAAATCTAGAAGAATATAAGAAAGATAGGACGAGCACTCAATTAGTCAAAGATGTATCTTTGATGGGCTTAACTTTTGATTTAGATGTTTCTAAAAAAAAAAAAAAAAAAAAAGGAAAAAAATAGTAATAATAATAACTTTTGATTTTGATGAGGTTTAGGCTTTGAGAATCATTGCACTACATCGTGTCGCACGACCTTTAACTAGTGCGAAAGTTACTAGCATTAATCATAGCATTCTTTTTTTTCTCAAGACTAGAATCATAGCACTTCACTTAATTATTAGTGAGAGACTATCTTAAGTGTGACAAGAGAGCATTACCAATTGAATTGGTCTAATTAACAGTGGATCAGATCTTACATTGTTTTGTTTCATCTTATTACAATTAATAGAATTGGCGTCCAAATTCTATATACTCAAGAGCAATTAACAAGTATTCACGGGAAAAAAAAAAAATCGGAAAACATATAAATTTATATATAAATTCACCTTAATATAAGACTGCATCTTTTTTCCACACATGCAGTAATTTACTATAATCAAAAAATTTATAGAAGAAATCACACACATTCAAAGGTCTGTATATATAATAATAATTAAAAAAACTAGGAAAATTGAAATTACAAGTTTAAAATTTTCGAAATACCCTTAAAGTGGATGGACATTAATTAACCTCCAGCAATTAATATGTTGGCTTTGTACGTATTATTGAAGAATAGTGTTTTTTTCCCCCCTTAAAAAAAAGAAAGAAAAATTATTTATGTCATTCCACTTCTACCCACATCATTTATAATTAAAAGAAATTTGCAAGATTCATCAATAAAACGGACAAAGTGTAATTCAATTTCACTTGCAAGACGAGTCATCAAGTTATTACTATTTATTAGTAGTTGAATTACACGTTTTCTTTTATAGGAGTTCATTCAGATGTCACACATTGCTAGATCAACTAGAAAATAATTATCTTTAAAACTAAAAAATTGTAAACCAACCATAAAAATAATTAAATATGGATAGCTATATTGGAGAGCAATAATACAAATACTATATTATAAATAGCTACATTTCAAGGAATATTATTATTTGCAAACTGCTAATTAAGTAAGGCTGATTGGTAATTTACATTATACTAAACGACAGATATATATTTATAACATAATTAAACAGATATAAGAGAGAGAGAGAGAGTGGATTTACATGACATTCGAGGAAATTCCCTGCAGGGGAACAAAGAAGCCGTTTTTGTCAAGGGAAAATTTAAAACCAGCAACGTAAGAGATAAAAACAAAGGTACATACAATACAATTCCTGGAAATTCTCTGGCTCCCGAAAATGGACAAAAAATACAGACAGACACACACGGTATATATAGCCACCGCCAGTGACCACCAAGCCCACACGACGTACACGATGATGGTTATCTTCCAGCCTACTAAGTTAGGACAACGCATGCAGTAAGACTTCCAATACTAAAGTTAAAACGTGTTTCCTCTCCGGTCCCATTCCACGGTCGACGGTTTCGTGACGAATACTTTGTGGGTCCCATCTTTCTAATCTTGTTTAAAAAAAAAATCTGATGCTGAAATTGGAGGAGACCTAAAAAAAAAAAAAAAAAAATTTAAGATGGTTTTTTCAGTATTCTTCCCGTGACATAGTAAAAGAAAAATATGCAATTTTATGTTTCGTGTATTTTGAAAGAAATTGGCTTTGGTGAGGCACTAATGATGTGTGTTTCCACTAAAAATGCAGTAGTAGTGCTAGTTAATTTTGGGGCTTATTTGGGTTTGAATTCCACCCTTTGAATGATGGGACTTGTGAATGTTTTAGGTAAAACATTCACAAGTCTTTACTGTTTATTTGTGACGTTCTATTTTGAAAATTTCTCCATTATTAACCAAAACTACTTTGCTTCTACTAGACTACTGGCCTAGTAATAATTTGCATGGTATTTGTTTGTCTTCACCAACACTATAAAATTAATGTCCAGAAATGTATATGCCCTGAATCCTGCAAATGTAATTACTATACCCACCTTGCTCAATTGCTATTCTGCCCCCCCCCCCCCCCCCCAACAAAAAAAAAAAAAAGGACGCACCAGTACCCCCACTTGGGAAAGGAGCTATACATGATGAGGGGCTGAGTACGTACGTACTAGGTTTTAATTGCTCAATTTATGCTATTATTTTTGGGCACAGGTGGGGGTGGTTCCTAAAGGTGTTACACGTGGACTAAAAAAGTTTTAAAAACATGTAAGAATTATAATTATAATTTTTACTTTTTCTCTAAAGAAAAAATAAGTGAAATCTGCAAGAATGTTGGTTAGAACGATCGGTACTAAGTCCATTTATGCCAATGCAATCATATAAAATGTTAGTTTTTCCCAGGGAATATGAATGAATATCTAAAAGAACGTAATTAGCTTTGCAAAATGGATCTTTTTTTTTTTTTTTTGTGTTTATTTTTAGTTTCCAAAGCTATGAAATCCCATAATGTTCAAAAAAAGAGCTTTTATGTTTTAATTAATTAAGCAATTTGCGATGGCTCAAGAATTAGGTGAAACCAAGACCAGAAGAAAAACAAACTGTCTGGCGTTTAACGGTAGGTACTACCATGATTTATGTCTAATTAGATTAAAGAATTAAAAAGATTGTTTGGAAAAATATTGCTATTTAAGAATATTCCAGATCTGCATGTACTTTTTATATGTAAGTAATATTAATTTGGATCTTTCTTTGGATTTTTATGCATCTATATAAATATATGATGTTGAAGATATGTGTGGGTTGAGTGGAGGCGATGAATACGACTTCAGTGACACGTCTTTATCCGTGTGGCTTTAGACACGTCAATTTGTCAAACCCCACTAAATTTCACCATCTTCTTTAATTGCCACACCCGGCTCTTTTAGAATTTTGAAATTTTTTTTGTCTTAGATTAGGAACATTTTCGATAAATTTACCAATCCTCTCCAGTGGGCTACGGAAATATGCTTGTATCTTCACTACCACTTTCATAAATTATATGAATTCAGGACTTACCTCAAAAATAAATACATAAATAATTGAACAAAACAAAACAAAACCGCTAACTTAAAACAGCCAAATTATAGTGTATCTCAAATAAAATCACAGAAAATTAGTGTCCTCAAGTATCCAATCAAGAAAATGACATAGAACACAAATAAAATGACTCGAAAAAAACAAATAAAATGACTCGAATCCGTAACAGATTGTGACATAATTTAACAATAAATTTATACTTATATTATGCTTGCATTGCTAAGGTCTGGAAAAAATAAAAAAAGAAAAAAAAAGCCCCAAAGTATGCTTACTGGCAGCTCCATCGAATTGTTGGGATTTTAAAGCAAACAAAACACCTAATCCAATTAATAAACGACGGAAAAAATTCTAAAATTGAATATTAACCAGCTAGATATTGGGAATTTAATTCAACAAAAAATTAAACAAAACGCACCCACCAACTGGAGCAAAGCAAACCAGCTCGTGCAGGAACATTAAAACAAAATAAAATAAAATAAAATAACCAAATCCAAACACCCAAAATTTCCATATCTACGTCTCTCTCTTTCTCTCTATCTCTCTTATTTACAGTTTTTTTTTTTTTTAAATTTTCAGTCGTTCACATGACAGAGCAAGCATTTGGGTTCTCATCGCTGAACAACTGAGGCGCGTGGAGATGGTCGCCAACGTAACCCGGTGGATAAGCGTGTCCGTACCCGGGTCCAGGGCCATACACGGGTCCAGGTCCAAACCCGTACCCGTATCCAAACATCGGTTGGCCGATGTACTCCATCCTGCTCATCTCCTCCATCTTCCCGCCGTCACCCTCCGCCTTCTGCCCTCCCTCACCACCACCGCCGCCGCCTTTCTTCTTTCCTCCGCCGGCGCCGTCTTTTTCGCCGCCATCTTTCTCCTTCTTCGGAGGGACGATCTCGACGAGCCTCTTGAGCTTCTCCTGCAAGCTCTGCGCCAGAGCTTTCATGTCCATCGACCCTATCACCGTCACCAGCTCCTTCTGCTTGTCGATCGACATGTCGTTGAACCCTTGAAAATTTCACACAATAAACGACATAACGTTTTAGTTAAATCTAATTTTATTATTTTTGATGACAGGAAAAGCATGACAACGAATCGGTACCGTTTTATTTACCTTTGGTCTTGGTTATTGTTTTGTGAATCTTCTCGATGCAACCCTGGCAGTGCAGTCTCAGCTTAAGAACCGCCGTCGTCACCGGAGGCTTCACGATTATAAAATTTGCGAAAAAAATAAGAATTAAAAAATAAAATAATAAAAAGTTTTACACGCATAACTATAAATCATTATTTAAATGCTAAATTACGCTTAATGGATTTTGCTAAAAGACGCCTCCACATGACTTGAAGACTTAACAATGACAATTACAAGCAAGCAAAGACAAAACAAAACAGCTAACGTGCGCCGAGCGAGAAATCGGAATTGTAATTTTCCGTTTAACGGCAGAATCATTGCAGAGAACGAGACAAGCGCACGTTAGCAGGGAGCATTGAAGAGAGAGAGAGAAAAAAAGAGAAGCGAGAAGGATAGAGAGAGAGAGAACCTCTTTGTCTTTGGGTTTCTTCTCGTCGGGCTTCTTCTTGTTGTCGTTTCCGTCGGCTTTCTTCTTGTTGTCGTTTTTGTTTTCGTCCTTCTTGCTCGGCTGCGGAGAGATCAGGTCGACCTTCTTCTTGGTCTTCTCCGCCAGCATCTCCCGGAGCTTCGACGGGTCGACTTTTCCGACCACCGTCAGCTTGTTCGCCGCGAACTCTGCTTTCGCTGCGTCGACGCCTTCACCACCGCCGCCAGAGCACCACACAACACAACACAACAATGGCTTCTCATCAGTTTTGATTCACAGAAAATCTCTTATCAACGAAAACACTGGTTCTCGTTTCAGAGCAGAGCAGTTTAATTTTCGAATACTAACAACATCACTTTTTGTCATGAGGGAAAAAAACGAAATGAAATCTGATAAAACCAAAGGAATCTACAGAGATAGGGACCAGTGTAATTCGAAAATCTAACTTGTATTTTCTTTCCCAAACGAAATCTGGGGAAAATACAAGGTAAAACCATTTCGAATCCGTGGTAAAATTTTCAAGCACATGCAACGAAAAGAGAAAATGGAAACCCCAAAAATCGACAAAATTTCCAGAAACGGAAACAAACAAACAAACAGAGAGGAAAGTTTATTGGTTTAATACTAACCATCAAAGGACTTAACAGACTTGACAATTTTGGAAGCACAGCCCTCGCAATGCATATCGATCTTCAAGACGACGGTGAGAGGGTTGTCCTCCTTCTTCTTCTCCCCTCCGTCGCCGTTCTTCTTCTTCTCGCCGCCGTTCTTCTTCTGCACCAAAACGCCATTAAAGTCAGAGAGAGAGAGAGAGAGAGAGAGAGAGAGAGAGAGAGAGAGGATTCAAAAGAGACTGACCTCGCCCATGGTGAGTGGGATGACTTGGTAGCTCGTCTGTTTGGAGAGTGGGAAAATGATGAGAGAAAATAGAGAGAGCAGAGACGTGGTGGGGAAGTGGTGAGAGGTTATTTAAAGGGCAAAAGAAAAGGGCCCTTCTCTTTTCAGAGTTTCGGAGTTTGGGAGGGGGGGTTAGTTGTAGGACAGTGGGTAGCGGGTTTCGGCTTTAATTACGGTGATAATGATCAGCATATGTATATAATATATGATATATATGATATGGTATGTGTATGTATGTGTAAATGTATGTGTATATATATATGTGTGTGTGTGTGTATAGACATAAAAATAGTGGACACAGAGAAACTTCGTCTGAGAAATGGTGGCGAAAGTGAGGGTGAGCTGTGGGGGCAGTACAACCCAATAAAAGGGAAAGCTTTTGGAGGGCACGGTTTTTGGCTCTTTCTGTTTGTGCGTCTTTCTTCATCTTTTTATTTTTTTTTTTTTTTATTTTTTTATTTGCTAAAATTAGGATTTTATGGTGATCTTTTTTAACTTTTTAAGTTCACCCATATAAAAACACTCGCTCAATTGATAAGAAATTCAAACATGTGCATCTGTCTTCTGTTAATTCTGTGGGCCATCTTTAAATATTTATTCCTTTTTTTTAATTTTTTAAATAAATATTTTTGAATTGCCTAAAGTTTATCTTGTTACTAATTTTTATTTTTTTGGTTAATTTGAAGAACAATAGTGTGATTTTAATATATCAAGCAGGAAAATTAATTAATAAATATGTAACTTAGTTTGCACTCGGTTATCTGGTTGGAGATGAAATTTTTATGTTAAAATTTATTGACTTTTTAAAAACTAGTTATAAATTTTATTGATTTTTTCAAAAAAAATAAAAAACTGAGATGAAAAAGTACAATTTAATTGAAGTTAAACTAAAACGTCAAATAAAGCCTTAGCTTTTATTTTTTAAAAAGATAATATTTCAATTCAATAAATTATAAGTATCAATGTTGATTGAAATGACCCCAATGAGTAAACTTAACTTTAATTACCTATTTGTTTTGTTAATAAATTATTATGAAGCGTCCAAATGGTGAAATGTGCACTAAATTTAACACCATAAAGTCAAAAAAGATACATCGTATTAAATTTACATATAGCTATTTCGATACTACCAATACAATCACTAAAAAATTCCAATCTATCGTGGCTTATATGATTAAAAAATTACCGTTATTTTAAATAAACAATTCACGGAAATGAGAAAAGACATTGACTAAATGAATCATACATTCCGTTACAAGTAAATCAACAAGATAAAAAAGAATGCGCCCTCTTTGATCATGAAGCGAATCTCGCCACCAAAACTCAAAAGCCATCATTTTAGAGCTCAAAATACATTCTCTAGTCGCAAATCTAACCACAAAGAGAGAGATATCTCCAATCTAACGATAATTTACGTGATATTCTGTATTAAAGGAATGAAAATAAATAACTCCTCGGTAGTTAATATTTGGGAGATTCGGTGAGTTATTTATGTAAACAAATCTTGTCGTTATTCTCTGTCATTGTGTACTCTCTTTTAATTGATTAATCAAAAATTTTCGAATATTCCTCTAACAACTTTGTGACTTTAATTACTCTCTCCCATTATTAATTAGTCAAAATTTCAAAAGAATGTTTGTTTTCGACAGGAATTTAAAAACAAGTCTACTACCATACGCATTGATTAGTAAGGGTTTACATAGGTAACGAGTTTGTGTGTGTATATATATATATATATCTAGATATCACCTATTTATAAGCTTATTCCCAAAAAAAAAAAAAAAAAAGCATTTCTATTATAAACCCTTTTTGTCTCTCTCATGACTCTATGAGACTTGCTCAATCATGTGAAGTTAGTAAAAATCCCAAACTCGCATAAATAAAAAGAGAATACATTCTAATTTAAGGCCTCATTAACTTATTAAGTGTTCATTAATTACTATATCTTCTAACTTCTGAGTTCAAGTTTAATAATAGCCTATACATATATAGTACGTGTACAGGATTAGTTTTTGTGCTTTACAGGAAAGGTTCATCATCGGACAATGAACAAGTGGGCACGAACATACATGGTGTTTTTGGTGGAACTGTGGAAGTGGAACACACTTGGATTGTGTTTTGATTAACATTTCAATTATTCTTAATTATATCCTGAAAAAACAAAACAAAAAAAAAAAAAAAAACCGTCTGTTACGCGGAACGTAAGTACAATGTATTGTTTATTATTCGTTTAAGACATGAAATGACGAGAGAGAGAGAGAGACTAACCATGAACTTCCAATATTGTAAAATATATAAATGCATGTATGTTCCTGTGTATATAATATATGCAATACTAACTTGAGCACAAATGTCGCAGAGTTAACCTTCTAGTTCAGTGAAGGTGTATACTAAAATTAAATTCTGTATATAATAATTTCGTTTTCAAATACAATCGAAAAATTCTTGCTTGATATATATGTTCAATGAGTTTATAGGTAAAAAATAAATAAATGTTGAGTTTTTAATGAGGCTTACTTGCAATAATTAATTTTGAGTGTGGGTAAAAATTCAGATTAAAAGAAAATTTTAGATTAAATTTTAAAATAAGAAAAATTTAGTGAGGGCTGCCCTCGTTTAGCACAATTAGGGATGACAATGGGGCGGAGTAGGCGTTGGTATGCCTCCCTCACCCCTATACCCGCCTCCTTTTTTACCCTCTATACCTGCCTAATTTAATGTGGGTACGGAGGCAGGTAATACCTGTTTAGGGTACTATATCCATATCATACCCGTTTACTCATAAAGAATTATTAAAAAATAAATAAAATAATTTCTATTAAAGTTTTCATAAATTTTAATAATGTAGTCGTAATTGAAAATAAAATTGAAATATTAAAACAAATTCAAACTTTATAAATCCATAAAACTAAGTTCATAAAGCAAACAAAAACATTAAAACACTAACTTTTTTCTTCTTCTTATATAAGGGAATATATACGGGGTGAGTGCATGTATGGGGGAGCTTCCCCTAACCCTGCCTAGCACCTGCGCAGGTGATTAATCTAAACCTCTATATCCGCCCCCACACTCATATACTATCCTCCATACCTGTCGCATGCGGGTTGAATACTTGTATTTGTGGATAAAAATGTCATCCCTAAGTACAACGTACTTTTGCACGTGCAAAAGCATGAGCATGTGGAAGTCATAACAACATGGAATTTACCCTAACTTATTTGCTCACGTGGAATGTTGTGAGTTATGGCTTTTAATTTTTCCTCCGGCCGACAATTAGCTTTCGCTTTCTCTTTGAAAAGATTATAAATTAGAAAAAGTGTTTTTTTTTTTTCTTTCTCCTTCTCTTCAAATGAGGAAAGTATATAGCAATTTTCCTTTAGGAAAAAAAAAAAAAAAAAAAACAGCAAGCCACACGACTTTGTATTCCATTATAGGTTTAAAGTTTCAATTGGGATATGTCCATGAAAAGGTGAAAAGTAAAAGACACTTACAAGTGGCAAAATCCTTTCATTTTACACTTTTCTTTGCCAAATTCTCTCTCCTGTGCTTTTTTTTTTTTTTAAATTTATTAAGGTCTAGTCATTATTAAAGATGGTAAACCTAAGTTGGAGGGGTTTCAATTTTTCATTAAAAAAAATGAAAATAAAAGTGAGAAAAGAGAAGAGAAGGGGAGAATGAAATAAAATAGCATTTTTACTGTAAATAATTGAATTAAAGAACAGATTTTATAATATTTAGAGTAAGTAATAGTACAAAATAATTATTTACCGTTATTTACTTCATATATTTTTAAATCATTTTATTTACCTTTTTAGTTTCATAAAAATACTAATTAGAAAAGAGACATCTACATTCTCAGTGGGGTTGTATATTATTTTTTTAAGTTTTGTAATTCATTAGCACTACTTATATTTGAAATCAGGTTTAAGTTTTCTACTTAAACGTTACATTTGAATTCCAGACGTTCATAATTGGGTTCTTCTAAGGAGAAAATACCTAAAAAAACACAAATTTAAAAAACCGTTGCATCAACATGATACAAAAACTTAACACTAAATTACCATGATATAAATTAAATTAAAGTTAATTATAATTCGTATCATATTAGTAAAGAATTGAGAATTTGTATCGATAGATAAAAAAAAAAGTTATTTAGGTAATTTTTTCTTTTTTCCTTTCTTCTCCTAACCACCCAGTCTTAAAGAAGTCTGGGCCTACATGTTTTGTCAAAAGGCCCAAATTCTTTTTTAAATGAAAGCCCAAAAAGCTTAAACACAAGGAACGACGAGATTATGGGTCTTTCAGTGGGCTAACCTTTTGTTTTTGAGCCCACGCCATTAAAATGTTGGAGGAAACTTGAACAAGGCATGTTAAAATTCTGCCACTCCAATTGGTTAAAGATTTCTGTAACTTCAAAGTATTAGTCAATGACCCAAAAATAAAAATAATAAAAAATTTTCTAGTTACGTTGACAACCAATAAATTGTTATTATTACTTTCAACTTTCAAAATTAAACGTATTCGACATAAACGTTGGTTCAACTTAGAGATGTCAATAGTTAAAGTCAGGTTACCTATTAGGTACCATGACACATGAATATTTGGGTCAGGCATGGTGCCACATGAGTTGGTTAACTTAATTAAGTTAGGCCAAACACGACACGAAAGGGTAGGCCGGGTCGTGCTCATGTGTTTGGGCACACTGTGCTAACACGACACGAGCACAATTGAAGCATGGGAAGATCCCTTGAGTATGATGGGCTAGCAAATTAAAAACAACTCTTCAGTTTAAAAAGTAATGCTTATTGTACTGCAGGTTAACTCAGATAAGTTTTTATTATAATGTCTAAGGAAAAATGTGTGTTTAGGTAGATGCCAAACATATACATTCACTTCAAACGATTTCTTTAAAAATTAGTAAATATGAATGTTGTTATAGGAAAATTTTAGAATTTCAGCATTCAAAAAGAAGTCTACTTAAAAATAACTTGAGGGCTTGATAGACTTTTTATGACAGACAATTATATATGCATTGGAATGGATTGACATGTCTAAATTCCTCAAACCTTAGAATAAGTACAAACACGATACATGAAATTTTAATGGGCTACACCTAACATAAAACGAAACATACTCGAGTTTAGACGATTATGGATCAGATTGACACAACATGACTTTTTTTTAATGACACAACATAACTTGATTGACATGATCTCATACCACGGATGGAGTGATCAATTCAACCTTAATTTGTGAGACTAGACGTGTCGGTTGGCAAAGATATATGTAGAACATGATTTGTTATTCATACACATAAAAGTAAGTTGGTTAGCCTATCACTGTTACATATTGGAAAAGCGAGTTAGAAAAACGTACAAAAATATTGGAATAATAACCATTTTGCGAATTCGAATAATAGTAGCATAGAAATGCATGTTTAGGCACACCATCGATGCTTACAAACATCAACATCAATATAATGCGCGCGAGTCTTACCCGTGAGTCCCAGACTGTAGAGTATTGTTCTTATAAATTGCAAGGCCGTAAAATATGTTAAGCACAGGAAACAAAAAATACGTATGCACGGCAACAGGATAGAGACCTGGTATTTCATCAAAATGTACGGTTAAACAGAAAATAATAAAGCAGATCAGGAAATTTACTGACAAGCAAAGCAAAGGGTTGAAGAGGGAGGGGCCGCATGTATATAATAATAATAGTTATAATAATAATAATAATAATAATAAGAAAGAGAGAAAAACATATATTAAGAAATAAGGTTGAACACGAAAAGCAACCACAAAGTCCAACACATGACAATTATCCCGATTAAGGGGACACCACACTGCCTCCCCCCTCAGATTTTCAGATGTGGGGGCTTGGGACGTGGGGGGTCCTCAATATTGACAGGCTATATATCTTTTTTTTTTTAATCTTTTTCTTTTTTATTTTATTTCATTTATCAATATTGTGTGTGAAAACATACAGGAATATCAAAAAAAAAAAAAAAAAAACTGATAGTGCGAGTTTAATATTAACGAGAAATGAGGATTTTAAATAATATATAAGTATCCATTAATTTTATTCTTAATGTTATTTAAAAGTTATAATTTAATAAGATTTAATTATTTCATTTTTTAAAATTTTTTTGTGATTAATCTATCTCATATTTATGTGCTTTCTTGTGTGTCCGTCAAAAAGAAAAGAAGCAAAATATATTACTAGAATCCAAGGGAAACAAATATCCATATCTTCGGTTTTGGATTTTGGGTATCAGATTTTGTGAGGGGAAACAAATATGTCAGATTTTGTGCTATATATAACTCCACTCTCTTGACAGCTAGCTTGAGAATATCTCAGCATAATATATATATATATATATATGCACACATGTATATACAACACCTCCGAATTCCAATGTATTTTCTCGGAAACGCTGGTTCCTATTTCTAAGATTAGAATAAAATATAGCCAACGTGTATGTCGGCCCGTGGAGCCCAATAAAAAGAAGGGTGTTTTTCGTCACTTATTTTTCTCTTTGGGATTGGTTACAACTTACATGGGGACAACAAAATAAAGCACGTCATTATTCGAATCGACGTTTTGTAAGAAAATCATGTATAAAATTACTGTAGATTATGTTATGTTATTTATTTGAGGAAAATATATCTACACCCTTCGTGTAGTACGTTTCACCACTTATAAGTCAAATAAGATATTACATTGCTCCACAATTTAAGGCTTGAGGACATATTTAGATGTGTGTAGGCATATTTATTAATTAGGAAATGCATTAAATATTTTTGTTCCCACTTTAGCTTAAAGTTGATTAAAAAAAATCTATGAGTTGTGATTTTTTGTGTAACTTATTTTGAAAATCACATCTAGTTTTAAAGTTTATTCAAAAACACTTTTTTCAAAAGTCATATTTTTTTAATTTTGATGAATAGTTCTTTTAGAAACTATAAACTCTTTTGATAAATATCATCCAGACACTTATCAAGAAATCAATAAAGCATCTTCGTAAAGGCTCTATCAAATATATCCCTATAGTATAGATAGTATAAATATTTTCTGATTTTGAAGAGTATAACACTTTTAGAAAATATAAACTTTTTTAACAGATCATTTAAAATACATCTCAAGAAATTAAAAGTAGTTTCGTAAAAACTCTGTTAAGCATACCCCTTATAGATGTCGAGATGTTAGGATCTTACAATTGTTAAATTCTTTATATTTACACTATCTAATAATTATCTTTAAGTGAAGTTTTAATGCAAATGCTAGCTAGTACTACTGTAGTTCATGTATACATCTGCATGCACAGAATCAAACGCTGTAAAGTTGTAATATATATGTTGTTGAAATAATAATAATAATAATAATAATAATAATAATAATTAATAATTTGAGAGTAAGCTAGCATATTCCATACTAGGCGATAAAAAACTGTCTTGTTGAATCATTTCTTTGTCATTGATCACTTTTTCATTGATCACGCATGCACGCGTCCATGGCTAAAAAGGATCCAAAGTGTGACAGATGGCACACTATCATTGCTGGGGATATCATATCCCACGTGGTTCGGGCTTTGAATCACGTGGCCCTGGCTTACACTGAGGACAAAGACATTGAGTACTATTTTGGATGATGCCCTAATAATGGAGCCTGTGAAATTCTTGTCCGTTCCCGAATGCAACAGGACCAATATATGGTGCCATTTGAGTTGTTCTCCTTTTTTTGCGTCCAACCGTGTCTCTGTGTGTGTGTATACATACATATATATATATATATATATATTTACATTTATTTTTTGTACTGCAAAAGATGTTAGTGTACTGCGCAAGACGTTTCGATCACTAATAGGCTAATTACAAAGGATAATTATGATAATTTTCATGTTTTAAAAGTTGATTAACAGATAAAAAGTTGGGTTAATGTGGTCTAGAAACACACCGTACGAGTATTGTGTTTTTTAAAGGTCAAATCCAAATTTAACTTAATTATTGGTAAAAAGAAATTTACATTATACTTTTCTCATTTCATGATCCAATAGGATTTTTTTTTATTTGAAAAGAAAAAAAAAACTAAATACATAAACTCTAATTCCAATATTTAAGTATTAGTCTAAGTGATGTATGATTTGTCATTTTTATTGATAAAATTTTAAAATTAAAAGATTATATCTATTATTGTAAAAATGTAACTCACTTTCGTCATGTGAGTTGGTACTCAAAAATTAGATTATAAGTGGTGTCCCTAACTATACTTATTTGAAGAGCAAATTAGAATATCAAATTGTGAGAGAAACACTATAAAAAAAAAAAACTTTGAAAATTGTCTTGAAAATTCTCCGAGTAAGTTTTTTTTTAATTAAAAAAAAAACTTGATTATTACGTGTTTAATAGCAACAAAAAAGGAGAGTTTGCTAAATTATAATAGAATATGCTAGTGATGTTCACGTGAATGCAATGTCAAATTCGGCCTTCTAGCAAATTAAAATAAAGGAAAAAGTCTATGAATAATTGAAAGCATCAAAGCCAAAGTTTCTTCTCTCTCTCTCTCTCTCTCTCTCTCTCTCTCTCCATCCAGATGATTCGCTTATAATTCTATATAAGTAGCTTAATACCTTAATTTGAAGGTGTGTCCAGATTATCAATACCAGATATAAAAACACACATATATATCCTCTAAAAACCTAGCTAGCTAGCCATAGAAAAAGCATATATTTATAAATATATGCACACATGTATATACCAATATGTCGCTTTTATCTGCGTTTGCACCTGCACCTTTTATTGGCTTCTCGTTCTCTTTTTATTTGCCGATCTTGACTGGCTATATTTGAGATCAACCAAAACCTCAAACGTCTAAGAAACGGCAGTAAGACGGAGGAGCTTAGCAAGAGGCGCAGGTGCATATGCAGGTGAACGCCATCTTGGTTTCCACAAAACTAAACACTCCTCTCTCCCTTTGCAAAAATAGAACCAGATGCGGTTTGTTGGGCTAAAAATGTGAACCTTGTAGTCTTTCATATTTCAAAGGGGGTCTTTTTGTTGCTGATAATTAAGCTTTTTACATTCGAGGTGTGACTCTTGATGTTCTTTGTTAATTTGTGGTCACCGGCTCCGGATTTCATTCTTCCCTTGGTGGTTGTTAGATATGTCTTCTTTTCCCTAATACTAGTTCCCCATGATTAGAGTTTTTTCTTTTTTTTTTTTTTTTTTTTTTTTTTTTTTTTTTGGTAATTAGGTTTTTCTTTTTGAATTTTACTAGTAACATTTTTTTTTTATAAGATCTATTATATAGAGGCTGATTTTTGAAGGAGTACTGGTTTTTACTGTTCTTTATGGCGTCGGTTTCTGCTTGTTCTTGAAGTTTTCTTTCTTGTTTAGTTGGTTCTTGTTGATTGGTTTTTCTTGTTTAGGTTGTTTTTGACTCTTTACATTCCTTTTTTTTATTTTATTTAATAATGTTGTGGTGAAAAATTGACATGAGATAGAATAGTTGGGGGATATCAAATCTAATTAGAATGTTCAGTTTTTCTATTGATATTGTTGCTCTCTCTCGTCACTTATATTTAAAAAAAGAAAAAAAAAAAAAAAAACTCAAACTCGCTGATCATCATGATGATCAGTACTACGTACAGTTCAGTTTTCATTCTTTTGCAGATTCTTTCATCTTTTCAATCAAAAAGTTCGAGTAACATCATATCTCACGTGAAACCGTTGTTCATAGACTGTGCCATAATATCACCGGTAACAGGTAATAAATTACTTTACACTTGAGCTTAATTTGCTGTCATTCTGTTTTTGTCTCTCTCTCCCTCTCTCTCTCCTCTCTTTTTTTTTTTTAATGTTATTTTTTTCCTTCTTCACATGTATGACGAACCACACTTTGACTCTTCCTAAATATATACAATGATTAAAAAATGATCTATATTTAGAGAAACAAGTTCCAGAAATTGTTCCAACTTTCTATGGCACAACGGGGCTTCCCAATTAAGGTAACGAACTAATGTCCCCAAATCTTTTTTCACTATGATCTGTGTTTAGTATGTTATGCTATATAAATGTGTGTGTGAGCGTATACACGTGCGTGTGGGTATGGTTTTGTGATTTATTAGTCATGTTACAAACAAATTTTTTTTTTTTTTTTTGGTCCAACCTAATTCCCGAGATCCCCGCAGGAATGATAAAATATAGACCGTATGATCTTGGATTGCCTGTGTTGTCTCTAAATTAGTCCTTCAAAATCTTAGTATAGAAAAAATGTTAAATATACAACCCCAAATTTTAGTTAAGGAGTGGAAAAAGAAAAGTTGAAAATTTTGCAGATGATGAAGGAATCAACTAATTAAACCTCAATGATTTCAATTTATATTGTATATCCATTAAGGAGAAAAGTACGTAGGTAAGCTTGTTAATTTTATGTAAATATTCTTTTTAGAAAAATAAGATGATAAGTATGATAAAAGTTTCGTATGATCAGTTGCTAAACTTGATTTATGGGTTACACGATAAATAGAATATATATGGCTTATTCGTGATTGTTTTCCTGATTTCCGATTATTTTCTTCAGAATTCCTTGTTAATTAAATAAATTAGAATAGTACTCTCCAGATATTGATTTTAACATCTGATCCTGTTTAACTCTTACAAAATCAGTACAACATATATAGTCTTCATCTAATAAGAAACAACTGCTTCATTAACTCATTATTTTAGGTTCTTCGATTCTCTAATTTATAGGCAAAAAGTTAAGTGTATTATATAGATCACGTCAGAAGCTGTAAGATTATTCAGCACAAATATCCATATTAATACTAGTTGCACACAATTAAAAAAAAGAAGGAAATTAAAGAGCAAGTTTATATAATTAGCTAATGCATTAAATTAAAAAGAAAAGGTAAATTAAACTTGTCTTGTCTAGCAAATTGTCCTTTGAACTTTTGATAATTTTGGTATATAACTTACTCCTTATACTTAATTAATGGTCTTTTAATGGATTTATTTGATTAAAACTACTCCTAGCTAATTACAACCAAATGAAATAAATGTTAAGAGAATCTATTGACTCATTAGTCCGCATTTAGTCTTTTGATCTTTAAAATGTGAAAACATATAAGCTTTAAAAGAATTTTGATAAAACTAATATTTACTGGTTTTCATGGGACTTACTCGTTTTCCCAAAGGAATCCAAATACATGCCAGATTTTTGACACTTTTTGAAATTAGAACATACTTATTAATGTCTTATAAAGTTAACACCAAAGGAATAAAGGTTGCAACTTTCTTTCACTTCACTTTACTCTTTTCATTTCAGTGGTTTAGATTTCTGTTGGAATGGAGTACTTATAATAGTAGGTAGATATTGTAGCTTATTTTTGTTTGGAAATTAACCCGGCACCCTTGCGTTATCTGTACATGCTGTGTGATTGCCATGCATTGGTGCCTTTTTCATGCATTTTCATCTGATTTTCTTTATCTATATTTAGCATAGCTCAACTTAAAAATATGTCCATGCACACATACACCCACACATATTTGTGTGTGTGTGTGTATATATATATATATATGTGTGTGTGTGTGTATGTATACATAATGCTGTTAACTTCTGTTGTTTGTTGATTTATATTACATGGTTCGGAAAATTTTCCGAAAGGAAAACAATTAGATTAATTATATACGTATTTAATGATATATATATATATGTATGTATGTATGTGTATACGCACCGTATTTTGGGCAGTTAACCTTGATTTAGGTGATTTGTGTGGAAGAGTAGGATTTATGCGATAATAATGGGATGAATTTGTATCAAAGAGAGTAGATTTTGATTATTTCTTTGAGAAAGAGGAAATATAAGCGGTGCTGCACAAGAGGAGAAGGGTGATCGAGACCGATTTAAGGCCTAGCTAGGAGCATTATTGCTCGAAAACCATAAGAAATTTCTAAAAATAAATAAATATCAACATATATATATATTATTATTATGTGAGAATATAATATTATTATTGGTTTATCTCTCAAGAGCTTAAACTTTTAGGATAGATTGTTAAACTAATATAGTTAGAGAGTGAGATCTTGAGTTCAAATTTTTACAATTGTACTATTTAGCCCTTTAATATGATCGCGTGTTGGGGCTTTAGGGCATGTTTGACAGAGTTTTTATTTTTACTTTTAGTCAGTATAAGAAGAGAAGCAAAAACTGTGACTTCTCAATAAGTATTTGGAACCAAAAAGCTTATGAGATTAAAATGATCTTTAAAGTTTTCTAATAAATGATAAAAAAAATATTAAAATAAAGTTTATAATGTCTAACTTCAATTTTGTTGTAAATTCTAAAGTCTACTTAGAATAGCGTTTACTAGAATTCGTATTTTTCAACTTTGACAGAAAATATTTTTGAAGACTGGAAACTCATCTAACAGATCATTTAAATACTTTTAGAAACTGGTTTTAGACCTAAAAAGCCAAAAATAATTTTTAAAAAGCTCTATCAAACATTCTCTTAGTATGTTTCGGGTTTCATACGCGGGTTAAAACTTTCTGTTTACTATTTGGGGTTAATTTAAGAAACCATATTTGGGGTGTTATTATTTGCATCGTCCGTTGTTGCACCTGGACTTCAAGTGGTAACTTAGAGTAAGCTAGCTTGTCATTTAAAAATTGATAAACAAATTAGTGATCTGCGTTGGAGTCCTTTGCTGTAAAGTACTCCTAAACAAAAAATACTCCGCACATATATATATATATAAAGATATCTAAGCCTGTAGGTTTGTAAAATTGCGAAACTCCGTGTCTTGATTAGGATTGTGGATGTGGGAAAACAACAAAACCAGCCCACCTAATTAATAAACAGAGTCCTATCTTAATTTAGTTTGCACCCAAGTGGAGCTTCCACGTGGTTTTTGTCGTATAAAACTGTTTAATAAGGAGCAAAATATCTTTTAAAGTATTAATTGCCTTTCATAGAGTCAAATATGTAGTAATCGATATTGTGAGTATAATAATCTAATGGTAATGTCACGGTTAAGTGTTGCTTAATGTACATATTTTGCAGCTTCCTTATTATCAGTATAATTAATTTGCTGATTTGGTTATCTTCGTTGGAGTTGACAAGGTTTCAGCAATCTTGTGTTAGACTTTCGAGTTTTATTTTAGAAGGTTTTCAACAAGGCATACCCGAGGGTTGCTTAAACACATAGCTACAACTTAGGTTCTTTTGGATAGCCCTTCTTGCCATTTTAGTTATATTTCATTTTTATCGCTTTTTTTTAGTTGATTTTCTATATTTCAGCGTTTTTTTTTATTGAACTCTGCCATTTATAAATAGTATATATTATTATTATGCTATAATCATTTTAAATAGAATTTTTTAGTAACATATTTCAGTGGAATTTTAAAGTTGCTTTTTCTTTTCTCCTTAAATATAAATTAGATAGTAACCAAGTAACCAAATAAGATATAATAGATAAATCACCACTTTGATAGCAAATACCATTTCCTGTATGCATCTAGGCACTTCTTCATTGGCAATTTTTTTTTTATTTGTTTTTTCCCTGACTTGTTTTTCTAACTTCAGTTTCATTTCCCATTTCACATCATTTTTTTTTTTAATTGCAAGATTCATTTGCATAGCTTTTAGAAAATGATACGTAATTGGCGAAAAAACTTTTATTTCAGAGCTACGGACATACACTCTTCAATCATGACAAAGTTCTGCTTTATTCCTCATGCTCATTATAGAAGGTTCTCCATATTTAATCCGTCTTTATGAGTGTAAACCATCTTAATCTGCCAATTTCTGCTGCAGAGCTCCAGTAACAAAGCAATAACACTGCAAGTTTTAATATGGTAAATCATAATTTGGAGCGGACTTTCTCAATGAGCTCTCTTCTGAGGATTTTTCCGGAAGCAGATTTGGGGACACTGTTTATGAATGTCACTTTCCGCAATCTTTTGAATGGCGCAACCTTGTGTTCAAAATGAAGACCAATTAGCCCATTTTTTGTAGCTAGAAGAAGAAGTTTGTTTGCAAACTACCATATTTATCGTACCTGGTTAGCTATAAATTTCTGCACATCCTCTTCAGTCAACGAGCTGTTGGGAGAGCGAACAACATACGCAACAGGTACCTCTCCCGCTTCATCATCAGGAAATCTGTCGGCAACCCCGCATTTAGGAATGTCTCAAATTGGCATATGTTAAGCTAGTAATGTAGGCTTTGTGTGTTTAGAATTATAACTTACGGGATGACAACGGCATCTAATATTTCGGGGTGAGAGACAAGCAGTCCTTCAAGCTCTGCTGGAGCAACCTGGAAAGGACCAAAATTACGTAACGTTACAACTTCAAATTATCCTTATTAAACGCTGAATACTCGACATGGTAATCAATTTAGGCCATGGTTTGCTGTCCAAGTTCCAAATAATCGACTTGAAGTACAGAAGAGGTTTTCTAGAAGTCCAGGAATGTCAATAAATTGATGCCTTGTTCTACGTCAATTTTTATATTTATATTTATTTATTTATCATTTTTTGATCCTTAGAAAACATATGGATCTGGAAAGTGAAGAAAAATTTATTATCCATACAAGTAAACCAAATCTCATTTAGCTAAACTGGCACAATAAAACGACAAATTGCTGGATGTATTGCTCTGTTTCAGATGATGCACTTCACAATATGAACTAGAATTTACATTGAAACAATACAGAATAAGTGCCAGAAAACACAGAGTGCAACAAACATAAAAATTCACCGATTTACCTGGAATCCTTTATACTTGATGAGCTCTTTTATACGGTCAACGACAAAAAGATGTCCGTCTTCATCAAAGTATCCAAGATCACCTGTATGCACCCAACCTTTATTGTCTATAGTCGACTTTGTCGCCTGTGGATTGTTGAAGTAACCTGCAAATGGTTTTCAAATGATGAGAGTTACACATTCATCGCAACAAGATCATGATGACAAGAAACATCTAGAAACCCTGGCTTTACATTTAAATTAATCTTATATATATATATATATATATGTATGTATGTATGTATACACACACACCTTGCATCATATTAGGCCCTCTCACCCATAACTCCCCTAACTGATTAGGAGGGAGAGGCTTCAAAGTGTCTACACTAACTATCTGAGCTTCAACTCCGGAAACGAGCATTCCAGTTGAACCAGTATGTCGTTTTCCTGCTCTTGTGTCCTCCACTGAAACAATGCCACAGGTTTCTGTCATACCATACCCCTGAAGAAACAAACAAGTCACTTTCTAAATCAGCAATGGAAACCTTTGAACTCCATTTATCCATATAATAAAATTTGAACATGAATTGGCTTTCTTCCTCAAGTTATCCAAAAATTCTTTCAGGTAATCCTTCAAAGCATCTCAACACCCAAAGTAGCTCCGAGTTACTAGATTGCAACTCTGTCATCTTGTACTAAATTTTTGTGCAGGTATCTACACTATTTCAAAAACATTTCTAAGAAAAGCATTTCAAAGAAGTCATATTTTGAGTTTTTTGACTGAAAAGCTCATTGAAGGGCCAAAATTCTTATGAGGAACTATTCAAACACTCTAGAAAGAGCTTTTACATTCAAGAAATCTATTTCTCAACAATTTAACTCAAACCAATTCCAAAGTTTTTACTTCTAAATATCCGTATCACAGTCAATTTTCTACCTTTACACTATTCAAATGTTTCCTTTAACAAAAACTATACAAAAGACAAGTTTAATTTGAATAAACAATTCAAGTTTTTACATTTCAATACAAACATTCAGTTTGAACGAACATTCAAATGCAATCTATGAGTCCAGTTTATGATATCATCATAAATCGAGTACCAAAAAGTACCTGGGCAACAACAGCTTGAGGAATAATCTTAGCACATTCCTCCATCAATTCTTTGCCCAGAGGCGCAGCCCCAGAGCCGATATGCTTCAACGAAGACAGATTGTACTTCTTCACCACACTGTTCTTCGCCAGAGCAAGCACCACCGGAGGCACAACCCACATGTGAGTGATCTTATACCTCTCCACCGTCATCAGAATCTTCTCCAGCTCGAATCTAGCCATCGAAACGATGGCGTTTCCCCTCTGCAGCTGCGAGTAGGTGATGACGGCCAGCCCAAAGACGTGGAACATCGGCAAAACGCAGAGAAACACGTTGTGCATCTCCTTGGCAAGGTCTTGGTCCATGGCCACCATTGTAGACGCTGCTATGAAATTCCCATGAGTCAAAACCACTCCTTTGCTCGTCCCCGTCGTCCCGGAGGAGTACAAAAGCACGGCCGTGTCACTTTGTTTGATGTTGACCGACGGAAAATCTGAAGCAGACCCAGAAAAGTTCACCAGATCATGGAACGTTAAGACCTTTTCCGGGACAGATTTGTGTTTGGGACAGAGCATCACCGTCGGGAGACCAAAGCCCTTGACTTTCTCCCACAATTCGGGAACTGTTATGATCAGTTTGGGATTGGAGTCCTTGACTTGTTTGGAGAGCTCCGAGACGGTGTAGAGCGGGTTTGAGGTGGTGGCGATTGCGCCAGCGGCGAGAACGCCGAGGAAGCAAACCGGGAAGTGGATGGAATTGGGGGCGAAGATGAGAACGATGTCGTTTTTCTTGATGCCCAGATGGAGGAATCCATGGGAGACCTTGACGACGGTGGATTTGAGCTGAGAGAAGGAGAGAGTTTCTGAGGAATCGGCGTCTATGAGGGCCGGTTTGTGGGGATAAGAAGAAGAGTTTCGGAAGAGGAAAGAGACCAGGGAGAGATTGGGGTCTTTGGGAAGGACGAGAGGTGGTCTGAGAGACCTGAAAATGCCGTCACGTCCATACCCAGATTTCTCCATTCGGATTTGCGTTTTCTGAAGAAAAGAGGAAGTGGGTGGTTTTTCTTAAATCAGTGAACAAGCACACAAATCAAGGCGTTGTTTTGATCTTTTTTTCGGTTTGCTAAAGGGATAGATCACAATGATTCTCTGGCGGATGGGGTTTTGTCATCGTGTGTCTGTTTCCGTTTCTTTTCTGACTTTCGTAGCCCAAAAAAAGAAGAAAACGAGATTCAAATAAATAAATTATGCAGTGAAGTATACAAGAGAAGAAGACAGTTAAGATGACTTGTTTGGTTTGCAGTACAGTACAAACACAAAAGATTGAAAAAAGTGTTTTATAAAATAAATAAGACCACAATAAACTATTTGAGAGTCATTTTCAATAATCTCTGTGGGTATAATTTTATTTTAGGTCGTTTAAATTTTATGGGATGACATAAAACTAATATATATGATTTATTGTATATATTATCACATAATATTATAGAATAAGTGAAAAAAAAAAAAAAACTAGATAAAGTTCCCGATGTTGTCCCCGCCCCCCGCCTCCGACGACCTCCTAGCACCCACCGGCCCCGGACCCATGGTGTCCCCGTCAGAAATCACCTTCTCCTAGGCAGCCACACCCCCCCCCCCCCTCCCCAGAAATCGCCTTCTGGCAGCCACCCCCAGACCTTCCACCGTCGGCCCTCCGACCTAAGAAATAGCCCCCACCCCGGTGACCTTAATCGCTCCCCCACCCACATACCTGCAATTTCGCCCCCCCTTCCCCACTGTTCGGTGGTATCAAAATTGTGCCCCCCCCCCCTCGGTGCTCGGCGACGTCGAAATGCCCCCCCTTCACTCGGAAACGACAAACTCGCCCACCCCTGACGTCCTCCTGAGTTGCGTGGTTTGATCAGATATCGCCATGAAGATCGCCATCACCAAGGTCAAACGAGGATAAGAGTGGCAACAGAGAAGATAGAGAAAGAGGAGAGAGATGAGTTTTTTTTTTTTTTTCTTTCTTTTTTAAAGGAAAAAGGATAAGAGATTTGGTATAACCAATCTCATATTTACACAAAATTATAGTCCTAAATTTTAAAAACAATTTAATAATAATCTTGAATGAATAATTATTGATGATGTATTTCAAAAAATTCTATCATATATTCTTTCTTTATTTAAAAAAAATGAAAAAAAGTGTGTTTTGATTTTTTTTTTTAAATTTTCTTACACATTAGATGACATAATCGCATATGTCATACACGGTGTTCGTATGCAAATGCCACAACAAAAAGATAAAAAGACAACGTTTTTAAACGTCAAATCTCGCTCTAGATAGTAATTAATTGGGTGCTGATCTAAAATATAAGCCAAGTAATTGTGAAGGTGATGGCATTCTTTTTTAATTCATTTATCTTTTTATTTATTTATGTTTTTTTTTTGAAGTTTAAAATGGAACTTTATTCTTGGTTTTGGTTGGGAATTAAATTAGGTGTTGATGTGAAACATAAGCCAAGAAATTATAATTTTGTTGTGAAGGCCATGACATTCTTTTTAATTTATTTATCTACTTATTTATTTATGTTTTGTTCGAAGTTTAAAATGAAACTTCATTCAAGTCAAAAATCATGTCTCGAGTATAAATAAAAACATTAATTTTAGTTTTAGATGGCAATTAAATTGGGCACTGATGTGAAACATAAGCCAAGTAATTGTAATTTTGTTGTGAAGGCGATGACATTCTGTTTAATTCATTGATCTATTTATTTATTTATTTATTTAGTTACGTTTTGTTAGAAGTTTAAAATGGAACTTCAATCAAGCCAGAGGTCGAGTATCGAGTACAAATAAAAATGTTAAATTTGGTTTTAGATGGTAATTAATAAACTAAATTGGGTGTTGATATGAAACATAAGCAAAGTAATTGTAATTTTGTTTTGAAGTCCATGACATCCTTTTTAATTCATTTATCTGTTTATTTATTTACTTACTTATGTTTTGTTGGAACGTTAAAATGGAATTTCATTCAAGTCAAAGGTCGAGTCTTGAGTTCAAACGATTTACTCGGTGACTTCGGTTTTTTGTTTTTATTTTTTGTTTTATTGATCCATCCTTTGTATATATCAATGGAATATTATATTTTTATTTTTTGAATTTGAATTTGTGTTAAGTGTCCCAATCCATATATATATATATATATATATTTGATTATTTTACATCAGTATGACCCGATTATGTTTGGTACTACTCCATCCCATTTGCAATCCGAAGTAAAAAGCTCTTATATTCACTTTTATACAGAGTAGTGTACGAATTATTACTTGTAGAATCTTTTGATTACAAGGTTTTTTTTTTTTTTTTTTTTTTTCAGGTCTTTTTAAAGGATACTGATAAGAGAACATATGCATGTATCGGGGGGTCTAACACCAAATATTTGGGGGTTCAAAATTGACGGAAAACATTGTCTTGATTCGATGTTGTATATTTAAGGGGGAGGACACACAAAGTAGACTTCGTGATCATCCGCTTTTCTTAAGCATCACGCTGGAGTTTGTGACTTTCATTATAGATGATACGTAAATAATTCTCTATTTGCCAATATTTTCCATCCCATAATCAAAACAATACAAAACAAATCTACGAGATCCATCCAAAGCGCCCCACCATATGAATTAGGTAAATCTCGAATCAAAGGCCCACAGACATAGTCCCGAGGTATTGGTGGTACTGATCAATAGAAATCGAATCTTAGACCTAATACTTCTTGAAGCACTAAGTCCAAACTGATCACCACTGCACTAACCCCCTTGGGATTGTTTGATCAATGTAAACTATCAGTTTAAAATTTTTTACCTATCCATAAGATAAGATTAAAAATACCCATAATATTGTGTGCCATTACAAACATATACAAGTATATATTATTTTAATGTTTTGCAATCACAGGTAAGAGGATTTTTGCTCAAGAGACACGAAGATAAAACCAAGTCAAATGCCCATTGGCTTAAATTTTTAAGCTATTTGCATGCTTCTTCTGTTCCAATTTGGAAGGTACGTATATACACACACACATATATATAAACTAAACCTCATGATGAGTGTCAATTTATAAACTTTCTAATTAAGCTTTTACAGTAATGTCTGGGTAAGAGGGAATTTACATATAGAAATTATTATCTCATTCGAACCTGAATCATGAGTCAACAATCCGGAGAAACGTAGTACTGGGCAAAGGAATGAGCAAAGTAAAATGAAGCGTCGTTTACTTTTGTTAAACATATACGACAACAAATGAACATGTCGTTTGAAAAAGACAAAAAGTAAGCTTGCCCACGAACTATGTGCGTGACAAAATATTTGTTTTTTTAATACATTTTTCTTTTAGGACTATTTTTAAAAATGTTCCCGAACCATACACTTAACTTTAAAAATTAAAAGGTACAATTTTGTCTTCCTGAACTTTTTTTTTTTTTTTGGTTAAACTTGTCTTCCTGAACTTTGTTCCTTTAGCAAGGATGTCCGTTTGTGAACTCTTGTTATTTGGAGTAATTACTTAGAATCATGAAAAAGAATAGTAGGAAAAAAAAGTGCACAGTGAACCTTTTAAGAGCTTAAAGAAATCGATGAATTTACTCATTTAATATATTTTGTATGATTTTTTATTTTAAAATATATCATGTTTAAGAGCTTAAGAAGTAAATCTAGAGATATGTATCATATGTTGATTAGGGGGTAGGAAATTTGTAAAAGGGTGTCTATTAACAACACTCACGTTACTTTTTCTACATCATTTTGAAGTAAATTTATTATTGGGGAAATCTGCGGTAGTCGGTAAAGACCCTCTGAGGGGCTCTACCGATAAAGCATTTTTTTCGACCGTTAAGATTTAATCGAACGACTCAAACGTTAATAGTGTACGATATTTATCATACACCTAACCTCACATAATCATTCCCACCTAAAATCTTCTCCATCGCCTGTGATCTTTCCGCCACCGGTGACTCATCCTCGACGCCGGCGACCCAACTCCGGCCCCCAGCCCCAGACGCCGGCCGTCGCTCCGGCGACCCCATTTTCTCTCTCTTCTCTTCCCCTTTCGCGAAATCGCCGGGGATGGGGGTGGCCGGGGAGGGTGGCGGCCGGGGGGAGGGGGGTCGTCGGGGGTGGGGGTCGGCGGGAGGAGGGGAAGAGAGAGAAAGGGGAAGAGAGAGAGGGGAAGAGAGAGAGAATAGAAGAGAAAGGGGAAGAGAGAGGGGGGTCATCGGGGGGGGGGCGTGCCGGGGGAGGGTGGCGGCCGGGGCTGGGGGGAGGCCGGGGGTGGGGGCCGGCGGGAGGGAGGGGAAGAGAGAGAAGAGAAGAGAGAGAAAGGGGAAGAAAGGGGGGGCCGTCGGGGGGGGTGCCGGGGGAGGGTGGCGGCAGGGGGTGGGGGGAGGCCGGGGGTGGGGCCCGGCAGGAGGGAGGGGAAGAGAGAGAAAGGGGAAGAGAGAGAAAATGGGGTGCCGACGACGACGGCAGGCGTCTGGGGCTAGGAGCCGGAGGTGGATCACCGGCGTCGGGGATGAGCCGCCGGCGTCAGTCGCCGGCGGCGGAAAGATCACCGGCGTCGGAGAAGATTTTAGGTAGGAATGATTATGTGAGGTTAGGTGTATGATAAATATCGTACACCGTCAACGTTTGAACCGTTCGATTAAATCTCAACGGTCTAAAAAAAGCTTTACCGGTAGAGACCGACAGAGGGTCTCTACCACAGTCACACCCTTTATTATTAATGATTTATTTATTTATAAAATTACTATAAACGACAATTACTTTTTTTTTTAAATACTATTCACACACCTATTTTAGAATTTCAAAAAGGAAATTCGATTAACACCTATTGATGTACTCTCCTACACCTAAAACAGTCTTGAGTGATTTCAATTTTATATTAAAAAATGTAAAGAAACAAATTAACACTAGCACATCTCATAGAAACATCATTTCCAGTGAGAACGAAAAAGTGTTTTTCTTTTTCTTCCTAGAGTAAAAGTAAAACAACTGAAGAGCATAAACTAAACGGGGGAAAACAAAAAAAGAAGAAAAAACTTATTTTTAAAGAAGGAAAGTCTCTGATAGAGCTTTATTTATATATCTTATCAGAATAACTCATTTTTAAACTGATAAGATGTAATTAAACGGCTGAAATATTACTTATATATAATAATAATAATGCACCTTATTTTATACTAATATAGATTAAAAAAATTACAAAATAAATTTTTTACAGGGAGGTTGGGGGTCTCGTCGTCGACGTGGGGGGGGGGGGGGGGGGAAGGGTGGGCACAGGCAGATTTGGTCAGGGTGAGGGGGGTTCCGTTTCCAACGTCTATAGGGAAGTCACCGATATCGGGGAAGGGGGTTGGTCTTTTTTAATTTTTTTTATCTATTAATCTATACTAATATAAGGTAAGATGTATTATAATTATTACATATAAATAATATTTTAATCATTTGATTATATGTTAACGATTTAAAAATGAACTCTACCGATAAGATATATAAAAAGAACTCTACTGTAACAATTAGAATAATAAGAGAGAAATGTTTTTAAGACCGTATTGATAAAACTCCACAAGAATATAGAGATATGTTTTTAACGATCAGTACTAGCTATAATGATTTAGGTTTTTATCAAGAATTTATCTGATTGATTTTCTCTCAAAAACAAAAAAAAGAAAGCCCAATTCTTTGAGCCTTGTATATTGGAAGAAAACAAAAAAATATATAGCCCTAATTCTTTGAGCCTTGTATATTGGAAGAAAACAAAAAAATATATATAATTTGAATTTCCCGTCCTTAATTAAAAAAAAATAAACAAAATACTTTACTTTTGAACATGTATATCCAGATCCTTTGTTGTGGGAGATAATAGAAAAGAAAAACTGTTGTAAAAAAAATGAGAATTTTTTTATTGGTTGGTGGGTGAAAAAAGAAAAGGAAAAAGAAAAATACAATTGAAGGGACTTTTTTAGTCGCAGACATTCTCAATGTAGAATATGAAAGCGACTTCTACGTTGGGGTAAATCCAACTTTACGCCATTGATAGGATAAAAGTTTACCCCTTTAAATTGAAATTGAACGGTTAAAAAGGGTTAAAGACCACGTAGCTAAAATACGACCTCCTCATCATATAAGCACCTTTATTGTCAAAACTTAAATAAACAAACAAAGGCTAAAAGCTTCTGTAGGTCGTGAGAGTCGCCGAAATTAGTTGCAGCGGTGGAAGAAAAAAAAACCAGATCCAACAGATCTGTTTGGTGGTTGGGGGAGAACACTAGTTTCGTCCACAACTCCACGGGGCTCCGCGATGGACAAAGAGGGGGACAAGATGTCGACAGTAATGATCACACGATGCCTTGCATCTCATGCCCGCCTCTGACGACAAACACAGAGGAATCAAAAAGAGTTTTTTTTTTTTTTTTTTTTTTTTTTTTTTTTTTGTTATGAAATCTCATGTAGTTGGATACACAATAAAGTTTGTGTGTACAGAATATATCTAAACCGTTTAAATCAAATAAAGGTTAAAATTTTTTTACACGATTAATAGGGTGAAGCACCCTTACTACATTGGGTGCAAAAAAGCTCAATTAAAATTGTAAAAAACTTGTTGAAAAACTCGAAGGCGTGGAAAAAGAAAAACCGTAAAAAAGGGTCGGTCAGTAGACTCGCTGGTAAAAATTATGTCCAATCCAACAGAGAGTAGGAAGCAAAATAACAAAAAGCGCGTGACAGCAAAGCATTGTCCCGAGATGGGAGTCATATAAAAGGCCAAAATCACAAGGCAGAGTCTAACCAGGAAGAAGATCCACACTCTCTCATTGCCCGAGCTTCTTTTGATAATCACTGAAAGGTAATCACTTCAATACCATTCAATTTCTTCTCTCCATTTCTCCTCCCATAAATCTTCTAATTCTATATTCCATTCCCAATGGCTTCCTCTTCAATCACCACCACTTTCTCACGCCTCTCCCTTCTCCGCCTCGCCTCAAAATCATCATTTTCTTCTTCATTCCCATTTATCCCATTCCTCGCACCAAACTCAAAACCAAAGGTCTGCCCATATAATTCCCCAGCTTCCCAATTCATTTTTGCCTGTTATCTCATCTGGGTTTTCGTTTTTTTGATTGGTTTTTCAGGATTTCAATCGTTTCAGAGTGTTTTCGATGGCTTCCGAACCGACAGAATCGCCTGCCAACAACCCAGGACTTCACGCCACTCCAGATGAAGCTACTAAGGGTTACTTCATGCAACAAACAGTAAGTCGATTCGATTTTCGTTTTCTGTCTGCAAATTATAATGTTTCATTCAATATTGATTATCGAAAAAATATTTCGTTTTTCAGATGTTTCGAATCAAGGACCCAAAAGCGAGTCTTGACTTCTATTCTCGTGTGCTGGGCATGTCGTAAGTTTATGTCTTTGTATCTATTTTCCTCCTCAAACGTGTGTGGAAATTAGTTCTCTATTGTTTTGGTATTGTACTTAATTGATTGAGTGATCAGTTCTGTGTTTGATGAATTAAATGGTGATTTTTGAATTTGCATGTTTTCTTTATTACGATTTAGGAATTTGTTGGTGCATATAAAGACCTGCATCTACATAGACTTCGAGTCGTTGATGAATATTATTGGAAATTTCAGGTTACTAAAGAGGCTGGATTTTCCTGAAATGAAGTTTAGTTTGTACTTTTTGGGATATGAGGTATAAATCTATAACATCTGATTTACTGAAGTAAAATCTTGTCACTGCCTCAGTGGTCTAAACTGTCAATACCTAAATTTGCAAATTGCAACTATGTGTGGAGTTTTCTATCCTGCCCTGTCTGCATTGTTCATGCTGTATTAAGCGTCTTATTAGTGTAATGTTTTTTGACTTTCGGTTCTAAGTTTCTGAAAGGTCCATTTTCTTTTGGTTCCTTAGATTTCTGAGTGTTAATGTTTATCTAATCTAGGACCCTGTATCGTTTCCAACTAACGCTGTTGATAGAACAGTTTGGACCTTTGGTCAGAAGGCTACTATTGAGTTAACACAGTAAGACCTGTAATCTTCAAATTGTTCTTTCTTAATCTTTTAATCTTATGTTTTGAGGCTCAAGGTTTTCTTACAGTTTGCAACTGTTAATGCTTTGGCAGTAATTGGGGTACTGAAAGTGATCCAGAATTCAAAGGATACCACAATGGGAATTCAGAACCTCGTGGCTTTGGTAAGTCTTAAAGTATTAGTGATTATTTTTTAGTGTATATGTTTTTGGCCTGTATGTACATAAATAAATAAAAACACAATTATATACATGGTACACGTGGTTTTACTTAAATTTTTGATGAAATCAGGACTTTGATCTCATCAAATATAAAATTTTCGAATGTACCTTGGCACATGAACTTATACCTGGACTTGCTAAATACTTTTCAAAATTTTATCTAGATGTTTTTCGGTAATGTTTTCTTTCATGGATGAGCAAGAACCCGAAGAGAATTCCCCATTTTGGTTGAGGATACTGGGTCAATAATATAGTTGCATTGTCTCAAATCATTTGAAATACTTCCATGATATAATGTCCTGAATGTGTGAAACTCAGATTCAGGCGCTTTATGGTTGTTTGTTCTGGGTATTTCCTATTTCCTAGTATTTGGAGTGCCTATTGTCAATTAGAATGTTACCAGCATCTTGTTTGCATGACACATCGGATGGAATAAATTTGATTATGAGCTTAATCTGTATGGTTTACTGGTATGTTTCATTCAGGACACATTGGCATCACCGTTGATGACACATACAAGGCATGTGAGAGATTTGAACAGCTAGGGGTGGAATTTGTTAAAAAGCCGGACGATGGTAAGACATCTTTTATAATTGTGTGACTCATTAAGCATCATGAGGAGTTCCTTGAAGTTTGAACATCATTGCTGGTGCTTGTTTTCAAGTGCTTTAATTTTTTTTGGTTACATGATGTCGAATCACGTCATATGGTTCTTGCCTCTTGCCATGATTTTGTTGTAGTGAAAGGGGAAATTGCAGTTGTTCATGTGAATTGACGATAAAGTTGGATTTCAATTGAAATAGCTCATAACTTTTCGTATTATTGTCGTTAATAGTGTGACTGTCGTTTTCATCATTTATCTATACCATGTCGTTTTACTTTTTTGTCTTTTTTAGTATTAGGTGGTGTTTTCACTTCTTTTCATTTTCGTTTCCAATTTGATGCATTTCTTATTCATGTCTTTGCGTTGTTTGCTCCTTTGCTGTTATTTTTGGTTTCATTGTCGTTTACTTTGTTGTCGCTTTTAGCCTATTGTCGTTTTTGACTGATGTGTCGTTTCCATCTTTTTTTAATCGTTTTTGAATTATTGTGTTTTCCTTTGTCGTCGCCCTTAGCTTCTTGTCGTTCATGATTCTAGATGATGTTTTCGCCATTTGTTCTATTGTTTCTTAATTCATAACCTATCCGTTTGTCTCCTTTGTTGTCGTTTTTTTATTAATTGCCTATTCTTTTTTCATGTTTTAATTTCTGTTGTCGGCTCGTGGCCTTTTTGTTTCTGTCGTTTTTCCTTTATTTTTGTTTTCTAACTTAGTGTTTTTTTTTTTTTTTTTTTTTTTGTTCTTGCTTTTCCTGTCATGTGTCTTTCTTTTTTTTTTTTCCTTTTTCTTTTTTATTTTAGGGAATGACCATTTCGTTTGTAAGCATTTTTTTTTTCCAGTCTAAAAGCTCATTTTCGTTTATTTAGTTAGGTGAGGTTTCTCTTTGTCGTTTTTCATGTTTATGTCGATCTCTCCACGACTCCCCTGATGTTGTTTGTTGTCGCTTGTTCTTTAACGCGTGGTTTCTATTCTGTTTTACCGTTTTGTATGTGATTGTCGTTTATTCATATTTGGTGTCGGTGTTTCCTTTATTGTCGTTTTTTAGCTAATGGTCTTTCATTGTTTTTAGAAAAATGCTAAAGAGGTCAACTTTAATCCCAACTTTTAAGTACCAACTTATGTGACATATGAGTTGTCGTTCTCCTGATTGTGCTGCCACATCAATTGATTGTATCCATTAATGAAAATATGTTGATATGATCAATATAGTTTTTTTTTTTTTTTTTTTTTTGCTGGGGGTGCTAAGAATTGTAGCTTTTTATTTACAAAGCCTTCTTTGTCCATTTCTTTTTATTGTATTTGTCTATGTTATTATTGTCCTTGATTATTTTCGCCGTCCGTTGAATGTCATTGAAGTGTTTGTTTTCCCGTCTAATCTGCCGTGACCAGAAAACAACATATTTAGATCAATTGCAGCAAACTTAATTGACGTAACTGATGCCTGTTCGATCAAAATCCAAGAGGATATCTCCTTTTTAACAATTTAAATTAAAAGAAATAGATGACGGGTCTCTTTCTTTGCGTTAAAATCATTTAAAATATGTTTCTGATCGCAGGGAAAATGAAAGGGATAGCATTTATCAAGGATCCTGATGGCTACTGGATTGAGATCTTTGACCTTAAAACTATTGGCCAAATCACTTCTGCAGCTGCTTAATGACATCCTACCAAATCTTCTCGTAAGCTGCTTTCGTTCGTTACTGTTTTAGTAATTAATCCTTAATTCTTAAGCGTACTTAACTACTCCTATGGGATTATCAATTATGTTTACCAAATCCTTTAGGTTCTCACTAATCGTACATTGTAATCATGTATTAGGTGATTAAAGTACTTGATAGATGCCTCGCTTCTTTTTTGGTCTACCCTTTTGCTCAATTCTCTTTCACCCAATTTTCGGTTGATACATATTAATTATAATAAAATTTTAGCGTTATATATAAATCAATTATTTGTTGAATGAATGTAAAAAATATATATATATTAACCGGACCGATACGACCTGCGGATTGAAGACCTGTGGATTGAAGACTCATCCTATAAATATATGTTTGAGCATTGTCGTTGGCAGTGAACGTACTTTTTTTTTTTTTTTTTTTTTTGTTTTTGAATGCAGGGAATAGGGGAGAGGGCAATCGTGAAAACAAAAATATAAAAACATGGTTTTGAATCTGTCCTTGATACGCAGCAGACACTGATCTGAGAGCGTTTGGATTGTGTTCGGCACTTTTTACTTCAATGCATTACTACTACCACTACTATCAAGTAGCCCCCTATATTGGCTATTGAGATGACTGTTGTATGAGCTTTAGCAAGTAACCCCTTTGATTTTATCTTCACAGAAAATCTTTTGTCTTACTTTTTTGTGTTCATTTTGACCGTCCAGTTCTCAGGTTCTTAATTAAATAAAAAAACTTGGTGGGCTACCATAATTCTCTGGCTCTTCAGATGTGAGGAAAATATAAATTAAAAAAATAAAAAATCTGCCCAATGGTTCTTGCTCAACTGGTTTAACTAAAACATAGAACAAATAACTAACCTATTGGCACTATTTTACTATTGAATTATTTAATGTATGCCCTTGAATTTTTGAACTTTCATTTTGTTTTCAGACTTCCAAAAACTCGCACTTTGTAATAAATTTTGAGTTTAATCTCATTTTATTCCATCTATAAAAATTTCATTTAAAAATTGAGGGGAAAAAGAAAGAGAATTAATATTATTAAGTTTAATCTGTTTATATTTTTGCTTTAAAAAAAAAAAAGATCATGTGATTATATTTAACCTATTTTTTGGTCAGTTTTTAGTTGAAAATTTTGATATAAAGGATAAAGTGTTTAAAATTCATGAGATAAAATGAAAGCGATTTTAAAATTCAGAAACATAGATAAAAATAATCGTTACTATTTGTTCATGAACATATTAGTTATTGAAAAATGGGTAGTCTATCTTTTTGCTTTTACAATTTTACCCCGAACTTCCTAACCACTAATTTCCTAGCCTCATTATCCACTAACATGAACCTGCCGTAAAAGTGGAAGCAGTGACTATTCGACTTTTTATTATGGGTTTTAATAAAGTGTGATGTCAAGTTCTTGATTAACCCACACAAAAATTAAATAAATAAATGAATGAATAAAAAGTTCTTGCTTTTAACAAAAAGAATAGGAAAAGAAGTTGCTGACATTTTTTCCGTGTGGATATAAAGTTGGAGAAGAAACACCTAATCCATTACAATAAATAAATAAATCATGTGTAAATGACTGCTAATATTCAACACCTTAAAGGTTAAGACTATATTATATTTAATTCATGTTAATATTTTATTAACGAGCTGATTAATGGGTCACAGACAGTGGTCAAAGCGATACAAATTGGAGGGCTTTGAAAGAGGTCCTCCTACAACTGTTTATTGTTTGGAAAAAAGAAAAAGATTACAAAAAATATTTATTAAAAACAATGGAAGGCGGAGAATCGATCCACGACTACAAGTTAACCCGTCCTTTTCTTGTGTGTTGACAACAGATCAGATCATCCTCTACACAACTGTAAAAATTATTTCAAAAATTTTATTAAAAAAAAAATTCAGAAAAAACTGACTTAAAATATTTTTTCTGTCAGACTGACAAGAGGTTCCACACAGCTTTTGACCTTACTTCTTTAGAAAAGACATTCCCAAAAGAGCTTTTCCAATTTCCAGCGTTTTCAATTTAAAAACCCACCTGTGAGAATTCAAAAAAAAAAAAATAAAAGCAAAATACCGTAGCTGGCACCTCGACCAAAATTTTCTCCCACTTTTTTCCCCCTCCCATTAACATTAGCAAGAATTTAGTGTTAAGATTTTAATTATAGTTTTTGAATTTGAATTAAATTATATATTTAATGAGATATTTAAATTATTAGAGTTAAAAATTATAAAAATTTAAAATATATTTAGAAAAAATATATCAATATAAAATTTTTTTATTCATTTAAAATTTTATGTAATTAAAAAAATATCATATTATTTAGATTTATATATATAAAGTTATAAAGTTTTAAAATTTAAATTATAAATCTATATAAATAATTAAATTAAGATTACTTTTTAAAAATAAAACAAAAATTAAGCTGTAATTAAATTATATTTGTTTCTTTCTCCCAAAGAACACGGAAAAAAAAAAAAAAAAAAAAAAAAATTAAGGAGTTTGCGGAGAGAGAGAGAAGTTGGGGTGTGTGTGTGTGTGTGTGTGGGGGGTGTGAATGATGAAAATTTGGAGGCAACTGGAGAGTCATTCCCGACGGGGATTCCCTGTCACTTCAATTAAATATTTGGCCATTCCTTTCTTCTGTTTCAGCCACGACCTGACACTTTCAGTTTCACTTCACCCTTTTGACACCTGTTCATTTTTCTTATCTCATTCTGATGCCCTTTTAATTACTTCTTCCTTTTATCATCATCATTATATTCCAATTGTATATATTTACGTACACATATATAGATGTACCACTCACGTTTCTAAAACTCCAGATCATCGACAGTTAAAAAGATAAAATTTTTAAATATAATTGATTAATTTTTAAAATATTAATTATTAATCTTTTTAAATTTTTTAGAAAAAAAATAAAATTTAATATAAAAATATATAGTTTAAATTTGAATTAAATTTAAATACTAAATATAATCTCAGACTTTTATTTTCTTCAAAGTATAACCAGCTGTACTTTGGTCGTAAACTGAACACACCTCTTTTATCACTCATCCTGAATTTTCCCTCCCTCAACCATGCAGTCTTATTTAATATGGATATCACCACAGATGTCAAAATCAACGAGTATTTGCGTTAAAAAAAATTTACAACACAAAACACATAATTACTCCCAACATATATCAGATAATGATTAAAATTCATACTAAATAGAAATTCATATTGATAGTGTAAAATAATTAAAAAGATCCTATCGGAGAAATTTTCTATTTATTTAATGGTTGGAAATGATAAGTAAAATAGAGATTGTTAGACAAATTTAAAAGAGTCTAAAATGCTAGTTTGAAGCTTATAGTACTCTAATTTAAAATCATACATATCATGTGTTTTTGTTACACTCTGTAGTGAGTACATGTAGCAAATTAACACAAAAATGGTGATAAGAGCCTTTTAAAGAAGAAGACGATAGCTAGAAATTAGACCATGATTGACAGATAAGAGGGCTAGGCGAGACAAAGTTAATATTCTTAATGTCACAATTACATAAAAACAAAGTTTAAAGACGTTCTCTTTTTTACCTGTCATGTGGTAGTTGAAACACACATGCATTTTATCAGATTTCTGTACAAGGAATTATATATATACTCTTTTGTCAAAGTTCACGAATGGACATTTATGTTTGACAATGATCACATATTTCTTTGTTTTTTGTTTTTTTTTTTTTTGGATTTTGGTTATTTATTTATTTATTTATTTATGTATGGCTTGGGGTTGTCATTAGTTAATTGCCTGCTTTTCCATAAAAAAAAAAAAAAAAAATAGTTTCAACTATTAATTGTTTTACACATGTTATATATGAAGTTTCCCTAAACCGTACTAGTTTTCACTACTTGTATTGAAAAATCAGTAGTTTACCAATTTTTCTTTTCATTAACTATTTATTATTTGCTCAAACTTGAGTGATAATTACAACTAATAATTCTTATAATGCATAATGTCATGCGAGAGCCTTGGCTATATATATATATATATATATATATATATATATATATGAACATGGGTTTCTCCAATCTTGTTGATGATTATGGTCAGACAATGAAATATGCGCTTGAAAGACAATTCATGGGCCACTAGGGGTTCAGCCAAATATTTTATTTATCGACTCGGAGACTGAGATTATGATCAATAATATAATCTTTATTTATTTTAATATTTTAAAAAATATATATATTTGAGCCCTCACAAAGCTCCAAAAATTTCCAGCATCAGAGCCTTTGTTTTCAAGGTTTTGATAAACAAGTCCTCAAGTCTGACTTGGTTTCCTTTAAAAGATTCTGAGCATAAAAAAAATTATCACACAAAGCATTTGTCTGAGTAAATCACCTCCAAAAGTTAGGAAAAAGAGAGTACACTCTATTTTTATTTTTTATTTTTTTTTATATATGAAAGAGGGAGTGTACTTCTAAACTAGGGTAGGATTTTTTATTTTTTTATTTTTTTATTTTTGCTCATTTGCCCTCCACTAGGTGTCGGCACTATTCGCTTCAAGTTTGCTAAAAAATCACTGCCAAAAATGTTTAAATTAAAATAACATGAATTAATTAGTAAAGAGAAAGAAAGAACTGATAAAATACAGAAAACAGTTCATTATTTAGTTCATTGTTTAGTTTGTTTGGACATAAGATTCTTGTTCTCGGAGGATGGTAATTGGTAACTAAAATATATTAGAACTTTTCTTGTTCTTTTAATTCCTTTCTAGTTTTCCTGACAAATTAATCCTTGATTGTTGATGCAGTTGAGAACGTACAAACAAATATATTTATATATGTAGATATATAACATCATCGTCATCATGACCCTGATCTCACCAGGTCCCGAGAAGAAATGCACAAAATTAAAAGAAGCTTTACCCATGTACTGTCAACAAAAAGATCAACAAATGTTTCATTTCATCAAAACACAGAACCCCATGAACTTAAATAGCTCTCCTCTTCTTTTTTTTTTTTTTTTTTTTTTTTTTTGCTTTTGTAATTTGTCTCTCTGATCTCGATCTTTCCCCCCACCACACGAGACTCACACGACCGTGCCCCTTACCCCGTCAAATCTCTCTGAAATTACTTATAGTCAGTCATATTCTCAGCAAAATATAAATATATATAATATAAATACATATATATATATATAAATATAAACTAGTAGTACTAGAAGTACATGACCTTCTCTTGCGTCTTGTTTTCATCAACGTTGAAGAAATTGTTAGACCCATTAACAATAAGGTTATTACCTTGGCTGTTACTAGTACTACTACTACTAAGCAGCTGCTTCAAATCCTCAAGAACATGGTATTGATCCAATGGCCCTTCTCCAAAACCCCCATTTGACTTCTGACCCCAAAGGCTCTGATAATTACAATCATAGCCTCCTCCATAGTTGAGCATGAATCTCTGGCCGATCATCTGGTCCTGAAACGCAGCAGCACTGCCTATAATTTCCTCTTGCTTGATCTGGTAACTGCAGCTGCCTTCGGACGAAGTACTGCAACTTCCTTCGCTTCCAAACATGAGAAGATTAAGATTACTATTCTCTTTCAGATTAGGATATTCATAACTGTTGTAACCAACCAAGTTGTAGTGGTCTTGTGTTTGGAAACTGAAAGAGGACAGGTTTGTGGAGAACAACGTAGAAGAAGAACAGTTGGGGTTTGATGTTATCATGTTTGACAGTTGATGTTGTTGTTCTGATAATCTGGTGCTGATTGTTGGGGTGGTGGTACCGGTAGTGGTGCTGTAGTAGGCGGTAGAGTAATTGGGAAAAAGCGGTTGAGAGAGTGAGAAAGATGATGATGAAGAAGGACTACTGGTAGTTTCATGGGAGGAGTTGTGAAATGGAACTGGGAGTTTTCTCTGAGAAATATTAATGTCGCTGTTGTTGTAGTGAATATTATGAAGAGGATTGACAAAACCCATGAGCTTCTTCTTGAGCTTGGTGTTCCAGTAGTTCTTGATATCGTTGTCAGTCCTGCCTGGCAGTTGAGCAGCTATAATTGACCACCTGTTGTTGTTTAACATGTTTAAAGTCGTTTGAGAAACTTCAAAAAAAAATAAAAAATTTCCTCTACCAGCTGTTAAGTGATCATTAATGTTAGATCCAGACTTGGCATGCATGCACTAGGAATTAACCAAAAATAGCCGTTTCTTTCCAGATAAGATGAAAGAAAAAAAAAAATTTCTTTTCTTTTGGGTGATTTTCGTCTGCATTTTTATTCAGAAATAAGTGTACTTGGCCAGGTGAAATTATGAAGAAAAATTGGTCTAGAAGAATGAAAACATTGCACAAAGAAGAAAAGGGACAAAAAAATAAGTACTAATACCGGCTACCGATGTTGGCAAACAAGGTACAGATGATTCTGTCTTCCTCGTCTGAGAACTCGCCATGTTTAATGTTTGGCCTGAGATAGTTCAGCCATCTCAGCCTGCAGCTTTTCCCACACCTTCTAAGACCTGATTTAATCCCAAAAAGTACCAGAAAACCAAACATTTATATGTACATAAACAAGGATAAGTACACATGAGACCCTCAGATATGTATACATATATATATATAGAGAGAGAGAGAGAGAGAGAGAGAGAGAGAATATGCAAGATACATATAGATATATATATATATATATATAAATGAGACCCAGAGAGAGAGAGAGAGTGATAAATGATAAAGAATGATAGTTATAATTACCAGCTTTTTGTGGAAGAGCAATCCAATTTCCACCAGTTCCATACTTTTCAATGTAATCCTTAAGCTTTGAATCTTCTTCTGGTGACCATGGCCCTTTCTTCACGTTTGCCTTGTCACAGCATGGAGCTCTTCCCATCTCTCTCTCTCTCTCCTCTCACTTTCTCTCTCTGAAAAGAAACTCTTATGATCCCTTGGATTTATATCTTCCAACCCCTTAAAAGGATCCAAAAGATCTTCACTTTTCTACTAATAAAAATTTTGGTGGAGAATAGACTGTGGTGCATTGTGGCTTTTCTCATATAAATTATATAGAAGGGTTTGCAAGTGAGCCAAAAAAGATATATTATATGTAAATTATAAAAATATATATTATGTATATGTTACTTTTTGTTAGACATATACACAAGTCAAAAGGATAAGCAATAATTTTTGTACTAATAAATTATAATTTTTAAGATTTTATTTGGTATTTAAGTTTAATTTTAATTGAATTATATATATTTTTATCTTAGTTTTTATATTTTTTAAAAAAGTTAATAAATTTTATAATTAATTTTTTAAAAATCAGTTGATTTTAACTTAAAAATTTTATCTCCAACCAACGAATCAACCTCATACTAACTCTCGGAAATTAATATCATTGGTTGACGGTATATATAGCTAGAACTTTCCAACTCATGTATGTTTGGCTTCCCACATCAACCTCGTTCCCAGTCTTTTCCTTCTCACAAAAAAGTCTTGCTAATGAGAAAGCCATCGGGGTTTTTATTTATTTATTTATGTTTATTAATAATTTAATTTTGAATTGATAGCTATAGTTCTCGGAAATTTTGACGTTTTCTCCAATAATACCTAACTATTTTTGTATATATATGGCCAAGTAAACATTACTTATTAGACTTGAGCTAATTGAAATAATATATGTGTGTGTGTGTGTGTGTGTATAATTAAGGATATATATTTATGTAAATGCTTCTGACTTCTTTTATAATGAATACCTAGTAGTAGTAGAAGACAAAAATAAGACAAAATTAAAGAAACCAGAACACCATGTGTGTGTGTATATATATATAATTTCGAGCTCCATATTTAGGACTTCTTGCTTCGAATTTTGACAAATAAAATTCGTCGTAGTTTTCACGATACTTATCTAGCTAGCTAGAAAATCAATGTAAAAACAAAACTTTTTAATGTTCTTGTCGAAACTCTAACAACTCTTTCCAAAGATTTCATTTCAGTTGTATACGACTTGGAATCAAACGCTATTATTTTTAGATCGCAAATAATTAGCCCATATCAAATCAGTCTTTTTTTTTTTTTTCCCCCTTCGCGGATTGACAATTCGCTCACAATACTCATCAATAGTGATCTGAATCTCCAGTACTACTGTGCATGAGATGTATCAAAAGCAAAAAAAAAAAAAAAAAAAAAAAAAAAAATCAAAGTAATTGATGAGAATGATCACATTATATATATAGATGGGCCCATCCTAGCTATTGATCAGATTCTTTTGCCTTTAAAACTCATCTCATCATCATCATCAGGTGTGCTTAGGTCTCATGACTAATCAATGCCATCTTTGGAATGGCGTTGACGTATCATCTACACATGTAGATATCTATATATACGTAATTATATTCTTATATATAGCTATTGCCTAACTTGTACATATACGCAAACAATCCTCCTACATACAGATGTAGATATATCATATATATGTGTGTGTGTGTGCTGGTCCTGTATCTAGCTCCATCATGGTGTTTTTTTCCCTCGGGTTTCCACGTAATATCGGAGGGAAGACCCTAACTATTAATGGATTTTTGGGGACATAAAAAGTTGAAGCTGAAAATTTTAGCTTGTTCCCAATTTTGTGACAACATATATATAAACAGGGAAAAAAAAAATGAAAAAAGGTTTCCGTGTCTTATGTGAGCCTTCTATGTACTTGACTTTCTAAATTGGCTGTTGCGCTAAAAACTTCACTTCTTAAGGATGTGAAATGCTTTCCAAAATAAGAATATAGCTGTTTATTTATTAGCTATTTTAGCTCGAAAAAACTAAAAGTAAATCTGTTAACTTAGCATTTTTTTTTGGCAACTATTAGCATGTATTTGGATTGCAAGTTCAAACTTATGGTCTGTTTGGTAAATGAGTTTGAGTTGAGTTTTTGAAGTTGAAATAGTAAATTTTGTTAATTTTTGGGAAAAAGACAAAACTTGAAAAAACTTGAGTGTTGAAAACCAAGCTTGAGCTTCGTTTCCAAACTTAAGGTTTTTATTTCAGTTTTTATCTTTTTTTTGAAAAACCAACAAAAAAACATAATTAGTTTTTATAAAGTCAATCAATTTCAACATAAAAATTTCATCTCAAACCCTATTCCAAACGATCCCTTAATAGAGAGGCTTTGGCATTAGTTTATACGGATCAAGATCACGAGTGATTTGAACCCTTAACTTTGACATATCTACTTTTGTTCGTCACCAGTATTTAGTAGTACATTATATTTTTATAGCTAATTGCGTTTATTTAGTATAGTAACTGCTATTAGGTGTGTGTCTTTTTTTTTTTTTTTTAAGACAGAGAAAGGGATAGGCATTGGGCCTTTTTAATCATTGATTGTCTCTCTAATATTTATTTTTTATGTCATTTAAATTTAAAAACTTGACCACGTAAATAGGAACTAGTAATAAAAATACTTAAACAATTGAATAAAGTGTCAAAATTAAAATGGAACGGCAGCTGTTAAGACATAAAACAGGATATTAGACTTGAAATCCTACTATAAAATTAATGTTTTTAATTATTCGTTGTAGGTTAAATGCATGCTACAAATTTCATTAGCCAGGTACTTGCCAATTTCATTAGGTGGTGGGCATGTTCACTGCTATAAGTTTGAAATTTACAATATTTAAATTTTGAATGAAAACAAAAAATTGTTTAATGGTGAGTAGGCCATTTTTCACTAGTGGATGGCTAGTCATCGTCTGAAAATTTAATTGTTGATTACGACGTTGTCCCTCCAAGACAAAAAGGTGCGCCTTACCGCATTTACTAAAGTAAACAATAAAAACAAAACAGCTTAAAAAAAAAAAAAAAAACACACACACACACACACAAAAGAAACCAACAAAAAAAGAAAACACAGAGAAAGAAAAAGACATTTTTATCCTCCCTCTCTTTCCTTTCTGTTTACTTATACTCTCTATAAACATTTAGGTTTATTTGATTGGTCCATTTAACTTTAGCTAAACTATATTTTTTATCTCAATTTTTATTTTTTTATTTTTTTTAAAAATCAACAAAAATTATAACTAATTTTTAAAAAATCAATCAATTTTAACTTAAAATTTTTATTTTCAACTGACAAACAAAATACAGGCTTACAATTTGACTCAAATATAATAAGGTAATTATCTATTAAAAGAAGGCTAATATTGTGTTTGGTGGAGTAGTTTGAGTTGAGATTTTTAAGTTTCAATAGTAAATTTTTTTGAATTTTCAGAAAAGACAAAAAACTTTTTGAGAAAAAGACAGAAAAAAAAGTTTGAATTAGATGGTTTGAGTTATTCAACCAAACAAGCCCTAAGACCAATTTGCTAATGTCATTTTTTCAATTAATTCAAAATAGACATAGCAGGTTGGTCCATATTTATCATTTAAAATTCTCCTCCTAAGTAACTGATTTTAGAATCTATTCAATGAAAATAAGATTTACCGAACACCTTAATATGTTGTCGATTTTTTGAAAAATAAAAATAAAAGCAGCCTCTATATACAATGCCAAACGATCTCGTATATGATTGAAAGCGCACCATGCACTTAGACCGGTAAATTTAGTCTATAATTTCATGGAAATTTCAGATTTTGACTCATCCTATATTTTACCAATTAATTAAGGTTTAAAAGAAAGATCTCAAACTTAAATTCTAAGAACAACTTGCAATTAAAAATTAGAAAAGATCGCTAATTAATCAAGGCTAAAACCACTCTTTAAGTCTTCTTCAGTCTTCAGTACTAGCTAGCTAGGTAAGAACAAGATAAGTTTCTTTGTGGGTAGATCAAAGACTTAGCTAGCTAATTTGTAGCCACTGTCTATTTTTATCCTTGAAATTGTCAAATTCAAAACTGCATCATCGTTGAAACAATGAAGTCTTTTTTTTTTTTTTTTTTTTTTTTTGTTATCATTCAACGAAAAATGGGATTATATTATTGTAAGTGAACCGCACACCCTAACGAAGGTTTGTAGATTGTTTGGTTTTAAAAACTAAAAAGAATTCCCTAAAAATAAAAAAAATAAAAAAAGAATTAAAGTGCTAATGAGTACGAATTAAAAAAATCTCCAATTTCAATATACATTCAATTAAGTAGAATGATATACATATAAGATATTTTTGATCCTCAACAACATTAATGTCTGGACATGTACGTATCATAGACGTCAATATGCGAAAAACTAACTTTTTTCTTAACCAACTAATTTGATCAGGAAAAAAAGCAATAAAAGTAGTTTTTGTGATTAGCGAATAATGTACTGAATGATCAGAATCATATATAGGTTATAAACAGAGTTTTGCACCTGTAATAAGTATGTTAGATTTGTTTTTTTTTTTTTTAGAGTGTAAATTGCATGGCTTATATATAGTGTTATCAGATTCAGCTATATAAACGGTTTGATGTGTAATTCCCCATGATTAAATTACTAAATGATGTTTCTTTTATATATTTATTGTTTTTAATGTATAAATGGGAGAGTGAACTACTAACATTAAGGGAAATTAACACTTCCCGACTAGGTCGGTATATCCACTAATAATAACTATAGCCTGCACAAAGTTCTCCACTCATACTATTAATTAAAAAAATTACAGAAATGTCAAGAACTAAAATAAATAATACCGCAGAATCTAATACCAAAAGGAATAGCCAAAAGTGTCCAAAATCTTGCCTTTGAAAACCAGATATAAAAATCAAAAAAGAGAAAAAAACGGTCTACGCTTGTCTTGGAACCAACCAATAAACACAAACATCAAACAAAGACATCCCAACCTAAAAATGATAACAGGGCAAATGAACCATAACTCTCTAGAACCTTCGTCCACTACTACAAATGATCCAACATAACACCACAAGAAACAACCTTACTAACGACAATATTACCCTCCAAAAAAATGTGACACACTTTAATATTCAAGTTTTTGATCCAAACTTGCGTACGCTCTTCCATCTAATTTCAGTGTATATTTATATGTGTAAATACACATATGCATTATGCCATGAGGCATGTGAGTTTTCGCTTAAAATAAATGAGTAAATATTTGAACTTCCAATCACACATTTCTGGCTTCTTGCTTCTTTTAGATAGCATCACATGAACGCAATATTGTTTAATATTATTTTTACACAGTCGATTTATAACCCCAAAAAAAACCCCGCCTGACATTGTCATCGTTAATATAAAATTAATTATTAGCTTGATTATGTCACTGCAAACGTTTATCTATGTAGCTACTACAGTTACATGAATACAAAAATTGTATGCACAATCAATTGATTAACTTAATAGTTATAATCATAACCTAACGGTAATATCACATCTGAATTCATATCAAGATACAAAATTAAAATCCCCCCTCAAATTAAAAAAAAAAAGGAAATAGATTAACTTAAATTAACCAAGATATGTATACATATATAACTATATAGTGATAAATACGTGTAGACGATCATGTGCTTAATATTATAATAATGCATGGAAACCAAACATGAATACGCAGAGTAATCATATGGTAGTCATGACCTAATTACTAACGATAAGTCATGATATCACCTTGTTCAGATTCAACACACACACATATATATATATATTGGGTAAATATAGATTCAACATATGTATACATATATGTGTGTATATATATATATATATTATTTACTTATATATTGTTCTGTGATTACTTAGGACTGTAGTTGCCAGTTGAAGTCAAGCTAGGTCTAGAATCGCAGTAGTACATGTGTAATAAAAAAAAATTTGCCAGAATATATTTTATTTAATCATTTTGTTTAGTAGAGATTTTTTTTTCTATTGTCTGTTCTTCGTATATCGTATGGGTATAATTAAGCAATTTCCTTTTCCTTTCTCTTGTTTTGTTTTGTTTTGTTTTGTTTTGTTTTGTTTTGTTTTTTTTTTGAATATAAGAAAAAGGAAATGGCTTATAACAAATGTAAAGAGCTAATAAGCTAGCCTGAGAATAGTTTTGGATTATGTGTACGAAAAAGTCATATATATATATATATGATCCTATTGATCAAACTTACTTAGTATCCGTTTAGTGTTAAGGCTTAGATTATATAATTTGGATTTATATTGATTGTGTATTTATCGAGACGTTTGAATTACTAGAGTTAAAAAATAAAAAAGCTTGAAAGGTGTTCAGAAAAAAAAATATTAATATGAAACTTGTTTCGTTTATTTTGAAATTTTATATAATTTATATAAAAAAATCATTTTATTTGGACTTGTCCATATAAAGTTATGGACCTTTCAAATTTAAATTATAAAATTATATAAATAATAAAACGAAGAAAAAAAAGATTAAAATTAAATCGTAATTTTAAAATTTAAATTGTATGTCCAAAATGCACGTTTAATATTCAATACTTAGTTATACAGATATATGCATCGTTATTCAATAATTGGTAGGTGCACCGTTTTCGTTGACCTGTGTTATCTATCTAGCTACTTTTAAGGCAATCATTAATATTCAATCCAGATGCTACGATTTTTTTCTAATTAATCCCTACCGTACACACACACACACACAAGTTTGTGTTGGTCTTCCACAGACAAATAATAATGACAAGGGAAATAATTAACCCCAAACTATTAAGGATTGAAGACACAAATGAAAGCTTTTTTATTTTTCTTTGCTTCTTTGCTTCTTTTTTTTTTTTTGGTAAAAATGTTGATACCATTTTTGTCAAATAATATTTTTTGGTGTATTAGTTGGTTCAATTAAGCAGTGACATAAAATTTATGACCTTACTTCAGTGTTTTGGATTATTATCATGCTTGTAAACAAATTATGGCCCCATACTCATCCAGAGCAAAAAGATAAGTGTATACACACACCAAAACAATACAATATTTTTGTTTTCCTATTTTAAATCCAGAATAGTTAAGAAATCATTCATAAATTATGAATAATGATGAATGAAGGCGTCAATTAATTGGACTAATTAAAAAGTTAAAGTCAGTTAGGAATAAAAAGTCATACACACATATATATCTGCAACTTGAAAATGATATTTAAGTCAGTTGGGAATAAAAAGTCATACACACATTTATATATCTCCAACTTGAAAATGATTTATCTCATTAAATAATATTGAACGTTCCTGTATTGTAGATAGAGCCAGAACAGGCTACAAATCGTGGCCACATATATATATATGTATGTATGTATGTATGTATATATTATCCACACCATGTAGCATCTTCAACATCGATCGATTGTGTTATCATATATATATTAAGATCACTCCATTTCCAAGCATTGCTGAAGATTGAGACAAGATGTCTGAGTATTTCCCTTTTTTTTTCTTTTTTTTCTTTTTTTTTTCTCGTATCTGTAGTATTTCTTAAGTAGTACACAGTCATTTATAATACATACACAGTCACATGGGCCATGACCGCACAAAAGAAAGCGTAATACACACAGACAGACATATAAATATATACACGTGTATATTGGTCGTCAACTATCACTACATATGTGTATGTATGTATGTATATATATATATGTATATGCAACTTTTTTTGCCTCTTTTTCTGTTTAAGATGTACTGTATAACGGTTGCACCAAAATTGACACGAGAATACAACAGACAAGCATGAATATTGACAACCAAAACCGGATTAAACAAACAAACACACGCATATATGTACATAAATTTTATAGAATATTTCTATTCAGGAAAGCTGGAAGAAACCATATTTTAGTAATTGTAAGAAGAAGACAATATATATGATGTAAATTAAGGGGTCATTTGGGACATCATTTCCGAATGGTATTTTACTATCTAGATTTTATAATCTCAACTCTAAATTAAACTTTCTCTATATTTTATTTTTAAAAAACTCATACTTTAAAAATACATAATTTTCTCATTTCAAATCGAAATGAGATGATTTTTATGTTAAAATGCTCGTATCGACGAGATGAATAAAACAAGATCTATTATGCATATTTTTCCCGAACATATTTCAAAATTTTATATTATTTTTTATATCACATAACTTTTTCAAAAGTTTTTCCCCCTCAAACACACATTTTCAACTCAACCTTTAAAATAATATTTCCAGATGTCCTCCAAACGGGTCCTAAGATTGTTAAGAGTTTTAAATAATAACCTATCCTTTCAGAGTCTCTTAATTAATTTCTTTTTACAAATTAAACATAAAAAACATATGTATAATTTAAAGTATTGATTTTATAAGGGATTAGTCAAATAATTTATTTGATTAAATGGATAACATCCAAACAAAGAAAGAAAGTGACAACCTAGCAAGCGTTTTCATAATTTATTTGATTAAATGGATAACATCCCAACAAAGAAAGAAAAGTGACAACCTATCAAGCGTTTTCATATCCATTGACTCTTAGACTACTAGTGGGACTTTCTCACTTTCTCAACGGTTGGCAAACTAAAGGAAGAAAATTTTACAAGCCTTTCGTTTCTTTTTAAATGTTTTCTTTTGAATACTGAATAACAACCAATAACCAATTTGACTTAGTCAACATTTTCTCTTTACATTCTAAAACCCACATTTCATATCAATTCTCTATTAAGACCCGTTTTGCGCTCTAATTACTCCAAAAACACCACATTGTCATTGGCTATGTGGTTTTGATCTTCAGACTTCAATCTCTTCCTTTGTTAAAAATTTTGCGTTCAATAATCATGATATTCATTGCCTCTTTACTTAGAAGCCGTTTGGTTCGGTTCACATATTGAATTTCTAATTTTTACAACTCACATATCATAACTATTAGGAATAACTATATAATCAACCTATAATCAAAATTAGCTACATACATCATTGTACCTATTTTTATAATGACAATTTTATATTTTTTTTAGCGGATGAGAATTTTTTGTTAGGATATCAAATTAAATCAAATAGAAAACTACCAGTAGGATTTTATTCTAAACTATTAAATTTCCATAAGATTTTGTTGATTTTAATATGATTTCAACTAATTTTAACGTTAAAAATACATAATTTATGGTTACATATATAATTTAATAGTAATTTTATACTTAATTTCATTAAAAAATACAAATTCGAATCCTCTACTTTAAGTTTTTTTTTTTTTTGGTTAAATCACTATAGAGATTAGATATCCTTGGCTACCTTAAAAGGCTTCTAAGCACAGTACTTTTCATTGTATAATTTGTGTAGCATTTTAATTTCTTCATCTAGACATCCTATGTTAGACATTTTTATTTTATCTTTTTCAAAAGCTATCCTATGTCATACATTTTTGCAACCTTGGAATGAGCAAGAAGAAGAAGAAGAAAAAAAAAAAAAAAAAAAAAAAAAAAGACATGAATCCTAGAAAGAGCAAATAATTACATCAATTTGCTGAAAATGCCCAACGACAAAAAAAAAGAGGAAAAGAGGTCGTTGGCTGACGACACAAGCTGCCCACGGCGTGGAAATATCACTTTCGAGATTCGTCTGTCCACTCCCCATGGCCGCCCGAAAACGTGTCCTTGCCTTCGGCCTCGGGCTCTGGCCTCTGAGTGCCCGTTTCCAAATTTTCTAAGCATTTGTCCCACGTGGTCCCCAGCTCAGGGCGGCTTCCGCTATCCACACGCGCAGATGAACTTACGCTCTCGACGGCGAGTCCACGAGTCCCACGTGAGTCGTGAGTTTGTAACTCACGCTTGTATGAGCGAGTGGAGAGAGAAAAGTCAATCTAGCAATGATCGTGTGGGTTTGGTTTGTAGATGAGAGTCAGATGGGTCAGAACTAATCAATCAGTCAAATCGGAAGAAGCAAATTTCATGGGACCCATTAAGCCAGAGAGTTTTTTTTTTTTTTTTTTTTTTTTTTTAGGGCCTTTTATTAGCTTCTTCTATTCTCTATTTTACAATTTCTAGACCTTTCCAATTAGCTGGTAGTTGAGATTGGTTTACTAGCTTGAAATTTGCACCAAATTTTCTTCTAGGGTGAAAGTAGTTCAAAGATTTAACGAGGACTCCCTTTTTTATTTTTACCCTTTGAAATTGTTTGTGTATTTAATATTAACTAAATTGTTAGTTTTAATATTTACAATTCAAAAGGGGAAAATAAAAAATTATGAATTTTTTTTATTGTCAAGTGAATTTCTAAATGTCTAAAATGGTCTACATATTGGAGATTCAAACATAATTATATATCTTATTCTATCATAATGTGTCTATAAAATCCTTTTAACTTCAAGTTAAAAAAATGATGCATATATAAGAAAATTTTTTTTTTGATGCTTAAGCAAACTTGAAACTTGAGGGTGGACCGATATGATTTAGATATTAAGGGTTTGTTTGATGTTGGATTAAGTTTAAGATGGGATTAAATTTTTAAATTTGAGTTGGTTGACTTTTTAAAAATTAGTTATAAATTTTACTGACTTTTCATGAAAAAATAAAAATTAAAATAAAAAAGTATAATTTAATTGGAGTTAAATTTGAATTTCAAACATAAACTAAAAAAGTATCTCACTTTATGCTTTTGATGCATCTTGGGTAGATTCTATCTTGAAAGATATTTAAAAATTTTGATTATATATTTTCTATTAATTGTAATATTTGAGATGAATAATTACGTCATTCCTAAATTAAAATCTCTTTATTGACATAAAGCAAAAGATTAGTATAAGGCAAATCAATTATCTAGTAGTGCGATGACAATTCCTAGAGTAAAAACAAAATATAAAAATAATTATTGAAAAAGTTTTAAATTGTTTAGTCCAGCAAAACCCTCGTGTAGAATTTCAATGACGTAAAATTATTTTTACATTAATAAAGTCGGAAAGGTTTTTCGGGTGGCGACTGAGGTGAGCATTCTAACTGGTTAGAACTCACCGAAAACAATAACTTTAGTTCACTTAAAAAAAGAAAAATAAAAAGTTTGTTTGACTTCATTTGGCCAAGTGAAAAACAGAAACTTGAATAAAGAAAGAGACTGTTTGACTTTGGCGTAAGAAAAAAGGGGGGAAAACAATGGTTTTAGGAGGGGGATTATACAAAAGGGAATTAAATAACAAGCACAAATAGTTACACGGTCCCGTTAAATTAAAATAGAAACAAAAAGTAACATAATGCCAAAACATATCCCCCACTACGTTTGAAAAGAAAAATGCCAAAGACAATATCTCTAATGTCAATTTTTAAGTAATGATTTATGTGATATATAAGTCATCATTTTCTTATTAGTAAATATATAAAGCATTGACACCTTAATTAATTATATCCACTAATGAAAATATAACACGTGAGTTGATATTTTAAAAGTTTTGATTAGTATTGATGTACTTAACACTTTTTATAAAAAATTATGGGAAAACCAAATCCCACAATCTCATTGGCCCTGGACTCCTTTCCGGGGCAAAGGAAAATGTAAACAAAAAAGGGAACTTTAGAGAAATCTCACGAAATCATGTTTTGAATTGATTTTTGGCATTAAAAAACTTTAATAAAAAATATCATAAGATGCCATTATATAATATTAATTAATTTTAGAATACTAATTGTATCTTCAAGTTACCACAACAAATTAGTTTCCATGTTTAGTGTCGTTTTCTCTTTGTCATCACTTATGTTCCGCTCATTTCTCTACGTAAGTTCTCCCTCTCTCTCATTGTTTCTTCATTTCCTGTCCTTCATGATTTGAAATTTTGCTTTCTTTTTTTGTTGTCGCTTGTTTCTTCTTCTACTTCTTTTGTGATCTTGTAAGTTCTGTGTCGTTTATTATTTTGTGTCGTTTTCGTTTTTATTGTTAGTGAAAGTGGTCACGTGTATGTATGTTGATTCTCTCTCTCCTCTCTCTCTCTCTCTCAGATTCTCATTTTTTCTTTGCTATGTCGTTGTTTCTTTGTTGTTGTTATCAAAATAAGAGCAAACTAACTATGGGCCGTTAGGCCTCCATGTAGGCCGAAATGAAAAATATGGGCCAGGCCGGCTCACATTAGGAAGCGGACTGGACGGTGCCTGATGAAGGAATCCAAACTATAGCCCGACGAGCCACAGGCCAGGTCAGGCTAACCCATTTATAGGAAACTTTAACACTAGTATTTGGAAAAGAGCATTTTGGACACCATGTTAAAACTAAAACTTATTAATTATTTGCAAATTTGAATATTTTTTTTTTTTTGAAAAAGGATTTGTCTTTATTGAAAATCAAATAGCAATAAAATTTGAATTACAAACTTTTTTTATTCTCTCTTTACCCTTCCATTAATTTTTAAAAATATATTTATGGAAAATAAAATAAAAGGTGACAGAATATCAACTTTTAGGGGGGAAAAATCTAACAATACTCTTTTGTTTGTTTTGAAGGTTTTTTTTCCCTTTTTTTTTTTTTTTGAGGGATTTTCCGATTTTTTTCCATTGATTTTTAAAAATATATTTATAGAAAATAAAATAAAACGTAACAGAAGATTATTTTTTTTAGTAAAAAAAAAAATCTAAAAAAAAGTCTTTCGTTTGTTTTGGAGGTTATTTATTTATTTTTTCCTGGTGTTTCGGATTATAAGTATAAAGTTATTACTTAAAATATATATATATATATATATATATAAAGCTATCTTTTAACAATTTGTAGGATGAGTGACTTTTTTATTTTTTATTTTTTTCATATTTTATGAGATTGCATCTACGATCTTTAAGGAGTGTCAGGTTGGTTTTTATTTTTTATTATTTTTATTTTTTATATTATAGTAAAATGTATTTTCTATCAATTTCGTTTCTTCTCTAGTCTATAGGCAGTTTTTTTTAATATATTTTCCATTTTATATTTTTGTCGAAATAATTGATATCTTTATTACCATATGACCATATCATAAGGGATATAATATTGTTATAATGATCTTATCATTATGGTAATTCTTAAGTTTATTTGAGAAAAAAAAAAAAAACTACCGACGACACGATTTTTATGATAATGACATGTTTTATCATTATAGTAAAGACCATATTGATTGTGTCATCAATAAAGGATCAAATATATTCACCAAATATGTAGTTTCGTAATATATTGATCTTGTTAATATGTTATCGACTTAAAATGGATTCATATCATAGTTGTTGAGTCATTATTAAAAAATAAAAAGAAACTGTATTAATTGATTTTAGTTATAAAATCAACTAATAGATTTACATAAAAATTGATAAATAGTAAGAGATTAACTTAAAATAAATGCACAAAAAATTAGATCACTACCATATTGATCTTGTCATTGAAAAAAAAAATTCAACAAAAGATTTCATAATGACGTAATATAATGACCTAACCAATATGATATTGACATATTGAAAGAAAAATTTTAAAAAATCAACAACAAACAACAAAATTTATTCACATAAATGACGAATTATAAACTTGGTTAGCAAATAATCACTATTATGCAATCCATGTAACTACAATTGACACAAGAAAATCGAAAATCTCAGTTGGTATTACCAATTATATTGACTTACTCATTATGCAACAAGACAACATCAATGATTTTTATTTTTATTTTTTGGATAAAAAATATCAATGATTTTATGAAACCAAAAGAAGAAAAAAGTGAAAAATTCGTCAAAAGTGACCATGTGTATATCATAATGACAGGCAATTATAAGAACAAATCAACACGGAAAAAAAATCAGCAACAATAGCATAGACCTCTTGGAAAAAGATCGTTATCTCTCCAAATACTAGTGATTAAAAGTATAAATCAACTTTTAAAAAGAAAAATCTCCGGTAAAGGCAAGCCTTGTTGATCTTCATCTCTACTGCAGCTGAAAAACATCTTCAATGACGTCGACTAATTATCTGGTGATTTGGACCCGTGATTTTTTCCCATATCTATTGCAGTTGGCGATGGTGGCAAGAAGATTTATCATGAGTAATTTCAGGAAGATTTATCATGGCAAGAAGATTTATCGGTACTGCCTAACTCGAATGTTAGTGCCAATCACAACCCGGTTATTTATGCGGGCTGGGCCATGTCGATCCATTTAACTCGGTCTGTAAAATATTTACAGAGCAAAAGAATAGTATGATTAAAAAAAAATATATATATTTCAAGTAGGTGATAAAAGGGAGTATCATTTATTTTTTCATATTTGATTGTCAAGTACAAAGTTTCGTATTCTATCATTCCAAGCAGCTGAACCATCGTAACAGATTATTTTAGTACGAGATAAGATGATTAGTAAAAGCAATTCTGTCTAAGATTAAGTGAAAATAAAAAGTTTAACACCAATTCAGTCTAGATTAGTAACAACAAATGTCATCAGTTTTAAAAAATGGAATCAAGATAGAAGTTAAAAAATGGAAATGAACCGATATCAATTAGTTTAGACCTAAAGACAAAGTAATAAAGCTCTAGATCATCAGATAATTCACAGCGGAGAGGATAGCGATCTACAGGCTATACTTGATTTGGGTATTGTTAGTTTTGATGAGTGACAGGCTCTGCATCAGGTTCCGGTCCAGTTATGTGTACTAGACTCAAATGTTTGGATGCCCCTTCAATTGAGATATCTCAAGCTAAATGTCGATACATCGGTCTCACTGGGATCGGATCATATTGACATAGATATCGTTATTTGTGATGAGAAAGGTAGTATCTTAGGAGCCATGACAAAATCAGTGGAGGGAACTTTCTCTCATTTTTTAACTGAATGTATAGCTCTTCGTAAAGATTTGACGATTGCGAAGGAATTGGAGAGTATTACTCTTGTGGTGGAAACTGATGCCATTAATGTCGTTCCTGTTATTTCGGATAATTTGGACTTCTCTTTGGAAAGTCTGATTCTGGAAAATATTAAACAGTTGCTTACTCAGTTATGGAATCTAGGTGTTTATCACATTCGTCGTAGTGCCAAGAATGTAACTCTATCTTTTAACTAAATTTGGGTTCAATTCCAATTATATCAATATGTGGATTTATGAGACTCATATTATTACCTCTAATGCTGCTTCTTTTGATGCTATTGCTTAATAAAATAGCTCTTATTCAAAAATAAAGCTCTAGAGCACATGACCTCCCTTGTCCCCAACAAAAAAATAAAAAGGGATATGACCTGACTCATGAATTATGATAAATATGGACCAAAATGACCCAAAAAGAGAAAAACGACATAATAACCTCTTCCTTGCGCCTCTACTGGTCAACCAGGACCCCCCCTTCAAAAGTAAAAAATCCAACAATCCGGACCAGATCAGCTGAACTTACAGTTCAGTTCTCAACCACAACGATGAAGAAGAAGAAGAAGACTATCCATAGCCACCAATACTTTCTCTTATCTCTTCTCTTACTCTCTTTCTCATCATCAACGTCTTCTTCTTCTTCTTCTTCTTATTCGTTGATCGGAGAACCAAAAGAACCACCGCCACTTCCGATATTGCCCATCCCGTCGGCTTCGCAGCTCCAATGGCAGATGGGCAAAATGGCCATGTTCCTCCACTTCGGTCCCAATACCTTCACCGACTCCGAGTGGGGCACCGGCCACGCCGACCCCTCGGTCTTCAACCCGTCCCGTTTCAACGCCGCCCAGTGGGTCCGTGTCGCCAAGGACTCCGGGTTCTCGCGCGTCATCCTCACCGCCAAGCACCACGACGGCTTCTGCCTCTGGCCCTCTGCTTACACCGATTACTCCGTGCGATCGAGCGCGTGGCTCCAAGGCTCCGGTGACGTCGTTGGCGACTTGGCCGCCGCCGCCAGGGACGCCGGTCTCGGTCTGGGCCTCTACCTCTCGCCCTGGGATCGCCACGAGCGGACTTACGGAAAGACTTTGGATTACAATGAGTTCTATGTTGCCCAGATGACTGAACTCCTCACCAGGTCACTCTTTTTTCTTTTTATTTGTTCATTTATTCATTTATTTTAAAATATATTCGGTTTTGCAGTGTTTATAATAATGACTGATGATCTTTCTGTTTTATCAACTGGATTTGTGTTATTTTTAATCGTATTGGAGTGTGATTTCTTTGTTTCTTTGATGTTTTACGTGGTTTTGGAGTTGTGTTTTAGATTGTTGTGTGTCTTGTTCTGGGTTGTTCATTTGTTTGTGAATTGTAATTACACGCAGGAGTTATCTGCAATTTCTGTTATAAGTTGTTCGGTTATCTGAATTCAAGCTATGGTCAATTCCTGGGAATTTTATTCTTATGCGTCTTTAACAAAGCTTATCAGTTCTTACCGGTTTAAAGTTTTATTATTATTATTATTTTTTGGTGCTGCAATTTGATTGATAGTTATATTCGTTTTGAGATTTCAGATCATTGAATGGTTTCTTTCCTTTTCTTCCACGAAATCGAATCGCTAACGAAATCGGGTTATATCAACCGATCCAGGTATGGAGATGTCAAGGAGGTGTGGCTGGATGGTGCAAAGGGAGAAGGAGAGAAGGATATGGAATATTTCTTTGCTTCTTGGTTCAGTCTAATTCATCAGCTCCAGCCTGGGGCTATTATCTTTTCCGACGCTGGTCCGGATACCAGGTGGATTGGCGATGAGTCTGGTGTTGCTGGCTCTACTTGTTGGTCTCTTTTCAACTGCAGTAATGCGGAAATCGGCGGAACCGATCCTCAGTGAGTCTTGGTTTTCCTGCATTGCTGGTTCTATATGATATGTAAACCATGGACATTCCTTCATTGTTCTAGTTATATTTTCTATCTAAGTGGTGACTGCAAAATAATTCCTAGTGTTGTTGCTTTGTTTAATAGATACTCAACAAGCGGAGACCCAGCCGGTCAAGATTGGGTGCCCGCTGAATGCGATGTTTCGATCAGGTCTGGTTGGTTTTGGCATGCATCGGAAGCTCCAAAGTCCGCCATAACACTTCTCGATCTGTACTACAAATCAGTTGGCAGAAACTGTCTTTTTTTACTAAATGTGCCTCCGAACTCTTCTGGTCTAATATCACCTGAAGATATACAAGTGCTTCAGGAATTCAGTGAGCTTAGAAATGCCATATTCTCTCATAATCTAGCAACAAATGCTCTTGTTGTTGCCAGCAGCACGAGAGCAGGCGGGGACTCTCGTTTCGACCCCTACAATGTCCTCAAAGAAGGTCTTTTCACCTACTGGGCACCTAAGAAGAACCAACCTGATTGGACATTGTACTTGGACCTTCAAGAATCGGTATCTTTCAATGTTCTACAAATTCAGGAACCAATTCATATGGGGCAGAGAATTGCTGAGTTTCGGCTCGAGATTCTTGGCGATGAAGATGAGAAATGGAAGAAAGTAGCTAATGGCACCACAGTGGGATACCAGAGGCTGTTGCGGTTTCCGATGGTCAAGTCTCAGTTTTTGAGATTTGTTATTGTCAATTCCAGGGCAGATCCTCTTATTTCCTACCTGGGACTTTATCTGGACAAGTTTTCTATTTTGGGCCACGACCTACCTGATGCAAGCAGAGGAAGAAGCTCCAACAGCAGTCAGTTTATTCACCATATTGTCGTCAACAATTCTCAACTAGCCACAATGTAGCTCCTGTTTCGTATCCTGTTTGAAACCCACATTCCAAACTTTTTTCTACAGTGTTTTCTTTCACAAAAATTTGAATTAATTGTTTGATTTATATGCATTCCTTGTTGTAAATGTTCAGATTTTTCCAATACAAGTTATTGAAGTAAGTTTAATCCGCTATTTCACTGTATTCATTGAACAAGTATTGTCCCAACAAGCTAATGAAAACAAAGCTCAAGGTTAAATAACATTATCGCATGACATCCCCCATATAATGGGTTTAAAATGAAGCCTATGGTACACACCACGAATCACTAGAAAGTACTTCTAACTGTTAGTAATTTTGACGTCTTGCAAAAGTCTGGCAGCTATTGAGCCACATCTTCTAGCATCCCAGTCGCTGAGTTTTGCATTTGTAAGTGTCGTAACTGTATCGCCATCTTCCTTCTCCTTTTCAACAACCTCAGCGTCATCTTCCTTCACCTTTTCAACAACCTCAGCATCTTGTTCCGACTCATTAGATCCCCCAACATTTTGGTCCATGTCTTGATTTGTTTCAACCTCATCGGTTGTTTGAGCTATTTCCTTAGAAGTCTTTTCTGTGGTTTCCGCTTGCGGTTTTAATCCCATAATAAAAAGTTGGATACTTGGATGTTGGTAAGTGTCGTCCATCTGCAGGGAATGAAAGTTTATCAGAGAACAATTACAAAAAAGTACAAAAAACTTGTTGCTTTTTAAACACTCGTAATAATTGTATGACATTTATTTGAGAACACAAATTAGAAAGCCAATATATTGCAAGGAGGTGGAATGGAATGTGGACCTTGGAACTTGGAACAATTTTCAGATCAAAGTTTTGTTTCCACATGTTCAGCATTTGCTCATGGACACTTGTAGAACGGATTTCATAACCCACCTTCAAGAAAATTGAAGGAGAATATGATAAATACTTCTGAATAAATTTTCCTCCAAACGAGATCATGATTACTTTTGAAGAAAAAGTTCCAACAAAAAGAATCATGTATCATACCATTATCGTAGTTTTCGGTCCTGATAATGCAAAAATTGTCTGCAACAGTGGTTCTAAGAGATGTTCTGCATAAACCTTAAATCCAACGAAGTCAGAACTTTCTCACACAAGTTCAGCTGAAACTGAAATACTCATGATCAGACCATGGATATCTAAGTAACATGAATATGATAAATTATTTGGAATGTCTAACAAATTAGGAGCTCCAATAAGTAAAAAGTGGATCCAAGTAGTGTATAAGTGTGAAAGTAGACAATAATATATTTTTATGTATAAAAGTAGGGCTTGCACATAAATTCAATGGCAAAGTTCATAGAAAGTAGACAATAATATATTTTTATGTATCATACAAACATATCACGAATTGTTACCTTTCAAGCATGGATAAGAAGTAGGGAGGTAAATAATAAATATTTCTTTTTTTCTTTCTTGCCGGGAAAAAAAAAAAAAGGGAATAAAAAGAACTTAATAAACATACAACATCAGTGCCTATGATGTAGTCAAATGGTGGACCAACAGCTCTTCTATCATCCTCATTTCCCCAGCTCAATTCTGCAGCTTTGATGGAACCGAACGAGTCTACAAACAAAATGATTTCCAGGTCATATAAAAGTAATTTACGCTTGCTCATCTGCTCAATACAGTGTCCTCTATACAATGACGCGGAGTTAGATTGATGAGAAGCACGCAGAAACAAACAAACACTGCAAAGTATAAGGAGATTTCAGAAAATATATTGAAGCACGAACCAGGATTCGACTGCAAGATCATTGAAGTGTTACGTTCTACATTTCTTCTTAGCAGAGGCAAGACCTCCTTTTGGTCTGTTGTAACTACATCACATCCGAGCAATGCCATACCTAAACAGAGAGAATAAACATCAGAATAGGCAGCAGTGCAAGTTAGAGCAGACCAAATAACCAATCTCAAAGCGGAAAAACAAGTTAAAATCATGAAGCTTTATTTAAAAAAAAAAAAAAGACAGGAAATTATACACACCAAAGCCAGCTACTCCACATCCTGCTCCCAGTTCAATAACGCGTTTTCCTTTCAGTTTAGAAGGGCTAAACCTTCCCCTTCTGCAATTCTTTTCCTGTAAAATTAAGGCAGTGATTAAGAAACTAGCAGAAAAATTTAGAGAAAGTTACATAGCCTTCACAAACAACATAAATTTCACACTGTGAAATCTGATTTGAGTCGGCGGTATTCGGTTGAAGCCAAGACATAGATGAAATCAATACAAGATTAAAAAAAGGACAGAGTTAGTACCAGAAATTTGATAAATACAAGTGAAGCATCCCAAACAGTTGTTCCTAAATGCTTGGAATTGGGATCCTACACAACACAATCATAACAAATTTCCCAAACTCATGGAACTCATTGAAAGATGTGTCCCCCAAAAAATAAAAAATAAAAATAAAAACATAAAATTGTCTAAGCACAATAAAACATACCTGAGAGAACTGCAACTCATGGCCCATAACTTCTAAACTCATTGAGAATGTAGTGGGCAAATTTAGCCTGATACAGACAATTATTGGAGAAACGACATAATTAGAAAAAGAAGAAATTTGCATTAAAAAAAAAAAAAAGAAGAATTTTTGAAAAACACCTTTCAGACTCCATCTGATAACAGTAAGATATCCAGAACTTAAAAGAAGCCGAAACTTGATTCAACTAATTCACTGCTGCAGCAGAGACAACCGAAATATTCTCATTATAAGGAAACAAAAGAATAAAGTTATCAAATTGACAAAGAAATTTTGCCAATTTGATAACTTTACAGCTTAAGTTGAGTGTTCAAATGTTTTTTATCACAAAACCACAGAAATCAATTTTGCTAAAGAAAATAATAATAATAGCATAGCACAATGAAATTGGTATGATAATTTAAAAAAAAGTTATCAGGGAGCGAACCTGGGTGTCGGAGTGAATCAGTAAGTTAAATAAGCTAAAACATATATGAACCAAAAAAAAATATATATATATATATATATTATTGTAAAGGGGTTGGGTTGATTTTTCCAAATACAGTTCTATGAATCCGACCGACTACGGAGGCTGTGAGCTGCTTTTCGTATGCGGGAAAAAGAAGCATTAAAGGGAACTACGATGACAGTTTCGACGACATCTCATTATCTCAAAAGTCAAGATAAAATCCAAAACGACATTAATTATATAAACGACAACATGTGGAAGTGATTGAAAGAAGAGAGTAACTTTCTACTACGACGCCATCTTGCAAACACAATACTTGTTAGAGGATAAATCCTGAACAAAATGAAGTCGTGAGGTTTAAAAAAGAAAAAAAGAAGAAGACAAAATACGACAAAAGGTATGGGTATATCATTTATGAGAGCTAACATAACTAGAGTCTCCAGAAGAAGAAAACGACAATATTTACTCAGACGACAACATTTACTCGAACGACACTACATGGAAACAACGGTGTCGTTTTGGAAACAACATATTCCCCAGAAAAGGACAGTATCCTGAAAACGACATGATCGTAACAAATGACAAGATAGCAACAAAGAGTACAATAGGTATTAAAACGACACGTAAAAAGAATCCTATTAAAGATAACTAAAATAACATTACCCAAGGTAAACGACATGATAGTAGCAAAAGGCAGTATATGGGGAAAATGAAACTAATTATAAAAACCTCATCATTTAAACGGCAAGTGGTAGGAAAACGACACTATGATGCTGACACAAACACTTACCATTAAAACGAACAATATTGTAAAACAACATAATTTGAAAAAAAAAAAATAAAACGACATAATATCAAGAAAATAACAGCATACTCGATGCCGACTGACGGTAACAACTCACAAGACGCAACCGACCATATACGGGTGAAACGACAACAACTATGAAAAGTACAAATCGTGAAAACGAAACATACCCAAGAAGTTATGGGGGGGGGGGGGGGGGTGGGTGGAAGTACCCAAGAAAATTACTTTTTTTTTTTTTTTTTGGGTAAATCAAGAAAACAATAATAATAATAATAAAAAGAGATGTAACCTAGAAAACGACAGCTCTCCGGAAACGGCATCAATATCTCGAACGACAAAAGTTGTTAAAAATAGAATAACCAGGAAAACGACGCCAATTCAAGAGAACAGAAACAACGGGCCACAAAAAACGACATCATTCATGGACAAAGGAAAATTTTCTCGAGGCAAGTAAGAACAAGAAACGACTCATCACCTGCTCTATTTTTTCAAGAGTCGAGATTTTCCCGAGAAACAAACACCTCCGAAGGCCCTGGCGCTGCGATTCAAACCCAACAACCTCCTAGCTGAGAAGAAATTCGGTCTACCGGGTACTCTGGTGAGTTCAGAAAGAAAAGATTTTTTACAAGGCAAACAACTGAATAAATCCGAGCGAGAAACAAAAAACAAACAAACAAAAAATGGAGATCGAAAAACCAACGACGATGATGTGCACGCTTTTAGCAATGGACCAGACAAACTTTTGTTACAGAGTCTGTTCCGTCTGCGAAAGAACTCTTCCCGACAATCCCACTTCTCTCTGTAACTTTTGCAACCTTAATTCCTCCAAACAATCTCCCTCCTCCCCCTCCAAACGCCTCTTTCGCATCCTCGTAAGGATTCTTATTTACGCTCACGTTTCCGAAAGTTTCGTTCTTGATTTTCGCGCTCATGGGTTTTTCAATCTCTGTTTCGCCAGATGTCTGTAGCGTCAGACACAAGGGTGTTCACGGTGATATGCTTCGACAGGGCAGCTAAGGTTCTGTTTGGTTGTTCTGCCGATGAGTTTTTTGACTTTGCCAAACTTCACCCTTTTGCTGGTAAACCAAACACTCCTTTCCCACTTTTGATTTTTCCCAATAATTTAATTTGACGGTTGAAAACTGCGTAGACCGAGTATTTTTGACTTAATTCTCCTTTTAGTTTTAGATTTTAGACGTAAGTGCTATGCTTTTGGAAGTGATATTTGTGTTACGATTATTGGTGTGACTTACAGCTGCGACTGCTAATAAAATTCTCGAGGGAGAGATGATAAAAGTGACGTTATCTAGACCGAAAAATGGTAATGCGGAACATCTTCGTGTGTCGCAAGTTTTTCCTCTGAGGTCGGGATTTCGGCCGGCCATTCAGACACTCAAGGAGTTCTATGGAGTTAGGACTGGTTCTTGAATGTTTCATTTATCATAGGTGAGGTTGTGTAGTTTTAACTTTTGAAGTGCTTTCGATGCGATGCGTTAAAGATCCATACTCTGAAGCCATTTGATGATCTTAGTATTATGAATGAGAACAAGTTTAAGAGAATCGAAATTTGTGTGTTGTAAAGTGACTTTAAAATGTCACAATAAGCATGGACATAAACGTGTAATGCAATACCAGCAAACCGCGTCTTCGCAGTAAATGCCATTATAAGATAGGAATGAATACAAAATGATCCTGCTTAGATTAGAGACCATTTTGGAAACCCAAAATTAGAGAGTTGCTTAGGCTGTGAAAGAGACATTCCGCTATAAGTTGAGGCAATCACTTGGGAGATATTCGTTCCTCTGTCTCGGTCTTGGTTAGTTTTCCTTGCATCCAGCTCCTTAGCATCTCCAATGCGGCTTTAGGTTGATCCATCGGAACCATGTGACCAGCATCATGGACCTGTTTTTCAGTTACATGAAAAGTTAGAATTTGTTATTGCACACACTAGAGAGAGATGAATAGAGAGAGCGAGACCCTTAGGAAAGTAAGAGGCCCGTGGCTTTTTAGCAATCCTGCTTCTGCACCATCGACCACAAACGGTTTTGTAGCCGCAGTGGAAAAGTCTTTCTGGCCAGACCATTCCATTGCATGAACCCATCTTGAATTTCCTGCCAAGTAGATGAAGAATGATGTTATCGCTATCTTGTGTCAAGGAGACACATAAACACATTGAGCTTTAGATTCATTCAAAAAGACTTACCAAGCCAGTTGCATATTAGATCATACTCCCCAGCATAGATGAGCACGTTAATTCCGTCCTCAAGAAGGGCAGGAATACCCACTTCAAGATTTCTCATCCAGTCCATTATCATGGCCTCGTATACTGTACTACTGCACGAAATAAAGTCTATGTTCCCAACTCCAAGGGCATCCCTAACTGATTTCTCGTTCAGAAATCTCTCCATGTTTGAGAAGTCATAGCACAAGCTCCCTTCACAATTCTTTCTAATATCATAATACTGCAGATCATGGGAAAATAATGAGTCCACATTAAGTCCAATTCGGATTTATGTTTCACCAAGTATTTTTGTTATTTCTAGAGCAAAGAAGCGAGTTGTTATTTCTTACATTTGTGCCATCGATAACGTCCATGATATGATCGAATATGTTAGTGCATACCGAATATGAAGATAAACAACTATCTCCACCTTCAACACCTGTTATGGTTCCGAAAGTAATTGTAAGAGCCAACGGAATAAGCTGGTAAAGGGAACAAAATGATAGACGAATGAAGGATTACCGCAAGCTTTAATTGCCAGTTCACATGCTGGAATCAGTTTGTTAATCCTGTTGTAATCTGCTTGTTTAATCAACTTCATATCCAGTGCGTAATCGGTGTAGGCCTTGTATTGGATTTCAGGATTCGTTAGGCCATTTCCAATGGCAAATCCCTGTTCAACAACAAAATCAATCAAACGAATCATTACCTTGATGCATTTAACAAACGCAGCAGCAAATTCAATACGATCCGGTATGTTAAATGGTTACCTTGAGGTTAATATGAATTCCTTCCTTTGCCTTGTTTCCTTGGTGAACCCGAGACGCAAATGCAGGGATGTAGTGTCCAGCATAAGATTCTCCAGTTATGTAGAAGTCATTTTTAGCATATTGCGGATGCTCAGCAAAAAACGCCTGAGGTTATAATCACAGTGAATCATAAGCTTCTTTCCACAGAATAACACCTGAATAATAGTATTCATGACAGAATTCGTACAGAATTCATGCCTGCAAGAAGTCAAACAAGTCGTTACTCAAGCCTTCTTCGTCATGACGTATGTCGCTCTCATCCGAAGTGAAGCTGAAACCGGTCCCCGTAGGTTGGTCGACATAGAGGAGGTTTGATGCCTGCAACAAAAGAACATTAATAATAGACGTTAAAGAACTCGAAGGAGAGAAACATAGGTGAAGAGCACGAAATAACACATTTAAAATGTTACTTTGTCCCAGCCAAAGGCATTCCAAACAAGAGACAAATTGTTTGCAATTTGGAAAGGACCATTTTCGTAGAACACAGCCAGTTCACTGCTACACCCTGGCCCTCCAGTTAACCAAATCACAACTGGGTCCTCCTTACTGGTCCTCGATTCGAAGAACAAGTAGAACATCCTGCAAAAAATATTTAAAAAAAAAAAAAAAAAACAAAACACATTAATTTACACTCATTTTTGCTCTTACTCATTTCCTTAAAAGTTCACAAAACAATAAAGGACCCACTAATTGGAAGGTCCATATCTTGGTCCCAAAACCAAAAATCCCAAATTTCATGAAAGGAAAAATAAAAATTAAAAAAAAAAAGAACTACTCACCAACCAGGAATAAAACAGGATTTTGGTCAATGCATGTTGAAGAAGAGAATTTTACCTTGCGGCTTTGGAATGAGGGAGGCGATAATACCCAGCATGGTGACCAAATTCTTGGACGGAAGGGCCAGAATTCCCAGCGACGGGCAATTCGAAACGTTTCTCGACGATCTTCTTCTCCGGCGAAGTGGAGAAACGAAACTCGTGGGCGGCGACGTTTATGTCGTCGTCGGGAAAGAGGTTGAGCTCTGTGATGAGCTTCTCGGCTCGGAGCTTCGGAAAATTAGCAGTCCTCGGAGAAAACGTCAGATGTTGGTCGGCCGTTTCGTCTACTGTTGCAGCTGAAGAAAATGGCGAGAACGAGATGAGGAGAAGAAGAGGAAAAAGAAAAGCAGAAGAAGAAAACGTAGGAGACGCCATTGTTGCTCACGAGAAAAAAATGGGTTTGTTTTGTTCGAACTTCAAATCAAAAATGGGGGAATTTATAGGATGCTGTTTCAATGTGTTGTGTTGTGTCGTTGGGATGTGAATGGAGGACTGACTAGACTTCCGCTGAGAAGGCTAAACAAGAAGAAAGGTGTTAAAAAAAAGTAACGGTCTTCTCAATGAGCTTTCTTTTTCTTTTTTCTTTTCTTTTCTTTTCTTTTCCTGTCTTTTCTTTTCCGGGAAAATATTCTCTCCCTTTCTCTTTTTTTTTTTTGCTTCTTTTGTTATCCATTTTTTGTTGGTACGCAGGAATATATCGAAACGTGGTCTGCAAGAGAAGATAAAAGGAGAGACGTGGTTGTTAAGTTGGAGGTTAATCGTGAATTCGATTTGAGCCTTAACTGAAAGTTTACATGATTTTTCTCATGTTTTCCAAGGAAAAATAAATTGAAATATAGCCAATTTTTTTTTAAAAGTTTTGAGAATAACATAATCACATATGATTTTGACGGTTTATATCACAAAATTACATAATTATTATAATAACGATGTGATATTTTGTTATTTGGAAAATATTTCAATATTTTTGTTATATTTCAACATCATATTCATAGGCAAGATTATGCTATATGTCAAACTCACTTCTTTTTCCCCTTTTTTTGACTTCTAGTTCTCAGTAATCACTATAGAGATTGATCACTAATTGCAGCTTTAAAAAAGTAGCAGATTAAAAATGATTTATTTATTTATTTTTGGATCTTTTGGTTACATGATTGATAACTAAGTTGAACTAGAAAGATAAATTTGAAAATGAGATAATTTTTGTTTTTCAAAATAAGAGAATGATGAAAATAATCGAGAAAAAACACTCTTTTGCAAAAGTTTTTTATTTTCTGATATTGGATAACGCCCTTCCAAACAAGGGGTTAAGTTTAACATTATAACTTATTAAATAGTTACTTTAGGAAATTTATAATTTCACTTTAATATGTGTGTGTCCTCTTTTGTTAATATTGAATGATAATATGATAATAGTGCCTACATTTTTATTATTAAAGAATGGAGAAATAGCGACAACTGGAGGAAGAGAAACATGGTTTTTAGATTCTAATGATTTCTTTAATAACAAGAAACATGATTTATAAGTGCTTAAGCTTATCTTCAGTTAAACATATATTTAAATGAAACATGGCATGAATCAAAAGAACTTGGTTTTCTGTTGGTAAATAATTTGGGTTCATACTTGGAACAAACAATTGGCCAAATTTGTTATTGAATTTACATCATTTAAAAAGAATTGGTCACATTTGCTTTTGTATACATATTTGCTTTGGTGAAGTTCTTGTGTTATCGTATTGTGGGTTTGCAGGTGAGATTTTATGCCTTTTCCTTGCAAACCGACTTTTTTTCTTTTCAAACGGTACGAGGTCTATAACTCTCATTTATTTAAAATTTATTGATAGAAAATTATTTTTAGGTTTTGAATCCAAAAATTTCTATTCAAACTCCTTTCTTCTCACCTCGCCTCGCCTCTAATATCTTTGCTTGCAAGGGATGAATCCTAAACATTGCCCCCTTTTCTATTGCCAAGAGATCAATCCATTAGCTTAGAATCTTAGGCTGATACCAAACACTTGTTTCTAATGTGATTATAATGTTACTAATAATCTTCTTATGATTGTCTAATAATATATTAATGCACCTTTTTTTGGTTCACGTAACGTCTAAATTGAGGCATTGAGTTGAGTAAAAGGCTACAGATGTGCTCATATAAATAATTTAATAGCAGAAAAAAGGAAGGCATGTTGCGTGGAAGACACCTGTGCCTTAAAACCATATACAAGCAAGTTTCACACTTATACATATATATATATATATATAGATATACATATGAGATAAGGAAGTTACATGTGTTTGTGCTCGCGACTTCTTTTACAAACATTGATATTGCTTCTTGTGTTGGAGTAACTTCAAGAAACAAATATAGATCCATGAAAATGAATATCGTAACTTATGTTGATTCTTTTGACCATTCTCTCTCTCATTTCTTGGTTAACTCTAGAACCAATATATATATATATATATATATATATATATTATGGTGATACCTTCTATTTTATATTACCGATAAGAACTGGTATCGTAGATCACATTTTCAACAGTAGCAATTCTATTTCATGCTGTAGACTTTTAAGATGGACACTCATAAATCAGATTGTTAAAAAATTAATCAAGTGATTAAAAATAATTTCTATATAATACAAAATAACAGAACCTATAGTTAAAAGTTATGAAACAAAAAAGGGTTGCTTTACCATTCTTTTGTAAACCATGACAATGACAACCGGGAGAGTTCTTTTCAAGAGAGTCGTGATATATATGTGTATATATATACTTTTTTTTTTTTTTTGGTATCCCCGTTTTAACTTCATGGTAGTCAAATTCCAATAGCCTTTGATGCATAGTGTAGGAACAATGATGCTGTACAAGCTCTATTCTGCATGATGCATGGACGATGAGTTGCTTTCCCATGCTATGTTAGTTTTGATTTGTCCACTTTTAGCCTCCACTATGGAACTTTTGGGATTTTCAGATAAAAGGATATGAATAGAAGTTCTCAAAGGGGGTTCCGTTTCTGTTACATGGTTTACATCATCCATGGCTTTCCATCACAAGACTAGTAAACATGTCATTAACGCGAAAGCTTCATCTGACGCTTCCATTGATCACAACACACAACACATCTCATGGTGGAACCAAATTTCATGACAAAAATGGTGATTAGTTTTGTATGCAAGCAGCATCCAAATGTGTCTTGAATCTCAAAATATCTAATGGGTGTTAACATCCTTTTGATGGATTGGTAGGGTGCTAGTCCTCTTCATTAAATGATTGGATTCGAGTTGCCCTCACCGTGTTGGTTAGGACATATGGTTCGTGATGGATCCATACATCACGCGAGAAGACATCTACCACCGATGTTATATAGGTATGCCAGCCTCTACCCATATAACCCTCCTTTTCTTTAAAAAAAAATCTCAAAATCTCATGGGCATTTTACGAATTTAGGCAATTCTATTAGAGGAAAAACAGAAACCGTAAGTGACAGTGCGAGCAAAACAGTATCTTCTTGTTGGTGGCCATATATTACATATAGACAAAAGATGTGATTTGCACTTTAGTAATAGAAAAATTCTAGCCAACTTAAGAACTAATCACACCGCTTTTAATATACAAATACATTATTCTTCTAAGTTATGTGGCGGTGGAAAATGGTACCACATTGGTCAACTGCAAACTCAAACTGACCAAGAGACTATATCGAAGTGAATAGCTCACCTCCCAACATAATGCTAGGTCGGAGGGAGAGGAGAGACCGAGGTTTGAACGCCGTCTTATGACCTGACCTTGGCAAGCCGAGCTCTTATTTCTTCCAATTCATCCTCATCGTCGACACCCTCAGCTATCGGCTCCTCCTGCAGGTGAAGCGAGTATTAATTATGTTCTCCGGCTATCTTCAAGGCCAGGAGTTAGTAAAACTGAAGTGTTAGACGATTGTTGTATTGTACATACCTCACGGCCAGCTTGTGATGCCACAGCAGGTTGTTTCAGCTTCTCCTTCCTGACAGCATCTGGAAGCTGTGCAGATGTCTCACCAGCTATAGCAGTCAAAACCTTGTCAACCTCTTCTTCTATCTCCTCCTCTATATCCTCAGAGTCTAATGCTGTGTCAACAGCATCGTTCACCATCTCCTCGATTACCCCTGCCTGCAAAATCAGAGATATAGGCAGTACTTAGTAGAGAACGAATGAGTTTTACTTAAATCTAAGACGCACATAAGTGAGTGGATTAAAGCCGAGAATAGAGAATCGCCAATACCATAAATGGTTTGATATTTGTTAAGGAATAAAGAAAAGCGGGAAAAGTTTTTGGATAGAATAAAAGTGCTTCTTTTTTCTTTTTAAATTGTCCTGAAAAGTCTATATACATCCTAACAGACTTGTTTCGTTTTTGCTAATAAGTGAGACATAAAAAACAAAATACCTTAGTCATTTCCTTGCTGAACTCTTGCATCGTAGCTGCCACCTCTGGAGCCTTCATGAGATTGTTGACAAGCTTCATAACCTCGGAACTCTTGGACAAATGACCCACAGTACGGGCAATAGCTGCAAAATCAAGGATATTCCAGCCTAATTCATAATCCTACTTATTGACGCTCAAAGTGTTTAAGAGAGCAACATGATAAAAGAATGGCTAGCTCTTTTCAGCAGTTTAGTTTATCAAAGTTAAGCCAGTGCAAAGTTCATATTTGGGTCTAAAACCAAAATTCAGATTGCATGCTTTAACACGCCAAAAAGTCAAATAAAAATAGCAAAATTCATACTGCAGATATTGTGATAACATACACAGACACATGCCAAAAAGTCGAACAAAAATAGCAGAAAACGTAACTAGTCCAGTATGCAGATATTGTGATAACATACACACACACACACACACAGCAGGCAATCGTAGAATGCACATGAAAGGAAGGAAAACAAATAGCTAAAATTTGTCTATAATTTCTATGAAAGAAAACCACGAGGAAAAACTAATAGCCCAAATTTTTATGAATAGATACAGACGCATTTCATGATTTACTCTATATTTCAAAAAATATATATGGATGTTAATTACTTGTAGCACAAAATATTTGAATGGGCAAGAAATTTTCCTAAATTACAATAGAATGTGAGTCATGGACAAGCAACAACAGAAATCAGAGATAAGTAACCGAGAATTTACAAGTAGCAGCTCCATCTAGAGTATAACGTAAATATGCAAAAGCTAACCACAAATTTGGATATTAAAATTAGAAACTCCGTACCAACACTTTCTCCAAGGTGCATCGATATCGAATTCATTTGTGCTTTATTTTCATGAAGACGGTTCACAGTTTTCCTAGATCTCACAAGTTCTTTTGCAAGTGCCTGAAATGAGAAAAAGGGAGAAGGAATTTACGATGCTGACAACAAAACATCACCAGAGAAACTATAGAACTCAAGGCCAGACCTAGTAACAGTGAAATCAAAACAAACATAAGCACGAAGCATATCTTCAGATGTTCAAATCAATATCAATGTGATGGGAATATTGATAAACGAAAAAAATGACCACCACGTGAAATCAATGTAGCAAGTAGTGGTCATCAGGCTTGCTCTTCAAACAGGCCAGAACGGTACAACCATGGATGTTAAACATCATTTTCCAAGTTCCAACTCGTACAGACTATCCTACATATGATTGACACCACTCTGAAACCAATGTAGCGGGTAGCGGTCATCAGGCTTGCTCTTCTAACGGGCCAGAACGGTACCAGCAAGATATTAAACATTAATTTCCAACTCATACAGACTACCCTACCTATGATTAACTAAAAGAGAAATCTACACTTTTATGAACTTGAAATTCGTACATTTGAACCGTAAATTCAGTAGCACTCCCACCTTCCATGTATGAATTTTGCACAATTTCCTTCCTCAAGAGCAACCCAATACCAAAAAATAGCTACAATTTTTACTACTGTATCCATTTGATTGAATTATAGGAGCAAAACATATCCCTTTTCTAATCCTATTATAAATTTGAACTAGCTAGTTACGAGGAGTGATACAATAAACATGAAATTTGAAATTACCTTAGCAGAGGTCATGTCATTTCTCTTGGCAGCCTCTCTGATAGCTTTCTGAACATTCTTCTCTTCTCTTTCGATATCTAGCGAAAACCCATTACAGAAAAAGCCAAAACATGCATACCCATCAATCCAAATTCAATGCACGATCAAATCTAAACAAATTAGAATCAAACAAAAGAAAAAAAAGAAACCAAAACAAAACTGGGGCTGATCAGAAAAAGAACAATCAGAGATTAAGAAGAGATTACCTCGGATTTGGCGTTCAATGTTGCGACACTCTTGACGGAGTTTACGTTGCCAATCTCTCAATTGCTGCTGTGGGTTTGGCTTTGGCTTCAGAATGTTCCTCACCTTCTCCATTTTTTTTTTCCTTCTTGTTGTGGAAAGGGAAGATTTGTGTAAGATCGTGAAGGATTCAATTCTGCGTTTCCTTCTTAGATGGAATTCAGCCAAAACCCTGTTCTCCGAAAATTAAATTCCCAAAAAAAAAAAAAAAGTTTATAAGTTCGTCAATAAAGTAGTCAACTTTTTCTTTGCGAATTGCGATTCTGATCTATTCCCATCCCACCCCAAAAAGCAAAGGAAAAAGAGGGGAAAAACAAAAAAAAAGGGGGGGGGGCCGGAACTGCTTGGGCTATTAAGATAGAAGGCTCTTAGCAGGCCCAATTTTTAAGACTTGGGCTCAAGACTGATAATGTTTTGAAGCCCATTAACTTCTTATATTGATCAAAATAAAGATAGGAGAAATAGGAAAAAAGCATTTTTGAACAGAGTACTAGTAGCATAAAATTTCAAATATTATAATAATAAATAAAGTAATTAAATTTATGATCATATAATTACCCACTCCTCCTTCCTTTTCTCTCTTTAATATGGAATTATGTACATAAATTTATTGTTATTAATTAACCG